>JAREIK010000801.1:2421889-3126889 GCA_029783825.1 Sapria himalayana
GGAGGAGGAGAAAAGCAAGAAGAAGAGCATGTGAAGAGTAAAAATAAAATAAAAATAAGAAAAAGAAAAAAAATAAGAATAAGAATGAGAAAAAGAAGAAAATGAAGAATAAGTAGAACAATATCAAGAAGAAAAAGATGATTATGATTATGATGATGAGAAGGAATAAAAAAAAGATAGAAGAATAAAAAGAAGAAGAAGAAGAAGAGAAAGATGAGAAAGAGAAAGAAGAAGAAGAAGAAGAATAGGAAAAATAAGAAGAAGAAATAAAAGAAAAAGAAAAAGAAGAAAAAGAAAAAGAAAAATAAAAAAAGAAAGATGAGAAAGAGAGAGAAATAAAATAAAAAGAAGAAGAATAAGAAAAATAAAAAATAAGAAGAGGAAGAAGACTAAAAACAAGAAGAGAATAAAAAGAAGAGTAAAAACAAGAAAAGAGGAAGAAGGGGAAAAAAAGATGAGGAAGCATAAGAAGATTAAAAAAAAGAGGAAGTATAAAAAGAGATAAAGAAGATGAGGGGTAATATGAAGAAAAATAAGAAGATGATGGTGATGGTGGTGGCGATGGTGGTGATGGAGTAGAAGAAGAAGAAGAAGAATAAGAATAAGAAGAAGAAAAAGTGGAAGTGGAAGAATATGAAGATGTTCAGGAAGAATAAGAAGAAGAAACATGAGAAGGAAGATGATTAGTTGAAAGAGAAGGAGGAGGAGGATGAGAAGGAAAAAAAAGAATAAGAAGAAGAAACATGAGAAGGAAAAAGATTAGTTGAAAGAGAAGGTGGAGCAGGATGAGAAGGAGAAGAAAAAAAAGAATAAGAATAATAATAATAATGAGGAGAAAAAAAAGTATATGATAATGATGATGATGATGATAATAATGAAGGAGAATGAGAAGGAGGATGAGGAGGAGAATAAAAAGATTAAGAAGAATAATAAGAAAAAGAAGTAGAAGGAGAAGAAGAAGAAGAAGAAGTAGTAGTAGTAGTAGTAGTAGTAGTAGTAGTAGTAGTTGTTGTTGTTATTATAGAAAAAGAAAAAGAAGAATTAGAATACGCAATAGAATAAAAGAAAAATAATGAATGGAAGAAGAGGAAGAAGAAGAACTGGAATAAAAAGAAGAAGAAGAGGATGGATAATAAGAACAAGAAGAAGATGAAGAAAAAGAAGACAATGAAGCATACAAAGAATAAAAAAAGAGGAAGACTAGCAAAAAGAAGTAGGAGAAGAAAAAATATTCAAAGAAGAATAAAAAAGAATAACAATAAGAAGAAGTTGAAGTATAAGAGCAATAAGAGGTAGAATAAGAAAATAAAGAATAAGAAAAAGTGAAAGAAGAGAAATAAGAAGAGAAAGAAGAACAAGAAAAAAAAAGAAAAAATAGTGAAATAAGAAGAAGAAGAATAGGAGGAAAAAAAGTAACATATATTTTCTCTCAAATCCCACTAGTACGAGCTAGATGACAAAAAGTAACTTACGTGACTATCACCACCTTATAAGTCAACTTCACTTATGCTTGTTTCATAGGTTACATGTCACCAGCTACCATGATTATATGCAACTTTTTCCACTATTGGTGAAACCTTTAGGACAATGTTATATAAAACTTCTACATTAATTGAAGATCGATTCATCTAAGATATACCTAATGAATTGACTTATAAAATTATTAATGCACAAATACTTCATAAGCATCATATTTGCATATTTAAACTTACCTCGACATTGAGTTTTGACATATACGTTTATCTAATGCGTCATGCTCGAAAGAGTTATCATTTCCTTCTTACCATTATACACAAATATTCTTTGTTGCTTATTATTGTGACTTTATTATACTTCCTAACTTTATCAATTAGTAAATATCTCAAAAGCTCATTAATGAAAGTATTTTGTTAATTGAAATCCACAAGTATATGGGTCATACAAGTAGTATAAAGGATTTTCGTCTAGATATTAATCTCATAGGAATTGTATTGGTAGTTTGATTATTTAACAATGATTCAACCCATTTTCAATAAAATGGATAGTCAAATTATTAGATAATTGGAACTATATGGGTAAAAGAAGCTTTCAAGGGTTGTCTCCACCTTGTTAGTCACAATATTCTCACACATGTCCTGAGGATTGCTTATCATCATCTTTCTTGGTTATGATGTGACTCACACACTAAAGGTAATCCTCATGGGAGAATATTTTATATAACATTCAACCCAATTGGGAATCAATTCCTTTAAGATCTATATAATAGATTGACATGTAAAAGTATTTATACTTTTAGCTTCATAAGCACCGTATTCATAATGATTAACATACCTAAATTTTTAGGCTCAACTTATGGGTTTATTTCATGTATCATAATCAAAAGGGATATCACTTTTTTCTTATCATATGCATGAATGAGCTTTATAATTTGTCTGTTATCATGCATCATGATAATCTCACACAAACCAACTAATAGTTGAAACTCCAATCAAAGTTCTATGTAGACATCATCTATCAATATCTATATATAAAATAATTCAAACAATCCATTCATTCATAAATAAAACTAATTATATCACATAATTCAAATTACACAAACCTAGACCCATGCTAGTTTGGTACAAATTCCCACATCTGTCTCTAAAGAGAAGAGTTTGAGAGCCATGCATGCCCCCTAGTTCTAATGTTTATCATAAATTGTGCATCTCTTGCTTGCTTGTGGAACTCATAGGGAAAACAAAATTTACCCCTAGGGTTTGGTAGTTATAGTATATTTACTTGTTGCATGAGAGAGAAAGAGAAGAAATGAGTGATCTTCTTAAAAATTCTTTATCTTCCACTTTTATACTCATGTAGCCTTGCATTACTCTAATTATGAAGTCATGGTTTTCAGAAGAAAGTGACACTCTCAGCCTTCTTCTCTTTAGCTTGAGGTTGTGACTCTAAAAAATACTCATACATTTTTCTGCTTCTAGATTTTTTATAACACAAAGTCATGACACTTGCAATGATCATGACTTGAGGCTAATCTCTCTATAACACAAAATTATATCATTGTGAAATGACCACAACTTTATGCATATATCTATTTATAGTACATATAGGAACACATTATTGAGAACTAGCTATAGTGTTGAGAATATCTTTCATGTATTGGTTGTGGCTGCAACACTGAGAAAGCCACGATGAACACATAACCATTCATATCTTTTAAGTGTCAATAGAGTAGTGATTAGCCATGGCCCTAGCCTTTTTTTCTCTCATATAACATATTGTTATAGTTCTATTAGGATGCCATAATGTTGACACTTTCTTGTACGTATAAGTCTTGGCTATGTCTCCCTTTAAGGATAAGAGTCATGGTCTTAGAAATGGTTTTCTTCTCTCATAATACTTGAGTAATATCTTCTGTTATATTTAGTGTGTTAGGGGTCATGACTTTGAATAATTATCATGTTTTTGGCATGATAAGTGGTTCTATAATTTTTTTTGTAGCTCAAAAGTCATGGCTTTATAAAAAAGTCATGAGTCTAACTTGAGATTGCCAAGCCATGTGAAAATAAAGCCATGATACAATGAAATTGGCCATGACTTAGATTTCAAGTGGGGTACTTGATTAATACAAAAAAGAATTAATATCATAGTTATTTAAATTTTCAAAGCTAGGTATGACTATGACTTCGTGATAATTTTGTAGCCATTTAGATTATATCACATAATAGAAAGATTATACTAATGAGTTGGTAGAATCATAGCATATAAGAATTATCTGACTAATTAGGTAGAGTTTCATCTAATCATAAATGTAAAACCATGCAAGAATCACTAATCTACCTCTTCTACGAAACATCTCCAAATTCTCATTGATTTCATGACTATTCTTTTAAACTCTCTAAAACACCAAAAATCATGAAAGTAATACATATTAGCTATATTTTCATGTTTACACATCATTATCAACCACCAAAATATATAAGAATGCTTAATAATTTGAACACCCAATTAACTCACATGGTAAAATAATTGCTCGATCGTCCATAAAAAATAACTTCTCCCCTTCAAAAAAAGTGATCATCACTACAAATTTCTATGATTATCTTTGAGTGTCATTGAATCCATAAATAATGGAGCAACTTCAAGTCAACATATTTATAGTTGCAATTGGATTTGAGTTCCATCACTATACTTATGGGTCATTAAATATGTTAATTTGTTTGTGTAGTGAATATAGGTGTTTATTATATCACACATATGAGAAAAAAAATCTTAGATTTTCTCCCAAGAAACACTACATTTAATGTCTCTAACTAGATCATCAAAACTTTTTTACTCTATTGAAGATCTCTAATGTCCATGTGATATTTTCAGTATATTATTTTATTTCCTTTTCTGTTGGTCTCTTCCTTTAGTCATTCTTCGATTACACCAGCTTCTAAGATTATTTCCACTTTTGGTGTTGTGGCTTTAGTGAATGTTATGACTCATTCTTTATTCTATTATTTCTTTTCATTATAGATCCCCAGAGTCACGATGCTGAGTACTGCCACAACTTTTTTTTATGCCTTTCTTTTTATTTTTCTTTCTGCATCTCCAAACTTGTGGCTATTTTTTAAGTTGTGGCTTTGTCTTGCACCATTTCTTTAGCTTTTTTTTGTTGTAACTCCAAAGTCATGATGATGTGCATAGCTATGGACTTTTCCTTAGGCTTTTTATGGACTAATTCATTATGTATCACCAAAGACATAGCATTGGACACAACCACATCTTTGTCTTCTATATCATTTTAGTATTTTTCATTCAAGAACACCAAAGTCAAGGCATTGTGCACAACCAAAACTCTATCTTTGATTTTTCCTTCTATGATTCTATCTCAGCCTTGTTTTTTTCATTGATGTCTCCTCTTTTGTAGAGCTATCATCATAAGACTCATTATATGTCATGACTTTAAAGAATGACGTAACCTCATAGTAGTCATCTTTTTATGTTTTCTTATTTTTTAGCTTTAATATATTTTTCATATTCTTCATTTTTATCATTATCACAGCTCTAAAATTATTTTCATACGCTTCATCACTCTCACAACTCCAAAGTTGTTATTTTGTTTCACATACTTCATCAATCTCGCAACTCCAAAGTTTTTTTTGTTTTATATATTTTGTCTTCATCGGGCCAATAGTCTTCTATAAAATATTTTCACTAGAAATCTACTTTTTTTGTAATGTTGTACATAAGATATTATTGATTGTTCAACACCTCATTTCATCATCATCTAGACTCCATAATTTATTAGAAATATTAAACTTTATATGTTTATCACCGATATAAAGAGTGAACATATATTTATTGATATCAATGAAGGCTTGTCCCATGAAAAAAAATGGTTGTCCCAAAATTAATGGTACATATTGGTCTTCCTCCATATCCAATACAATAAAATCCACTGGAAAAATAAAGATACTCACCTTGATCAATACATCTTTGATGATTTCATCATGGAGTTTAATAGTCTGATCCATCATTTGGAGTGAGGAAGATGTTGGAGTAATTTTAACGAGATACAATCTTCGTGAAATGGATAGCAGCATCAAGTTGAAACGTGATCCCAAGTCACTCAATACCTTCCAAAAGGTATAATCTTCAATAGCACAAGATATAATAAAACTTCCAGAGTCTTTCAATTTTCTTGAAAGTTTTATTTGAATAATTACATTATACTTTTTCGTCATATTCATAGTCCGTATGTTTTTAACTTCCCCTTACTATTCATTATATCTTTCATAAATTTAGTGTAGATTAACATTTGAGCTAGAGCTTAGGCAAATGGTATATTCACTTTTAACTTCCAAATATATTAAGAAAATTTTAAAAGTATACATCCAATTTTTTGTTATAAATTATTGTGGAATTGGAAGATTCATCAGAAACTTATCTTTAGTTTCATTTTAATCTATTTCTTTATCTTCATTGCCTCGATAAGCTTCATTCTTTCTTTTATTTCTCCATCTCCCTTTTTATCTTTATAAATCATTCACTCTTTGATTTTATACTTCTTTTTGAGTGATGGCTTTGTTGAGTTCCATTACATTGTAGCTATGATTATTCATGTTTTATTTAGTTGGGGCCATAGCTTCTTGAATAATTTTAGGTTGCACACGTATTTTTAGAAAGTTACGATCTTGTTACCTTTAAAAATTATAGAATCCTTTTCTTTAAAATAACCTTGTAGCTTCGAAGTCATGGCTCTTGGAAGAGTCACAACATATTTACTCCCAAATATTCTAGAATTATTTTGTTGAAAGTGTCTCAGTAGCTCCTTTCCATTTTTAACTAATATCGAGGAATAAATCAAGTCTTTAAATCTACTTCCGTATCACATGATAGTTTGTTTACTCTTCTACCCTTTCATTAATAATGTCAACTTACTAATAAGATACTCTATGTTTCTCATCAATGAATTCATTTAATTCATCTTTGCTTCAAGCACTCACATTTGATTATTTTAGGCATTATACTTTTTCTTCAATTATGTAATGATAACATGCACCCCATCATTCACAACCAACTTCTTTTCTCTTCATGATGGTTGATAATTAAAACTAGAACCTTTTTGATTAGTGTGGTTCACCAAATTATTTTCAATGTTTCTAAAGGATTGCATAATATACTGCAACTCGCACCAATAGTTTCCATACTAAAAACTTTCATGATTTTTCACTTTTAGATAGTAATGCATTTGGGACATTATTATTGAGTTTAAACACTTACCTGCTACTTTACATTTGATTGGTCTCTTCTATTTGATAAAGTCTATCTAAATCTAGAGATTCATATTGATATAAAGTAGTAATCTTCCCCAATATTTTTTTTTTCTTCTTGGGTATTAAACTTTGTTAATAGGGCTTCCATATTTACTTCAATGTGGTGAACCTATCCAAATCCAATACTCTAGTTTGTTTTCTCCCAAATGAATGATCCACTAGAGTCTGATAGTTATTTTTTATTAGCTCCTCAAATAAATAATATGACTCCTCTAATAATTCAATCATAATAAACCTTTTGGTAGCACATCAACGTGTACCTTGTCATATAGTTCAACTCATAGTAAAAGGTTTGAGCTTTATTTAATAACTCAAATTCATGTTGATAATATCTTTTCAATAACTTCTTAATATATTTACAAGTATCATATATAAGTTCTTATGCACCACCATGATTTAGTTTTATGTCAATTCATATTAATAGACCAAACTAAAAAATCATCACCAATTGTACCAAAAATTTATTGCAACTTTGTTATGCTATCTAATTTTATCAATTAGGTAATGTTCTAAAATTTTATTAATGAGAGTGTCTCGTAAAATGAGATTTGCAAGTGTATAGGTCATAAAGTAATATAAAAGACTTTCCAACTCATTTTTAGTAAAATGAATACTAAAATTTTTAGTCAATCTAAGGTCCATGGTTTATTTATTTAATTTATGTGATACCATTAAGTCACTCAATATATATTATGTTAGACACAAAATAAAGGTTGGGATATTATACAATGACTCATTATCCTAATGACATACAAGGTGGTTGTCACCATTGATCCCTTTCCAATATTGCTCCCCTCATAGATCACCTCTAGATATATCACCACTAAAAAAATAATTCATCTCTACTTGAGAGTCATTTACAATCTCATATATAACTTTGTCAATTACCCTTGATGATTGGATTCTATACATACTCTTATTCTTTGGCCTCAATTATCATAAAGACTAATTGACTGACATGGTTTCTAAGTATTTGTACTTCTGGTTTCATAAGTGTCATACTCACATAATGAATATATACTCCTCTCAAGTTTTTTTGGTTGAAACCATATGAGTAAAAGTAGCTCATAAGGGTTGTTACCACATTTACAATCACATAAAGACTAATTGTCTATCACCATCATCCTTGATGATAATACAACTTTAATGCTAAAAGTGAACCCTTTACAAGAACATTATATATAATGTTCTTTCTAATCGAGAACTAGTTTTTTTAAGATGTATACACTAGATTGACATGTAAAAGTATTCATACTTTTAGTTTTGTAAGTGTCATACTCATGATATTTAGCATACTCAAATTTTGGGGTTCAATGTATAGGTTTATCTTATGTATAATATTTGGAAGGGATGTTACGACAATCATATCATATGTAGGAGTGAGCCTTTTGATTTATCTATCATGATCTACTATGATAATCTTGCATAAACTAACTAATAGTTAAAGCCCTAATTCAAGTTCCATTTTGACACCAACAATTAGTATCAATACATAAAATAAATCAAACTATTTTTTTATTCTTTCATAAATAAAACCAATTAATCACAATTTAAATTACACAAACTTAGACTCATGCTAGTTTGTACAAATTCTCAAATCTATCTCTAGAGTAGAGGGGTTTGAGAGTCGTATCACCCAGCTTTAGGGATTAGCATAAAATTGTGCATCTCTTGCTTGCATGTTGACCCCTTAAAAAATGAAAAAATTATTCTTATGGTTTGGTAGTTATCATGACTTTGCTGTTGTATGAGGGAGAAGGAGAAAAAATAAGAGATCTTTCCAAAAATTCTTTTTCTTCTACTTTTATACTTGGGTAGTTTTGTATTACTATAAGTATGAAGATATGGCTTTAAAAATAAAGTTATAACTTTATCCTTCATCTCTTTGGGCATAATCTCTCTATAACACAAAGTTGAAATGCATTGAAAAGTGAAATGGTCATGGCTTATATATTTATGTGTTTTTGTATTTCATAGAGGGCCATGGAACTTAGAACTAACTACAATATTGAGGTCGTTCATGTGTTGGCTATCACCATGGTGTTGGGAACTAGTAGTAATGCAAAAGTAATCTTTCATATCTTTAATGGGTCCATGACACTATGAATGGCTACAATATTGGTCTTTTCATCTCTTATATAATATATTGTCACAAAACTATTAGGATGTCGTAGCTAGTGCAAATAAGTCATGGCAATTCCTTCTTTTGAGGACAAGAGTTATGGTCTTGGGAATGACTGTACTTGAGTAATATTCTTTATAATATTTAGTATCCTAAAAGTCATGACTTTGAATAATTATCATGACTTTGGCATGAGTAGTTATAACTATATAAATTATTGTAGCTCAAATTTTATAGATTTATAAAAATGTCAAAGCTCTGACTTGAAACTACCGAACCATATAAAGACAAAGTCATGGCATTATAAAATTAGTCATGATCTTGAGCACTAGTGGGGTAATTAGTTGTTATGATGAAGAATTAATATCACAACCATTAAAATTTTTGAAGCTAAGTATTGTTATTATTGCATGATAATATTATAGCCATTGAGAATGTGTCTCACAATAGAAAAATTATGCTAATGAGTTGATATTATAATTGCATACAAGAATTGTCATGACTAATTAGGTAGATTTTTGATTAAGAATTGATGTTGAAACTATGAGAGACTCACTAATCTACCACACCTACTAAATACTTTCAAAAACTTATTGATTTCATGACTATTCATTTAAACTCTATAAAATATCAAAAATCATGAAATTAATACACAGTTACTCCATTTGCATGCATATATATCATTATCAACTACTAAAATATAATAGAATATTTGATAGTTTGAATATCAAATACTTATCACAATCCACCACAATAACATACATGAACCCATAAATAGTAAAACACTAATTTTAGTTTTACAAAAATATTATATCCATTAATAACCAAACTACAACTCAATCTAAACATAAAAAATCTATTACTTAAGCATCCCTCACACGAAATAAAATACACCAACTCGAATCCTCATTTTAGGCTAAATTTGGAAATTAATTCATATGAGATAAATTGTGATATATCTCATAGAATTTTTGGATTCCCAATGATAGTCCTCAAGAGTGTATATGAATCAAACTCTAAATCTATAATTCTCATTTATGTCCTCAAATTTGCCTCAAGGTGGGAGTAAAAATTAATGCCTCCCTACACCCCCCCCCCCCCCCCCCCCCCCTCCCCCACCCCAAGGTTTATACTTATGCCTTGCATTGCTACTTTTCTATTAGATCTCTCATAGATTTGGTTAAATTTGTGCTCGCCAAACCTTAGCTTCTCATTTCTTTTTCGTGCCCTCAAATTTCTCAAAAATTTCTAATTTAATGATATCATACTCGAATGGTTGTGTGCGATTTTTAAGTGGAAAGTCATGGTATAGAGGAATTCTATGACTTTAACTTTTTGTCTCGATAATAAAAAGTCATGGAGCTAGGAAAGTGCTGACTCTAGTCTCTTTCTTGCTTTAGATTGTTATAGGATTGGAAATGACTATGACCATGTATTTTATCTCTATAATATAATGTCATGACACTATAAATGATTTGCTACTTTGGTCACTCTCATACACCAAATTTCCATGACACTAGGAATGATCATGGATGTATATTTCATATATGTAATAGAAAGTTGTGACATTTAGAATAGCTAAAACTTATGCATTTCATCTTTTTAACCCAAAGTCATGGTACTTAGAATGTGTCGTTCACATGGGTAAAAATGGGTTTTCAAAAATTATTTATTTTTTTAATATAATTAAGATTATTTTTAGGTATACATTGAGACAGAAACATGAATATTTTTAAAGGGGAAAACTATGTTTAGTAGTCCCAAAAAAATATTTATATTTTGGTAATATTTTAAATAAAAAAAAACATACCTAAAACATAGAATATTTATATTTTAGGACTAGTAAATCAAAAAACCATTAATTTTCAAATTTAAATCTAGTTGAAAAAATGCATAGTTTTTTTTTTTTTGATTTTGGAAACTCCATTTATAAATAATAAAGGAATCAATGGTTTTCAAATTCAAAAATTGTTATTTTTGTAATTAAACAACTTTTCATTTTCGAAAAGTGGCTTATTTCTTATTTATTTTTTTTTATTTTAACACACACACACTTAAATTAATAAACATGTGTGTTTGTGTGTGTGTGTGTGTGTGTTGTTGAAAGATAAAGAAGATAGAAAAGAGATAATAGAGATAATTAAGAAAAAACTATCTTTTTTCATTCTTCTAAAAACTCATATATATATATATATATATATATATATTATTACAATCATTAATACCATAATAATTATTCATCAGTAAATGTGTTAGTCATTAATATCATAATATTTATTCATTGGTAAATATATTATAGTCATTAATACCATAAGTATTCATAGTAAATGTGTGATCATTCATAGTTATCAATGAATCATTTATAATACTCTTTCTTGAATGACCATCACTAGATTGTTAGTACTATCTCATTAAAAATAGTTCCAGTAAAACCTAGTAGGAAAAAATCTGGATGAAGAAAAAAAGAGTACAATACATAACATCTTTATTTATATTTCCCATGGTAATGACATGACTATATTATCTTTAACTTCTTAATTTGAAAATCTTTAAGCTACCCCATGCCAACTTGTCATACAAGTTTCTTGAATGTTACAAAAGATAGGGCTTTAGTAAATAAATATGTTAGATTATCATTAGACTTTATTTGTTGCACATCAATTTAGCCATTTTTTAAAGTTCATGAGTATATAAGAACTTTGGCAAAATGTGCTTTGTTCAATTACCATTAATATAACCACCTTTGATTTGGACAACACATGTAGAATTTTCTCTTATATAATAATGTTGGATTATTATTATTAGAATATAATTCACATGATTCTATGATGTGTTGTATCTTTGATCAACCAAACTTTTTCTCTACTAGCTTCATGCTTCGCAAGTATTTTTGATTGATTAGAGAAGGTGGACACCATCATTTGTTTAACTAATCTCTAGGATATTGTAGTATTTTAATAAGTAAATATATATTATATTTGTGATCATTTTTTTTTCAGGATCCAAAAGATATCTTGCATCTGCATTGCCAAGTAATTATGGTTTCATTGCTTTGGGATAAAATAATTCCATGTCACTTGTTCCACAAAGATATCTCAATATATGTTTAATTCCATTATAGTGCCTTTTAGTTGGAGCTAAGTTATATCTTGCTGATAAATTAATTGAGAAAGAAATGTATGGTCAAGTATAATTTGGAGGATACATTAGTGCATCAATTACACTAAGATATAATACTTCAGGACTATGTAACTCTTTATGTTATTCCTTGGGTCGGAATGTATCTTTAGTTACTTTAAGTGATCTAATAACCATAAGAAAATTAAGAATGTATGATTTATCCATATAAAAGCATTTCAAGACTTTTTCTGTATATGATGATTGGTGAATCAATACACCATTCAAACAATACATTATCTATAGGATGAGACAATATAATATTTTCCCAATATTTTTCATTTCAATTTCCTTTTTTAAATAGTTGGATGCTTTGATGAACTATTTAGGAATCTCGATCAAATTTAAATCATCTACATATACTACTTTTATTTCCAATCCATTTTCTATTTTATTGATGAAAACACATGAACAAATTGAATTATTCACATACCTTCTTTGAGTAAATATTGGCTTAAGTGATTATACCACATTTGATCAGGCTATTTAATCCATATAATGATTTTTTCAACTAGATTTAATACATGCTTCATGGTTTTGAATTCAATGTTTCAAGTAATATAAATCTTTTAGGAATTTCATATATACATTAGAATCTAGAGATCCATATAAATATGTGGTGTCTACATCCATTAGATGCATATCCAATCCTTCTGAGACTACTAAACTTATCAAATATCAGAATGTGATTACATTTATTATGGGAGAATATGTCTCCTCATAGTTAATTCTAGGTTTTTGTGAGAGACCTTGGTCCACAAAGTGTGCTTTATATCGTACTATTTCATTATTCTCGTTTTACTTTTGTACAAAGACTCATTGATATCTAACAAGTTGTATATTTGTATTTGTTTGAACTATTATAGTCAGAATACCTTTTGTTTAGCCAATGATCTTAATTCTATTTTGATTACTTCTTTTCTTTTTAACTAATTATTATGATATCAATATTCATTCACATTTTGTGGCTCTTTATCTTCAACATTTCTTATGATGTCCATAGTAACTTGGAAAGAAAAAATATTACTTATATTGGTAGTATTTCAATCATATTTTCTTCCCTCATGTATATAATTGATAGAAATCTCTTCATTTTTATGTACCAACAAATCATTAAAAGTTAACTTTTTGATTGGTGCCCCCATAGGGGCTACTTATTCATCGACCAAGGGCTCAACAGTTATGTGCTCTTCAAAAGTCATAGATATAATACTTTTCCTTTTTTCTAGGAATTGTGTCTTTGGAGCCATATGTCTTCCAAGTTTTAATCATTGCCTAGGTTAATTTTTCATCTTGCTTTATATTTTTCTAGTTGGGATTTCAGTCCTCATTGGGATATTTGTAGCTGAGATATGTGATTGATATTTGTAGCTGAGATATGTGATTTTGTAACTTTTGTTGAATTAATAAAAATATCAGGCAATTGATTCACAAGAGCTTATAAATGAATTATTTTCTAAACTTATTTTATTTAATTTCTTGTCATTCTTCTAGAATTGTCTTAATTCCCAAAACAGCATGGAAGATTTTCAAGAAAGTGGCAATCTACAAATTGTAAAAACTTTTTCTGTAAGAGGCTTGATATATTTTTAATAGATACAAATTGAAAGTTAACATAAATACCAAGACAACATTGAAAACATAACTTAGGTTAATGTGTGGGGGCAATTAGAACATAAATAGCACAACCAAAAACTCACAAATATAAAATTTAACAATTTGTAATGGTAATAAATCATGATTAGTAGTAGGAAAAAGGCAAATTAAATTTTCAACTTATATAATAACATGTCCCTATACCAATAAAAGTGAATTGGTTTTCAAATGTAATGGTCTAGTAATCAATTGAAGATATTTGATAAAAGACTCATTAAACCAATTATATGAAGGAACATGAGCAACAAGGTATTGAACATATATACCAATAGACAAATAATAATCAAGAAATATTTGAGATGGGAATTCAACAGTATTATCAAGATGAATTATCATGATAGGTTGATTAGGGAATTGTGCTTTGAGTCAAATTATTTGAGACAATAATCTAAAGGCAACTTTTCTACTAGAAAGAAGGCATACATGAGATCATCGAGTGGATGTGGATGCATCAATTAAAATCATAAAATAATGAAAAAGTCCACTAAGTGGCTAAATATGCACACAAATATCTCTTTAAATACATTTTAGAAAAGTGGGGCATTCAAATATAACATTTATAAAAGATGGTTTAATAATTAATTTGTCTTTTGAACAAGCAGCACAAGTATAACCATCAGTTATTGAAAAATGTCTGCTTGTTAATGAATGCCCATTAGAATTATGAATGATACAATGCATCATAGAAATTCTAGGGTGTCCAAGTCATTCATGCCACAATAAAAATATATTAGAACATTGAACTACTAGTTCATGATAGCATAAGATTCGATAAATCTAATAATTATCTGATATACCCTACAAAATTAAAAAGAAAATTGTTCCAAGATACATTTTTGCCCTAAAATAATAGAATTAATGAGTAAATGCTCATTTTAATCATGATTCATAATTTTAATATGATATCTATTTTGGTGAATATCTTTGAAACTGTGTAAATTTTTACTAGATTTATTAGAATAAAGGGCATTTTTAATTTGTAATTTAGTGCCTTTTAGTAGAATAATGGTGTCTTTGTCAGTGCCTTTAATCAAGTTAACATGTCTTGAGGTAGTATGAACATTAGATTGAGCTAATGTGAAGTTTAAAAAATATTTCTTATCATGCTAAATAATGTGGGTTGTGGCACAGCCAACAAGACATGCATCACCAATAGATGGTATATAATTAATAAATTCTAAGAAGCATCTATATATCTTCAAAATTAAAAAATGAAATTTAAATAGGAAATCAAAGTTTGCATTATAGATAACTAGATGGAAAAGCATTATGGAAAAAAATAACATAAAAAAAGATAACAAGATAATTATATGTCTCAACCATAGCATACATTTCCATCCCTAATCAAATGGTCAATTTTTTTTTCACTTTGTATCATTTTCATTGTGTCTTTTCGATCAATAAAATTTGTTTCAATTTGCTTGTTTTTTAATTTCATGGAGGCCTGATAAAGGTCAACCAAATGCTTGGATGTATGATAGGTATGAGACAAGTGAACTTTCATTTCACATCAATAACATTCAGTCTCATAAACTATTTTGTTAAGTTTGTCTATTGCCTTTCCAAATAATTATTTTTGAATGATTCAAATTCTAGTTGTTAAAGGCATTGTCTTTATTTTGAGACTATTATAATTAACTAAATTCCAAAAATTATAGCAACAACAACCACGACCTTTACTTTGTCTATAATATCTATGGCCATGGCCATGCCCATGTCTATTAGCTTGAATTGTAGCATTGGCTTCAGGTAATGGTATAAATCTAGTAGGGTGAGATTAGAAGTTTTTTAGTAATTGTTTATTATTCTAATCAACTACAAGGAGACATGCAATTAAATCAGAATATTTGGTAAAACAACACTCTCTATATTACTGCTATTGGAGTACATTAGAAGCACGAAAAGTAATGCATATTTTCTAATGCACATTCTCATCTGTAATTTTTTGTCTACATAATTTCAGCTAAGAACTAATTTTGAACAAGGTTGAGTTGTAGTCGCTACTAACACGAAATCATGTTGTCATAAATAAAGCCAATTATAATAGGTTTTTAGAAGAATTATGGACTTTTGATGATCATTTTGTTCTTTCGAACTCATCTAGAGGATCAATTGATCTTTGACCATTAGATATTCACTTTTCAAGCCTTCATCAATATGATGGTGAAGAAATATTAAGACCTTAGCATGATCCTGTATGGAGGTGGTATAATTTCCTCCTTTGATTGTGTTTCCAAGATTCATAGCATCCAAGTGAAATTCAACATCTTTGATCCAAGATAAAAAAATTTTTGTGCAATAATATCAAGGGCAGCAAATTCAAGTTTGATGATATTGAACATTATTTGTCTGAAATAATTAACATTGTATTAATAAAGTAATATATATATATATATTCTTTAATATGTGATGTATTTAATAATAATATAATTGAGTTTAAGTGGTAATAAGTGTAAAGTTAAAACTGAATATTAGGAGGCTTGATTTCAGAAAAAAGAATAATTCTCTTTCATCTTCAAGCATCAAGCTTGGATATTTCAAATGTAGGCTTTGGGCTGGTTTTTACATCAGAGTTGAAGCTTCGAGCTTTTAACTCCAAAATTGGATGTCTAAAAAAAATTAGACGATGAAATTGAAATGTATCTTTTTTATTTTTTGATTTTGTAATATTGTCTAAGGTTTGAGTTCCTTGGGGTTGAGCTTTCTAACTTTATGAATGTTCTGGATTTCATGCTGATAATGTGCTAAAGGATAAAGAAGAGGGAAAAAAAATAAAAATAAAAATAAAAAACTTTTTATTTTCATTCTTCCAGAAGCTCATATATATAGTATTAAAATCATTAATACCATAATAATTATTTACTTGTAAATGTGTCATAGTCATTGATACCATAATACTTATTCACTGATAAATGTGTTATAATCATTAATGCCATAATCATTATTCACTAGCAAATGTGTGGTTATTCATAGTTATTAGTGAGTCATTTATAACAATACACACACACACACACTTAATATATATATATATATATATATATATATATATATATATACATACGCACGCACGCACACACACACACACACATATATATTTATTTATGTGCGTGTGTGTATTTATTTATATTTACTTATACACATGCGCGCGCACACACACACACAAATATATACATATATACATATATGTATATATATATTTAATATATAAATGTATAAATTAATATATATACATATATATATATATATATATATATGTATATGTATGTATATGTGTGTGCGAGTATATGTGTGTGTGTGTGTGTGTGCAAGTGTATAAACATATATATCTATGCATTTACATATTTATTTATATATAAACCTATATATGTATACATATAAGTGTGTGTGTGTGTGTGTGTATTTACACAAACATATATAAATACCACACACACACACACACACACACACATATATAACCTATATATCACTAAAAGAAATAAGCCAATTAGAAATGAAAATTAGCAAAGTTAAATTCTATTTCTAAAATTATGAACAGAACTGAAATGGATTAGAAATGACGATAATACTATTTTAAAAAATTAGAAATGGAAAAAAAATCAATTGCTAATTAGCCAAAGATTTTTAAATGGTTTTTCATTCCATCACTAATTATGATGCGCAGTCGTGGGCAAATAAGCTTACATGACACTTAGCAATAGAAATTTATGTTTATATGTTTTTTTTTAGAAATAGAATCCGTATTCATTTCTATATTTAGCAATGAAAAGTATTACCATCACTGAATGTGAAACATCTTAATGATCCATCACTATTGGATTTTAAAAAATTTAGTGACGAAATAATATTCCATCGCTAATTTAGAAATGAAAACAAAATTTATCACTAAATTATGATAATTAATTTATTGAAAAATATTTCGAAACTTTGAAAAAAGTTAGGGCTTGGGGGTTTTTTAATTTTGATTCTGAGTTAATCCGATTTATTTTTGAAATTACTTTTCTCTAATTAGTATTCATCATGGTAATCATCAAAAATTGAGGTATCCAATTTACTATTTCAAAATTTATCATATGTATTGTATTCGAGAATTATAATTTTTATGCATTTTGTTATTACCTATAGTTTTTTTTTTCATGTCTAACAACCTCATGGGATTCTCTCTTCTTATTTTCTTAAATTTATATCATTCTAATTAATAAATTATACATTTTATATTTTTTACACATACTAGGAGTTGTTAAATTTTTGGGTTACCTAATTGAGGAATAAAATTTTTGTGCATTTTGTTATTTACCTATAGTTTTAATCATACTAAATGAATGTGAACTTAGTTTTTTTGTGCATTTTGTGAACTTTGTTATTTACCTAAAAATCATACTAAATTGTTTACACATACTAGGATTTGTTGGAATGTAATAATTTATAAATGAATAACTTATATTAAAGGCACAATGAATATGTTACAACAACTTTTTTGTGCATTTTGTTATAAATATTTTAACAAATACTAAAATTTGAAATGTAATAACAATGAATAAAATAAAAATTTTTGAAGGTATGCAATTCGAATGTTGAAATGTAATAATAAATGAACAACTAATAAAATTAGAACCTCATTTCAAAATTTATATAGTTGCTTGATCTATATTTCACTAAAAGTACAATCCAATAAATAACACCTCTCATTATTTTATATTAAAAAAAATGCATATTACATCTCATAGCTAGTAAATATCCTGATTAATATATTAATGTTCTCCTTCATTAGTTGATCTTTTTTTTTTATTTTTCATTGACAAATTTAAATGCACTGGCATTGTGATTTTTTCAATGATTTTTATTACTTAAAATGCCTTTGTCTAATTAGTTAGTATATATCATTGATTTTGAAATCATGAATTATCACATTGTGAATTTTTTATTTTTTCTTAATTAATGCATTTTCATGCAATATATATAAATATCAAATATTTAGTTTTATGTAAATGACAAAAGTACAACTAATGACTTTGATAAATATTTAAGAGATTAAAGTAACACGCCTTATCTCATGTTAATCCAAACTTATCTAAAAATGATGTGACTACAAATTTTTTGTTAGATTTATGTAATGTCTTAAATATTTTACTATACCTTTATTACAAATAAGTCTCTATATATATTATTATAATTCAAAATATATTTATGTTATGTATTATAGGAATGGAAAATATTATACGAGATAATAATTAATTATTGAATATAAGACTAAAAGATGAGTTTTTGACTAATGAGTTTGTAGAGGGGATTGAGGAGTTTATTTACTTTAATGAAAAAAAGTCTAAATTTATGAATGAAATGAAAATAAGATGCCCGTGTAATGATTATAAATGTCAAAATTAGAATTTCCAATATGTGGACACAGTACGATATCATCTTGCAAAAAATATATTTGTTAGAGACTATTATGTTTGGTATAAACATGAGTAAATAGTTGTGCCACAAATAATAAAGCATTTTGTACATAGAAGTATTGATTCAAATGTTATAATAGAATATGTCAATTCCAATGATGCATGTAAAGCAATATTAAAGAATGTTATTGGTCATTCATTCAATTTGGATGTCACTAATGATATCCCAATATCATCAGCAAAATAATTTTATGAAATGCTAAAAGCATCAGAAGAAGAGGTTTGGCTATGTAATCCATATAGAAACTAAAAGTTATATATGATGGCCAGACTATTGAATTTAAAGGCAATACATCATTTTTAGAAAGGCATTTTGATGAAATATGCCAGATGCTAATGTTGATTGCATTAATGTGTAAATTTCAAAGAATTATCATTGTAGTTGGAAGAAATAAAGTTTTTTTTTGGATTTTTCTTATTAGAAAACCAACCTAATTAGGTATAACTTTGATGTGATGCACTTTGAGAAGAACCCTTTTGATAATATTTTTATTACTTTCAAGAATGTGAAAGGAAAAACAAAAGATAATGCCAAATCAAGAGATAATTTGAATCAACAAATAAATTTCTTAAGGCTTGTTATAGTCTTTACAAGGATGCAAACAAAATTTTGTGCAAATGGCTGATGGAGCTCAGGTTCCCTGATGAATATGCATCTAGTATTGAAAGATGTATTGATGCAAAGAAGCATACATTATTTGGGATGAAAAGTTATAACTACCATGTGTTCATGGAGAGAGTAATACCCATAGCATTCTATGAATTACTTCTAGAAAAAAATTGGGAAGCATTGAATGAAATAAGTATTTTTTAAGAATCTCACTTATAATGTCATAACAAAGGAATAAATTGAAAAATTACAAAATAACATCCCCATAATTATATGCAGACTAGAGCATATTTTTTGTCCTTACTTCTTAGACTCTATGGAACATCTTTCAGTCCACTTGTCTTATGAATCCATGATAGCAAGCCATATGGAATACAAATGGATGTATCCATTTGAGAGATTATATAATTTTCAATTGTTAATCTAAAAAATTTAAATGTATCCGTTGGATACTTTTTTTTCTAATGAAGATGTTTTTCGGATATCTTAAAAAATGAAAAAAAAATATTCGTATTAAAGCCAAAGTTGAATAATTGATATGCAATGCCTACTTAGTTGAAGATGTTTTGGTATTTCATGTGTACTACTTTCAACCACAATTATATAATTTGCATAACAAAATATCACCAAATACTGATTAAGGATTGGAGATGGATCAGAAGAAAATGATATGCTTTCCATTTTCACTCATGTGGTGATGTGGGTCAATCATATGGTAGAGAAAAATCAAGATATTTTTTGGAAGACTAGGAGTATCATGCTGCAAACACATACTTCTTGTTAAACTACAAGGAAGTTATACCTTATATTGAGTATGATTTATAATCAATTTATATTCTCATTTCTTTGTCATGGTATGTGATATACCTTTTTAATAATTCAAAATATCATCAACATTGTTTTTGAAGAATTTATGATAAGATTAAGGCAAATAGAACCACATATTAATAATGCTTCCATTGATGTAAAACTTGAAAAATATTTAACAATTTTGTTTGAAATATTTGTCAGTATATAACTTAGCATTCATATTTATAAAAAGTAATGTGCAACATTATTTAAATATGATTTTATCTTTTATCATTTTGTAGGTATAATTTTCGGCATCAAATATATGTAATAGATAAATAAAGGATCTTGCAAAAAAGTCATTATGAAGTTTACAAAATATCTTATACATAATATAAAAAGATATAAATTTCACACTTTGAAACATAGTTCAAATATAACTATAATGAACAATGGTGTATGCATCAAGGGGTCTAAATCTATTATAACTATTATTGATTTTCACACTCGATTAATTGAAATTTTACATGTGGAGTATCCTTCTTTACCAATTAAAACGACAATTCTATTTAAGTGTGAATAGTTTGATCATATTCTAAATATATGTACTATAATTAATCATCAATACAACCTTGTAGATATGCATCATAAAAAATATTATCATAAGTACAAGCTATTTATTTTTGTAGCACAAGTGGAATAAGTGTGTTACACTACTTATCCAACTACAAGAAAAAATCATTATGACTGGTGGGCAATATGTAAAATAAAACATAGATCAGCAGTTGGAAGTTATTGAAAAGGATGTTATTATCACTCTATTGTGTGTACCTAGATTTCAAAAGAATAATGTGGAACTTCATACAATCAATCCTAAGATAGATGGTGGACTTCAAATATTGTTTAGTAAATATGGAAACTAGTTAGACATTGATGATGACCATGTTGAAGAAAATAATGAGTAGGATTTAATTGCAAAATCAGATGAAGGTGAATATGTAGATGGAGTTGATTTCTTATAAATTTCCAAAGATGACTAGACATTTATTGACTTCCATGTTATCTTGTATTACTTATTTTGTAACTATTATAATTTGGACATTAAATGATTTTTTTTCACTTCTGTGAATTTTAATCTGCTTGTCATTATGTTTTGTTATTATGATATTTTTATGACATATTTTTGTTACCTTTGCTTTTTTTTTGATGTTTATATAACTTGAAATATTAAATGATTTTTTTAACTTGGCCTGTTTAAAACATGCTTGGCGCAGCATGGCACATTACAGTAGCGTGCCCAGGGCCCATGCCGGGTACACCCTCAACACGAATCATGTCATGCCATGCTAAGGGTATTCGGCCTGAGTGCCGTGTCGAGCATGTCACAGGTGACAACGCATCGAGTGATGCCCGATGGGGGAACAATGCAACAATGCCCGATGAGCGACAACTCGGCACGCCTGACTACCGATGACAGCGCAACACCAAAACCCTAATTTTCTAAAAAAATAACCAACCCAAACCGACCCGAACCCAAATGGATTTTGGGATGCGGGCCCATGCTGGGCTTGCCCTCCAAAGATCCATGTCGTGCTAGGAACGGCACAATATTGTAGCATACCATGCCTAACACGACATGCTATCCTAGTTGGGTCCAAGAAAATGGGCAGGCCAGCCCACTCCACCCCATTTGACACCTCTACTTTTTTTTGTCTCTCTTTCTCTTTTCTCATCTCTTCAATTTTTTTTACATCTCTTCATTATTGTGTTGTATTTCTTCATTTTTTCTTTGTAAATTATCTTAAATTTTTTATATCTCATCATGTAATCGTTCATCAAAGAAATTATTATAATTAAAAGATGAAGAGCTCCAAATAGAACCTAGATAAAATTTATATGCATGGGTACCAAGACTATACTCATCATTTTTTCAACTCTACTCCAACGACCCGAAGGTAAATACGCACCACATCAATTTCTAGAGCCTCTATAGAATGATTTGTCACTTAAGAAGCCTGACATGTTTCAAACATGCTTGGCCTAGCATGGCACATTACAGTAGCATGGCCAGGCCCGTGCCGGGTGCACCCTCAACACAAATCGTGTCATGCCTGCTAAGGGTATTCGACCTAAGTGTCGTGCCGAGCACAGCATGGGTGACCACGCACCGAGCGATGCCCGATGGGGGAACAACACAACAATATCCGATGAGTGACGACTCGGCACGCCCGACTAGTGATGGCAGCGTAACACCCAAACCCTAACAATTTTAAAAAAATTACCAACCCGACCCGAACCCAAATGGATTTTGGGACATGGGCCCATGTTGGGCTTGCCCTCCAAAGATCCATGTCGTGCCAAGCACAGCACGATACTGTAGCCTACCATGCCTAACATGACAGGCTATCCTAGTTGGGTCCAAAAAAATGGGTAGGCCGGCCCACTCCGGCCCGTTTGACACCTCTACTTTTTTTAGTCTTTCTTTTTCTTTTTTTTCATCTCTTCAATTTTTTTATATCTCTTCATTCTTGTGTTGTATCTCTTCGTTTTTTCTTTGTAAATTATCTTAAATTTTCTACATCTCATAATGTAATTGCTTATCAAAGAAATTATTATAATTAAAAGATGAAGATGAAGAGCTCCAAATAAAACCTACATAAAATGTATATGTATGGGTACCAAGACCATACCCTCATCATTTTTTCAACTCTACTCTAACGGCCTGAAAGTAAATACGCACCACATCAATTTCTAGAGTCTCTATAGAATGATTTGTCACTTAATAAGCCTGGCATGTTTCAAACATGCTTGGCGCAGCATGACACATTACAGTGGCGTGCCTAGGCCCGTGCTGGGTGCACCCTCAACACAAATCGTGTCATGCCATGCTAAGGGTATTCAGCCTGAGTGACGTGCCGAGCACGACACGGGTGACCATACACTGAGCAATGCCTGATGGGGGAACAATGCAACAATGCTCGATGAGCAACAACTCGGCACGCCCGTCTAGCAATAGCGGCGCAACACCAAAACCCTAATATTTTAAAAAAATAACCAACCCGACCCAAACTGACCCGAACCCAAATGGATTTTGGGACACGGGCCCATGCTGGGCTTGCCTTCCAAAGATCCATGTCGTGCCAGGCACGACACGATACTGTAGCCTACCATGCCTAACATGACACGCTATCCTAGTTGGGTCCAAAAAAAATGGGTGGGCCAGCCAGCTTTGCCCCGTTTGACACCTCTACTTTTTTTTAGTCTTTCTTTTTCTTTTTTTTCATCTCTTCAATTTTTTTACATCTCTTCATTCTTGTATTGTATTTCTTCATTTCTTTTCTTTGTAAATTATCTTAAATTTTTAACATCTCATCATGTAATCATTCATCAAAGAAATTATTATAATTAAAAGATGAAGATGAATAGCTCCAAATAGAACCTAGAAAAAATATATATTCATGAGTACCAAGACCATACACTCGTTATTTTTTCAACTCTACTCCAATAGCCTGAAGGTAAATATGCACCACATCAATTTCTAGAGCCTCTATAGAATGATTTGTCACTTAAGAAGCAATGACAAGCATATTCTCTACATCTTCCTACATTTTTACAATACAATATAACATATCACTATTATATTAAGAAAAAATTGAAACATGCACATCAAACCATCAACGACCTACTAAATATTAACATAAAATTGAATTTAATCATTAGAGTTATGGAGTCCAAATATAATAACTCATCAGTACTATTAATAAAAATAAGATATGTTACTTGAAAAATTAATTATTTTGGTTTCTAAAAAATAATAATTTAACATTTTCTTCTTTAATATATTAAATTCACATTAGTTGAAAATGAGAAACTCACATTAATAGTATTTGACTACTTATCGAAAAATGATCCATCATTCTTCTTGTGCATGCGCTTGAACACCTCAAATGCTGTTGATGGACGTCCCAACTCTGCATCCTAAAAATAAATAATATTAATGATGTACATGAAATATTATCATTAATTTAGTATGATTTGCTTTCACAAAGTTAACATCAAAATAACATAGGATTGAGACTATTACCAAATCTAAAGAATGTTGGTAAGTTGTTTTGAAACCATCAATATGTTTGTAAGGTCCTGATCATTTATTTACTTTCTCTAATCAATAATTTTATGATGTCATATGGGACAAAAGTACAAGGCCTTGAACTCTTTACTATTTTAGTATTCCCACTATTTTATCCAAATATCTAGAGGAATACTATTTGGCTTTACATTTTTACCATACTTTTTTCTCCATTTTCAAATATTATCATTATATCTGACACTATTCAAATATTTCCATGTATCCTTCGTAGAGATTAACAAAGTATTATTCAATTTATATTTTTTCTGCAAAAAATAAAAGAAAAAAGAACAATATATTGTGATCCATTTTTTTGGGATAGTTTTTAATAATAAAATAATTTGATAATTTGCTACATGCATAAAATAGTACTTCAAATTCTTTCTAATAATATTTCTTCATATTTGAGGGTACTTTGATTCACTTTATACCCTCATCAACTAGTTTTTCCTTACAAATCTTTCTGATTATACGAGAAGTATAAGGAATAAATCTATAAACAAATTAACAGCACATACATATACATATAAATGAAAAGCATTCATACTTTTATTACTAAGTTGATATTTTTTTTCATTTATATTATTTATCCAAAACTAAGTAATGCATACATATTTTTAATTCTCAATGATAATATTGGATCAGTAACAAAATAATAGGTAGTTATTCATAAAAATTACTAGAATTTAAACAAATAAAAACATTTGAAATATTATGCACCTTTCTAAAATTAATTAATTACAAACAAAAAGAAGAAAAACTAATCATGCATGAAGTTATAAATTTATGTAATCTACATGCTATTTATTATCAAGAGTGAGCCGGACGAAGAATTTATTATAACTTTGCATAGAAACTATGAATTATGAATATCCTACTATTGATGCATGTACCTTTTAAGATAGGTGGGACGAATCTAACATTATCAACTAGTATAGAATGAGATGAAAATGAATGTTAGTGGTAGACAATACGTGTTTGTCAAAATGAGGTGATACCAACGTATCATCTATACATATAAGTGTATGTAGTGAAACATTTGTAGTGTTGTTGTCACTAAAAAAATATTGAAGTCTTCATCTATGAACTATTTGTTGACTTCCTCTATTCCTCCCCAAGGATTGAACTTCTAGGCCACCTAAATAGTCTTTTCTCTTACCTAGAGGTGTCAAACGGGCTGGGTAGCCCGAACCCAGCTCAAGACATGGCCTGACTCGACCATGCCTAGCCTGACATGACATGGTTCGGACTTGTGCCTAGACCCATGTAGAGCTGGCTCTTGGCATGGCTTATGTCATGCCATGTCGAGGTATATTGGGCCTCGTGTCGGGCCAGGCATGCCCTGATACCATGGCACGAAGGCACAAAAATTTGTCACGACCCGAACCATGCCTCCCCCCCCCCCCCCCCCCCCCCGATGCCCTGACCTTGAGCCCAACATTCCGTCAATCTCGATCCCCAACGGCCCTAAAAATTCTGCCCATTTTTAAAACCATACCCCCCCCCCCTCATTCATAAATTTTAAGTTTTTAACTTAGCTCTCTCTCTCTCTCTCGTATTTTATATCTGTCTCCTCTTAACTCTCATCTCTCTCTCTCTCTCTCAGTTTCTCATTTTGTTTTGATTTTTGAGGACTTGGGTGTGGCCTGTGGAATGCGACTTGTCGATTTGCAGTGTGGTGTGAACAGCAAAAGGGTAAATGTAATTTTATGCATTACGGGTATTTTTTTATTGTTTAGTTAAGTTTTTTATTATTTTAGTTAACTTTAAACTTAAAAAGTTGAGTACTAAGGTTTAATTTAATTAATATCAATTAATATATTATTTTAAAAAAATAAATTAAAATATATTTAAAAACAAATAAATAATAAAAATGATAAATAATAATTTTAATTTTGATAATGAAATTATAATATAGATAACAAAAACTCTATAGAAAGGTCCGAGACCATCGAAACTTTGATTACTCAAGTCACCTCGACCTAAATATCTAAAAAATAAAAAACTAGAAGAATATCAATATTTTGGACTCACTTTAATAAAATACAACAAAAAAATAAAAAATTAGAAGAATATCAATATTTTGGACTCACTTTAATAAAATACAACAAAAAATATTAGGGATACCAAAGATTAATCGACACAATACAAATATTGTAAAAAAATTTTAACTTATAAGAGTTCATGTGGGACTGAGCATCTCAAGACTTAAGAGGTATGCCGAACAATGTGCCAAAAAACATGATGCATTAGATCTTAAGCAAATACAACTCAACGGTGGGTTCTTTGAGGTTGGATCTAGTTTAGCCTCAATGTTGAACCCCTTCATATACCACAACAAGTTAGGGAGGGAAGGCATGACCAAAGTGATCACCATGATGGGTTCTTTGAGGCTGGATCTAGTTTAGCCTCAATATTGAACCCCTTCATATACCACAACAAATTAGGGAGGGAAGGCATCGCCAAAGTGATCACCATGATGAGTCTTCTGATTAAGTTTTTAGAGGATCCATGGGTAGTCAATATTATGCAAGCTTATTTTGAGCCTACATATCGTAGGACTATTAGAGATGCCTCACTACCTATTATTTTGAGTCAATATTATTTTGAGCATCGTCATTATTTATTATTTTTTTTTCTAAAATATTATAACTTAGAAAAAATAATAATAAATAATGAATTTAGGTATTATAGTGGGGTAGTGTCCATGACATCCAATATTTGGATTAGTCATGACGATGCTTCTTATACATGCCTCACTACCCATTATGTAGATTCTAAATAGACACTAAATGAAAAAAAATTAGGATTCTCATAGATTTTCCATCCTCATGATGAGCCAACCATTTATGAGTGCATGATGAAAATATTTAGAAAATATAATATTTAAAATAAAATATATAGTATCACATTCGATAATGCATCTAACAATGGAGTAACCATTAACATGTTTGTTAGGACTATTAGAGATAAACTATTAGGAGAGATTTTCCACATTAGATGTATGTGCTACATCATTGTTCTCATAGTACAATCAAGGATAAAGTTTATTTTCTCCTACTTTAGAAAACATATGTAACTCACTAAAATTTATTTGTATGCCTCATATACAATAAAAGTTCGGTACTCTATGTGTGTCTATGAGTCTAAAGAAGAAGAAATTTCATTCAGATGTGAGACACCGTTAGAATTACACATACAAAATATTGGAGTCACATGATATCTGACTACGTCAATAGTAAATATGACGAACTTATTAATGACTATATTAATTGGGCTACAACAATTTCATTTATAAAAATTTTGAAGATTTTTTTATGACACGACAAACATGTATTCATTAGTTTATACTCACATGACTTGCATTACACTCAAGTACATATGCAACATTAGTAGCATGTTTAGGAATTTTAGATATGACCCGACACTTAGCAATATGGCTGTAGATATGGAAACCAAGTACTTAAAGTACTTGTCCACTATTTTATCTTTTTATTGTTTGACTGCCTGCATGATTCCTAGGGTTAATGTGAAAGAGGTAAAGAACAATTTAACATACATATTCTTGTACATAAACCATGAAGACCAACCTGAAGTGTTAATTCATGAGAAGTTGACTAAGCTCTTTAAATTCTATGATACTGGGTATGATAGTAGTAGTAGTGAGGCTCCGAGTACAAATATGGATACCATATTCAGAGACAATGACTTTTCCATTTAGTTAGTGAGGGGGAAATGATGGGGTGGACCATCAAATAGGAGCGAGTTATCTTAGTACTTGGATACTGATTACTACTCAATCCAATCACATTTTAATAATAAGAATCTTGACATTTTATAGTGGTAGAAATTATATGAGTCCACCTATCTCATACTATCCAAGATGACACGAGATCTACTAACTTATCTGGTATCGAGCATAGCATTAGAGTCTAATTTTTTGTTGTAGTGAATGTGATTTCAAATAGGAGATCTAGATTATAGTCGGATATTATTGACGAATTAACATGCATGAAGGATTGGAAGGAAAATCTAGGATCTAGATTACAGTCGGATATTTTATAGTGGTAGAAATTAACATGCTTGGGAATCTAGGATTATGTTGGGACTGTAACAAAAGCATAGGAGTTGGTTCCTAATGATGATTCGTGGGACATTGATATTGATGATGATGATTGACGACTAATATGAGATTGATGCATTGATGATTGAGTTGAGTGTCTAAGCCTATTTACTTTCTATGGCCTACTATTGATACATTGATACTGATATCATCATTGATCACATGTTGATGATACCCATCATTATCATTTATCATTTTTGGATTGTCTTTGTTTATTTTTTTTGTCATTTTACTTCGAGGCTTGATTCAGACACTTGTGTTTTTGTGAGTTGCATTGGATTGTATTCATATTTTAGTTTTAATAATTTAGACACTATTACTGCTATTAATTCAAACACTTATAAGTTTTTAGATATTAGTTGTTTATTTTTAGTTAATTTAATAAATTAAAAATTAAATAAATAATTAATTATTTTAATGTAAGTATTAAATAATTAAAATTAAATTTTTTTAATAATTATGAATTTTGGATTAATATTTTTCCAAATGGCCCGAACCTAGCCAAAAACTTGGCCCGAATGGGCCAAATCTAGCCACTCATACCATTTCATTTTTCATAAACATCAAAATATACAAAGACAACAAATACATGTAATACATATGTCATACTATGAAAATATCATGACAAAAATGTTCACATTTACATTGGTGAAGAAATTATGTTAATTGAACATCCAAATTGTAACAGTTATAAAATAAGCAATATAACTTAATATCAAAATTAAAAAATTACTCGTCATCAAAATTTTCAAACAAATCATCTTCATTTAAATATTCATTCACATTTGACTAAGTAATAAATTATTTCTCATTATCTTCTTCAACATATACATCATCAGTGTTTAAATAGTAGACATTATATACCGATCCTTCAACTTTGACTTTATTTTGAACATTATTTTTCAATTTTCTAAAATATTTGAAAAAATTATTAATTAGAATAATATTTATTTGTTAGATATATTTTAATTTTTAGATGATGAAATAAAAATTATATAACCTCTCAAATATATATATCCATTTGTATTGTATAGGGCCCACTATCATGGATTCATAAGGTAAGTAGATTGAAAGATGTTCCATGAAGTTAAAGAAGTTAGGAGAAAAAATAAGCTTGAGTTTGCATAAAATATGGGTATATCATTTTATTATTGTTCCTTGTCTTCTGTTATTATGATAGTACAAGTGAGATTCTTTAAAAAAAATACTTATTTCAGTCAAGGCTTGTAAAGCATTTCCTAGTAGTAATTCATAGAATGATATAAATATTAGCTTTTACATAAATACATAGAAGTCGTGAATTTATATCCTAAATAATTTATGTTTCTTCATAACAACACATATTCCTACGTTAGATGCATATCCATTAGGAAACCTGGGCTTTATTAGATATTTGCACAAAACCTTCCTTTGTATTTTGTCAAGACTATAACAAGCATTGAGGAATTTATTCATTGATTAATCCCTATGTAACTTTATACATAAACAGAACTCTTTTAAATCCTCTCTTAAATTAACATTATATTTTATTTTTCCTTCTACATTCATGATATTATTAAAAATATTATCAAAAAAGTTTTTCTCAGTGTACATTATATTTAAGTTGTGTCTAATTATGTTGGTTATTTAATAAAGAAAGTCCTAAAAGATTCTTCATTTCTTTCAACCATAATGATAATTCTTTGAAATTTGTGTATTAATGCAGTTAACAACAATTTCAATAATATTTTTGATGTCATATCTTTCAATTACCTTTAATATTTCTACACATGGCCTTAAAGATGGTTCACCTTTTATAACTATCTACCCTTTCCTATATATCTTTATATTCTTTTAAAATATATGTTTTATATGTAAGAACTTATGATAGTTGTCAAACTATAAGTTTTTCCATCTTTGCTCAAAGAAAATATATCAATGTTCTCTATGTAGTAAGGGCAAGCTAATCTTTGTGTAGTATTTCATCCTAACAACATTGAATTTGTTGAAAAATAACTTATAGTCCATATAAGTGTTACTCACATCTGAAATTTCTACTTTCTAGTTATATCTTATGTTTTCACATCTAGCTTCCAAAAATTTTTTAGCTCTACAATAAGAGATTGCAGAAAAATATCTAACTTATCTTTTGGGTTTTTCGGACTAGACATAATATAAAAATATGTACTCATCTTTCATACACATTTATGGCTATAAATTACATGGGGTAACAATCACCAGTCATGAATAGTATTGTTGCCATGTTTGTCCAAATGACAAATCAATCTGTGCATAATTCTAATCTAATACTTCAACTTTCATCTGTAAAATATGGATGAATATAATCAAGTTGTTTTCAATATGGAGAATCTGAGCAAAAATAATGCATCATGTCTTCTTTAGTAATATGCACTTTGTGCCAATTCATGTCATTAACAGTGATTTTAGATATAAATAATCTTTGCAAATAATGAGTCAATGAAAAGTAATACATCTTCTTATGAGAAATATTTATTTTCAGTATTTTTCATGTATTATATCTTTTATACCAAGGATTGTTATAAAAATTACAAGCAATTATTTCATTATATTCATCCCAATATATCATGCAACCATTAATGTAGCAATAAATTTTTTCTATATGCAAACTCAATTACAAGTAATTGTTTCAGTGGCTATATGTCATTATGTTATTCTTTGATTATATTTCAAATAATAACTTCCACATTTTATCAAGACACCTTTCTAAAAAATAATGTTTTGTCATAAAATTCAATAGTTATGCCACCATAGGTAACTTTGGGTGGCCATACATGATTACCTAGTCAAACCTTTTTTTCTGATGCTTTTAGTATTTCATAAAATTCTTTTATTACTAAATTTGGGATATCATTAGTAACATCCAGATTGAAGGAAGGATTAATAACATGCTTTAACATGGCTTTACCTACATTGTAGTATTCTCTTGTTTATACCAAACATAATATAATCTAACAAATCTATTTTTTGCAAGATGGAATCACATAGTGTCACATCTTGAAAACTTCGATTCTAATATTTAAGGTCATTACATGAGTATCTTATTTTTATTCCATCTTTTAATTGAGAGTTCTTTTTATTAATGTTTAATCTATACTACAAATTTATCAGTCAAAAATCCATCTCTTAATCTAATATTCATCCATTAATAATTAGTCCATATAATGTTTTCCATTCATATTATAGTTAATATCACTGTATATTTAATTATAATAATGTAGATAATGATTTATATGTACTAAAGTTGTAGTCACTTTTATGACATTACATAAATATAAATATATTCCATTAAATGTCAAGAGAGACATTTTGTATATTATTGTGTTTGTCATTAAATAAAAAAAATTATAGTATATTTAACCATTTACAAATTATGCATGTATGCTAGTATTTTCCAATATGAAATTTCGTTATTTATTTATATGCTTACTCTTGGAAATATTATTTTATGAAATTATGTATAAATTATGGGACATAATCTTATATTGTTAACTTTTTATTACAACTATGACTTATATAATGGGGGCAAAGTATAAGCTCATAGTTAATTGGATCACGAATTGATTATCATTACCATGTGAAAGAAGTTCCTACTTACTTCTCGTAAATGTATTTTAGAAGAATATCAAAATCATTAATGTAATTATGAATTTATATATGTTAATAGGTTGTAAAAAAATTTAAATAAACAAATACATTGTAATGAGATATTTATTTTACAATGTGGGGAACGTAAGAAGCACAAATTACAAAAAAAAATTATTATCACAATTATATAATAATAAATTACATAATTAACATGTATCTACAAGAAAAAAAAAGATATTGTTGTCATATTAGTACATATTTTAATTGTATGACATTGAAAAACCATATTTATAAATTATCATAGCACAAACACACCTAAAACAAACACACATCACTATTATTGTGTGTTGTATTTATTTTATAGGCATTACTCCTTCACTACATGTATATGAACATGTAGTGAATGATTATTGCCAACATCATTTGTTATCAGTAATATGTGAATAAAGTATATTGAGATAGATAAAAATATGATATATAATTATTACAATTTTCTGAAAATTAATATTGTCTCTTAAAAAATAAAAGCATACAGTTATTTCAATTATAAATTTTGTAAGTTTTTATCAAATAAGTAAAATCATATTGATGTGGATTTATTAATGTTTAGCTATGTTATAAAAATATATAGAAAATAACAAATATGTATATAGATATACATACATACATAAATATATATAATTTTTATCAAATAAGTGACAAAATTACACTTCATAAGTAGAATCATATCGATGAACTCAATTTCTTCGTAAGTTATATTCATATCATCATTACATTTCAATGTTATATTGATTTTATCAGTAACAAATAATATAAAATCATTGTAACAAGCATGCACTTCATTAATACATAACTAGTAAATATCTAATAACCATAGTATTATATTATAACTCCATTTTAAGTTTATATTTCAATGTTTATATCATATAAAAGTTGATAAAAAATTTGATGCAAAAAAAATTTTGTATTTAGGTTTAAGTTTGCTTGTTCTCATTTTGTTTATATTTTTATTTCTTATATGATATCATTGACCATGTAAATTCTCACCATTGAGTTAGTGTATATTAGGATGGCATTGTCAAGGTAAGTGATATAGATACCATTTATAAGAAAGTTTTGATATACTAATATATTTTTGACATGGTATGAAAGCTAGGGGTATGCACACCATAAACTACAAAAAGAAATAACGGTGCAATGTGTGTTTTCTGCACATCATGGTCAACTATAAATGAAATTATTATACATTATAATTATATTATACATTATGAATGGTGTATTTGTGGTGTGTTAATGAAATTTTATTTTAAATTTTTCATCTAGTTTTGAGCTTTTTTCAGGAAATCCAAATGTAATATTCCAAATCCTACCTATAGAAAAAATCACAAAAATATTATAAAACATAAATGTAAGAGGTTGATTGTAACAAGAATATCACCGTACAATGTAATTAATAAGATTAAATTGTAAAATGTGTGACTAGTTGGAAAACAATGACATATTAACATGCTACCAAGTTTACACAATCCTTCACGATGATACCGATTGAATGTAAGTAAGAAATAAAAATTTCATGCCATTATGAATGAAGAACAAACTGACAAAAACAACCATAGTGGAGAAAAACATCAATTAGGTCAATGAGCAAAGAATGTTGGTTCTTAATTTTCCTAACACCTATTATGAATATCAAACAGATGAAGTGTTCTTCTGAATTATTTTACATTTCAAATTCAGCAATGAAATTGAAATCCATCATCAAATTCAGAAATTGATCTTCTATGAATTTCTTAACAAATTGACAAGAAATTCAAGTTATCTCAAGTTTTAGACAAGTCATTACTTTAAATAACAAATATATGTAAAAATGGAATTTTGCATTGCTACATGCCACAACTTATCTACCAACATACATGCATGAAACTAGCGATGAACAATTAAACCGTTTCAATTTTGGTCTCTTATTCAATTTCTAATTCCATTTTCATTTTATGTCAAATTACTCGTGACTTGAAATAGTGATAGATTATTATTCCATTTCTAAATTTAGTAGCAATGTTTTCTTTCTATTTCTAATTCTAATCCATTTTAATTCCATTTATAACTTTAGAAATAGAAATGAGAATCTATATTTTCCATTTCTATTTTGTTATTTTGTTGTTGTGTATATATAAATATAAATATGAATATAATATTATATATATATATATAGTACACACACATACAGACAGACACACACACACACACACACACACACACACATATATATATATGTTTATATAAGTACACACAAACACACACACACATATATATGTATGTATATAAACACACATAAACATACATATTTTTTTTGATAAGTAATAAATTTCAGTATCAAAAATTCATGTACAACCTAATAGAGATTCAAACTATTACATTCTTTGCTAAAAATAATGTAAATTTTAATTTTAATTTTCTTAACTAGACTTCCAGCATCTTGAGCCTTTTCTTCAAAGAGCCTTCAGTTTCTTTCTCTCCATATATAGTATACAACTACTACAAACGTGGCATTTCAGACAATATTCTTTGGATTATCTTTTTCATAATTGATCTTCATGTCTTTAAATACAGATGTCAGTGATTCTGCATCCGCTTTAATCCTCATCCAGCCTTTGAGTTAATTCCAAATGGTTTTTGAGTAGATGCATTCAAAAAAAATATGATCCATGGATTCTGCAAGAGTGTAGAATTCATAGTTTAAATTATTAGGCACTGAGAATGCCTAGTCTTTCATTCTGAGCTTTTTATATTTAGCAATCCATAAATGCACGACATACATGAACACATGATTTTTCATCCAAATAATTTTTTTCCAAGCTTTTTTTTTTCTATCTTTTTTTCCATAAGATACTTGTAAGCATCTAAAATTTCTCCCATTTTCACCCCATTTTCTAGCAACTCCTTTGCTTGTTTATTTGAACCAATTTCTTTATCAAGATATCCCTAATTGAGATTAGAGCATTCCAAAGAGGAGGGTCTTCCTTAAAAATATGGTAATCCCAGATATTTTGGGAGTTCAAGTAGAAATGGTAGACCCACTTAATCCAAATTATGTCCTCTGTTCTATTTATCCTCCAAAGAGTTTTGGGGACAAAGGCTTTGTTCCATATAATTTGGCAGAAGGAATACTAATAACCAATATCTTTCAATGCCTTGTATCACAATACATAGGAGCTCAATTCTTCTTACTAATGAAAAGATTTTACCTGCCCATTAATAAATGATTGAATTAATTTTATTTAATAGAATGAAGAATTGAGAAGATATTAGGCGGCTTAAAGATAAGGAAACCCCAAGTGGGATGAATGGAAGGGTGCCCTATTTATATCAAGAAAATTCTAGAATCTCGTCTTTAAGTTTTTGGCAAACTCCTCCAAAAAAGAAATTCGATTTGGAGGAGTTGATATTTAGGCATTGGACTACTAAAAATTCTTTTAATATACCAAGAATACTATTTATAGATGCTAGATCTCCTCTAGAGAAGATGATCAAGTCATCTATGTGCATGAGATGAGAAATCTTTAGAGGTGAGCATCATGAGTGGAATGAGTAGAATTCTGAAGATGTCGCCATAGTAAGCTACCTAGAGAGATATTCTATGCCTAGGAAAGGGGAAATAGGGTCCCCTTGCCTAAGTCTTTAGTGTCTTTGAAAAATCCATGAAGCTGTCAATTTATGATTATAGAGAAAGACTTAGTGTTGATGCATTCAAATATGATTTTTGTGAAGTATTTGGGAAAGTTTAGTCCATTAAGTACTTTGAAAAATTCTCATTCTATTGAGTCAAATACTTTTTATATATCTATTTTCAGAAAGCTTCTTGGAAAGATCCTTTTCCTTGTATATCTTCTAATCAATTCTTGTGCTATGAGAAAATTGTCTAAGATCAATCTTCCCTTTACATAGACTCCTTGAGCTGAATTTAATATGCCACCCATCACCAATTTTAGCCGGGAGACTATTAGCTTATTTATGATCTTATAGATCACATTGCAGCATGATATGAGTCTAAAGTCTTTAATCGTCGATGCATGTGAATATTTCAATATCAATGATATATAGGCATGATTTTTTTGTCTTAACATTCTTCAAGAATGGAAGAAGCTAGTTAAAGTCTTGACAACATCACTTCCAATATCATTCAATGAGAATTTATAAAATTCTGAAGTATACCTGACTGGTCCAAGTGACTTAGAGTTGTCCATAGTGAAGAGTTCCTCCTTTATTTCTTATGTAGAGAAGATAAAGATAGTAGTTCATGATCTTCGTACCGAAGTGTTCTACCTTTTATTAAGATTTGTTCATTTATTTTCCCAATATTGCTTGAAGTGCCTAGTAATCTCTTATAGTATGAGATGAAGGTCTCGGTGATGTCCTCTTTTGACATTATGTAACTGCCATCCTCCTTTACTATAGTAATAATTTTGCTTTTCTGTAATTTGAAGCTCATAAGAGCTTGAAATAATTCTGTGCACCTATCAATTTGTTTGATATATTTAATATTGGCCTTTTGTCTAAGGAAAGACAGTTCCACCTCTTCTAGTTTCCTTAATTGCATTTTAAGAGTAGCCTATTCTTCTTTCAGGGCCTGATTTGGGCTCTTTAGTATATCTATATGTAGCTCATGAAAGACATTTCTGGAAAGACCCACCCTTGTTCTGATGTGCACAAAGTATTTTTCATTTAATATCCTTAGAAGCCCCTTCAATGTTTTCGGCTTTTTAATTAGTAGAAACATAAAGGATTGGCGGATATTTTCTTTCCAACTTTTAAGTAACGTGGGAGTGAACTCTTTGTGAGAGAGTCACATGTTATAAAATTTAAATGTGATCTTTCTCTCTTTTTCACCAGCTTCACTAGTCATTAACATTAAACAATTGTCAAAGAAGATTTCTAGAGTGAAGAATCTTGCGTGATTGTCCAATCACAAGTTTGCTCATTCATCATTTATCATAGCCTTATCTAATTTGTTAAAAACTCTACCATTTGTCCAAGTAAAGTAATTACCAGAAAAAAGATCTGCTAGGTTTAAAGAAAAGATACATTTTAGGACATCTTGATACTCATAGTTTAATACAACTCTTCCTCCCACTTTATCCAGTCCAGAGAGAGGAAAGTTAAAATCTCTAATAATGATCTATGGGGAGGAGTGCACATTCCCCTCTTCTATTAGATTTTCCTCGAGGGCCCTTTTACTCGAGATGGAATGATGACCATATATAACTGATAGTTTGAAAGATATACATTTCTCCTTATCCCATGCTTGTAAGTAAATATGTTGTGATATGCAAAAGAGTAATTCTATATTTGTGGTTTGGCTATCCCATAGGAATAGAATTCTACCATTTTTGTGAATGGCGACATTATCGAGGGCCATAAATCTCTTGAACTTTAACTTAATGAGCTGTGTCATCTTTTCACAATTTAAAACCCATTATATTTTAATGAGTAAGGAACTCTTTATGTTTTAATGGGCAATTAAAACTCATTATATTCCAACATGTGATCTTCATAAAAGATTCGATTAAACTTCTCTCCGTTATACTCATATGTTTTAATCAGCTTTGAATTTACATAGTATTCTTCATAACACACATCCATCAGACTCCCTTTGATTATGCCCATAATTATAGACCTTAGGCTACCCTTACAAAGTATTCCCCATCTCTCACATAATGTACTACTGCTTTTTACATTGTGCCAAGAGAGCAACTATAACATCTCATTTACAATCTCCCAGTTAACATTTTTCATATTTTCAATTATCTTTACACATGAGCACCCATCCCCCATACATCTCTAGTGTTGCATGAAATTATTACAAGGGATTTCTAGGGCATATTCCACCCTTACATGCATGGAAGATCCCAAGAAGAACCCCATACAATCATACATATCAAATAGTAGATATGTGCATTTTCTAATTTCATAAAAATACATTTGAAAGTGCCGAACATCAAGAAGATCCATATGTGTTAACATTGCATCCCCGTGGTTACATTTTTCTAGAAATTCAGGTTTGTAGCATACCTTCATCGATGCATTCCCCATGGTTTGACCAAGGACATGAAAACTAGCCTCATTACATGGCAGTACACATATGACAACGCTATTACATCTCGTGCCCTTTTCCACATTACATTCTTAACATGCATCCATGCTTTATATTAAACATCACATCCATCCATTACATAATTACCTCTTAGTCTCTTACATTTAAACAAGCAGGTTTCACCCATATGTGTACTGCTAGTAGATCCTTGAAGACCTCCATACATTCATTCACATATTCAGTCTGTTTCCATATTTTGGATTTAAAAGTCAGGCAACATAGAGCATGTCCATTTTCTCAACTGGGTGCTTTATTATCTACAAAAGCCATGCCATCATCTATAATACCATGACACCTAGAGACGCCCATTCCTCTTTCCAAACAACCCTTAGAAAGTATGAGAGGGAGAGCTTGTTTGTTTTCTCCATATTCCACCATCTAAAACTCCATAAAAAATACTTTCAATAAAAAAGCATCCAACTCCAAAACCTTTAAAGGGGATGAAAACCCCTAAATACCATTTATGCTGGCCCATATGGGGCAGTGTCCTTCATAGTTGCATCTTTAATCCTGCCTTTATTTCTAAGATTTAAAATAATGACACCCCCCTCGCTCCTTTGGATTATTTGGATCTTTGATCCACCTAGAAAGTTAATGTGATTTCATCTATAAAGTTCTCATTCGAGTTGATTTCCACTAGCACTCTTTTGTATGCTATTTTTGAAATATTTGATGTTAATTTATTCGTGTGTAGTGGCTGCCCAATACAACTTGCCACTTTGCTCAACCCAATTAGGTTCCAAAGGTGAATTTGGAAGTTAGAAAGTTTAACACATATTAGGATTTTAGCCATTTCCTTTAACCCATAGTGAAACCCAACTGAAAGTGGCTTGACATACAATAGTTGGCCAAATACTAGGAAAGTACCGAATTTTAGTTTCCATTGTTCATCAATGAACATTCTCAGCAAAAGTTGGCTTAGATTTCTAGTCAAGAAATACCCTACCAAGTAGTTTTTTTAGTGATCTATCCCCTAAAGTAGGTCATTTTTTTTCAAAATGAGTATTATCAGGTTGTTTAGGAAGAAGATAAGATAGTTTAGTGATATTTTCCAGAGTCTTATTTCTGGAAAAGAGGCAGCTCCAAGGGACATTGTTCTTTCCAAAAGTTTTAGGGTTTATAGTTTGTATATCCCTTTTTTCTTGGTGTTTAACTTGATAAAACATTCTGTATCTAAGATTATCCAAATTAGAGGTAGAGAAGCTTAAGTTTATTGGCTTTAACTCATTATTAATAGAGGCCAATTTGGAGTTAATTTTCTCATATTCAACATTATTTGCATGTGAATTGTTAACATCAACAAAGGTAGAGTGCTTTCTCATATTGTCAAAATGCATACCTTTATCATGACAGTCATATTTGCCTTCATTGTGACTGTCAGGATGCAAATACATACCTTCATTACGACTGCAATCCTTTACATAATGTTCATTACTATCTCCCTTATCAATCGGTAATGAAATTTTATGATATCTTGTTATTACATTCTCTTGGAATATCATTAAAATCACTTAAAACCCCATTAAATCACTTAAAACCTCATTAAAATCATCATTATTAAGAAACTTTCCATTAATATTAGGAGTTAAGTTTTCATGCGATTTCATAAGTTGATCTGTATAAATCTTATCGTATAGGGTTTTTTGGCTATCTCCGTCATCAATAACAAATTCCATCGCATCAGAATCATCTTCCGAGCAGATTACAAGTTCTCTCCTCCAAATCCGACTCGTATGAGCATCGAGTAAGTTCTGGATTGGTGATACAAACACCTTTGAAATGGGAGAGCTTTCGGTAGCTTTAGGGTTTTGCTCATTTTAGTGTATCGGGATGGTTTGGCCGATACCGTAAAAACTATCTTAAAAACTAACAATTGAAGCTCAAAAAAAATTCTAAGTTTCAGAAGCTATCATCCAACATTCATTCCTTGATCCAAGTCTTCCAAGACTAGATTTTTGAAGAAAATGGGCAGAAGATTTGAGGTTTATTGGGAAAATTTCGTGAAGGAGAGAGAGGGGTGAGAACATGACTTTTGTGTTAATGTTCCACATACACATACATATATATATATATATATATATATTAAGTATATATATATATATATCAATATATAAGTTGAAATTTTTTAAAAAATGTAAAAAGAATTAAATATTTTCGAAAATGAAAAGTGATTTTATAATGAAACTAGTCATTTTTAAATTTGAAACTATAATTTTTATTATTATTTAAACATGTAGTTTCCAAAATTGGAAAAACCACACATGTTTTTGTTTTTTTTTAAAAATTGGTTTTACTCCTAAATCAAAAATTGATGGTTTTCCAATTTAGTTCCAAAACAAAATTATTTTATGTTTTGGGTATGTTTTTTTTTTTAATTTTAAAAATAAGTCCAAAATGTAAATATTTTTATCTTGATAATGCTAAACATAATTTTTCATTTTTATCGTCTCGTGGGCTGTGACCTATTTTATTAAAATTTTTTAAAATGAGATTTTTTAATAAAAAATTATCGTATTAGGGTGATAAAACATAATTTTAATTTTAAACTTTAATAAATATACAACAAACGGACAAGCTCCCGCGTAATTATAGCTAACTTTCTAAGGTGAAATCCACTCAAATTCTTCATCCTTGGCTCCTTGGATAGGCAAAGAAGCGAAGCCCCGTTGCTAAACGAGGTCAGAGACAAAGCAGGCATCATCAGTACGACCACGACATTTTTATTAGGAGGCTTGCTCCCTGTCTCTGATTATTACCGATCTTCCAGGTGCCGTCCACTTCTTTGCAATTTTCTTTTGTTTTTATTTCCATTCCGTACCATGTTTGCCAGTCAATTCTTTGTCCACAACTTGTTATCGATTAGAATATTGTTCAATGCTTATCGCTTTTTGAATTTCATTGTGTTACTACTCAAGCTTCCATTTGCCATGAGACTTCCAGCTCATATATATGTCGTTGCTAAGCCATGCATTGATTTTCTCGATTTTTTAATCCAGACCACCAAGTTTTAAATATGCCTGTTGGCTAACAAACTTTGGTGGTCGTGTCCCATTACATGGTAAATTTTCTGAAGTTAGTTTTCCGAAGACGCCATGGCATGCAAATGGGCACAAGTCGTCGTTTCAGCAAGTCATAACGTTTTATATGATTTATATGATAATATAACCGCGAAGAATCATTTAACTGGAAACTGAGCAATAATCTAGCCAAAACCAAGAGGCTCGTAACTTTTGTTAGAACTGACATATTTGTTTATGGGCAGAGAGTTGGGTAGTGCTTTTATGAATCATGAGACACTAAATTTCAAATAACTTGGATGACATACAGTGACATTATGCTCATCTTCTCTTTTTTTTTTCTATTCATTGACGAATTAAGTGACTAAGTAAATGTTGATTAAAGTTTTATGAATGTATTTTTCAGGTTTCAACACTGGTTGCTTTTCAGGGATATTGTCATTGATGGAAGCTTCTATTCAGCAGGCCCAACAATCCCTAGTTCTGCCTCCTGATGTTGTATGTTTTCAATTTTTTATAATATTCCAGTATTTAGTTTTGTTCACCAATTCATTAGTTTTTACTTCTTAACATGGAATGATGGAATCAGATTGGCAATGCATTTGTTCATCAGTACTACCATATCTTGTGTCAATCTCCTGAGCATGTGCATCGATTTTATCATGATGATAGCAAGCTTGGCCGTCCAGAACAGGATGGCGTTATGGCCACCACTACCACTATGCATGTGAGGTTTTCTTTTAATTTACATGCATGATTGTGCTTTTCTAATTTTTTTCAGCATTCTCCCCCTGCTGCCTTTTGAGTTTTTGGTTTTTTGGTTCTGAACAAATGAAGCAAAAGCAAGTTGGATCCATCTCTTTCAGTAATCGACATATTAATCACTTCCCATAGATTTTTAGTTTTGAACATGTGTTTCAACATAGTAAAAAGATAAATCAAGATAATTTTAATAACAAAATTAAGATAGTTGAAATAAAAAAATACAAAAAATAAAAAATATAATGGCATAATATCATGTTCAAAAGTTATAGATTTATTTTTGAATTGATATCTCATATTGAGATTATAAAAAAGAAAAAAAAATAAAATTTTAAAAGGAGTAGACTTTTTACCAAGAAGATTTGATGGTGGAACAACAAGATCCAACAAATTTTTAAATATAATTTAGATTTATATTCAAGCTTTTCAAAATGTTATGTTGAATATACTTATATTAAAATATAAGTTATTCAAAAATTTATTTCAAGTTTATTTAAGCCTTTACTTGAAGAATGATGCAAGATGTTAGAGACAAAAAAAAAGAGAGAACTAATGAATAATCTTTATTAAAAAAATAATGGTTGGAACAAGTAAAATATAGTAAAATAAAAAAAAAATAATTTTAGAAATCAATGGAGACAACACATTAAAACATATTTTGATAAACTTTTTGGGAGTAAGTAAATGACGGAGATCTTAATGTTCTATTAAAGGAATAAAATATTTATCATATGAGATATTATAAAATTTGAGATTAATTATTTTTGTAAACAAAAATAAATAAAATCTATGGACTAAAATGTTAATTTATATTGTAATTTTTTGATATATGAGAAAAAAAAGAAGTGAGAGTATTAGAGTAATTATTTAATAAAATTTTAAAATTATTATAATATATAGCTTATTTTTTTTTAATTCATTATTGTATTATTGATGAGTGTATCTGATATGTGGGTTCTCATTTTGATTTATATATTATTTAATAGTTTTGTACATAATATTTAGATTGGTTTTTATTAAAGTATTGCCATATGGGTGCACAAATGTGTAGATACATGAACAATGGGTGCACAAATGTGTGCCTTTGTCGCATGTCTACTACTTGTACCTCACATTGGCATCCATTATGTGGACGTGCACAATGTACCACGTGAGTAGATGGGGTGTGTCATGCACGTGTGTGTGATAGAAAGTTGTGTAGTTTTTGTGAACCCTAATTGGGTAATATGAGTGCAATGTTTGTGCATAGTGGTGCAATGTTAGTGTGTAATGGTGCAATGTTGGTGTACAATGTGTGCAATGTTGGTGCACAATGGGTGTAATGTGTAGTGTTAATGCACAATGGGTGCAATGTGTAGTGTTAATGCACAATGGGTGCAATGTGTAGTGTTAATGCACAATGGGTGCAATGTTAGTGAAGTGTATACAATGTATGTACATTGATTTGGTTTGCTTTGTGGTATGTTGTACATGTAAATGGAGAAAGTTAAGATTCAAATAATTATTTAATGGAGGCTTGGCCTAAGACCTATTTATAATGAGCTATAAGAATTTGAATGTAGGTCTTCAATCAAGAAATGATAGATCACTCTGTGATGAGATGAAAGTAAAATGATTATTGTTAAATTTTCATCTTTTGATTATCATGTGATAGTCTATTGTGCTAGAATTGATATCAATGTTTTCATCTTGCACTTCATGTAAGATATTAAGAGAGTTAATAATATTACTATATTTATTCTATATGGCACAATTATATTATATAATTTCATAATTTATGAGCTTTAGACTAGAGGAGTCTCTAATATTTAGTAGTTTATTATTTACTATACTCATTTTTCTTAGGTTGTTATAATACATGATTCTTGGAAGCTATGCTAGCAAAGGTTCATCTTTCAAGAGAGTAAGATGAAACAACTTCGTGATATGATATTTTTGTAGTTATTAACTAAATAGTTTCTCAAGATTTCATATCAAGATCTTGAGTGATTAGAAGATTAACACCAAACCAAAATTACACAATTGGTTAGTTCAATATACATGAGGTATACTAAAATCCATTTGAGAGATATGCCATTTTAAAATATACTAATAATTGAGAGAGTATCAATCATAGAAGTGATAGAGACAAGATGGTCTTATTTCAATGCATATGCTTCAGGAGGGTGAACCATATCTAGAAGATTTGTTAGAAGTTGTTTCTAGAGAGAATGCTGATTAGAGAGAGCACTGCAAACAATTGAGGGGGATCTATTGATTAATAGCATTATCTGTGGCTTCTTAGTTTTCCCTTCATATTTTTTTTAGAGATGAATATATAAAATTGTTCACTAATAAAGTAACAACATATTCTTTTTATTCTTTAGGTATTGTTGGTCTCTTCACTAATTTTTTTATTTTAGATTATTTGATTATTGATTTAAGAGTTAATTATTATTTTATAGATAAATTTTTTTTATTATTCTTTTCTTATTTCATAAATATTGTAATAGTCAATGATGAGGTATTTAAAATTATTGATTATGATAATATTTACTTTGTATACTTATCACTTTCACATTTTTATTGTTTTATTCTTAGTTGCTTAGTTATTATTCTTTTGTTAATTGTCTTTTTTTTTTATTTTATGTTAGTTTTATTTTTTTTATTAATATTTATTTGTAGAATTAAAAGATTTTAAGAAAAATTTTCAAATACTTTAATGTTTTTAGAAGATTTTTTATGATTTGTATATATTTGATTTTATAGTAAGATATCCTATTAGATGTTTGAATATTATTTATTAACTACATGTTTATTTTTAACGTGCTCATTCATCCCTGGTCAATTTAAGATGTGGTAGTTAAAATTATACTAGATTTTTCTATCCTAGCTATCATATTTGTGTGAGTTATAATATATCTGATCTGATATACTTAAATGTATAAGGATTCAATATAAATGAGATCAAAGAGGTATTTAAATGTTATCATATTTATTAATAATTATATATACTTTATTTGATTGATATTTTCTTTATTTTAATTAATAATTATTTTTAATTTTTAAAAATATTTTATAAATGATATTAATTCAATTTAAAATAAGAAATAGTAATATAATAAAATATATGTCAGATAACTTCAACATTGATTATATTATATATGTGATGATACACTATTTTTTATGCTAACTAACTCACAAAATAGGTGCTAGAAAAAAGATATATATTTGCATGAGATAACTTGGATACTTTTTCTTAGTAAGAGTTTTCAAAAGTCTTTTTAAGGAGATACATGCAAACAATTTCATTAAGTAGATATTTTTTTAGTTTATTTTCAATGGATAATCGTTTAAATTTGAGATTCTTGAGAGAAATTATGTAGTTGGTATCTTAGATATTTTGAGAGTGTTTTACTTATAATCTCTCTTTGATTGGGATAAAATGACCCCAAAGGTTTTAAAGTGATTTTTTTTATTATTTTAGTATTCAAAAATGATATAATTATTTTTTGTTAAAGTATGATTTAATATTAGTTAACATTAATGTTATCTATTTTAAGCAAAGCTTATTTTTTTGAGAGTATAAAAAGAGTAAGAGTTTAAAAAATATATGTGAATCTATTATTTTTTCTTATTCCTTTATAATTAGGAGAAAAAGCCTTCCAACAGTTGTATCTAATATTTTTAAAAAACACCTGAACCGACTTGACTCGAAGTGCTCCGACTGACCTGACCCAAACCAGCTTGAACTTGTGTGGATTTTGGGCCATAGGCCCTATCAGGCCCGCCTTCCAAAAAATTGTGTTGTGTCTGGTACGGCATGGTACTATAGCATGTCATGCATGACTCGACACACCAGCCCAGTTGGGCCTGAAAAAAATGGGCTGACTCGGCTCAACTCGTTTGACACTTCTAGTATAATATAATTTTTATTATTTTGATATTTAATTTTTTAATAAAGAATTTTCTTTAAATTTTAAAAAATTTTAATTCAACCTTTTTCCGCCCATAATTGATATGATCTAACACCACCTAGAATCGATTTTGCATGACCCAACAGGGAAGTACCACTTAGTGGGTCAATTGGGTCTTGTCAGTTGACACTTGATATTTGATGAATTTGTGTCGGCATGACATACCATGAGAATCCATCTCATGCCTTTTAGTCACGACATGATAATTCATCTCATGTTGTGTCAGGCACGATATGGTGGCTTGATCGTGCCACAAAAAATTGGGTAGCACTGGTACCACATAATTTATTTGATATCTCTATGTAGTAATAGTCACATTTTAAATCTCCTCGGAGGAACAAATAATTTATATTTATGTATTTTATATACTCATAAAACATTGAATTAAAAACTATATGCTTTGCTGCCTAATTATTATAATAATGAATAGTTGAAAGATAATAGATACTTAGAGTCCATTTGATAAAATTAAAAAAATTAAGTGCTAAAAAAAGTACTAAAAAATTAAGACAGTATTTTATAAGTATTGAATTTGTATTGAAAAATTATTTGATAAATTATTATTAATTGAATATTGAAGATAAATATATTGTTTAATAACTGTAAATCCTGAATATTGAAAATGATGTAATTTATATATTTATCCTTATTAACATCGTGTTACATAATATCAAACATAAATAGAATTTATAATGAATTTTTTTTTTCACTATAATTATTAATTATTAAAAAAATAAAATTCCTAAAAATATATCTATAAATAAATCATAAATCCAAAAAATAAATAAAAATATTTAAAAAATAACTAATAAAATCTAAATTCTTTAAAATTATCCAAAATTTTAATATAGAAATACAAATTAATGAATAACTAGTTAATTTGTTATTTTATCTCTTTAATTAATCATAAAAGAGGGTTATGATTAGAGTTTGTAGTTGTGGAGAAAAGAGGATAAAAAGACAGATTCACAAACTAAACTGTAGTGTGAATGAGAATAAAAAAGAAAAAAAAAAGATAAAATGATAATTTAAAAAAAATTATTGAAAATTTTCAACCTTCAACATTAAGTAGGTCTCTATTTACTTAATATATTCAATGTCTTTTTACTTAAAATTTTAAATTTAACTCCTAATATTTTTTTATCAAATACACTTAAAATTTCAATTTATTGAAAATTTTAATTTTCAATTGTTTGAATATTCTAAGTGTTTAATTAAATAGCTCCTTAGTTTTTTTGAGTATGTGTTGACTCGAAGTATCTCGCAAGTAATAATCATCGCTTCAAATTCTATATTTGTATTAGAACATGAACTATTTATTATTTCTTATTTTTTTATGAAACAAATTTTTTTAAAAAAAAGTATAAAATTATCATTGATCTCCTCTTAGTGCAATCTAATGCACAACTTGAATATGAATACTTGATTAATAATAAATACTCGTGATTGTTGAAAATGATCTTAAGTTCCTAAGATATTTTTTTACATCTAAGTATGCGAAGATATATGTATAAGTAAATTTATTGTGGAGAATTTAGAAAATAATTAATTATGCTATTTGTATATAATATATTTGATTGATTAATAGTCATAATTAATTTTTTAATAATTTTTTTTATTAGTACAATCAACTGTATGAGTAGTGTTTGAAGTAAATCTAAATCTAGATTAATAGGGGTATCTTCTAGAACATAATCTAAAAATTCAATCTATGTAAGAGTATCAAATATATACTTCTTCTATGACAAAATAATACTTTTCTTGAAGTATCTTTGAAAGTTTTTTTTTTAATTGACTAAAAGTATATAAGCCTCATAAGATCTTTCCTCTTGAACTGACTGAAAGAGTATCTTGAATTGAATGATTTTTAATTTATTATTTTTTATAACTAAAATATTATTTATATATACAATAAGCATAATCATCGTATCTTCAAAGTTTCTCAAAAAAAAAAAATTCATAATGCATCTATGTAAGTCAAATTAAATGATTGACTATGAAAATGGTGTAAACATGTAAACATGTCTCTTGATGATTGATTTTGATTATATAATTTTTTTCATAATTTGTAAATTACATCTAACTATATTATTCTTAATTAGGTGACCGTTTCATATACATATTCTCCTCAAGATGATAGTGAAAAAATATATTTTTTATGTCTAGTTGATATATCTTTTATTTATGAGATATTGCTATAAAAATAAGAATTCATATAAAAGTTATTTTGATTACTTAAGAAAGCATATTAATGGTTCACATTGAATGTTTGAGTGAATATTTTTGTGACAAGTTTTTCTTTAAAATGATCTATCTTTTTATTTGAATTTGTATATATAGTAAATACTCACCTGTAACTAATAATTGACATAATTATTTATTGTGATATTGGTAGATTTATCTTTGATTTAAGCAAGTTGTGTACTTCTCTTCTTCCTAATATGTCTCTTGCTTTAAAATAATTTATTTTTTTATCTGAATTTATCATTATTATAGATACTCATCTGCAACAAACAATAGTCTTTTTTATATATCACTATATTAGTTTTCAAGTCTCATTAGTGCGAATGATATTTATTTCTTTCAATATAATTTAATGTCATCTTGAGTGAGATATTATCTCAAAAGGAGTTCTATATCTTAGTTTCATCAAGAAAAATAATAAAAGAAATAAAAAAAATAAAAAGATGTGTACATTACAATACTCATGAGATTATGTGTTAAGTATAATCCCTTTGTCAATTTCAGAGAGTGATCGGAAGGTCAACTAGAAGAATCAGTTGCAAGATCATTTGGATCTTTGGTAAGCATATCTTTGATTTGAGTAAGCTGTGTATGTCATTTTTTCATAGTATAGGTCTATGGTCTAGATGGTCAGGTCTTTTAGTTTTTAACTCATCAGGCGTTTGAGCTATATCAAACCTTTATGCTACATTATTGTTTGAATTTGAATGAGATTTCTAAAAAAAATATTATTATAGCTATCTTTAACACTTGAGGAATCATGCTCTTTACAGAGTTATGAAGATATATATTTGTTAATATATATGATGACTCAATAAAAAAATTATTATAATATAAATCAATAAGTTTTTAGTAACATATGAGTGATTCTCTATTGTAGTTGGAAGTCTGAATGGAATTACTAAGCAGTAAGAAAAAATCATGAGTATCTGTTTATTTTGACTCTTATTCATTACAAGCTCATTAAAAAATGACTTATTCTAAAAATTAGTTCTTGATAAAATTTCATTAATTTCAAATAAAAAAAATATTTGTATTATTTTTGAGTATTAGAATTTCTAAAGGAAGATGCATTAATACCTAGAGTGTCAACCTATCCCTATCTTTGTCGATATAGGATGTGTGTGGTGGGAGGAGGTGAGGATATGCTGGCATCTTGTGCTCCTTTTGCAAATCAATGAACTTTTTTGAGATGAGATGATTTTGCCACGACATCATAGAGCTTGTTTTTTAAGCACACATTTAATAATCATGATTTCAGAAGGTGTGGCATCAATCGCACATCGTTGTGTTAATATGCTTTTTTTGGAAATTTCTCTCCAATATCAAGTTACTTAAAAAGTAAGGGTTTCAGAAAAAAATAGGTAGAGAAAGAGGAAAGATAAATGTTTGTGAAAACTGGAATGCAAAAAAAAAAAGAAAATAATGTTTATAAAAAAAGAATAGTGCTTGATCAATACATGGCTATATATATATATATATATGTATGTATATATATAAATATATAGTTTGGGACATCCCACAAATTAGGTGCTCCCCAGCAATAAAACAACAAGATAAAAACTCAAAATTATCAAATTGATTTTTTATTATTTTATGAAATATATAATAAATAAAAAAATTTATGATTTATCATGAAAAATAAAGTCATATATATCTAAAGTAATTATTATAAAAATAATTAATTTTATAAAGTCCTTGCTATGTCATCTATACAAGATCATTATGCATGAGAGTATCTACTTGAAATTGTTATTTACTCAAATTAAACTAGCATGTAGTAGAGATGTCAAGTGGACCTGATGACTTGAGCTTGACTCAAGGCACAACATGGTCCAAAGTTGTGCTTGGGCCTTGGACTTGCCTCACGTTGGCATGTGGCACAACTACTAGGTCACCATATATCTAGGTATACCAGCTTGAATTGGTCTTTACTCAAATCAAATTGATGCGTAGTAGAAGTGTCAAGTGTGTTTGGTGGCCCTAACATGGCATGAGGCATTGCATGGTCTAGAGGTGTGGCACAATTCATGCTTTGTTGTGCTTGGATTAGCCTTGTTGGCTTGTGACATAGTTTATGTGCTAGGCACAAAATGTGGCACAAGCTTGTGGCCCATGCCACATTTAAAAAAATAATCATTGCAATTGTTAAATGGTTGTATTTTCATTATTTCTAGTAGGACAACAATTTATTGTTTTGTCGTTAATATATAGAGATGTCAACCGGGCTGGCCCGGCCCGGCACGAGGCACGGCACGATTCAGCCGTGCTTGGGCCGGCCCGGCACGGAAATTTCCCGTGCCCGGGCTCGTGCCGTGCTCGACCACGGCACTATCATGCCGTGCCGTGCCGAGGCCAACCGGGCCCCGTGCCGTGCTTGGCCAGGCACGGTACCGTGCTGAATTTTTTTTTTAAATTAGGGTTACTGGGCGCCGAAACCCTATTTTTTTTAGAATTAGGGTTTCGGGCGCGCCTAATTCCTAATTTTTTTTAGAATTAGGGTTTCGGGCGAGCCGAAATCCTAATTTTTTTTTAATTTAGGGTTAGGCCCGACTGGGCCGAACCCGGCGAATCGTGCCGCGGGCCCGTGCCAGGCTGAACCTCCAAAAAATCATGCCGGGACAGGCACGACACAGTTACTGTTCCGTGCCGTGCCCGGCCCGGCCCGAAAGCCCGGTTGGGCTTGGAAAAAACGTGCCGCCGGGCCGGCACGGCTCATTTGACACCTCTATTAATATATAATAAACAAAAAATATAAACTTGACCCGATCATTTTGGTTTTACATGACATTAGTCTGATCCGGCATGGTCCAACACGTTTGACTATATTAATCAGGTCATTGGGACGTGTTGAGCTTACGTCAATCAAGCCACTTGATACGTTTGGCATATAAGATCGGAAGCTCTAATAATTTTTTTCTAATATAAAAGTTTTATATTTTAGGGTTGAAATATCATTGAGATTATGATAAAATATTCTAAACTTAGCAAATAATAGATAACAAAGCTGACAATGCTCAAATAAAAGGTATAATACACTAAAATATTTAGGTGATTTTATCATTATACTAAAAATATAATTCATCATACTCAATCTTAAATGAAAATTTTTTTAGAGCCAATTGATCATGTAAATAAATAATAATAAAAGTAAAAATACAATTAGAGTTAGGTTGTCAGGAATGATAACTCACCGAAAATTAACATACAAGACAATTAAGAACAAGACAATTAAGAATATTTCTTAAATGAAGTTTTCTTATAATAAAGTAAGAAAAGCTAAAGTTGAATTTTATTATATTTAATGATTTTTGAATGTTTAATATTGAGTATATACATATTTTGGAATTAGAAAAGGAAATAATAAATATGATAAAATTAGTAGTAATATGAATCTTAGTTTTTGTATCAATGATGTATGATCTGAAAAAAAAATACAAGTAAAATAATTATAGATATTTGAAAGAAATAAAAAATTTAATATTAATTTAGAGAAAATTTTTATATTCGTCTCTTAAGTAAATTTAAGTATTACTGGATGAATTTTTTGAGGACTCTTAGATGATTATGGTGATATTCAATTTGTCTTTCTTAGTAATATATAAAGTTTTTTTAATATTATTTTTGAAATAATATCTAATAATTATCTTTGATATGATATTTTTCTTATAATATGTGCAATGCATGAAGAATTATGTATTAATTGTATATCAAAAATTCTCTAAATATAAAAATAATCAATAAATATTAATTTCTTAATCCAAAAAATTAGGATCTCACAATCAAAATAATAAATCCTAATTCATGGGTTTTTTTTTTCAAAACTACTTAAAATTAGGGTTTTAGCACCTAATTAAATCCATCACTCAAAGAATTAGGATCGAGTGATCCAATAAATTTGCTCAAATAGAAATTCATTGAAAATTGTGGAAACACAAAATGGATCTAGAGTTTTGGGAAAATCAAATTATGTTAATTTTGGGTGCCCTTAAATTAGGGTTTTATTAATTTTGCTTAAAAAATCTTACTAAATTTCAAATTTTCTTTATTGTTGATTTTAGGCTCCCTCAAATTAGGTTTTTGTCAATTTTGTTTTATTGTTGTTAGTATAAGGTGATGGTGCTCTTGTGGCATCAACATAGTGGGGTCGACACCTATAACTTATAATCAATAGTTTATGGTGCCTACAATTGTGCATGACAATTGAGGCTGGTGTATAGTGGATGCACTTCTTCCTTCTTGGATTTACAATCTTCAATCATATGTACCCCTCAAGGTTTAATTTTGCCTAGGGTTCACTATGATAACATGATGAATTATAGGTCACACAAGATGAAATAAAATGTAATCATACTAAAAATTAAATGAAATTATACATCAAATATTTTTATATAATGAGTGATAGTGATTAGAATGATTTATAAGTCATATATTTTCATCAAAAACATGACATGCACGGGTCCCATTCCATGTGCCTTTGCAACAGTTAACTTTTGAAATATTTAAAAAATATTTAATACATCAATTGTTGGATTTTTTTGGCCAAATAAAAAATATAAAAAATTATAAAAAAATTATTTTAAATTGAATTTTTTTATAAATAAAAAATTAATTTTTATAATTTTTTGCTCCAACTATAAATCTATAGTTTTATTTCACTATATTTCTTATTTTTATTTTTATTTTATATAAAATATAATCATATAAATTAATATTAATGGGTGACTTATGCAGTTATCAAGTTGCATACTTATGATTTTTAAGCTTCATATTTGAGTGAGTTGGGTCTGATTTTTTAAGGAATGCATAATTTTTTTATTTCAATTATTTATTTGACATAAATTTAGAATTTTTATATTAATCTTTCTTCTCCTTATAAACTCTATAAAATTAAAAATATAGAAAATACTAATGATATTATAAAAATAAGATAAATTTAGATATTGATTTAGATAATGATAATCCAGCAGAAAAATTCAAAACAAAGTTATCTTTAAATTAAAGGGTAACTTTAATCTTGTCACCTAAAAAATTTGATATGGATTTACTTTATGAATATAAAAAATAAAAATTTTGGTTTGTTGAAGAAGATTCATTATAATATTATATTATAACAAAATATGTTTTTAAGAATACTAATGAAATTGGATATCTTAGGAGATATGTTGAATAATATATCAAAAATATAGTATATTAAATTAGAGGCAAACCTAACTAAGTAGATTTATTTTAGATGCAGTAATCCTATTTATTTGTTATTATTGGTTGTAAGAGAAAATATGATTATGTTCATTGCTAGCATGTGTGTTCTACTTAAATTTTTAGAAGGTCCTAAGTTAGTTTATTTAACATATAAATAATTTTAACCTGTCTTTTGTAGGATCTTTAAGAAGTTGGAATGCAAAGTGAAGTGGTATTAGTGAAATTTGATATTTGGACCATTAATGATAACAAAATATTTGCATATGTGACTATTTATTTTGTTGATTTTAATTGAAAATAACAAAATTATTAAGATTTTGTTAGATTCTCTATTCTTATGATAGTCCTGTTATATGTGAGTGTTTGTGAAGGATTTCTAGGGAATTTAAGAAATTAAATATAATATTTAATATACTATAAAATAATATTATAATTAATGATATGATAATAGATATTTTAGTGAGAGCTATTAGAGACAGTATTAGTTGAGATTTTTTATATTAGATAGATGTGTTATAATAAATTTATAAACTTAATAGTATAAATTAGCTTAAAAATTATCTCTTATTAGAATAAATATGTAATTATTTAAAATATATTAGTACACATCAAATTATAAGATTTTTACATGTAATATAAGTTATTAAGCCTAAAAAAGTAAAAAATTTAACTAAATGTTAAATATCATTGAAATTCTACATATTTGATGTTGAATAAATGTGTTGTTTATTAACATGTGAAATCTAATTATGTAAATAATAAAATTTATAAAATAATAAATAATAAATTAGACTGTGATATATAATTATAATTTTTTAAAATTAATTAAAATTTTTTATGATATAATAAATATGTGTTCATCTATATATTCTTATGATATGTATTACAATTATGTGTATATTTAACATGAATAATATCTTTAATTAATATATTGAACTCATATATTTTAGTGACATGATTATTAATATAGAAAATAAGCATTTAAAATATTAATTCTTTATTTTATTTATTTATTGCTTTGTTGATTATATATATCTTATAGTTAAGATCGCATGGTTAGAAAATATTATAAAATATGTATTTAATTGAACAAATCAACCACAAGAATAAAAAAAATTTGATTTACAAATTATTAAATAATATATTTAAATATAATGAAATAATGTTTGATAATTTTATTGTTTTAGTGAGTTTTCGAGTATAAAGATGAATAAAATATTTAGAAATGATGATATTTTCAGCTAATTAGTTAGGAGGAAATAATGGGATATATATTAAATAGGAGTGATTTTTTGTATAATAAAATAAAATTCATCTTATCATATAATGACCAAAAAAAGATTAATATATTAAGTTGATAAAAAATATATAAATTTTTTTTTTCATGCTATCTAAAATAATATGTGATCTATTGATCAAATGAAAAAAATGCAAGAAAAATGAACTATTTTCATATATTATTGAAGTTATGTTATGCTTAAAAGCTTGAGATGATGCATTAATAAGAATTTTAATAAACTGATAGAGTGAAAGAATTGCAGGTGTGGTTTATACATGAAAATGATAATATCATTTTTTGGAGCTATGACGATTCAATCTAGATTAAATGAGAGTAACTAATAATATATTTATGTTATTGCTATTGATATTGTATTTATGTGTATTATTTTTTTTTGTATTTTTGAATTTTGTACACATATAAATATACATTTTTATTTCCAATTCAAATTGGAGTGTTTTTTTTTTTATTTTGTGTATATTAATTTTCATATATATTAATTATTACATGAGTAGTTTTAATTTTAAATATTTACTTTTTCAAAAATTTAATTTATACATACATATAATATATATTATCACATATTATAACATACAACCTAGTCTAGTGACTACTGGACTGGGAAGTACAGTAGTAGCTAGTCTAGTGTCAGTAAACTACTGATACTGGGCCATTAGCACCAGGTGACTAACCCATGCTGGCTCAGCCCTGGAGTGAGCCAGGTCCAATCCGACCCGACATGGCACTGACACGCTGTGTTTTCCATGAGAGCCAAAGGGTCGTACCTGGCCTGACTTTCATGCTGCCGTGCCATCATAGCATGGCCCTAGTGGATGCACCATGTGTCTAACATGGCGCTGAGGTTGCATGTTCAGCACCCCACCAACTAGACTACCATACCATTGGTCATTAGATTTTAATTTGATACTTTATATTGCAGGCAATTAATGAGAAGATACTGTCACTTGGCATGGGAGGATCCAGGTCACAAATTACCACAGTTGATTCACAGGGATCTTATCAGTCTGGGGTGCTTGTGTTAGTGACAGGGAGCTTGATTGGAGACAACAAGTTGCAGCGGAAATTTACTCATACTTTTTTCTTGGCGCCTCAAGAAAATGGATACTTTGTTTTGAATGATCTATTTCGATATCTTGATGTCCCCAAGATGCAAAGTGAAAATGAACATCCTGACATTGATGCTCCGCTTACCCCTGACCATAGTAATGATCCACTTTATTTCATCATTGACATCTTCTTCACCCTCAATTGATACTTATGATATCTGTGTTTATAGATTCTGAGCCTATTCTAGAAACTCAAGTTTCTGAACCAGCAACCTCATTCGATAATGTTAATGAAGAAAAAGTATGCAATTCTCATGAGGATGATGGAGATGCTTTAATTGAAGAATCGGAACCATTGGTACCAGAAGTTATTAATGCAGCTCCAAGTAACTTACAAGTTGTGATGGAATCTAAGGTTGTAATTGAAGAGGTGCCAAGGAAGTCATATGCCTCTATAGTAAGTAGCAATTAGTCATTTTTTATAACACAAGTTATATTGAAATCTTTTAAAATTGGATGAAGATTAAAACATATGGTCGAAGATCTGAATTGTTGATTATATGTCACAACTACCCCAATGAATGCTATAGAGTAAAATGAAGATATATAATGAAAAAAACAAACATGATTATAATGTCTCCACATAATTTGTGAGCATGCCTACATGTAATGTAGCTGTTGAATTAAATAAGCTAGAATTATGATAGCCATTAGATTTTGGCATATGTAACTGTTGGAATCAATCTGACGGCTATTGAAGATCAACATTAGAATATTTTTTTTAATTAATGTTGATGGGTGACATTGACAGTGATAGGCACAGCTTATTGCTATTCATGTCAGAAACCCATTGCATAAAAAATGTATTGGGTGGTCTCTTGACATGGACGACCAATTGCAATTGGATAATTGGCTGGATTAAAAAAAAAAACATACCCTATTGCGTGGTCACCTAATGTGATTTGACACATGATTTGGGACTCGACCATAGTTGGTCTTGGTTCTTTGGGCTGATGGACTGTGCCTCCGAGCTAGACATGCCGGTCTTGCCTGGCCTGACACTTGGGCATGATTTGCGTTGGTCCAGCACGACATAGGCTGTGCCATGAGGTAGCATTGTTTGGGACTAGGCATGGTGTTGGGTCGTCCCGAGTCAGGCATGACTGAACCATGCCGTGCCACAGATAGACACGACTGAACCATGCTGTGCCATGGGCCTTACTAAGGCCGCTCGGCCCATTTGACGCTTCTAGGGTTATGAGTGAAGATATTTGAGCTCATTCTGAAAAATAAAAAAACTCAATAAAATATTCAAGTAAGCCAAATGAAGTGATTGTCATTAAAAATCTTGTAATTCAAATCTTTGGCAACTATTTCATATCATACATTATTTTTTATATTATGCAAATTGAATTTGATTGTATGGCTCAAAATATTGGTGGATGCTCTAATACACCTATTTCCTAAAATTTATTATTATGAAATATATTTTTCATTATAATTAATATATTCTCTATTTGTAAGATAGTTTCAATGATATAAGAATTAATATTTAGGTCATTTTAGTTGTTATAAAAAATAATTTAGTAATCCATATAAAATATTTGAGTAAATTCTTCTGTAACATGTCTTTTCTTAAGGTGATCTATATTAACACATAAATTGTTCTTCACCATGAATATACAATTAAAACTAATAAAAAACTTCTTTGACTATCAAGTTACTTTTTTCTAAGTCTCATTGTAATAGAATATTTATTTCTATACATATGGTATGTCGTTATTATGAAAGAGATAATATATTAGAAGAGGATGTAGGTATTCTAATACTGTCAATAAAAATAATAAAAGAAGTAAAAGATAAGAAAAAACATAAGCATGTAATACTTGTAAAATAGAATACTAATTATTACTCTTTTAATTTTTTTAAGAAAGTAATCAAAAGATTAAGATCAGTAGAGTTAATTGTAGGATTATTTAACTTCTCGAAAAATTCTTTTCTCTGAATAGATTATGTATGTCTTATTCTCTTAACTTGACTTTAACTAGTTAGATTGTATGTTTCATTCTTCTAATATAGCCTTGTGCTAAGTGGTCTATATTAAGAGAATGACAAATTAAAAATCATTGATCTAATACTTGGATTCTACTCTCTTTTCACAATAGTCACATTTTAATTTTAGTATTGAGTGGTCAATTTTTTTTCTCTCTAGGGCATTCTGAGTCTGAATTGGAATAGACTATGGAACTGCTAGATCACTTGAACTTAAAGAATATTTCTCTCATGAGAAACTTCATTTTTTTTTATAATTAATTTGATTTATATTTGTTGGTATGCATAATATTTTTTAGGAGAGTTATTATATTATAGATTAATAAATTTATATGTAGTTAATAAGTTATTCTCTCTCTCATGAAAGAAGTCTCAAATGGGATTCTAGATGATTAAGGAAGAGTGATAAATATAAATTTATTTTTTGGATTCTTACTCTTTTTAAACATGTTAAAAAATGAGTTATACTAAAAAATTTAATAATATTAGGACTTATTAATTCTTTATTAGTCTCAGGTGAATAATATTTGTATTATTTTTGAGTGTTGAAATAATTAAGAATGACATACTTGATTATCTTTGGTGTTATTATATTATATTTTATGTTGAGATTTTAGATGAACCAAGTATTCTCAAACATGTTTGAGAGGTAAATTAAATAATATTTTTTGGCTGTATGATTTAAAAGGGAATACATTGTGAAATGACAAATGAAGATATTTAGTTAAAGAGGTTTGTAGTTTAAATCACATTTCGCAAAAAAAATATTTTGGAATATTCCTATCAAAATGGAATATTCGAGTTGTATTGATTAAATATCTTTTTTTTTGTTATTCTATTATTTGAGGGTGTGTTATTAGGCATACTTTTGTGATTAATATAATAAATCTTCTCAAATATGTTTGGGATGCATGATTCTGTGATTAATATAATAAGTATTAATATAATTAGGCATATTCTACTATATTATTACTTTCAATATTTTTTACATTTTTATTAAATTGAATTGTTTTTTATAAAATACTTGAAAAATAAATTTTTTTTTTCCTAAAAAAAAAGAACTAATCATGTAAAATACATACAATAATTAATAAATATGAAAAAAATATAAATATATTTATATTTCATCTTCATTATGTTCTCATATATAAAAGTGTATCAATTCGAATGAGTTCTTATTCACACGAGTGTTACAAACATGAAAGAATATTTTGATATATTTTTCATACTAAAAAATTTCACACTATTATAACTAGTTCTCAAATATTATGATTCTTCATTCTTATATTGATCAGTGATATGTAACTAAGGTCTTGTTTATTTTTTAGGTTGAACACTGAAAGTAATATGCTTTCACTGTTAAGCTGTTTATTTTTTAAAAAATTTATGACTTAATGTTGAATTTTTTTAGAAAGATTTAAAATAGAAAAAAATAAAATATTTGGCTTTTTTTATTCAGAAAAAGTCATTTGTCACTAAAATAAGAAAAAATTTATCATTACCTAATAAGGAGGAAAATTAATAATACTCATTATTATGGATGACAACGAGAGATTTGGGATGAGACTATCTCATCTCGACCCGACTCATGTATTTTTTTTTTTAATTTTGCATTATAAATATCTCTTCTTAGTACTCAATGTTAAAAAACAAACAACTTAATACTTAATGTTATTAAACTCAAATAAAATTGTATTTAACATTACATAAAAAAAACAATTACCACATAAGTTAAGAATGAAAATAATAGAACAACAACACTCCAAACTATTATTTTATTAAAAGTGAGATATTCTATGACAAAATTAAGAATATATAAATAACCCTATTTTTTTTATTTCTCGTCCATTCGTTCCTAAACGTAATTAATACTATTCTTCTACTCATATATGGCCTTGGGGTTTTGGGATTGGAGTAGGTAAGGTTCCCATGACCCGATATCTATGGTGATCTTTCTCGTAATTACATGGTAAGAGTATCAATCTTCTTTATCAACTGAACATGCATATGGTTATTTAGTCTCAAAAAATTATTTTTTTAAAATCTTATGATCTTGCAAATAAATATTATTAAATGATAAAATAAACTCAAAGCTGAATTATCTTTAAAAGTAACTCATAGAAAGAAGGTTAACTGAACAACTACGAATAAACATAATACATAAAAGAATTAAAGAACCTAATTGAATGTAGCTATAAACCTATAATTAAGAAATTTTGATGATTTCTTATTGACTATTCTAATATTTAATAAATAATAAAAAAGTCGTGAAAAGAGAATGAATGCTTGTAATATAATTGTTGACTATTGATTTGATTAATTAGAAGTTTGAAGTAGAACGATGAGTTATTACATTCGTGAAGTATCTGCTATTATTTTCATGGCGAGAAATTTTTTATATTTTTCTCTGATAAGGATCATAAAAGGAAAACTTTGTAAAGACTAATATATGACTTCGATAGTATGCATGCCATCGTCAATATTCTTTAATGCTCTATCAATTTTCTATCTAAAAATAATTTCAAACAATTCTTTGATATGATCATTTTTTTTGTTGTGTGCATTAACTAATACTCATTTGACTACCAATGAATGCTAAATATGATGACTCTCTAGTTGTACCCAATTTATCTTGTATATATTGAATTGATTGATAATTTAACTTTGGCGAGGTGATAGGTTCTCGTTCACCCAACATCTGGTTGGGATGTGAGAATTTTGTAAGGATTCTTGAATGACTCCGATAGTCAATGTCTTTTTCAACAACTTGTATTGTTTTGTCCTCTCCCAAAAAACTAACTGTTGCCTCTCTGGTATGTACTTTATTTTTATAATGTATTCATTGTAGAGGTGTGAAATGAGCATGACTCGTTCGGCTTGGAGCAATACTGGGTTGTGTTTGTTAGTGCTAGTTTTTGGGTAGATTTCCAATTAAGCTATTTTGAAATTTTAATATTTTATTTTATTATTTATTGATAATATTATATTTAAATGAATTAAAAAGAAATAAATAATTAAAAAAATTGACATTCGCTCAAAAAAAAATAAAATTATTTAATAAAAAAATTATTTTATAATTAAAAGAAGAATATGATACATACATATATGCATACACACACACACACACGCACACACACACACACGTACACACACACACACACATATATATGATAAAACATAACTTATAAGGTTATAAGTGGATAGTGACATAACTAATTAAAATAAAAAAAGAGTAATGACTATATGATATTGTTTAAAAAAAATAATTAAAAATCATTCGAATCATCAAATACAAATCATCATTATTATGTATGTATTTGAAGGTATTGCTAGTGGTGGTTTCAATATTTTTAATTTTTATATTTCATAAATCATTCATTAGTAATTTTTGCATATTATTCTGAATGATTAATCTCGAATCTTTTATGATTTCTTTATGCATGTATGTATTTCCAAGGAAGCACATACACCGCTCCCTACAGCCGTGTCCACATGTTCGATACCTGGACACGTGGACACGACACTGACACGATACAGATACGTGTCTGATATGCCATGTGGCGTATCATTAATCAATCCGTATTTGATACGCCACGTGGCGTATCAGATGGTTGCGTCGGCAGTCGTATCCATATTGATAGTGCCCAATGTCTGACGACGTCGGGTGGCCAACGTTGCCGCATGGGCGACGTTGGCCATTGGCAGGGGGCGGGTGTGATTTGAGGGGGGAGGTAGGGGCGGGTGTGTTTGTGTGGGGATGTGACATAAAATAAAATATCTTTATAAAATAAAATAAAATATTTTTATTTTATAAAATAAAAAATATATATTTTTATATAATATAATTATAAAATATTATTTTATAAAATAAAATAATTATAAATATTATCTTATAAAATAAAATAAAATACAATATATTTATTTTATAAAATAAACAATATATATTTATTTTATATAATAAAATATTTTAATTTAATTTAATTTATTTTATTTTATAAAATACCTAATATTTATCAAAACATAATTTTTATTTTTAATTTTATTTTTTATTATCATGCCGTATCTTAGTCGTATCCGTATCCTAGTTTTTTAAAATTTATCGTGTCCCCGTATGTTGCCGTGTCGTATCCTTGTGTCTGTGTTCGTGCTTCTTAGTATATTTCTATGATATTTGATCATGATTTCAATCTCTCATCTGAAATAATAGTAGTTATCATAAAAAACATAAACTCCAATATTATGCTAAATATTGAAAGTGTCAGTAGATCACATGTTATGTTAAATAATATTGAATAGGTAGATTCATAAGATTTTCAATAAAGTAAAATATTTAAATTCTTATTATCATAATGTGATAGAATAAAATAATAATCAATATTTAAATATTAAGATAGTTTGTTTCTATTTGATAAACTAAATTATCATTCGTCTTTAGTAAATTAAATAGAGAAATTATTATTTTTTGAATATAGTATTCATGCTCGTACTTAGAGTCTAACTATAATTATTATACCTAGTATTGTAATGTATAAATAAGATAATTAATTTTTTGCGAATAAAATTTTCATGCTGGTGTTCCTGATTTATGTATGAAAATGTATGTTAAATTTTTTTTATCCATTTCATCTTAATTTTAGGATTCATGCATGCATTCAAGTAATAAAAAAATGAACTCGAGAATTAATTTCTTTAATATTTAATTTTTATCTCAATTATCATGATACTTAATGCATGGTTGACTATGTGCTTTCTAAATATGTTATTAATTTAGTATATTCAATTAAGTGTAATATAAGTGGTGAGAGTGTATACAGATAAATATATGTTCGTTCTGTCATATAAAATTAAAGAATTTTATAAAAGAAATTTTATTAGCACAGTCAAATTTATAAAACTAAGTTTGTCATTCTCATTATTAAAATTATCAGATATCATGTATTGGTAGTCACACATGAATTTAATATCATATAAGTATAATTCTAATAATGTTTCTCGTGAGTTTGAAAATTTTTTAAGCTATTGATAAATAATGACTGTTAAACTCTTGTTGTTCACTAGATGTTTAAGATATTTTAATAATTTTTTTTCCTAATATAAGAGAAATAATTTTTATTTCTACTTATATTATCAAGTTAATTACACGAAACATATAGTCAATATGAAAATTTTTAAATAATAGTTCATCTCTAATAATTCTAACAAACATATTAATAATTACTTCATTGTTAGAAGAATTATTAAAAGTAATATTAAATATTTTATTCTTAATATTATATTTTTTAAGAATTCTCATTACATACTCATAAACGCAAGACTATAATGAGGATTGATAATCTTAGGAATTGTTAATTTTTTTATTATATTTTTATTTTAAAACTATATAATGGGCAGTGAAATATACGAATGATTCATCATCATGACTAGTTTAGATTTCAGATGTGATGAATACTATTCAACAATATTTTTTATTTTAATTATTAATTATTAATTATTTTTTTAATTTATAATATTTTATTATATTATTTTTACTTGTAGATCTAGGAATCCTATTATAAATAGGTTGAAGGCCTATGATCATGATTATTTTGATCTTATTTTTAAAAAAAATCATTATAGTATATGAAAGAAATCAATAAAATTGAAATAGATCTAATTTGAAAGTTTTACCACTTAGTTGAGATTGCTTGGGATTTAATATATTATATTTTTTTGTGTATTGATCAACATGCTTCTTAAGGTGATTAGTATTAAATACATTCTTTTATATATATATATATATATATATAATTTTTGCTAATATATAAATTATTTTGATTCTTCTTCGATACCTTTAGTTTTATTATTATTATTATTTTTGATGTTAAATTGAGTACATACTACTTAAGATGATCATTTCATATTTTAATGCACCATTAGTTTGTATCGATGTTATTGAAGAAAATATAGTTTCAACTTTATATATTTTGGTAGGATTGTCGTTATTATTTATATTTATTTCAAATTCATTATCGTTATTTTAATTATTTATCATTTTTTATAATTTTTTTTAATTTATAGGTAAATTTAATCATAAATTTATCAACAAAAAAAGTATACCATAATAGTAATTGCTTTGTTGTAATCAATTTTTTTTATATTATTTTTGACCTTAATTAAAATTTTCAGTTACAACTTGTATTATATGTGCGTAAATTAAATATATTCATAGTAAAAAAAATACAAAAATAGAAACACAGTTGGTGGAGAGAGGAGAGTGAGTTGCAAGAAAAAAAAATTAAGAGAAATTAGAATGAAATTCATTAAATATTTAATTAATATTTATAAATTTTTTTTACATTAAACACACACACACACATATTTATATAAAAAGTTTTTTTTATTAATTATATAGCTAGATCTGATAGCTGTCGAATTTCTGGTGTGTAATCATTGAAAATAATCTGATGGTTACTTTTTCTTTGTTTTTTTTTAAAGACAATGGCAATAACATGCCCTGCCTATCGGTGTTGCTTTCGGCACCAGTTACATGAAAATGTAATGGATAGTCGACTCCGGTTGGGTGCCAAAGGCCCCTAGTGGGAACATGGGCCACGTAAGCTGGATCTGCATGCCTAGCCCTGTCATGCATTGTTGGGTGCCAGGGTATGACCTGGGAACAACCCATGCCTGGCCATGGGTCTCCGTGTCACCTGGCTGTGCATGCAGGTCATGCATGGCAGGCAGGCTGGATCCATCCCAGCATGGCACTAGCAGTGCCTCGGGCCGTCATGGTCTAGATCCATGCGTGGTTCTCGACCATGCTGTACATGGCCTGGCACGGCTAATTTGGGTCATGCCTCATACCGTGCCTGGACCACCTGGCTCATTTAACACTCCTAGTTCATTGTACAAAAAATTTCGTGTGGGAGCAAAATACTACTCATTACTGCACACTTGATTGATGCCAACAGTGGGTTGGAGTCTTTAGCCCACACTTTCACACCATGTCTCCACACTGCCACTTTCCACGGCACACCACACCACTGCACAGCATGGTGAACGACCACTATGCATGGTTTGTGTCACTTTCTGTGCACACCTCTACCATGCACATACCACGCTGTCACTATTCACAGCATGTGACTGTGCATGTATAGTGTGTGCCTGTGCTGTGCACGCCTTCATTGCGTGCGAATTATGCTTGCCTTTTCTTTTGTGCACACACCACACCTCACCACATGCATATTGTACATGCACTGTTCATGCCTCTGCTGCCACAAGACTCACATGATGTCACTGCACTCACATGAAAATTCTTAAAATCCTAAATTTTATTTTGCAGAATTGTGGTTCTGATAACATGATGAATTTAAATAATATAAGACTCCAATATCCATATAAAATGTAAACAAAATAAAATAAAACACTACAACATACATAAAAGGAAAAATACACTTTTAAACAAAAAATTTTAAAATTGTCAGTTTTTTTTTTGTATCTCATGTTATGTTTTTTGATTTCTAGGTGAAGGATATGAAGGAAAATGCTGCATCTCCTGCGACCACAACCGCCACTGTGAAACCTATGCCAAAGAGCCAAGAACAATTGTTTACCCAAACTTCTGAGCTGCACATATCAAACTTGATTACTGTGGATAATGGGAATTCTCAAGATCTGGAAGGTTGCTAGTTCTTACTGTCCTGCTCTCCTGCAAGTAGCCTTCTTCATTTGTGGCATGGCCTTTTATTTATTTGTCACCCATAATGTAAGAGTGAGTAAATTTTTACTTGTTTGCAGCAGCTGAGGGTGCTTCTATCTATGTGAAAAACCTTCCTTTGGACGCGAGGCCTTCCCTTCTTGAGAACGAGTTCAAGAAATTTGGCCCAATAAAGAGTGGTGGCATTCAAATTAGAATTCAACGGGTAGGTGACATTGTATCTTATGCTGTTTTCTTGTGGAAAAGCATAATCTTTTTTATTGTCTCTGCATGTGACAGGGATTTTGTTTTGGTTTTGTGGATTTTGAGGTGGCCAGTTCTGTACAAACTGCCATTGAGGTATACATTAACTTTTTTCTAACTTTCGATACTTCTCTTCTATTTTTCCTTTGAAGTTATATGATCATCACATCTCTTTATTTCAACAATGTGAAAGAAAGTAGTAGTGGGATGCTTTTTATTAAAATTTGCTAGTGGAATAGTTTATTGTTTTTAGAGGCATTGGGTCTGAGTTCATAAAGAATGGGATGAGACTTGGGTTTTGCTTGAGGCTTCTCCATCATCAATGCGTGGTTGAATGGTAGGGGAAGGGAAAAGGTGTTTCCTTTATTGGTAGCATTGAAGTAGATAGTATTGCAAATGTGCTCGGGTCAGACCTGGTGGCTAACAATGGCTAACCTGATTCATTCCAGGATAGCCCAGGTTTGTTCCAGGTTAGCAAGGTTTAGCTAGCTGGGCCGAAACGGGCTCTCACGGGTTGTCATGCCAAGTTGTGCTTTCCGTGCCAAAAAATTTTGTCTGGCATGACTGAAAAGTGTCGTGCCGTGGGCTGTGCCTGGGATGCCTGCCCCCATTTGACACCTCAAGACCTGACACACCTAGAAAAAATATGTACGTTGGCACCCGGTGGTCCATTGGGAAAATTGGGTCATGCTAAGTCAGTTGGGTCTTTGACTGACTCAAAATGACCCTGAATCAAGGTACAACCACGACCCCTTGCTAACCTATGGAAGCCTGTACGTGGGCTAGGCTAGCTTTGGTTTGTGATATGCTAGCTTGGGGATCAGGCTAACAGCTAGCCAGATGTGGGGTGGTTGACTAGCCATTTCATTGTAAAAAAAAGACCATGGTCAGGTCGGGTTGGAGATGGGCACAGTTTATGAGCCTGTTCGAGCAAACCCAATCTCAGGCACGGCATGGCCCAGAACCATGCCTGGACATGGGTCGTGTGGACCTGAGGCACTGCACATGCCCTGCTTGGCCAGGCTGTGCCGGGCCTCGTGCCTAGACCGGGGATGACCCTGGTACAGCATGCTTCTGGAATGTGCCGAGCTGTGTCCCGGCTACTCGACCTACTTGATACTTCTACGTCATTCATATTTGTTGGATTGAATAACATAGTCATCGTATTTGAATAGTGTCGATATCTATACTCGAAGACTCGCTAAATTTATTATTCAAAATATTATAATGTGAAAATGTTATCTAATTTTTTGTGAATCCAATTATCTAGTTCTTTTGCTTGGTTTTTACATATAGTTATGTATTTTATTATGTTTTTTTTATTTTTACCTTAATTATAGGATCCATATAATAGCTGAATTAATGAGAATTAAAGATTAATATTTTAAATATTTAATTTTTACTTCAATAGTCATTACATTAAAATGAGGGTATTCTTTATATTTGTTAAACATATTTTTAATATTGTATATATAATTAAGTGTAGCAAAAGTAATGAGAGTGAATATAGATTAATATATATTTATCGTATCATAAAAAATTTTTAGGAATTTTAAAAATAAAATTTATATCTCTCAATCTGAATAGTTAATAAAATTGTAAAGATATATAATATTTGTTTGAATTTTTTTTAAGGTTTATTGACAAACATAAAGTTTGAAACTCTTATTAATTATTTGGTATCATGAGATATTTTAGTAAATTTTTTATATTTTCTAATGTACTAGAAATAATTATTATTTTTATTTATATTATTAGATTAATTATATGATATATATTTAACAAAGAAGTGTCAAATGGGTCGAGAAGTCCGGGCCATGCTCAGAGCTTAGCCCAACACAGCATGGTCCATGACCGTGCTTGGGCCCATGTCGTGCCAAGAGAAATTGACTCATGTGCCATACTAGGTTAGATCTGGGTACTTGACACTTGGGCACGACATGGGTGATGGCGCGACGCAGCGATGGGTGATGTCCGACAAGTGACTCAGTAATGGCATGATCAGTATATGGCGATAGGCAACATGGCGACGTTAGACGAGCGATTGTGCATGATCCCAATTTTAGGTTAAGAAATTTTCTTAACCTAATTAATTATCTTAACAATTCAACCCATATGTTTAGTTGCCTAGCATGAATTGGCTCGAAACCAGGCTGATTTTGGGTGGTGGGCTATGATAGGCCTGCCCTCCAGTGAACCCTTCCATGCCAGGCATGACACGCGGACTCGTACGAGCTTGAAAAAATGGGCTTTGTTGGCTCGGTACAGCATGTTTGACACTTGTAATCTAACATTAAAAATAATTGTTAAGAGTTTGGCTTTAATATTTTTGATAAATATGTTAATGATGATATTTTTTATTTAAATTATTATTGAATATGTTACTAAATATTTTATTATGAATATTATATTTTATAAAAATTTTTGTTAGACACTCATATATAATGAAGTCTTTATGAGAGTAAAAAATTAAGAAATTCTAAAATTTGTTTATTAAGATTACTTAGAATCGACATACTGAGCGTTGAATCATGCAAATGAAATGATATCACTTTTAATCCAAATATCTTAATATCAAGTAATCACTTAATTATATTTTTTAAATTTATTAATTATTAATTATTAATTATTTTTTTAATTTAAAATTTTTTATTATGTCATTCATATTGGTGGACTTAATGAATTTTATGATAATTAAACAGAAGTTAAATTTACATTGCATTAATTATATTATGTTCACTCAAAAATATAATCAAAAAACTTATATTAATAATTAATTTTGTCATACATGTTCTCTCAAGCTCGTTACAATAAATGAATAAGGTTAATGAACATGAAATTATCAAACTTTAAAGATGTATTGATTAACATGCTTTTTAATATATTCAATATCGATAGTACTCTTATATGTATGTATTTTATATAACATATATATATTTTATATTGAATTTTTTTTTATACTCCAAATATTTTATTTTTTAATTATGTTAAAGTACATCATAACTATTAAGATTAGCTTATTTTTAAGTTTTTAGGCAAATTAGTGGAAATTATAGTAGAGAACTTATTTTTGTCTTGGAATTTTTGGTTGGTTTGTTGTTATTATTATTTATATTTGGTTTAATTTATTTTGATATAATTTTTTAAATTTATGATACTGAATTAGAAATATAAATAAAGAAATATTTTTTAATTTATTACTAATTCTTTTAATTTATTTATTAATTACAAAAGAAAATAATTAATTCTGACTCTAACACAAGTGTAATCTTAATTTTATGTGTACATCAAATATTTATGATGCTCTATATTATTTTTTTATGCATGATAGTTGTTTTTTATCAAAGTAATATTGACTTTCTACATTATTAAAATTATAAATTATTAAAATAATTAGGTTCAAAAAAGTACACAGTCAATTTTAGAGTGAGATGAGAAGAAGAGGTGGCTTTACAAATTAGCCGTAAAAAATGTATTAATATGCTATTCATAATTTTTTTTTTAAATATATTTTTTTGATTCACTAAATAATAATTCATACTCAAAAAAAGATAATTTTAATACTAAAAAAAAATCCTGTCTTTAGTAAAAAATATTTATATTCTTTTTGTGTTTTGTAATATTGAAGGAAGATACATCTCAAGACCAAGGTATTCAAAGGCGTTTTCCAGGCGCGCCTTGATGCGCACCTCAGGGCGAGGCGTGAGAAAAATGCCTTGAGGCATCGGAAGAAAATCGTAACATTATGAATCACTTCTCCAGTTTGAATCGATCGACCTTTGCGACGTCGGCAACCAGTTTGAATCACTTCTCCAGCGGCGATCTCGTCTCGGCTCCATCTCCAGGTATGTTTTCTCTCCTGATTTCCCCTTCATCTCGATCTGTGTTGTCGATCTCCCGATCTGTGTCGTCGACCCCCCCCCCCCCCTGCAAATCCCGATTCCTCCCCCCCCCCCCTCGGCGACCTCCCGATCCCCCTCCTTCGAAATTTCGATCCCTCCACACCCGGCAACCTCCCGTGCCCCCCTTTCTCCCTCTGAAATTTCCCCCCACCCGGCGACCTCCCAATTCCCTCTGAAAGTGGGAGTGGGAGTGGGGAACCTATTTCTAGGGGACCCATGGATAAATTTACCACTTCACAACATCATCAAAGTATTTTGAATTCAAGGTGGAAGCAAGAAGAAAGGAAGCAAGTGTGTAGAAAAATTGGTAGGTTTATGTATTCAAAAGGTCTCCCTTTCAACACTATGAATGATCCTTATTGGATTCTTATGATGGATGCAGTTGTAAATTTTGGGCCCGAGTTTAAGCCTCCATCTATGCATGAATTGAGGACATGGATTCTTAAAGAAGAGGTGAATGACCTAAGTATCATTATGGAAGATCACAAAAAATCTTGGAAACAATATGAATGTTCAATTATGTCTGATGGTTGGACAGATGGAAATAGTAGGTGTCTTATCAATTTTTTGGTGAATAGTCCTGCTGGCACTTGGTTTATAAAATTAATTGATGCTTCTGATACAATAAAAAATGGGGAATTGATGTTCAAATATCTTGATGACGTGGTTGAAGAAATTGGGGAGGAGAATGTTGTGCAAGTCATTACTGATAATGCCTCTAATTATGTAAATGCTGGAATGAGGCTTATGAAAAAAATAAGAAAATTATGGTGGACTCCTTGTGCTGCACATTGTATTGATTTGATGTTGGAGGATATTGGAAAGGTAAATGTTCATGCTACTACACTTGCTCGGGCTAGGCAAGTAGTGAAGTTCATATATGGGCATGCTTGGGTTCTTAGTTTGATGAGAACATTTACAAAAAATCATGAACTTCTTCGTCCAGCAATTATACGGCTTGCTACTTCATTTCTTACTCTCCAAAGCCTTTATAAGCAAAAGCAAGCTCTTATAGCAATGTTTTCCTCAGAAAAATGGTGTTCAAGCAAATGGGCTAAAAAGGTAGAAGGTGTGAAAGCTCGAAGTACAGTATTGTTTGATCCAAATTTTTGGTCTCATGTTGCTTTTTGCATAAAAACTACTGTTCCATTAGTTAGTGTCTTGAGAGAGGTTGATTCAGAGGAAAGACCCGCCATGGGTTATATTTATGAGCTGATGGATTCGGCTAAGGAGAAGATTGCATTTAATTGTGGGGGAGTGGAGAGAAAATATGACCCAATTTGGAGGAAAATTGATGCAAGATGGACTCCGCAACTTCATCGACCTTTACATGCAGCAGGTTACCATCTTAATCCTCAATTGTGGTATGAGGATAAATTCTCTAATGTTGATGAGGTGAGGAAGATATTATTTGAATGCATGGATAGGATGTTGGATTATCAAGAACATTTAAAAGCTGATATTCAATTGAATTCATTTGATCAAGCAATGGGTGAATTTGGGAGTCGTATTGCAATTGATTCTAGAACATTAAGAAGTCCTACAAGTTGGTGGATGCGTTTTGGGGGTTCAATACCAGAGTTGCAAAAGTTTGCTATTCGAGTCCTTAGCCTTGCTTGTAGTGCTTCGGGATGTGAAAGAAATTGGAGTACGTTTGAATCGGTAATATTTCTATTTTTGTAAACTTTTATACATATATTTCTATTTCAATGTTAGAGAACTTTATTTCATTTTAACATATAAATTTTTTTATTTTATTATTTGTAGATACATACAAAAAAAAGAAATAGACTTGAACATCAAAGGTTGAATGCTTTAGTGTATGTAAGGTACAACACTAGATTGAGAGAACGAAGTCTACAAAAGAAGCAAAATGTTGATCCGATTTTGGTAGAGGAGATTGATTCGGATGATCAATGGATTGCGGAGAAAGAAGATCCCCTCCTCCCCCTTGATCTTTGCTGGCTTCAGGATGATGAGTTATTCAATGTCGATGCTATTAGAGTTGTGTCATCCAACTCCCAACAGACTCAAGCATCATTCGATCACATGATTTCTTCACATTCCTACAAAAGGAAACATAACGAAGTACCAAGTAAGTACTCAAAAATTGAACTCATAAATTTGATTAAATTTAATAAAAAAACTAATAATATTTACACCTCATTAATAATTTATACTAGGTACAAGTGGAGGCAAAGGCAAAGAGAAGGAGTTTAATTTGACACCAATTGATGAAGATGAAGATTTATATGAAATGAGGTTACATGATAGTGGATATTTTCCTACTTTTGATATATTGGATGAGGATGATGATGACCTTGGAGAGGAGGATTTAAATTGAAACAATTTACTCTACTTTTTATTTCATGACTTGGTTATGTATTTTTGTTAAAGTTTGAAGCTATTACTATAGTTGAATCCATTTTATATTTTATGACATTGTTATGGTTTTTTGTGAAAATAGTGAACTAGTATGTATTTTTTTAAATAATCCTAATAAATTGTTTTCATGTTTTTATTTATGCTATTTTATTTTATTTTATTTTATATATTTTAAAATATTAATTAATTATATATTGTGAGGTTCAAAAAGCTTACGCCTCAACGCCTCGAGGCTTACGCCTCGCCTCACAAATACAAAAAAGTCTCGCCTTACGCTTTCGTCTTTTAAAACTTTGCTCAAGACCTTTAGTCTTTAGTGTCAACTAATCCTGTTATTGGGAAAAATTATGGATAAAGAAAATACTCCTAAAATTTGAGAGGTAAGCTAAATGATCATTCTTCTAAATGTATAATATGAAAGGATGCCCATTTAGAAAAAATAAAAGAAAAATATCTAATTGATGAAATAATTTATGATTAAATTTTTTCTCTTCATAAATATTTTTGAACATTCCTCTTAGATATATACTATCCAAGCTGTCTCAACTGGATCTATATTTTTTATTCTGACATTCCTATATTGCAAGAACATGTTGGCCTAGAAATTATGTATAATTTTAAGATTCATATAGTAAATATTAAATTTATTTGACACATATTCTAATATATTATCTATTCATATTTTTTTAATATTTTATTAAATTGATTTTTTATTATTTTATGAAATATAAAAAAATAGAAAATATATGTTATTTATGATAAAAAAGAAATATTTGCATATAGTATGAGTAATTATTGATAAAACTGATCAAGTACCTAAAGTTAAACTAGTGAGAAGTAAAGAAAAATGGTGGGTTTAAATATATATTTTTGGATTATTTTTTAAGCTCGCTAAAAAATAATTCTCATTAAAAAAAGATGACATCGTCACTCACAAAAATCTTATTAGTCTTGTTCTTGGGTAAGAAAATAATTATATATATTTTTTGCATATTAGAATATCTAAGAGAGTCATATCTCAAGATCTTGAATGCTAATATTTATAATCTCTCTAAAAGAGTATGTGTGAAGAGATTTTGAACAAAAAAAGTATTCTCAAAATTTTGTGAAATTAGACTAAATGATTTCTCTCTTAAATATACGATCCGAAAGAGTGCGTGTTTATAAAAGATAAAAGAGAATATTTATTTAATGAAATAATTTATAGTTAAAATTATATCTCTCTAAAAATGCTACAGAATACTTTTCATAGATATGAGCATCCAAGTTATCTTAATGAAATATATATTTTTTATTTTGACCTCATTTTTTGAGGATATATCAGTATAGAAAATCTGATATATAATCTAATGATATATATAGTAATTGTTAAATTTATTTGTCACACATTTTAAAGTATTGTTATTTCTTTTTTTTTTTAATTTTTTTATTAAAATTGATTTTTTTATTATATGAAATATCTAAAAAATAAAAAATATATGTGATTTATAATAAATAAAATATTTTTGTATATTATTATTAGCCATCAATAAAATTGATCAAGTACCTAAATTCTTATTTATTCACATCTCAATTGGATTCTTATAATGTATAATATGTACTTAAATATCTTATTGTATAAGATAAGATATACAATTTATTGTGTTCATTCTCAATTGAAATTATTATCATAATTTTTTGATTTTGCAAATAAATTTTAGCAGATAAAAATATAAAGTTGGTATTAATTTTTTTATAAAAAGTAACTCACTGAAAGTAGGAAAACTGTGATAGACACAACATGATTAAGAAATAAGAAATTAATCTAGATATTATCATATAAAATAATCTTAGATGATTTATCATTAATTATAATAATATTCTTAGAATAAGAAAAAATAATAATAAATAAATGATGATTTTTTTGTGAAATAAGTATTGCCTCATTTGTTTATAATCCAGGAGTCTAAATAATAAGTACGAGCAATAACAGTAATATCTTAGGAAGAAAAAATGTCTGGTGTTGATTTTGAAAGGAGTTTTGCATATATATTTCTAATAAATATCATAATGGATAAATTTAAGGTGTACCATTAGATTATTCTGGTCATAAATTTGCCTCTGTAATATTCTCTAACTCATCTCTAGTAATTACATACAATACTTATCTTTGGTATGACAAATACTTGAGCAATGTTGATAAATAAAATGAGGTTCTCCTTCGTTTACTTCTATAGTGAGAATTTTTTATCCATACTTAATACTCCAATTGAGATTAAGGCTTCTTTGTTCTGAAATCTAAAAAAAATTTTACAAATTAATAAATTGGAATTTTCCAAAAGTTGAAACGGGAATAATAAAACCCAAACTTGTAGGGTTTTCACGAAATCCTAAATTGGATAAAAATGAAATATCAAAAAGTTGCCCCGAAACCCTAATTTTTGGGGCACACCAATTCTGCAGTCGAGTTGGTTTTCTGAGACTTTAAATTGGGTTTCCTGAAACTCAATTTCTTTCGCACCATAGTCGCAATACTGTCTCACCACTGTTGCATCACCATCGCACCACAGCTGCACCACAAGCACACTACTGTCTCATGCCTGATTCCTCACTCATGGTGTTGACATTCCGATCACACAGTTGGTGTTTAATATCTGTTCTTAGTTGGTGGATAATATCTTGCCAACATCGCACCACAGTTGCAGCATAATGCCCTTATCTCTCTTTCAGAATGCATTTGCACTATGCTAGTACAATAATGTTTATGTTTCTTCTTTCTTTAGGGTTTGTAGCCTTCAAGCCTCACCCACACATGCACCCTAGGGTTTATTTTATCTAAGGGATCCCTCTAAAATACTATGTAGAAACTTAAGAACAATTAATAACAATTGAAAAGGAATTGAAATGATAATTGATATTCAAATTCATATAAATACCATTTTTATATAATTTGTGAATCCTATTGGGGCATCACACAAATTGAGTGTTCCAATCAATATAACATGCAAAGAAAAGTAACTAATATAGAAGCTGAAAAATTGTATTATTATTAAATTTTATGAAATAATAAAAATTTAGTTTTGTTATAATATTAAAATATTAATAAATGATAATATTTTAGAATATATTTTTTAATCAATTTTCTTATTTTTTTAAGAAGAGTATGATGATTTATTAGATTTATTATGTTGATGTTTCTGTACAAGATGAGATAATTAAGTGAAAAAGCTTAAGTGATTTCTATTTGGATTATTATTTTATTGGCAGTGTGTTACTCACTAGTGTACTAATTAGATATAAAAAATATTTTTCTTTGTGAAGAACTTGACATTGTTTTGTATGTGAAATAATCACTTAAATTTTGGTTGTTATAATCAAATTAAATTTTTAGATTATGGAAGATATTATATGAGTTAAAATAATCTTTGATATTTTTTCTTATAAGGTTATCACTGATAATTGCATCTTTTGGTTTATATAAGTTTGTTATATATATATATATATATATATATATTATTTTTTAAGAACTCAGATGATAATTTAGTTTTTATTATTGTGTATATAAATAATATTTTTATCATTACAGACAATGAGCTAAGAATTACTCAACTCGACAAGTACTTATAGCCATAGTTAAGAATTATTTTGTATACAAATAGAGATTGTTTATCTTAGAAAAGAGATTGTGTTGTCTCATATGAGGTATGCAGTTGATATTCTAATAAAAGTTGATTATTTTGATTGTGATCTATTATATATTTATTTATATTTTTTATTATTTGTTTATTTATTATTATTATTATTATTTATTATTATTTATTATTATTATTTTTTATTATTTTCATTGTTTTTTTATTATTTATATATTTTTTTATTATATTATATTATTATTATTATTATTGCTATTTGTTTTTATTTTGTATGATTCTTTTAGTTTTTATTTTATTATTATTATTATTATTTTTATATGATTCTTTTAGTTAATTCTATTATGTATATGATAATCATAGAGAATATTAATTATCTAATTTTCTTCATCGATCATAAACATGTATACTTGGCTGTATATTCAAATTTGAATTAGATATTTGATTACATCGAGACCTGTTCAACTATAATTTTTGATGTTTTTCTTATAGATTGTATATTGGGGGGAAAAAGAGATGAGATTTTTGGGGTTTATCTTTTTGATTAGATCTTGCACTATCTGAATTATTTCTTTTTTTTTTTTTTTTGGTGATAAGATTCGTGATGAGATTTTTACAATAATTTATATTCCTGCAATAGATTAAGTAATTGATATTTTTACAAATATCTTAAATTTATCTAAGATTTTTTTTTTCTAATTTTGGTAATTTGGATATATATTTTATATTATTATTTTCTCTCTATTTATATTGTATAGGTGAGAGCACATAACATTTGAGTCTAGACTCTAAGCCAACTCTTGCCTAAAAAAATGATGGCCATGGTGGTGGTGCCTAGATAATCAGAAACTACTTGAACCAGCCTAATAAACCAATCATTCTTGAATCCCGCCTGATTCAAATCTGGCCCGCCAGTAATAGTTTTGGGTTGCGGGCCAGTTTGGGTTTGTACAGTTAAATTTTCTATTAATCCAAGCCATTCTTGTCTGGTTATCCTTTTGGCCTGGGTTGACTGTTCTTTCTGGAGCATGGCTGGACAGTGAAAATTGCCATTTTGATTTATAGGGGCTGGATCAGGTAGCCTGGTTTTTCAAAAGAATTACCTTACCGGTTTGATTGGACTGGGTTTTTATTTTGCTGATTGAGAACTGAGCGGGGATGGGTTTTGGATGGTTACTCATGATGGGTTAAGATGTTTGTTTAGGCTAAGTTTCTAGTTTGACTGATTGGTATGCCTTGAAATTTCAGGTAGACTTGAGCAATACTTTTCTTGATAATTTTAATTTTATGTTTGAATTATATTTTGATTATTTTTTGAACAAATAGCAATGTAAATGAATAATATTTTTTAATAAAAAAAATCATGTTAGGTAAAATAATAATATTGATAATAGATAGTAATCGACAAAATACTCTTGATGTGCTTTATTTTTGATCGGGCCAACTTAAGTAGTGTAAAAATAGTTTCTATCAAGAATAAATTTGTGTACATGTATTTCCTCCATCCCGGCAATGATCATTATCTCCTAGCTTGAAACTGAATCTTATAAAAGTCACTAGGCTAGTTTTCATTTTCAAATTCTAAAGTGGAGTAAGAAAATCAAAAAATTAGTCTTGACAATAGAATCCTACAAGTACCACATGTTCCTGACATAATGATCATCACACATAGACTATGAAAATTATCTGCGAATATAATTTTAAATTTCACTTTTTGCATTTTAAATTTCATAATTAACAAAAATTTTTTAAAAGAACTTTAGAGTCTCATTATTCATATCAATAATTGAAACTTGGACCAATTTTCTTTTTTCATCTCGAGAAATTCATCTTTTTTAACCTCAGAACTGAAACTCATAAGCCTATATATTAGCTTTCATTTCTGAATCCCGAAGTAGGGTAAGGAAATTGGAAAATTTGTCTCGACAATAAAATCCCACCAACACAATCACTTACTGATGGAAAGATCATCACACTTGTATTATGGAAATTATCTGTAAATACAATACTAGGTTTTTATTTTTGCACGTTTAATTTATAATTAAAATGAATCTTTTAAAAGAAACTTATTGTGGCAGCATTTCATATTATTATATTTTGATGTGATAATAAGTATCTACATCCAAGAGATGTAAGTCCTCAGATTCGAGACTCATTAGACATAGTCTATGATTTTCATACGTAAGTTTGTTGAGAATTGAGATATTATTCTTTCCCAGACTCTACAGTAAGTGAGAATTCTGTCCACTGAGTATGATTTCTATTATAATTTTAGAGCAGTGCTGGATGTAATGTTCTCTATCGATGCAAGTTTTTTTTTTCCTATCGATACAAGTAGTGTGAGGAAGCTTCTTTGTTATGGGATTGCCTTATTACCTTCATTATTACTCGTTTCTCGCTCAAAGAGTAGATCGAAGCACATTTCCATTTCTTCCATACTTTTTAGTTGTAAATGTCCAACTCATTTGATAAAATTGTCTTAGATAAATTCACTCAAAATCTAGTTCATGAGATCGGAATGTTCGTCTTGATCTCTTGGTGTGGTAGCTATTGATGTGTATACTAGCTCGGGATCATTTTCAATACTTGTTATGGGTACACTATGATTTTATAACTCATTAGTTATGTGCTAATATTATAAATAGTGAACACGAAGGGTGGGCATGATTGATGATTACTCATTGTCTTGCAAAAATTATATAATCATTGTCTTCCAATTATTCGCATTCAAACAAGTTGATAAGATTTAGTTTTTAGATACGAGAATATTTATTAAACTCAATATTACTTATATTACTAAAAAATAATTATTCTTTTACTAGAATAATTAGATCCAATCACATTGACTAATCAAACTACACAATCTCTAGCATTGGTGCTAAAAATTTGTTAATGTCTTCTGGTTAAAAATTCATTATATTTTAATTGTCTTAGAGCTAGAGGTCATCTCTTGATGTGATAGCAAATATTTTTTAACTTATTAGTTATGTAGCTATTGTTATGCAGTCTTGGGTTTGAAGCTCATCAGATATAATTTCTTTGATATTCGAAAATAAAATTATTGATATATTAATCTATCCAAAATCCTATGTTAAGTAAGAGCATTATGTATTATGCATGAATTTTAGTCAAGTGATACTATTATGAGTACTAAACATATTGGATATGTATAATAAATTGATATAGTACCAATTAATTTTGAAGATTATTCAAAAAAATAAAAATTTTAAAATCATTATCTTCTCTAATTAAATATATATATTTTTGTATTTTAATTTTCTTAGATATTATATCTTACTGTGATGGTAAATATTTTCATACAAGAAAACTGTCTTGGATTTATGATTTATCAAAGATAAACTAAATTTTAAAATTCTTATAGATAAAATAGTCAATATTAATTTTTTTTAAATTTTATAATATTTAAATGTGTTTAAACCATCACTAATATATTATAACTCATAAAAATTCTAAAGTTTAATGTGTTTGATCGTGATTACTACTGATACGGTTGACCAGTGTGAAAGTTTGTCATATATGTATTATCTTGGGGTTGGTAAATGAGGAATTGGGGAAGGATGAAAATCAAAAAAAAAAAAAACCCAAGCAGGAGTTTTCGAGTATAACTTTTTTATTCAAATCTTATTAATCATTATTATTAGACTAATTTGAATGTCAGTGGTTAAATTTTTATAAAATGAAAAGTCATACTTTTATACATACATACATACATATATATATATATATATATACACATATATATATATATATATATATATATATATATATTATTGTGAATGAGTATTTTTTTTTTTATTTTTTTTTTAAATTGGACCCCTGGAGGGTTATTTTTTCCAAATGTTTTATTTCTGCATACCTCTCAGGCCTCGCCTATTATTATCAATGGGTGCCGAGTTGTTGTGGAGGAAAAGAGATCAACTGCTCGAGGCAAGTCCTCTTCACTAAGTTTGCCTTTTTGGGGGGGGGAGAGGGGGGGTTTAAAAAGTGCTAATTGCTCGTGTTTAGCTGTAGCAGCAGGGGGGAGCAGCAGAATCAGATACTACTCATCTGGAGCAGGAGGGGGCGGATATAGGAGCGAAGGGGGAGGAGGAGGAGGGAGATGGCGTGGCAACATGGGACTGGTAGGCAGTAGAGGAGGAGGCTACGGGAGGGCTGATTATGGCAACAGGGGCGGCAGGGGTGGATTTTCAAGCCGAGTAAATAATGATGTTGACGGAGACGGATTCAGGAGGAATGATAAAATGGGAAGCAGTGCTGCTGCTGGACGTGCAAACTACAACCGTGCTTCTGAGCTGCCTGCTGGTGCTGTGCCGAGGAGAACTGTTGCAGCACTTCAAGTTTCAGCTACTGCCTGACAGACGGGGACGACGATGAGAGGATTGACGAAGAAGCCATGAGGAATGGTGGTTTATTTATTTATTTTTTGTTATCTTTTTAAATTTCTGCAAGGTCTCTGCCTTCTTTTGTTCACCATCAAATCAAGAGGGGGATTCTCATGAGGATTATTATTGCGGTTGAAAATGATGATAATTCAGCTGCCATCGTCTACTTAAAGGAACTTCATGAAATAACAATTTCATTATAGGTAAGCACCCATGTTGTCTGTGATTTGGTCTTACAAAATAATAATTACTTTGATTTCATCGAGTAAAATAGACATATTAATCGAGGTAGGATAATATATACATGGGGTAGGGGTAAAATTGTAACTGATAAATACATTGATAGAAAAAAGTCATATATGGGTGAGTACGGTTAACAATATAAACATGTGTTCAAATTCTAATGATGCTAATATACAATACTCCAAGGCTAATCATATATGGATAGCTATTGGCAGACTTAAAGGGTATGTTTTGTCCATATAAAAATATTTCAAGAGATTTGGGGATTCAAACTTTTTTCTCAAATTTTTTATAATATTTTGTTATTTGTGAGCTCTTTAAGACTATCAATCTTTTATCTCACAACAAGTAGAATTGATGTTATTTTTTTTGACTTTTTTTTTATGGATTTGGGGATTCAAGCTATTTTAATTGGAACTCTAAAGAAACATTAATTGAGCTTGTTTCTTTCTCATTATTTTACTATTTATTTGTTTTTTTTTTCTTGATAATACTAAGCTACAAATGACTCATTTTATAAAAATATCTCTACTAATTGACTTTGATATATATATAATTATCTCAACTAATTAGTTCAATTCGAAGCCTTACTAGTTGCTATTTAAGAGTAATTTAAAGAAAAGTCAAGAGTTGTGATAGTCCTAAATAGAATTTTGGTGACCTATTTTCTAAGAATAACGAGCAAGTCAACAGGTCAAATGATTGTATCACTAGAGAACGCTATATGGGACTGCCCTACTATCTCGTTTTATTACCAATAAATTATCTGACACCCCCAAGATATTTTACCACACTTCATCTAAAAGAGATACTTGAGTTGAGAAAAATATAACCAAAGACAAAAATATTAAAAATTATGAATATATCGATAACTCAATTTATGAATATATCTAGATATACAGGATATATCCATAGATAGAAGATATCAGTAAGTAATATTATAATAAAAATATAATAAATATTTTGAAATTATAATATATATATATATATATATATATATAATATGATTTATGATATTAAATTTATGATAATTTATGACATATATCGGTGACTCAATTTTATAGTCATAATAACTTTTATCCAAAAAAAATGTAAGAAATGCTCAATGCAAAAAGATTACTCAAAATTGTACAATCATATGTATGTTTTTTTTATAGTAATAACATTCTGAGATGAAGTAATGGTATAAAATATCTGATGAATATTCTTGTACTCCTTGAAGTATATAAGATAAACTCTCATATTATAGTATGCAAGAGAATTATTGCCCTTCAAAATTTAAATATCATAACCAAATTAAGTTTAAATCTCTTGATAAAAGCACATAAAATATAAAAAGTTATATATTCTTTAACTAAGAAAATCAATGTATAATGAGAAAAATAATTAATAAAAATGACAAATCATCATGCACATCAATTTTGTAGGAATCCTATATGATTATAATTTTTAATAAAATGAAGCTCATGTATTATGATTTTAAACAAATAAATGTATCAAACTAAAATATCAAAAATACATATAGCATAAGCATAAGTAATAACTCAAAAATAAGTTTTGCTTATAAAAATACAATACCAAATATAAAAAATAAAATACAATCAACAAATAGAAGCATATGACCATGAAAAATAAAAAATTAATAAAAAATATTGTCATATAAAACTACAAAATCACCCTCTATCATTGACAACAAGCTTTAATACTTTTGCCTTCCACCTCTAAAAAAATACATTCATCAACATTATCATTGATAAAAAAAGAGGACATGATTTTGAAATCCCTCTTGTGATAGACATGCTTCTTGACCATCCTATAGTTTTAGCGTGCAACACGATGACCTCTATCTAATAAGTATGATACAAAACCACTCTTATTTTCACTATCAAAATGACAAAGTACATGAACAAGGGAATTATATACATTCAAGTCAAAAATATGATGTTATTTTAGAAAGTTGATATCAGAATGAACACACTTTTCCTCTTCAAGTAAAATATACATGTTGGCTCAACACATAATGCATGACTAGCTCAATCCGATGCCGTTGTCGATCTATCTATTTGGCCAGTTTATTGGGGACAACCCCCAACAACTTTATGTTTAACTATTGAGGTTGCTTTTTAGATGATTTTAAATCATTACTAATATATTGGATCTCATAAGAAGTCTAAAATTAAATATGATTGGTCGTAATTATTATTGAGATGATTGACCAATATAAAAATTTATTGTATGTATCTACCCTGGGGTTGGTAAGGAAGAATTGAGAGGCGGGTAAAAAAAGATTTAAAACTATTGAGGTTGCCCTAATGACTATTTTTGTTCTTTTAAAAAAAAGGAATGAGTATGATTTCATAGACTTCATCTTTCTACTAAGATTCTATACATCACTTAGGCAACTCCCCTTTGAATGTTACTAAGTCAACTTCTTGCTTACCTTGCAATTAATACTCAATTTCTACTAATAGTTTAGGAGCTACCAAGCAAGAGTATCCCAAAAGAACATTAGAAATAAAAAAATGTAGCATTCAAAAAAAGAAATTCACAACTTGATAATTTATAATTGAGATCACCTCCTCTTTGATACATATTAATGAAAGTATCTAAAACCTTGAAAAGTTTTAAATACTTTACAATATTCTAAAGCCTTGAATGATTCTAGATATTTTAATCCTTTAGAACCTTCTACAATTTGCTTAGAAAGGAAGATCTCTATATGTTTCTAGAAGCTTTTCACCTATAAGAATCTCCTAAGGATTATTTGCCTCTATTTTATAGAGATAGGGGCCCTCCATAAATGTTGGTGTCAAGATAATACTCAATGCCAGGATTTCAAAAGAATTGCAATCATTTATATTCTAACAATCTCATAATAAGAAATTGATAATGTTATAAATAGAAAAATATTTTAAAATTTGAAGCTTCAACAGAAATAAATAAATTATTGTAAAAAATATAAAAAAGTTAAAATTATGTACATGATATCACATTGTTTTAATAATTTTCTTTGATCACCTAGATGATTATCTATGATAACTTGAATAATATTTGTCTTACCAACTTACTCCATCCATCCATCAAATTTTAACATTGTTCTTCACAATGTTGGGGTCAAGTAAATTTTAACATTGAATAAAAAATGTTGGTGTCAAGTATTTCAAGTATTTTTTTTTCTTCATTCATTAATATCAAATAGACATAAAAAAAGTGTATTAACATTGTTCTTCACAAATTATTTACTAGAAAATTTACGAAGGTTCAATCTATCCTACCAATCCATCCATCAAACATAACCTAAAATTCATTTTTTATTCAAATAACCTAATATCATATCAATCCATATGGTGAACCAAAACACAAATCTCCCAAAAAGATTGCTATTATCACTCTAAAATCTGATGTAAAAATATAGTTATTACCATTAAGTTTGAAATCACTATATTGAAGGCAAAATAAATTATCTAATCACTCTTGTCGTACTCATGTAAGACACTAATAACATGCTCATATTTATTATATTAATTATCTCATTTATATAATGAGCAACCACATTTAAATAATCTTCATAAGTTTTACGATTTGAAATATTGAAAATCAAGACAAATAGATAAATACATAAATTACAAATTTTACTAACTAAAGCAACCCATCTTTATTAATTTTTTGTTTTTTTTTTTTTGGTTTTAAATCATCAATATCCTATTTTTAAAATATTTTTATGATATAAAATTTAAATTTCAATAATGTAATTATATTATTGAATTTCAAAAAATAACCATGCATACCATTTTTATCAAATTTGAATAATCATCACTCAACAAAGATACAAATAATCATCTCATGTCAATTTGTAAAAATTATATTGATTTAGAGGGTATTCTAACATATTGACATTTAATTTTTGGGATTATTTTATAAATAAGTATAATGAGGCATAATTTGAAAAATCATGAAACAAGACAAAAATTATTTGCATTTATCATGACAGACAACTCTATCAACTCCATAAGAATACCAGGAAACTTCTCCCAGTCCCACTATCTAGCTGAGTTATGTATATATATATCAAACCCAACCCAACAATCCTATCTAGTTCTTCAACCAAACCAAGCTAGCTTGGATTAGTCTTTCCCCCCTAAGTTGGCCCAACTCAATTTTAGAATGAAATTACAAAAATACAAATATATTAAATCTTATAATAATTCTAAAATTAAAATATTTTTAGATAAAAATAATATTAAAATGATATGATTAATAAATATTTATTGAAAGTTATCTTAGTACTATGAAAAATACCTTCATCTAATCAATCATCTCATAAAATCTCTAATGTTAAAATATATTTGAACAAAAATAATATGCTATGATTAATAACCTAAAAAAAATTGTGTTACAACCATATATTGAAGGTCACATCTTAATGCTAAGATAAATATCTTCATCTAAAAACAGTAAATCTCAAATTCAAATCTCATCATCCACAGCTTATCTAACTTTAAAAAATAAGACTTGAGATATTTATCTCTCCTAGATGCCACACAAAATTGAGGATTTTGTGCACACAGCATGACAAAAAATTTGACACTTTACTTAAGTAATTGATATAAATAAGATGGTGCTAATGTCTAGCCAAGACATGCAGATAACAACAATAAAAAAAAAAAAAAACTCTAAACCTCATTCATATGCAATTTGTATCAGTTAGGTTCATTAATTATGTAAGTCACGTAAACCCTAGACGTCCTACTAGAGTATAGAGAAGTAATATATAGAAAAAATCATAAAAACTCTAGTTTTGATAGACAACATAAATATTCAATATATTAAGCATGAAAAACATGAACAAAAGAGCGCATAAGAATACACACAAGATGGAAGAAGCAAGAATTCCATTTCTAAAGTCAGTTTACAAAAAAAAAAAAAAAAAAAAAAATTCATTAAAGCCACCACAGCCCATTACTGTTTCATATTTCAGATACAATGCGCACCAACTTTCAATGTAGTAATTAGGTTAGAACACGTAGACAGTGCTTGGCTCTGTGGATCTGTCGAAGCTAAAATGTTTGGAATTATTCAGGTAGCTAGAGATGGGTCTTGGAGGGCAGTTTATACATGGCAAGATCAATTCTCTCATCAGTCACCAATTTTAGAGCTTCATAGAAATCTAGCATCTTCATTGCTATGCTCTTCACCTAAATCAAACAAAACATGATATCAAGCAGATGCACTGTACATTAGGATTAGGAACCAACCCTAAAAACCATGACCTTTCTGCAGGAGCATTCAATTTCAGCTTGAGGGTAATTAATACAAAAAAAAAAAAAAAAAAAAGGATATCCAGAAGAATGAAAACATTGCAAATAAGAAGACTCACCACGCTCAAATCAATATGGAGCTCTTCAAACCAAACAATCAAATCTCTCTCTAAATATGCGCTGCCAATATATATGCAAGCCAAGGCAATCAAATGGGGAGGCTGCACTAGAAGTAGGTCTGTCTTGTACGTATCGTTCACAATTCCCCTGCACACATCGGCTAACATGTCAAATCATTGCTGCATGTTAGTTTATTTTATGTGAGTTGCAAGTTCAAACTCTTGTTAAAAAAATATTAAATGTTCATTTTTAATGCGGAAGGTGAAATGTCAAGAGTTAGTAGTTACTTTTATGGGTAATAATGATTTTTAATTTTTAGTTTTATGAGAACAAACTATAACCTATAAATAAATCATTATATTGCTTGTAAAAAACAGAATCAGAATAAAAAGCCTCTTTTCATAAATAATTCTCCTCAATTATAATTTGTAGCCAATAATTTTTTTACACATATTGCTCAATTATGATTTTTTTCTCTTTGCATGTGGGATTAAAATACTTCAAGGAAGATTTCATTTTAATCTAAGCAACATAAATTGTATATCTACAGTAAGATATCATATTATATGTTTGAGTGCTATTGATCCATAACTTGTCCATTCTAGAGTCAAACACTTAATATTGGCTAAGTTAAGAATGTTAGACCATAATATTAAAAGTGTCTATATACTAAGAATGTGAGAAATATTAATTTAAAAAGTATATCAGATTTTTCAATTTTATCCATTAGACTTGTGTAAGCAAGAACTCATTTAATCCGATATACTCGGACATATGAAAACTTAGTAGACATGAGACCTGATAGAGATTCAAATATTGTATCATATTTATTTATAATTATACATATTTTATTTAGTTAGTTCTTTTTCCTTTTTTAATAATTGTAGATTTTTTCTATTTTTAATAATTTCATAAAAAATTATAAAATTATTTTAATAAAAATATAAAAAAGTAAGAATAATAATACATTTATTATATATGTCGGACCATTCTCATACTTATTATGCCGATCACATGATCATATACCGTATTTCTTGTGCTGATATCCTCCACACAATGAGATTATAAAAATAAAAAAAAAATTCATTTAAGATAAATCAAACACTTCTACTTGGTAGAAGTGTTTTACAATAGCCTTGAGAAGATATGGTTGAGATTGTACCTAATGCATAAAGTTTTTACTTTAGCACAATGTCTAGGAGAAATTAATATTTAACAAGATTTATACCCAAAAATCTGTGCCTAATTAGTTTTGAACCCAAAACCTACCATCCTTAGATGATAATACTTGTTATCACACAAAGATATGACCTTCAGTATATATACACAACAAAAAGACTTTCAAGATGATCAATCACCCCAACACTATTATTTCTAAAACATATTTTACTTTATAGTTCTTTTAAGAATAGTATCTTTATATTTATATAATCGCACACCTTGAAAATATATAATATTAACATCAAACTACCATATTAACCATGTCTTGTTTTGTCATTTCCCATCATAAGACTTTTCAGATTTTGTATCTTCAAAAAAAAAATTATTTAGTTAGTATTACAGAGTAATTAAAAGTACTTGCTTTATTTGTAATCTTTCCCTAAGTAAGAATAAAATAATATTTAGGTCATTGAAATATATCCTTCTTATTCACGGTAATATATAAATCATATATATGTGTTTTTCACCTAGGCCCAGTGAAGTTTTTTAATGTGTCAATATTATTTTTTTTTGAGCATAATTCTATTTAAATTAATACTGAAAATTAATTTACTTGCTAAGGTTTGTTTAGCATGTAAGTTTTTTATCTTTATTTCTCTTTTTTATTATATGGGAGCACCTGACTTGTGGGCTAGTCCAAATCATATATATAGTTGTATTTTGATTTTAAATTGTTAATGAAAAACATTTTACTTTTATCTTTATTTATTTATTTATTTTTTCTCTCTACTTCTCTCTCTCTCATGAATTTCACTGAAACACTAAAAAGATTCTAGCCATAATATAGTAATAGAGCCGCATAGAGGCAAAGGGTGACATATGACATTTTGGGTGGCAGCATATCTTTTGCAAATGCCAGCAAAGCAATTCCCTGAAGGTTGGAGACAAAAATGATGAGGCAAGTTATTGGATAACATTAATTTCTGAGTTTTTAGTAAAAGTGCTCGTGTAATTATAGCCATGATGGTTTATACTGTTAGGGATAGTACCCTATAAAGCATGAATTTGTATTTATGTTTTATGAAATTAATAAAATTATCGTATTTATTTCATCTAGCTATTTTGTGCATAATGTATGAGTGAAACATTAGAAAAACCAGATTTATTATTATAACCATAACGTCAGTGTATAATAGTTATACACGAGAGGATCGAAGTTATGGATTATAAATCAAATTGTCCGTAATAAATTAATTGAAGTTTGAGGATCTTCAAATTATATATGGTGCGGTTCTATCATTAATAATGAAGTGATCTTAATCCGGGTAACTAATGTGGGGCCATTAAAGTGAAGGCTCTATATATAATAAGATTATATAGGACATGACCGAAGCACAATTTTTGAATTGTTTTAATTACTGTTTATCTCAAGAATTAAAACAGTGCCGATTATGATCATATGCAGATCAGTCTCAATCATGAGTAGTCATAGACTCTTGTTTATGTCAACTGGGTCTTTTGAGTCCTGGGTTAAAACCCATTATGAAATGGGCATAATACTTGTGTCTTAGAGGCCTATTGATGTATGCAGCTGAGAATATAAACTATAGACATGAAATCCAACACTTCCTATGGAAGCTGGACAATTGGTTCCCTTAAGTATTGATTCTAGAATTGAACAGTTTGAGTGCTCTAATTTATGACAAGTTTATAAATTAACAGTTTACTAGTTGATTAATGAAACTCAAGGATCAAAATATAATTAGAGGGACAAACGATAATTTCACCAGACTCTAGTTATGAACCATTTCTTGGATGATAGAACTATATGTAATAATTAAATCAATGGACACTCTAAATTTCTGAGTAAAATCGATACTGTAAGGACAAGATTTCAATTTCAAGTTTTTAGTGGAATAACTCTGAAATTAAAAATTAAAATAATTGATTAAAGAGTTTAATTAATATTTATTAAATTTATTGGAGCTTGAAATTATAAGTCCATGGGTCCCAATTCAACCTTCTTTATTACTACAATGAATGATTCATGATTTGTAATAAATTACACACTCTTTAGCAATATAAAACGATGAGAATAACAATCAATTATTATTTGAATTCGAATTTTATTCGTTTGCTCATTGAATAAGAAAATAATCTACAAAAGATAATAATATTAAATATCATTAATTCATTTCTTTATTTAATAAGGATTTGAATTTAAACATTATTAATTCATTTTCTTATTTGAAAAAAATTTGAATTAATGAATATTAAATGTATATAATTTATTTTCTTATTTGATAATAATTTTAATTAAAGAATATTAAATGTATATAATTCATTTTCTTATTTGATAAGTATTTAAATTTAAGAATATTAAATATATATTAATTCATTTCCTTATTTGATAAGGATTTGAATTTAAGAATATTAAATATATATAATTCATTTTCTTATTTGATAAAAAGTAAATTTAAGAATATTAAATATAATTAATTCATTTCCTTATTTGATAAGGATTTGAAACATCTATAAAAACCAAAACAGATTTATTTCCTTATTAGAAACCTTAGCCTCCAAGAGAGTTTATTCTCCTAAGATACCGCATCTAGTGTTGAGTACACGAGGCAAATTTAGAGTGTATTATTCCAGATCTTAATAGTTTGTGCCCACACACCTCAAGGAAGGAGGACAAAATTGAAGACTGATATAGGTAGTTCTTTCAATTTAACAAGTCAACAAATCTCTTATAACAATAAAAGATATAAATATGATCTTCATCTTTTGATATTAACATGTGTTTGCATGGATTCTTGCTAAAATAAGAATTCATGAAAAATATTTCAAAAACTAATTTCGCTGTAATTTCTGATTTCATTCCCTACATATACATCACCTAAATTGAACTAGTAAAGAGCCATGTGATTTGTGATAGATGCATATGTTTGGTATTTTGTAAAGTTATTCGTGTGGGCGCATATTATTCACTTTATATAAATTAGCTAGTGTGACTACTACATTATAGTAGTTATGCATATTTTGATTGTTGTGTGTTTGACTGTTGTTGAAGGAGATGATCGTAATTAGCATGAGACCACTAGGAAAAGTGGAAACTAATGATAAATAAGTTTTTATTGTGATATACTTTGATAAGAATTTAGTTGATGCGCCAAAGATAAGTGAAAGACTTGTTGAATAATAGAACATATCATATCAGGTCGAGTTATATGGGTAGATGGTGATTGATGCAAAATTACAAATTTATCTATGATAGTATATTAACGCAAGTGTGTCCAATATATTTGATTCTTATGATATATGCAAAAAGATTTGACATTTAACTATGACAATGTACACGTCAAGGACATCATAGAATCTAGAAAATGTACAAGACTAAACATTTTATATATACACATACTAGCCTTGATATGCTTACTCAAAAAGAGTATTCTAGATTTTATATCTTGAATGCTACTACTTATAGTCAAGATAATCCTCCATCTATGATTCTTTCTTGCTACCACACCACTGCGGACTTATGTCCTTTGGATCATAAAAATAGGAACAAATACTCATATCATATAAGTGATAACACTCTCTTTACTTCCTTTAAGAGTCAAAGCTTCTAATATTTTTGTGACCAATGAGATCACTTTACGAGCCATGGAGCAGGACCTTGTTAATGTTGAATCTTTCTTTTTGATATTAATTTTTTTTTTGTTAAAGAATTTCATTTTATTTATTTTCAGTTAGCTATTTTACCAAGTAACTAAATTATGATGTTTATTTTTTATCTTCTGATGTTTCTATATGAGATTGACAACCAAGCGGATAATTCCCCATGAAATTTAGCGAGATGAACTGTACTTAATTTTCTCTACCCAAATGAGCCTTTTCAAGTGCTTGGTACAATTAATTCATTGGTTATACATTCTCAGGTTGAACATTCATAATTAACTACAAAATGATAATTCTAAAGTAAAATATAAATGAAATATCTACTGATTATAAGACATGTAAATTAGAAAAATATATTAGAATTTTATATCCTACACATTAAGAAGATACTATGAGAGACTCATTCACTTTGATCGATTTAAATATTATAAGACCTTGTAGGATGAAAATATATGATTATATAAAATATTTAATTAGTTTTATGAATAATTATACTAGATATATATAATCATCGATTTTTTAAAAATTATTATAAATTTTATTTATCTTTATGAAATTTTATAAAAAAATAAAAATTTTTATCAGGAGCATGAAATTTTATCCATTAAACATGTGATAAAAAATACGAGATGGTTTACTAAACATCTTATGCTAACACCCATGCACAAAATGAGATAGGTAAGAAAAAAAAATTGAATTTTAATTTAAACAACTAAAATACTTCTAGTACAAAAGAGTGTCCTCAAATGCCTTTATAAAAAAATAATGTCAACCATTAACTTTCTAATCAATCATGTATCATTATTTATTCTCTTTAACATATCTCAAATTAGTTTTGATACCCATAAGAGAAATGTTCATCTTCCAACTAAGATTTTAGGCATACTTGTTTTATTCATGATTTCTCTTCAAAAAGAGAGAATACATTTACATGTGCTATTAAGTATGAATTCATTAGACACTATAGTACCCATAATGAAAATATGTGTATTATTTACTAGAGACGAAAATAATTATCATGAATACTAATATGATATTTTTTGAGAACAAATCACTCTTCAAGAACTCAATCCAAGAGAATGCACCTTTGGATTTTACAGTAGTAGGTTCATTCTCATGTTCAATTATTACTCCTCTAGATTAAATAATCACTGACCCAACTCTTATGGATGCACCCAATACTAGTAGAATGATTAGTTTTAAAAGAAGTAGTAATATCACTCCTAGAACTATGTCATGAAGAATAGCATAGTGTGAATATCCCACTAAACACGAGATATGAGTCTTTCCAAAATAGAGAAAATAATAGTTGGAATATTTAACGATAACAACATAAAAATATATACTAGATAAATATGTTTACAACCTTCCCTAGATGTGTGTCATGTTGCATATGCTGATCAGATCATAGTAGTGATTTGGATCTTCTAACTTCTAATTACTTTAAAAAAGTAACCAAATACATATTCTACTCAATACTCATTATCATGACTTACGAATATTCACTTATTCATATTTTAATCATATATATTCTTATTTTTTATCATCTCTTGACAGTTATAATATTATTGATACCCTTTTCAAGATAATCAATTATTTAGGATGATAATAGGCTATTTAGATGAATTGAGAGTAATCACACCAAATCATACTTGAAATCCTATTTTTAAAACCTACAAGCAAACTAATTATAAAATATAAATGACTGCGCATAATAAATATCAAACTTTAAAAAAAAAAGATTCGAAACAGAGTTTCTCAGGTTGTACATGTGCTGAATCATGTTGGTCTTGTGGGCAACCCCACTATAGGAACTGTCCACCGGTCATTGCCACCGCTACCTCACATCAATGACCATTTACAATAGAAACATAAAAAAAAAAAAATATATAAAACTTATTACATATACAACACACATCAGACATAACGTTAATGAAACCTAAGTATAACTAAAATATTAAAAATGCATAAATATAAATTATAACTGTCACATTGTAAGTACAGTAAAAAATAAAATACAAATTTTATTTGAAAACAAAATTCAAGAGTCAGACATGAAATAAAAATGATAAAATAATAATTAATAATAATAGTAAAAAAATACAATCAAACATCATAATTGTGATATTAAAATCAAATCATATCGTATCAAAATGATAATCATAAAATAAATATAACAATAAGTAACAATCAATCACAATGTCAATCGTATCGGTATGCAAATTATCATCATTATGTAAGCATTTGATCTCATATTATTAGTGGTGACCTTAATATCCTCCAAGTCCCATGAGTCATTATCTGCCAGCAATTCCTGTGCTTTTGCTCTATCATAAATATCCAACATTAAATCTTCCAAATCCTTTATGCATGCAAGTATCTCAATGATATCTAACAGCAATTTCAATCTCCTATCTGAAATAATATTTGCTATAACAGAAAAAGTAGACTTTAATACTATGCTAGATACTGAAGAAGTCAATAAATCTATGTAGAGGTGTTAAATGGGTCAGACCAGGCTGGCCCAACCTAATTTTTGGTGGCCCAACCAGGTCGCCATGCTATGCCTGGCCCGACACGATTTCATCAGACGAGGCCTGGCACAACCCATCAGTTTGGCAAGTGATGAGTTTTTGTCGGGTCGGGCTCGTATGGGCTAGTTCTGGCCCGTACGAGCCGGTTTTTAATTTTTAATATATTTTAATTTTTTTAATCAAAATTTTTAAAAATTTATAAAATTTAAATTTAAAAAATAAATTTATAATTATTTAATTATATATTTTACAATTTTTTGTTTTTAGTAAATGTTATTATGTTAATAGTTAATATTAATTGTTAACTATAAATAAATAAATAATTTTTAAATTTTTATTTTATCAAAATTAATAAAATATTAAGTTTATTTATTTTAATAAACAACTAATAATTTAAAAACTAAATATGTATCAGTATAAGTGTATGCATTAATAAAATATTAAAACATATATATGTATAAAAATCAATACAAAATGAAAATTCATAAAAAATTAAAATTCAAGTATCAATCATCAATCCACAAACTTAAAGTAATAGCATAAATAAAAAATAAACAAACATAAATACAATATAAATGAGTAAATCAAAATTCAATATCAGACATCAGTGTCTCAACTCTCAATCCGTAAATCATCAACGTCATCAATAGTCAAATCATCTTCAATATCATTATCACACGGATCATCATCAGCAATCAACTCATCAGCTTTTGTTCCAGTCCCAGCACGATCCTGGATGCCTAAGCTCGAATCCTCTCAATCTTTCTTGTATACTAAAGCCTCAATAATATTTAACCGTAATCTCGATCTCCTAATCGTAATCTCGATCTCTTATCCGAAATAACATTCACAATAACAAAAAAATAGACTATAATGCTATGCTCAACACACCAGAGAAGTCAGTAGATCCTGTGTCATCTTAGATAGCATGAAAAAAATAGACTCGTATGATTTCCATCACTATAATATATCAAGATTCTTAGTATCAGAATGTGATAAGATTGAATAATAATTAGTATCTAAGTACCAAGATAACATGCTCCTATTCGATGATCTACCCCATCATTTTTCTCTTGCTAACTGAATAGAAAAATTATCATTTCCAAATATGGTATCTATGTCCGTACCCAGAGCCTCACTGATACTACCACCATACCTAGTATCATAGTATATAAATAGCTCAGTCAACTTCTTATGAATGAACCCTTCAGGTGGGTGTATGTCTTCCTGGTTCATGCACGAGGAAATATATGTCAATATTTTCTACCCCTTTCACCTTAATCCTAAGGTCTATGAAAGCAACTATACAATAAAGAGATGAAACAATGAACTAATACTTTAAGTAATTAGTTTTCATTTCTAGAACCATATCGCTAAGTATCGGATCATCTCGATATTTCCTAAACATACTACTAATGTTACATATGCACCTGAGTACAATACAAATCGTAAGAGTATAAAATAATGAACACATGTTTGTTGTGTCATAAAAAATCTTCAAGAATTCAATAAATAAAATTCATGTAGCCCAGTTAGTGTCATCAATAATATGTTCGTCATTCTTATTATCTGCCAATAAATAAATAAAATTCATGTAGCCCAGTTAGTGTCATCAATAAATAAAATTCATGTAGCCCAGTTAGTGTCATCAATAATAAGAGTTTTGTAGTCTCTGTTACATCAATAAATAAAATTGATGTAGTTAGATATCACGTATTTACATCCAACACATGACTCAAAGATCAGGTATGTGTAATTTCAACGATGTCTCACATCGATTGAAATTTCTTTTTTTAGATTCACAGACAAACAGAGACTACAAAACTCTTATTATCTGCAAGACGTGCAAATATATTCCAATGAGTTGCATATATTTTCCAAAGCGGGCACACACACCTTCATTCCTGCTTGTACTATCAGATTAATAACGTGACATATATATCTAATGTAAAAGATCTCTCCTAATGGTCAATCTCTAATATTCCTAATAAATATGTTAATTACTACATTATTAGATGCATTATCAAATATAATATTAAATATTTTATTTTGAATTTTATATTCTTTAAAAATTTTTACCACTCAAAAATGGGTGGGCCATCATAAGAATAAAAATCTCAGAGAATCCTAATATTTTTTTAATTAATGTCTATTTAGAATTTACACAGTGATAAGTGAGACATGCATAATATGCATCGTCGTGACTAGTCTAAATATTGGATGTCACGGATACTACTATACTATATACCCTAAATTCATTAATTATTATTTTTTTTCTAGATATCATATCTAGATATGGACCTAAGAATCCTACAATATGCAGGCTGAAAATATGCCTACATGATATTGACAACCTTTGGATCATCCAAAAATCTAATTGGAAGATCTTTCATAGTGATCAATTTAGCTATGCCTTCCCTCCCTAACTCGTTGTGGTATATGAAGGAGATAAACTTTGAGACTGAACTGGATCCAGTCTCAAAAAACTCCCCACTAAGTTAGATTTGTCTAGGATCTAATGTACTATATTTTTTGGTGCATAGTTCGCCATACCTCTTAATGTGTCAAGTCTCACATGAACTCTTACATGTTAATATTTTTTTTACAATATTTGTACTGTGACGATTCTTCTTCGCCACCCCTAATATATTTTTATTTTATTATATTAAAGTAAATTCAGATTATTGAAGTTCTAATTTTTTATTTTTTAGATGTTTAGGTCGAGACGACTAGAGAAATCAAAATTTCAACAGACTCAAACTTTTCCATAAAATTTTCGTTATCTAAGTTATAATTCATTTATTTTAATTATTGAAATTACTATTTATTATTTTTTTAAGATTTGACTTAAGAGCTAGGATTAGAAGATAAAAAGAGAGAAACTAGCCTAGAGAGAATAAGTAGAAGATTCTAGATTTAAATTTAAAACTTTATAACTAATAAATAAAAAAAACATCAATAAACTGTAATGCGTAAACTTTAGTTTTTTTATGTTCGCACCACATGTGCACCATAGAGGTGTCAAACGTGCCGGGCCGGCCCGTCACGTTCTTAAACCGTGCTCGGGCCCGTGCCGTGCCCGGGTTAAGATATTCGCGTGCCGTGCCGTGCTTGGCCCGGCACGGCTCGTGCCTTGGCACGGCACGCCGGCACGGGTCCATCCCGTGCTGGTTCACTCAGGCACGCGTGGCACTGGCGGCGTGTCACGCGTGCCGTGGCGTGAGTCGTGAGTCACGACTCACGCCTTGTGACCCATACGGCCGTCCCCCCCCCCCCCCCCCAGGTAAAAAGACCGCTGGTCGGGTCCAAACAGACCTGACGCGCGGTCTTTTCTGCCGAAACCCGAGTCCTGACGCCCATAGAACCAATCCGAGCAAAATCCAACGGCAAAAAAAAAAAAAAAATTCAAACTCCACCGATTTTCAGCCCTTGGATTCACCTCCAACGGCTAGGGGGCAGAATCCAACGGTCCTCGTGATTCTGCCCCTTAAAAATCGTAAAAAAATTCAAAAAATTAATAAAAAAATATCTTTTTTTATTAAAAAAAACATTCTTTAGCCTATAAATTCTACCCCCCTCCCTATAACATTTATGTTTTTCAAAAACATAAAACCTCTCAATACTTTCTCTCTCTTACATAAACCGTGCATCTCTCTCTCGGGCCTCGTGATTTTGATTTCGGCTTGGATTTTCGTGAAACTCAACTTGAGTTTTGAACATCAGAGCTTCCTGCGGTGCACCTTACACGTGACTGACCTCATTACTTTTACCGGGTAATATATTTTACGTTTTTTTGTACTCTCTCTCTAAAGCTTCTCTCTCTAGAAAAACTTACGAAAAATAAAAAATGACAAATACACCTGACACGTATTTAAATTTAAAAAATAAAAATGTTAGTGTTACACAGACATCTGTGGCTCCTGAAACTTTGGTTTCTCCTGTCGTCTCAGCCCAAAGTTCTAAAAAACAAAAAACTAGGAGGACTTCTGTAGTTTGGACACATTTTAAAATCATAACACAAGTAGATGTTAGGGGTGAGGAACTTGAAATGGCACAGTGCAAATATTGTATGAGACTTTTAACATGCAAGAGTACATGTGGGACTGGGCACCTCAAGAGACATGCTGAAATATGCTCCAAAAAACATGAACCCTTAGATCCTAGGCAAACCCAACTTGGCACTACATTTTTTGAGACTGGATCGAGTTCAGTCTCAAAATTTACTCCATTCGTATACTCCAGCGAGTTGGGTAGGGACGACATGGCCAGGCTCATCACATTGATGGGTCTTCCGATCAGATTTTCGGAAGATCCGAGGGTAGTGCACATCATGCAGACTTATTTTCAGCCATCCTATCGTAGGATTCCTAGGTCCACATCTAGGAGTGACATACTAAAGATATATAAGTTAGAAAAGCAAAAAATAATTAAGGAATTTTTGACATTTAGTGGAGTGGTGTCCGTGACGTCCGATATATGGACATGTCATGATGATTCTTCTTATGCATGTCTCACGAGTCATTATGTAGATTCTAACTGGACAATCAATAAAAAAATATTAGGATTCACTGAGATTCTTCATCCTCATGATGGCCCGGCCATTTTTGAGTGTATGATAAAAATATTTAGGGAATATAAAATTCAAAATAAAATTTTTAGTGTCACTTTCGATAATGCTGCGAATAATGGAGTAGCGATCAATATGTTTGTTAGGAATATTAGAGACGCACCATTATGAGAGATCTTTCATGTCAGATGCATGTGTCATGTTATTAACCTGATAGTTCAAGCGGGTATGAAGGTGTGTTCCCCCGCGTTGGAAAATATACGCAATGCACTTAAGTATATTCGCACTCATCGCAGACTACAAGAGTTTGGTAATCTCTGTTTGTCTGCGAATCTTAAGAAGAAGAAATTCCAATCAGATGTGAGACATCGTTGGAATTACACGTACATGATGTTGGAATTATGTGTTGGATACGAACACGTGATATCCGACTACGTCAATAGTAAGAGTGGCGAACTTATTATTGAAGACACTGACTGGGCTTCAAGAATTTCATTTATGAAATTCCTGAAGATATTTTATGACACGACGAACATGTGTTCGTCGGTGTATATGCCCACCACTTGCATTGCACTCCGGTGCATATGCAATATTAGTAGCATGTTTAGGAAGTATCGAGCTGACCCGACGCTTAGCCATATGGTTGCAGAGATGGAGACCAAGTACTTGAAGTACTGGTCCACCATTCCATCTCTTTATTGCCTCGCTGCATGCATGGACCCTAGGACTAAGGTGTAAGGGGTTGAAAACACCCTGACTTTCATTTCCTCGTGCATGAACCTGGAAGAGCCACCTGAAGGGTTCATTTACGAGAAGTTGACAGACCTGTTCACATACTACGATACTAGGTATGGTGGTGGTGGTGGTGAGACTGTGAGTACGGACACTGATACCTTGTTCGGAGATGACGATTATTCCATTAACCTAGCGAGGGAAAAAAGTAGGGGTGGACCTTCACATAGGAGCGAGCTGTCTCGGTACTTAGATACCGATTACTGCTCAATCCTATCACCTTCTGATAATAAAAATCTTGATTTATTACAGTGTTGGAAATCATATGAGTCCGCCTATCCCGTGCTATCTAGGATGGCACGGGATCTACTGACTCCTCCGGTGTCGAGCGTAGCATCAGAGTCTGCTTTTTCTGTTGCAGTGAACGTGATTTCGGATAGGAGATCGAGATTACGTCCAGATATGGTTGATGCCTTGGCATGTTTGAAGGATTAGAAGGAATCGAGATTTAGCATCAGTGATCGTGCTGAAGCTGGGACTGTGACAGACACTGCAGTTGCATCCACATCCACTACGATAGCGGAGGAGCTGATTGCCGATGATGATGATCCATATGATACTGATCTTGATGTTGCGGCTGATGATTCTCATGATATGCCGCTTGACGATTGATGCTCATCTGCTCTTTTTTTTCGATGTTTTTTTATTTATTTTATTTATACGCTTTGTTTGTACTTTGTACCATACGTTGTGTTGAAACTTATACTTGTTTTGTTCGGACTATTGGTTTCAAAAGCATGAATGGTAATTTTTCATTTGTGTAGTTTAATTTTTTTTTAATTATAATTTTTACTAAATTAATGTATTTATTTATTATTTTACGATTTAAATTTTATTTTAAAATTTAATAACTTTAAATTTTAATATATAATTAATAAATTATAATAATAAAAAAAGCTAAACTTAATTGAAAAAAATAAATTTTTTTTTTCTAATTTTTGTTTGTTTTATTTAATTTTAAATGTTATAATTTTTACAAAAAATTATATTTTTTAATTATTACTAATACTCTAAAGTCTATACAGTAACTTAATAAAAAAATTAACAATAAAAAAAAAATTTTCTAATCTGCCATTTTGGCATTTTCAGCCCGTGCTCGTGCTGGCCTCCCGGTTGACCCGGTCCTGCGTTGCGGCTCCCGCCCCGCCTGCCCTGCCGTGCCGCCTGGCCTGGCCTGTATTGGCAAGGCGTGCCCGAGCGGGCCGGGCACGGCACGGCACAGCCTTGTCATGCCTACGGGCCGTGCCGTGCCCGCCTATCCCGGCACGGCACGGTAGCACAACCGTGCTCGTGAAAAACGGGCCGTGCCGTGCTGGGCCGGCCCGTTTGACACCTCTAGTGCACCATAATCCTCACCACAACCGAGTCTCGAAAGCCAAAATACTGAAAGCTCAAAACTAATATTCAAAAACTCGAGAGAAAATTAGAACGAGTGAGATAGATTTATATTTTGAAAACATAAATCTTAGAATGATGAGGGAGGGAGAGGGGGAGGGGGGGGGGGGGGGGGGGATTTTATAGATAAAGAAAAGATAATTTAAAAAAATATTTTTTTTGGTTTTTTTTATTTTTTATAATTAAAAATGGACAGAATCCTTAGGGCCATCGGATTCTGCCCTATAGCCATTGAAGATGAAATCCAACAGCATAGATTTGAATTTTATTTTATTTTTTTACCGTTGGGTCGGTTCAACCATTGAACTGACCTGAACGGTCCATTCCAGTAGCTTCGGTTTCTAGATTACGGGCTCGAACTTAGGTCTGGGGGGTGCAGAAAAAGACCGTGGGCTAGATTATGGGCCTGATAGAAAAATTGGATTCATCAGGCGTCAAGTTCGGGTCGAGGGCATGGGACTGAGTCGGACATTGGAGCATATCTCAGCTCGTGCCGAGATACCGTGCCCACAAGCCATTGTGCCGGGCCCAGCACGTGGCCAGATTGGCCTAGGAACGGCATGGCATGAGTCGTGCTATGAGCAGGCCCGACATGAGCACGGGCACAGGTCATTCCCATGTCGTGCCATGCCAGGCACGACCGGGTCGGGCAGGCATAGGTCACCCAGCCCATTTGATACCTCTAATCCCATGCCACCTTAGATAGTATAAGATAGGTGAATTTATATGGTTTTTATCATAGTATAATATCAAGATTCTTATTATCGTTATGAGATATGAATGAGAAGTAATTAATATCTAAGTATCGAGATAACTCATTCTTTTTCGATGAACCACCTCATTATTTCTCTCTTGCTAACTGAATCAAAAAGTCATTAACTCCGAATATAATATTTATGTTCGTACTTATAGCCTAACTACAATTACTACCATACCTAGTATCATAATATGTTTAAAGTCAATTAATTTTTTATGAATGAACCCTTCAGATTAGTATACTTGTTCATACACATGGATATATATATCAAAATATTTTCTATCTATTTCACCTTAATCTTAAGATCCATGTAAGCAGCTAGACAATAAAAATATGAAATAATGGACCAGTATTTTAAAAACTCAAGTTTCCATCTCAAAAATCATGATACTAAATATAGAATAAATTCTAAACTTGCTAAACATGCTACTAACATTGCATATACACCCAAATATAATACAAATGATTAAAATATACATAGATAAATATATATTTATCATGTCATAAAAAATATTAAAAAATTTTATAAAAGAAATTTTTGTATCTTAGTCAGAATCATTAATAATAAGTTCGACACTTTTACTATTTATGTAGTCGAATATCACGTGTTCGTATCCAACACATGATTCCAATATCAGATAATATAATTCCAATAGTATCTCTTATTTTAGATGTGCAAACAAACAAAAACGACCAAAATCTTGTTACCTGCTATGCATCATAAAATATTTTAGTGAGTTTCTTATTTTTTCTACTACGAGGAAAACAACCTTCATTCTTGTATGTACTATCATATTAATAACATGATACTTGTACCTAACATGAAAAATCTTATCAAATAACTTGTCTCTAATATGACATATAGTGGAATGATATCCATGACATCTGATATCTGGACTAGTCACGATGATGCATTTTATGCATGTCTCACCGCCTACTATGTAGATTCTAAATGGACTATGAATAAATAAATTTTAGGATTCTCTGAGATTCTTGATCCTCATGATGACCCTGCCATTTTTGAGTGTGATGAAGATCTTTAGAAAATATAACATTTAAAATAAAATTTTTAGTATCATATTCGATAACACATCTAATAATGAAGTAATAATTTACATGTTTGTTAAAAATATTAAAGACGCACCATTATGAAAGATTTTTCACGTCAAATGCATGTGTCACGTGATTAATTTGATTGTACAAGCGGAGATAAAGGTGTGTTCCCCCACTTTGAAAAATATATGTAACTCACTAAAATACATTCGCACACCTTGCAGACAACAAGAGTTCAGTAGTCTTTGTTTATCTGCGAATCTAAAGAAGAAGAAATTTCAATTGGATGTGAGACACCGTTAGAATTACACATACATGATGTTAGAATTATGTGTTGGATATGAATACGTGATATCCGACTACGTCAATAATAAGAGTGATGAACTTTTTATTAACGACACTGACTGGACTTCAGGAATTTTATTTATAAAATTCCGGAAGATTTTTTATAATACGATGAACATGTGTTCGTTCAGTTTATACTCCCATGACATACATTGTACTTAGGTGCATATTCAATATTAGTAGCATATTTAGGAAGTATCAAGCTGGCACGATGCTTAGCTATATGATTGCAGAGATAAAAACTAAGTACTTATCTACTATTCTATCTCTTTATTATCTTGTTGCATGCATGGACTATAGGGTTAAGGTGGAAGGGGTAGATAACACCCTAACTTACATTTCCTCGTGCATGAACCCGAAAGACCCATCTGAAAGATTCATTCACGAGAAGTTGACCGACCTTTTCACATACTATGATACTAGGTATGGTGGTAGTAGTAGTAAGGCTATGAGTACGGATATTGATACCATATTCGAAGATGATTTTTTCATTCAGTTAACTAGGAAAAAACGACGTGGTGGACCGTCAAATAGGAGTGAGCTATCTCAGTACTTAAATACTGATTACTGCTCAATCCTATCACATTCTAATGCTAAGAATCTTGATATATTACTGTGATGAAAATCATGAGTCCACATTTCCCATGCTATCTAAGATGACATTGGATCTACTGACTCCTTCGGTGTTGAGCGCAACATTGGAGTCTACTTTTTCTGTTGCAGTGAATGTGATTTCAGATAAAAGATCGAGATTACATCCCGATATTGTTGAGGTTTTAGCATACATGAAAGATTGAGAGGATACGAGATTTAACATCAAGGATCATGCTGAGACTGGGAGTGGGACTGCAGCGAAAGCGGAGGAGTTAATTACTGATGATAATCCATATGATAATGATATTAATATTGAAGTTTAGGATGATAATGATATGCTGATGAATGATTTATGAGGTTGCTACTTAATGGTTGATGATTGCGGGATTACGACACACCGACAACGATACTTATGTGATAGTTATGCTTTTGCTTATGAGTTATGCTTGATTCTGATTTTTTATTTCGATGTTTTGTACTTATTTTTATTTATATTGTATTTGCTTTGGTTTCATCATTTGTCACTTAGTTTTATGAGTGTGACTTTATTATTTTTGTTAAATAAATTGTGTTCATTTTATTTTTTTTTGTTTAATAATTTTATTAAAAATTATAAAATATAATTCTAATAAATTATAATCTAATTGTTACATAATTACCACAAATAACATAAAAAAATAAACTTTATAACTATTCAAATATTTATAATTTACAATTTAAATATTTTTAAACATTATCTAATTTATTTTTTATAATTACATAAATGTTATAAACAAAAAATGAATAAAATAAAAAAAATTTAAAATTTTTTTAAACCAGTTTGTACGGGACTGACCAATCACGGCCAAAAACCGGCCGTGCCAACCAGGCCATGCTGGGCCTGGCCTGAAAAAACCGTGTTGGGCCAGGCACAGCAAGATTACTGTACCGTGTCATGCCTGGCCCAGCACGGCATCATGGTTGGGCCCACAAAAACCATGTCGGGTCGGCCCGACATGCCCATTTAATACTATATATTTCACATAATTAAACTAATAGTGCAAGAAAAAATAAATATAGTTCCTTTCACATTAGACCATATAAGAAATATACAAAAATACTTTAATATACCTTGCAGTCATAGAGTTTGATACCTCTGCCTCTTTTCCATCTACCCTCACCTATAGGTGGCCAAATTATAATTTTAAAAAATTAGATATTGAATAAATATTATGATTTTAGAAAAAAAATGAGATGATAAATAAATTATGAAAAATAAAATATGTTAGTATTTATGTAATTGTACACTAAATATTACCCTTATATAACAAATACAAATAATTGGGATAGCTCATAAATTTGATACTCCTATTAAAAACATAAAATAAACACCTATAAACAAAAAAAAAATCAATTGTTCTATATAACATCCAATCCTTTAGATATTTTCTTATTTTTGATTGAGTAGTTTCACAATTTATAGTTCCCATGTGAGGCTTTTTATCATAAAGGTGACAAAATATGTTAGATGAGATTTATGCTAATACCAGTTGTTCAAATATAATATTATGCAAAATAATGTAAAACTATTCAATAATCATCGATACAGATGTTGCCTATATATGGAGGTCATATACAATGCACAAGACTCTCACTTAAGCATAAAGCCTGAGAGAAGTTAATATTGTGACAGTCTTATTACCAAAAGTCAAAGAGACTATGTTTGGTAAGTCTCGAACTCGATATATATAACCCTTAGACAAATGCACTTGTTATTATAACAAGGCATGATCTCCAATATATGCATACAATATAAGAACTCATATGATCAATCATTTTAATATTATTCTTGCTCAGATATATTTAACTTTAAAATTCTTAAGAGATTTAATATATTAGTTTTAGTTTATCTCATATAAATGGCACCCTTATATAATGAATAAAAATAATTAGAACCCACAAGTTTGGTACTCACATCAAAAACATAAAATAACACCTTGAAATAAAAAAAGAAGAAACAAATGTGAAACCATAAACCAATACACTTTCTTGCATTAGCATGTGATCTAAAAGAGATTAATATCATGATAATCTTACATCCAAAAATCAGAGAAACTACATCTGGTAAATTTTGAGTTTGAGACCTACACCGCCTTTTGACGAAGATATTTATCATTGTACCAAGATATAATCTTCAATATATGCATGTAAAACAAGAACTTCTCAAGTAATTATTAGTAATCCTAGCATTATTTTCGTTCAAACATATTTAGCTTCAAAGTTCTAATAAAATCTGATATGTTAGTATTAGTATAATTGCATACTAAATATTATCCTAACATACCGAATAAAAATTGGAGCAACTCACAAGATGGATGCTCCCATCATAAACATAAAATAAATACCTATAAACAAAAAAGGAAGAAACAAATGTTAAATTGTTAGTGACACATTCCCACTTTAATATAGGATCTAATAATGATTAATATCGCGATAGTCTTACTCTTAAATATCAAAGAAATTGAGTTTGAATAGTCTCATAATAGAGTCCTACAACCCTTTAAAAAAAGCATTTGTCATTATACCAAGACATAATCTCTAATATATGCATAAAATACAAGACTTTCTTTAAAAATCAATCATTTTAATATTATTCTTGCCCGAACATATTTAACTTTAAAGTTCATATGAGATCTAGCATGTCAATATTTGTATATTTGCACATTATATTTTATATTTATATAATGAACAAAAATAATTATGACAGCTCACAAATTGGATGCTCTCATAAAAAACATAAAATAAATACCTATAAATAAAAATGAAAAAAACAAAAAATTGAAACTATAGACCACTACGCACTCCTACTTTAGCACAAAGTTTGGAAAATATTATTATCTCAATTCACTCTTAAAAGTTGGAGAGACCAAGCCTAAATCTCATCAGTCTCAAACATGACACTTATTGTTCTTGGATAAAAACACTTGTCATGAAGACATGACTTCTGACGTGTGCATGCAATATAAAAACTTCTTAGGTAATTGTAGACGAAGGAGAGAGAGAGAGAGAGAGAACCTTCGATTTCTTTCGCTTATAAAAAACCACTTGTAGCGCTTTCTCCTTTTATATATTCCACACTCCCCCTCAAGCTGGAGCATATACGTCATATGCACCAAGCTTGTTACAAATGTATTTAATCCTAGGACGACTGAGAGATTTAGTGAAAATATCTGCTAGTTGATCATCTGAATTAACAAAACTTGTAGCAATACATCATGATGTGATCTTCTCTCTAATGAAGTGATAATCAACTTCAATATGCTTGATCCTTTCATGAAAGACTGGATTGGATGCAATATGTAATGCGGCCTGGTTATCACAGATGAATTTCATCTCTTCATTCTTTCCAAATCTCAACTCTCGAAGAAGATGTTTCAACCATATGAGTTCACATGTTGCCAAAGCCATAGCTCGATACTCAGCTTCAGCGCTAGATCTTGCTACTACATCTTGTTTCTTACTCTTCTAAGATATTAGATTACCTCCAATAAAAACACAGTACCCTGAAGTGAAACGTCTATCTATGGGTGAGCCGGCCCAATCTGCATCTGTGTAACCAACAACCTGAGTATGACCTCTGTTCTCGTACAACACACATTGGCCTGGTGTACTTTTGATATATCGAAGAATGCGGATTACGGCATCCCAATGGCTATCACATGGTGATTGTAGGAATTGACTAACAACACTCACAGGAAAAGAAATGTCTGGACGAGTAATGGTGAGATAGTTCAATTTACCCACGAGTCATCGATATCTCCCTGTGTCTCCTAAAGGCTCCCCCTGTCCTAGTACAAGTTTGACATTTGGATCCATAGGTGTGTCTACCGGTTTACAATCTAACATACCGGTATCTTCCAGGATGTCTAAAGCATACTTCCTTTGGAAAATGACCACACCGGAACTGGATTGAGCTATCTCAATTCCCAAGAAATACTTGAGTTTCCCCAAATCTTTGGTCTGAAAGTGGGTAAAAAGATATTTTAGTTTCTGAATACCATCCTGATCACTGCCTGTAATGACAATGTCATCCACATAAACAACCAGTCAAATACACTGCCCCAATGAGTTATGATGATAGAAAACTGAATGGTCTGCTGTACTGCGAAGCATGCCAAACTCTTGAACAACAGAACTAAAACGACTAAACCATGCTCGAGGAGATTGTTTCAAGCCATATAGAGAACGGCGTAACTTGCACACTAAACCAGACTCCCCCTGAGCAACAAAACCAGGAGGTTGCTCCATATAAACATCCTCGGCAAGATCACCATGAAGGAAGACATTTTTAATATCCAACTGATAAAGAGGCCATGAACACATAGCAGCCATGGAGAGAAGCAGACGAACAGAAGCAATCTTGGCAACAGGAGAGAATGTGTCAGCATAATTAGAACCATAAATCTGAGTATAGCCTTTAGCAACTAAGCGGGCCTTAAGGCGATCAACCTGACCATCAGGACCAACCATAATTGCATAGACCCAACGACAACCAACTGTAGATTTACGAGAGGGTAAAACAACAAGATCCCAAGTGCTATTAGAGTGTAGAGCAGCCATTTCATCCACCATTGCCTGTCGCCAGCCTGGATGGGAAAGAGCTTCATGAGTGCTCTTTGGAAGAGAAACAGAGGATATAGCAGAGACAAAAGCAGAATATGATGAAGATAATTGATGATAACTCAAAAAATTGTAAATAGGATGAGGATTACGAGTAGAGCGATTACCTTTCCGAGTAGCAATGGGTAAGTCATCAGGAGAGGGTGAAGCCGGGGCAGGAGAAGCCGAAGGGATAGGAAGTGAGTCAGTAGGTGCCTCAGCAAATAACAGAGGAGCATCGACATGAGGGCGACGATGATAAACCTGAAGTGGTCGAGGAGGCACAACATCAGGTGAAGAGATAATGAGAATGGGCAAGACTGCTGAAACAGGAAGAGACTCAGAAGTGGTGGAAAAGAATGGTGAGTCCTCAAAGAAAGTAACATCAGCGAAGATAAAGTAGTGATGAGTCTCAAGAGAATAACAACGATAACCCTTCTGAAGTCTGGAATATCCCAAGAAGAGACACCTCATGGCTTTGGCTGAAAGCTTGTCCTATCCAGGAGTGAGAATATGAACAAAGCAAGTACAACCAAAGACACGAAGAGGAAGGAAATAAAGTGGTTGGTCGGGGAAGAGAAGGGAATGAGGAATCTGATCATATAAAACAGAGAAGTGCATACGATTAATCAAATAACAAGCGGTAAGCTATGTTGCACGGACACGGATACAGACACGGAGATACGACACGGCAGGATACGGAGACACGGAATATTCTAAAAAACTAGGATACGGATACGACTAGGATACGTCATGATAAAAAAAATAAAATTAAAAATAAAAATTATTAATTATAAATATTAGGTATTTTAAAATAATTTAAAATTCTGTATTTTAAAATAATTTAAAATTCTGTATTTTAAAATAATGTAAAAAAAATTTAAACCCTCTAACACCCCCCCCCCCACCACCCTCCCTTTACAGTTTCGATTTTCGAACTCTCCCCCCTCCCGATACAGATTCTAAAACCTCTCATTCCCTTTATAGAATTAGGTTACCTTAGGTATTGTCGGCGCCTCGGCGGTGTGCTCCTCCCCTTCCTGTTTGACGCAATGACAATTGACAACTATTTCTCACAATCGGTTTGTCGGCAACTCACTGTCGGTGGTGTGCTCCTCAATTTGTTGGAGATGTAGTAGTAATAGTTAATATATAGTGTATTTCCGACGCGTTAGAATCGTAAAAATGCGTTAGTTGGTAAACAACGTGTCTGTTGTTAACGACGACTATTTCCAAACAACGCGTCGGATATGTCTCTGACGCGTATCCAATACGCCACATGGCGTATCAGACACGTATCCGACCCGTGTCCGACCCATGTCCACGTGTCGGACAAGTGGACACGACGACATAGGTCGGACACGGCGACACGGCAGTTCCTAAGCGTATCCATGCAACATAGGCGGTAATAACAATGTCCCCCCAAAAATGAAAAGGAACATTACTATGGAGGAGAATAGTACGAGTTGTCTCAACAGGATGTCGATTCTTGCGCTCAGCTACCCCATTTTGTTGAGGAGCATGAGCACAAGAAGACTGATGAAGAATCCCATGATGAGACATAAATGAAGTAAAGGGGGATGAAAAATATTCTCTTGCATTGTCACTGCGTAACACACGAATAGAAATATTAAATTGGGTCTGAATTTCAGCATAAAATTTCTGAAAAATAGAAAATAACTCAGCTCGATTTTTCATTAAAAAATAACCAAGTACATCGAGAATAGTCATCAATAAAAGTGACAAAATACTGAAATCCTAAAGTAGACGCAGTCCGACAGGGACCCCAAACATCAGTGTGGACAAGCTCAAAAGAAGATTTTGCCCGATTATCCAAATGCTTTGGGAACGAGACAAGAGTATGTTTCCCAAGTTGACATGACTCACACGAAAGCGACGACAAAGTGGAAAAATGAGGGACCATCTTTTGGAACTTGGAGAGACTAGGGTAGCCCAAACGACTGTGAATGAGGAGAGGAGCATCAGTGGAAATGCAAACTGCAGGAGATGAATCCGAGGTGAGGTGATAGAGGCCTTGAGACTCACGTCCTATGCCAATCGTCTTCCCCGTACTCCAGTCCTGCAAGGTCACAAATTTATCAGAAAAGGTAATAGAACAATTAAGAGTACGAGTAATTTTGCTGATGAAAATAAGATTAAAAGGACATTTAGGAGTATAAAGGACAGAAGTGAGAGGTAGAGGAATGACCAAACCAATACCTTTAGCCACAGTTTGAGAACCATTAGCTAAGGTAACAGTAGGTAAAGCAGAGGTAGTAGAAATAAAGGAGAAAAGATCCTTATTACCAGATATGTGATCAGAAGCTCCAGAATCTAGAATCTAGGGTCCAAGAGAAGATGTGTTGGTAAGGTAGGCAGAAGTATTACCAGGCTGGGCAACAGAGGCAACAGAGACAACAAAAGCATGATATGCCTGAGATGCGGAGGAGCTCGGAGGCTGAGGCAGCTGAGAGTCAGAGGACTGGACCATATGGGTAGTGCGAGGAGGCCGTCCATTTAACTGATAGCAACGATCACAAGTGTGGCCAAGTTTATTGCAATAAGTACAATGAGGACGTTGGCCCCTACCTCGGTTACCTCTGTGGCCTCCTTGAGCGGCAGTGTAAGAAACTAACACAGAAGAATCTGAAGTGCTATCAGATGACAAAGTTTGAGTGGACGAGATACGAAGGAGGCGAGCAAACACATCATCCAAGGACGGAACTGATGAACTGTCAAGAATCTGATCGCGGACATGCTCAAGATCCGGACGGATGCCAATAAGAGTAAGGACCATGAAGAACTTATCAAGCTGTGTTTGTTGAGCCCCAACATCAGAAGTAAAAGGCATCACAGTCAAGAATTCTTCCTTAAGAGAAGCAATCTGGCCAATATAAGTAGATAGATCCAAGTCATGTTGGCTGAGATGGACAATAGCAGAAGTCACCTTATAAAGACGCTGGATATCATTCGTGTATAATCCTTTAGCTTGAGTCCAAAATTTAAAATAAGTTTTGTAGGCCCGAAGATGAAGAATCTTAGGATCAACTTATTGCCACAATATACTTCATAACTGGGCATCTATCTTCCTCCACTGTACGCGGTCAACCTCAGGGATATCTGTCTCCTGTGTAACCAGGTGATCCTCGTATCCTTGACCCATAAATCATAGTTCAACAGAAGCTGACCAGGAAAGATAATTGTCACTGCCAACCAATTTCTCCGAAGTAATCATAGGAGATCCAGATATAATAGAGGAAAAAATGGAAGTTTTAGCAGCCATTGTTGATAATGCTGGGAATTCGCTTCACTCAAATTTTACAGAACATCCCGATGAGGAATGTATCCTTCTTTCTGCCAGGCCTGGATGCAATCTTAGACGGTTTTCATGATTTCCAACAGTAAAACATGCTGCTAGAGTTTACTGTACGTGTGTGATATATGTTTTGGATGGCCTTGACGTGGATGTGATCACAGATGCCAAACAAGAAACACTTATACTTGAAAAGCTAAGAATTGAAAGAGTAGAAGCTTGTGAAACCCTAGATCACTGAATGACAAGGAAGAGGATAGGAACTTGCTGGAAACTTTTAATTTCCTGTTCTAAGAGAGGATTCCACGAACAAGGAATGAAGCTGTTCAACGAAATGCTGCGGATCGGCGTGCGTCCTGATCAATCCACTCTAGTGAGCGTGCTGAAAGCCTCTGCCAGTCTGGCCTCGATTTCTCTCGGCGAAGAGCTGCACTCATTCGTCACCAAATTAGGGTTCATGCCCAATGTTTATTGCAGAAGCGCGATGATCGACATGTATGCGAAATGTGGATCGACCGGAGATGCAAAGAGAAAGTTCGATGAGATGCCCGTGAAAAACGTCGTGTCCTGGAATCCCTCCGATACCATGTAGACGAAGAAGGAGAGAGAGAGAGAGAGATAGAACCTTCGATTTCTTTCGCTGGTAAAAAACCACTTGTAACGCTTTCTCCTTTTATATATTCCACAGTAATTAATTATCTCAATATTATTCTCGCTCAAACATAATTAACTTTGAAATTCTTATGAGATCCAACATATTAGTGTTTACTTAATTACTGTTGAATATATAATGAGGGTCAAGAAAAATCCAGAAGAAAAATGAAAAGGTTTTCTCTCTCTCTCTCTTAACATGGTATCAGAGCTAGGGAAGAAAACCTAATTCTATCCCGAAGCTTTCTAGCAAACTCACCATTCTTCCCTGGCGACGTCTTTTTCCGACACCACCCACACCGCAAGGAGCGTCTAGAGGGGATCTCCATTTCTCAAAAGCTCCAAGCGGCCTTCTTTGTATTTCGTGAACCTACAAGCCATTCACGTTGGCCTTCTTTGTCTTTCAATTCCACATCTGGCACCGGAACCATCATTGATTTAGGCACGACTTTCAGCAAGCTGGTTCTTCCGGCGTACACTTCTGTCTGAGATGAGTACCGGCGTGTTCGTCTGGCTGGCTGCTCTCACCAATTGCTAAAACATTTTCCGTTCGTTTATAGGGTCCATTCCCTAATTAATCTCGTCAACAACCCTAAAAGGGCAATCTGTGAGATCCTGAAGAGAAACCAGATAGAGGATAGTTGAAACAGAACGCTCCCCTCCAGATTGATGCTGAGCACTGAGAGCCTGAAGTTGTCCGGCATGTCTGAATTTTACTCTGATAAGTATTCCAAATTGGTCATAATTATTTTCATGCTCATCTAGAGAGAACTTCTCCTGCAACAGCCATCTCCTGAAAGTTTCGGCTGAAAACGGTCCACGCGCTTCCTCCTCCAGCCACGCCACAATCTGAAGTTGTACTAGGGCTCTCTTTAATCTGAAGTAGATATGGCTGCTAAAACTTCCATTTTTTCCTCTATTATATCTGGATCTCCTATGATTACTTCGGAAAAATTGGTTGGCAGTAACAATTATCTTTCCTGGTCAGCTTCTGTTGAAATATGGTTTATGGGTCAAGGATATGAGGATCACCTGGTTACACAGGAGACAGATATCCCTGAGGTTGACCGTGTACAGTAGAGGAAGATAGATGCCCAGTTATGTAGTGTATTGTGGCAATCAGTTGATCATAAGATTCTTCTTCATCTTCGGGTCTACAAAACTTGTTTTAAATTTTGGACTCAGGCCAAAGGATTATACACGAATGATATCCAGCATTTTTATAAGGTGGCTTCTGCTATTGTCCATCTCAGCCAACAGGACTTGGATCTATCTACTTATATTGGCCAGATTGCTTCTCTTAAGGAGGAGTTCTTGACTGTGATACCTCTTACTTCTGATGTTGGGGCTCAACAAACACAGCTTGATAAGTTCTTTATGGTCCTTACTCTTATTGGCCTCCGTCCGGATCTTGAGCCTATCCGCAATCAGATTCTTGGCAGTTCATCAGTTCCGTCCTTGGATGATGTGTTTGCTTGCCTCCTTCGTATCTCGTTCACTCAGACTTTGCCATCTGATAGTACTTCATATTCTTCTGTGTTAGTTTCTCATACTATCACTCAAGGAGGCTGCAGTGGTAACCGAGGTAAGGGCCAATGTCCTCATTGCATCTATTGCAATAAACTTGGCCACACTCGTGATTGTTTCTATCAGTTACATGGATGGCCTCTTCACACTGCCCATGTGGTCCAGTCCTTTGATTCTCAGCTGCCTCAGGCTCCGAGCTCCTCCGCATCTCAGGCTTCTGTTGCCTCTGTTGCCCAGCCTGGTAATGCCTCTGTCTACCTTACCCACACATCTTCTCTTGGACCCTGAATTCTAGATTCTGGAGCTTCTGATCACATATCTGGTAATAAGGATCTTTTCTCCTCTATTTCTACCACCTCTGCTTTATCTACTGTTACCTTAGCTAATAGTTCTCAAAGTGTGGCTAAAGGTATTGGCTTGGCCCTTCCTCTACCTTCTCTACCTCTCACTTCTGTCCTTTATACTCCTAAATGTCCTTTTAATCTTATTTTCATCAGCAAAATCACTCGTACTCTTAATTGCTCTATTACCTTTTCTGATAAATTTATGACCTTATAGGACCGGAGTATGAGGAAGACGATTGGCATAGGACGTGAGTCTCAAGGCCTCTATCACCTCACCTCGGATTCATCTCCTACAGTTTGCATTTCCACTGATGCTCCTCTCCTCATTCACAGTCGTTTGAGCCACCCTAGTCTCTCCAAGTTCCAAAAGATGATCCCTTGTTTTTTCACTCTGTCGTCACTTTCGTGTGAGTCATGTCAACTTGGGAAACATACTCGTGTCTCGTTCCCAAAGCATTTGGATAATCGGGCAAAGTCTCCTTTTGAGCTTGTCCACACTGATGTTTGGGGTCCCTGTCGGACTGCGTCAACTTTAGGATTTCAGTATTTTGTCACTTTTATTGATGACTATTCTCGATGTACTTGGTTATTTTTTAATGAAAAATCAAGCTGAGTTATTTTCTATTTTTCAGAAATTTTATGCTGAAATCCAGACTCAATTTAATATTTCTATTCGTGTGTTACGCAGTGACAATGGAAGAGAATATTTTTCATCCCCCTTTACTTCATTTATGTCTCATCATGAGATTCTTCATCAGTCTTCTTATGCTCATACTCCTCAACAAAATGGGGTAGCTGAGCGCAAGAATCGACATCTTGTTGAGACAGCTCGTACCATCCTCCTCCATAGTAATGTTCCTCTTCGTTTTTGGGGGGACGTTGTTCTTACCGCTTGTTATTTGATTAATCGTATGCCCTCCTCTGTTTTACATGATCAGATTCCTCATTCCCTTCTCTTCACTGACCAACCACTTTATTTCCGTCCTCCTCGTGTCTTTAGTTGTACTTGCTTGTTCATATTCTCACTCATGGATAGGACAAGCTTTCAGCCAAAGCCATGAAGTGTCTCTTCTTGGGATATTCCAGACTTCAAAAGGGTTATCGTTGTTATTCTCTTAAGACTCATCGCTACTTTATCTCCGCTAATGTTACTTTCTTTGAGGACTCGCCATTCTTTTCCACCACTTCTGAGTCTCTTCCTGTTTCTGCAGTCTTGCTAATTCCCATTGTCTCTTCACCTGATGTTGTGCCTCCTCGACCACTTCAGGTTTATCATCGTTGCCCTCGTGTCGATGCTCCTCTCCCGTTTGCTGAGGCACCTGCTGACTCACTTCCTATCCTTTTGGCTTCTCCTGCCCCGGCTCCACCCTCTCCTGATGACTTACCCATTGCTACTCGAAAAGGTAATCGCTCTACTCGTAATCCTCATCCTATTTACAATTTTTTGAGTTATCATCAATTATCTTCACCCTATTCTGCTTTTGTCTCTGCTATATCCTCTGTTTCTCTTCCAAAGAGCACCCATGAAGCTCTTTCCCATCCAGGCTGGTGACAGGCAATGGTGAATGAAATGACTGCTCTACACTCTAATGGCACTTGGGATCTTGTTGTTTTACCCTCTGGTAAATCTACAGTTAGTTGTCGTTGGGTCTATGCAATTAAGGTTGGTCCTTATGGTCAGGTTGATCGCCTTAAGGCCCGCTTAGTTGCTAAAGGCTATACTCAGATTTATGGTTCTGATTATGCTGACACATTCTCCCCTGTTGCCAAGATTGCTTTTGTTCGTCTGCATCTCTCCATGGCTACTATGTGTTCTTGGCTTCTTTATCAGTTGGATATTAAAAATGTCTTCCTTCATGGTGATCTTGCTGAGGAAGTTTATATGGAGCAACCTCCTGGTTTTGTTGCTCAGGGGAAGTCTGGTTTAGTATGCAAGTTACGTCGTTCTCTATATGGCTTGAAACAATCTCCTCGAGCATGGTTTGGTCGTTTTAGTTATGTTATTCAAAAGTTTGGCATGCTTCACAGTACAGCAGACCATTCAGTTTTCTATCATCATAACTCACTGGGGCAGTGTATTTATCTAGTTGTTTATGTGGATGACATTGTCATTATAGGCAGTAATCAGGATGGTATTCAGAAACTAAAGCAACATCTTTTTACCCACTTTCAGACCAAAGATTTGGGGAAACTCAAGTATTTTTTGGGAATTGAGATAACTCAATCCAGTTCCGGTGTGGTCCTTTCCCAAAGGAAATATGCTTTAGACATCCTGGAAGATACCGGTATGTTAGATTGTAAATCGGTAGACACACCTATGGATCCAAATGTCAAACTTGTACCAGGACATGGGGAGCCTTTAGGAGACCCTGGGAGATATCGATGACTCGTAGGTAAATTGAACTATCTCACCATTACTCGTCCAGACATTTCTTTTCCTATGAGTGTTGTTAGTCAATTCCTACCGTCACCATGTGATAGCCATTGGGATACCATAATCCACATTCTTCGATATATCAAAAGTACACCAGGCCAATGTGTGATGTACAAGAACAGATGTCATAATCAGGTTGTTGGTCACAGATGCAGATTGGGCTGGCTCACCCACAGATAGACGTTCCACTTCAAGGTAATGTGTTTTTATTGGAGGTAATCTAATATCTTGGAAGAATAAGAAATAAGATGTAGTGGCTAGATCTAGTGCTGAAGCCGAGTATCGAGCTATGGCTTTGGCAACACGTGAACTCATATAGTTGAAACATCTTCTTCAAGAGTTGAGATTTGGAAAGGATGAAGAGATGAAACTCATCTGTGATAACCAGACCACATTACATATTGCATCCAATCCAGTCTTTCATGAAAGGACCAAGTATATTGAAGTTGATTGTCACTTCATTAGAGAGAAGATCGCATCAGGATGTGTTGCTACAAGTTTGTTAATTCAAATGATCAACTAGCAGATATCTTCACTAAATCTCTCGGTCGTCCTAGGATTAAATACATTTGAACAAGCTTGGTGCATATGATGTATATGCTCCAGCTTGAGGGGGAGTGTTGAATATATAATGAGGGTCAAGAAAAATCCAGAAGAAAAATGAAAAGGTTTTTTTTTTTTTTCTCTCTCTCTCTCTCTTAACAATTACAAACTAAATGTTGCCCTTATATAACTAATAAAAATAATTGAGCATCTCACAAATTAAATGCTCCTATCAAAAACATCAAATAAACACCTATAAACAAAAAAAGAAAAAAATGTGAAAATTAAACTATTACACCTATATACATAAAATAAACACAAAGGGTGTGCAACAAGTGATGGAGCTCAAGTGCACCTTCTCTCTAGACCTCACCGACACATGATCCCTAAGGTATATTTTCCTTAGGATATTAGCTTTGATACCAAGTTCAAATTCAATATCATGCAAAATAATGTAAAAATACTCAATAATCCTCAATACAAATGTTGCCCTTACATGGAAAATGTCGTATGGAAGTACCAAGTGCATAAAACTTTCATTTTAGCACAAGATCTATAAGAAGTTAATATCTCGACAATTCTATCCCTAGAAAGTTGAAGAAGCTATGTTTGACGAGTTTCAAACCCAATACCTATCAATATTAGACAAATACATTTATCATCACATCAAAACATGACCTCCAATTTATATATGCAACACAAAGACTTCTTATTGATTAACCATTATAATACAATTCTTACCCAAATATATTTAATTTAAAAATTTATATGAGATCAAATATGCTAATATCTATGTAATTACATACAAATATTATCCTTACATAATAAGTAAAAATAATTGGGATACCCCACAAGTTTGGGCTCATCAAAAACATAAACTAAACATTAATAAACATAAAAGGAAAAAATAAATATAAAATTATAAACCACAACACTAATAATTATTCTTTAGAACTTGTACCTTGACAATCAGGATACCTATATTTGCATGCATGTATATTTTTATTGTGAAAAAAAAATGCATGATAGAAATGTAGACCAACTAAAAGCCAGATTTGTTGTGAGAGGCTTTAATCGGATGTGGTTGTATATTAAATTTTTTTTTTCTGATAGTCAAGTCGTCAAGATGACTTTTATCAAATTACTTTTATATCCTACAGTTTCTCATAGATAGGTGATATATTAGTTGAATGCAAAGAACATATTTACTCATTGTGACCTTGAGAAAAAATATAATATGAAACATCCTATAAGTTATATAATTACAAGGAGGAAAAATTATGTTTGTAGTTTACAAAAAATCTTATATAAGCTACAACAATCACATAGAAGTTGGATACAAGTTTTTTTTAAAATTTTAATCTATTGAACTTTGCAAACTTGTTTTAATTATTCTTATTTTTATAGATAGTTTAGATTATATGTATATTTTATTATTGATTTATATATTTTTTATTATCATGAGAGATGATCAATTGGGTATTTTCCATCTAAAATAATTTCTTCAAATATAATTTCAGATAAATGATTTTGGTTATCTTCATTACTTTCTTGAAATTAAATTAGCTTATTTTTTTCATGCTTTCTCACAACAAAAATACATATCCATATTTCTTTAATGTTTTAATTATTAGATCATATACTTAAATGAAATACAAGTTGATGTATACTAGATGTTATAGTCAATGAGCATTATACATTACTTTTAATTCAGTCTTTTACTAGCAATAAAAATATATAAAAGTAAATATCACTTTTTTCAAGAAGCAATTGAGAAAAATTTTATTACTATAATATACAAGAGACTTGCTTGCAGATATCATCATAAAAACTTTGAGAAGATCTCACAACACTCACTTTTTCTCTAAACTTAATGTTAGAGATGTATGCACCAACTTGAGAGAAAATATTCACTTATAATTAATGTGTTTTTTCTATGATGACTTGCTAATGGTGTACAAAGGAGTGTTCTTTATGTATATAGTAGATGTGTGTTCAATTCTCTGAGATATTTTACACGTTAATAAACATTAATTTTCTCTTCATTTAAAAGTTACAAATCTCAGACAGAATAAAAATTAGCTCATTCAAAATCTGACATCTAAAGTCCAATATTTAGTCTCCAAGAGAATATAAGTAATATATCCTATGTTATTTTATCTATCTAACTACAATCTAAGGATTAGTCTCAATGAGAAGAGTCTCAATAAACCCTATTGCAAATTACATTAATTTAGAAAAATAAAAGATATAATCCAGCCAATTTCTCTTGCTTGAAATTGGCAGACACATCAGCTATGCTAGAATATCACATAAATGAAAGGTATGAGATGAGCAAAGAGAAGCAACAAAATCTCAAACTATTTGACATGAAGTATATGATCCAAACTAACATATAAATATTAGAGCACAAAAAATTTCAGTCTAAATACACTAATTAAGATAAAAAAATTTCATCATTCAAGTGTCGCAAGTAGGGGTGGCAACGACTATGGCAACAACAAAGGCCATCCTGGTGGTGGATGGCAATAGTAGTGGGCAAACGACAATGTACACATGGGGGCTAGATAGTGATGGTAAGTAACTGTTATATTTCTGATACTATGCATTGGAGTTATTTGTATACATTGTAATATTAAGTTGCAGCATCAAGTTTTGGCAATTCTATTATTTTCTAGTTTTATACATTCACACGTTGGAGGTCGTATCCAATGCACAAAGCTTTAACTTTCATACAAGGTCTGAAAAATATTAATATCTTAAGAATTATCTTCAAACATCAGAAAGACTAAATTTGATGAGTCTCAAATATGAAACATTGGCCTTGAACAAATGCATTTATCATCGCACTAAGATATGACATGCAATATATATATGCAACATAAAGACTTTAAGGGTGATCAGTTATCCAAATATTAGACTCACTTAGATGTGTCAAGTGGGTCAGACAGCCTGGGCACGATTGGATACACGACCCAAAGTATGATTCGACTGAGTAGTGTCTGCCCCAATACGGCATGGTCTAGAACCATACCTGGACCGGTGATGTGCTAGCTAGAGGCACGGCTTGTGCAGTGCTTGGCCAGGGGGTACTAGGCCTCATGCCGAGCCAGGCAAGACCTGGCTACTTAGCCCGAAGGCATGGTCCAGCGGCATGATCAAGTACTGTGCCCCAAAACTCGAGCTAGGTTGGATCGTGCTCGACCCACCCGCATTTATTTGAAAAATTCAATTTTTTATTAAAAAAAACTACCCACTTTTTACATGTGGTAGGATTTTTTAAAATTACCACCACGTATTTGGCTGATGACGTATGTATGAAAAATATAGCAAACATGTGTTCCTCAGTTTATCCTCACATTACTTGTATTACACTCATGTGCATATGCAACATTAATAACATATTTAGAAAATTTAAAAATAACCAAATATTTAGTGACTGGTGACATGACTGTTAAGATAAAACTAAGTATTTAAAATACTAGTTTATTATTTCATCTTTTTATTGTCTGACTATATATATATATATCCCAGGATTAAGGTGAAAGAAATAAAAAATATTTTGACATACATACCCTCGTACATGAACTAGAAACACTAACCCAAATGATTCATTTACAAGAAATTGACTGAGTTATTTATATACTATGACACTAAATATTATAATAGTAGTCAGATTTCGAGTACAGATATGGATATCTTATTTAGAGATGATGATTTCTCCATTTAGTTAGCAAGTAAAAAATAATAAAGTAGACCGTCGAATAGGAGCGAACTATCTCGGTACTTAGATACCAATTACTACTCAATCCTATCACATAATGATAATAAGAATCTTAATATTTTATAATGATAAAAATTACATGAGTCCACCTATCCCGTACTATCTAATATGACATGGGATGACAATGAGAGCTGCTAACTCCTCAGGTGTCGAGTGTAGCATCATAGTCTATTTTTTTATTATAGTCAATGTGATTTCGAATAGGAGATCGAGACTATAATCAGATATCATTGAGGTACTAGCATACATGAAGGATTTGGAGAATTCAATATTAGGCATCCAAGATCAAGATCATGCTGGAACAATAACGGAGGAGTTACTGACAAATGATAACTCGTGGAACTTTGAAGAGTTTGAGTCCACCGCTATTGATACCATCAAATACTTACGAGATGATGATCCGTTGCATACTCATACCAATTAGCATTGAAATTAAAGCATTGAGCTTATATTATTATATATTATGATTAAGATTTATAATTTTTATGTTATGTTATGAATTGTGACTTTGTATTAATTTATTTATTTTTAGATTGAATGATGAATAATGGGTTATGAATAAATTTTTTTGATATTTTTAATTATTTATTATACTTTGTCATTTGTGTTAATGAAATTATTTTTTTGTGATTTATTATTTATGTGAAATAAATAAATAATATAATATAATTATGTCTTATATTGCAATTAATCCACATTTTGAATTTAAAATATGAAATTTGAAAAAAAAAATTAAAATAATTAATCTACAATTCTTCAACCATAACTGATGGCTAGTAGGGGAATATTTGGGCCCGAACCGGTAGGATAATGGTAGGATAGAATAACCAGAACCAAACCGGTCTACTCGGCATGACTCGGTCCGAATCCGGCTAGCCTCTGGCCGATCGTGCTGTACCGGGCCGGCCATTTTTGAGTTGTGCCGTGCATGTTAAGGCATGACTTCCATTTCGTGCCGTGCACTGCAAGACATGGTGGCATGACTGGGCCACCAAAAACTTGGCTGTGTTGGTGCCCGTTTGACACCTCTAGCGGAATGTTAGTGCTTTTGTAATCACACACTCTACATTCACATGCTGAACTGACAAAAAATTCCAAATTAGTCTCCTACAAATGGTTCACTATCTGGTTTGCAAACCATTTATATGTATGTGCAAGTTTTTCAAGTTTGCCACATTAATCATAACCCTTGTCAGGCTTCTATTTCTTCCAGTCTTTTTCAAAATGCTAAACAGAAATATGATAGTGTTAATTACAGAATCATGTTGATACTAAACAGTCTTCGGCTGCTAGTTAGAAACACAAAAAAAAAAGTAGTAAAAAGGAGACTTGCCAGGTTAAGTTAATCATACTTCTGTCATTCATTTTGGAATCCTGCAACAACCTTCAAGCAAAAACATCAAAGAGAACTCAATAATAATTCACCAAAAAGAGAGTATGTTAACTGCAGTTAGACATCGTTCAAAAGCATGATCTCACAAGACTTCTGTGTAGTATAATATGGTTGATTTTTTGTTCAAAAGCACCAAATTTTTGTTAAGGGAAATGTATCCCAAAGAAGAGTACCTAACATTTATTAAGGGATGCTTACCCCAAATAAGGGGTACTTAATCCTCATTAAAAAATATGTATCCTAGTAATTCAATCTTTGTTAAGGGATATTTATCTTAATAAAGTTCATACTTAGCGCACGAGAATCCAACTAGCAAGGGGGCATTTACCTCAATAAAAACCATTTAATCCCTCTTAAAATTTTGAAGGTGAAAAATCATAAACAAAGTTCTTTTCTATTCATGAGATTAGATATAAATTTTGAAATGTCAAGCAAAAGCAATGAAGCATTTAGTCAAAAGTCTTCAGAAATACTAATTTTATAATTAATTAATTAACAAATGAAAAATATGAAAATAATCCATTATAATCGAAAAAAAAAACTTTATAAGTTTCATACTTTTAAAAAATATATATAATAAACTCAAAAAATAGAAAATAGAGCCAACATAATAAAAATTTTGAATTTAAAAAAAAATCACAATCAAATCATAAAACAAATAGAGTTAAACACATATTATTAAAATAGTTAATATTAAATTTTATTCTTGAATGTGAGCATCATTCACATTCAACATATAAATAATATTAAATATTCTATTAACAAATCCTCTCACTTCATTAGAAAAGTTTTCACCATCAATTTATTCAATCTTTTTAAATTGATATGATATTTCTCTCTTTCTTTGTCTTCACCCACACTTTGACCTAACATAAAATATCAATTAAGTATAAACATTACAAATTCATTAATATATTTCAAGACATTTATAACATAAAATTTACAATACTAATTTGCTAATCCATCAATTTTTATTAGAATGTAAAAAAAATCATGTCATCCAATTATGCTTGAATCTCTTAATCTCTTGATGACACAACTCTCTTTTCATCAATATTTTATAACTCATTATCTTTAAACAAGTACAAATTAAGTAGGAATAGAAAAACTTATTTCTACAAAATTCATTCATCTAAATGAATTTCATCTATTAAAGTTAGATCAATATTCTATTTTCTCTATAAACTTTGCTCTCTTGATTTAGTGTCATATCTCATATATATTATATCATTTTACCTTTTGTGTTCGAGTTTTATTTTTTTTATGAATCTACAAAAAATAAATGAAATAAATATTTTAAGAAAAAATCAAAGCTCCTAACTATTAAATTCCACCAAATTCAATCTATGGTTTCACTTTAAAGGGGAAGACATAAGAGATAAAAATTAAAAATAAAAAAATATGATTAAAATGATAATATACATAATCATATACATACATATATATATATATATATGATTTAAGGCATCTCACAAGTCGAATATATTCAAAAAATAAAAAACAAAAAAAAATAATAAAATATGTCTTTAAGTTAAGGTATATAAGTCAAAGTCATATATCCCCAGCTTAAAGGAGAAAAAAGTAAAATATGATCCTCTAAGAATCTTTGTGAAGATGTCTGTAGTATGCTTATTGATAGGTAGGTTATAGTAATCAAATTATCTTTGATTTTTTTCTAAATAAAGTGACAATTAATATCAATATATTTTATCTACTCATTAAATAATTTATTATTAGTGATCTGCTGGATTACCTAGCTATCATAGTAAAATCTTATTGAACACAGAATTAGTATGCGAAACCCCTCCAAAAGTACATGATCTACTATAATTCAAATGTAACTAACACCATAATCTTGCATTATGTCTCTGCATTATATCTCAAAATAATTACCCATCTCCTGATTTTCTAGTAGATGAGATTACATGCAAAAAAATATAATATGTGATGAAACTCCTTAATGTGATCGTAGGAGACCTACTTAAATTTGACTATATCTCTAATTGACTATGCAATGATATTTAAACCTAATTGCACTTCTAAGAATTTTCTTCATATACATGAGAATCCTAAACTTTACATCAATATGAATCTGTTAAAGAAATTAACTAATTATACTAATAACATAAATAATATCAAATATGATTACTATTATTTAATTTAAATTTTCTATGATTCTCCTATACCTAGAAGAATCAATTGATATATCAATATTTATTGATAAGTTTATGCTTAGATCAAGTTGTGAGTCAATAGTTACATATCTCAACAAAATTAGATCAGATAAAATATTTAAAGTAAATCTTATCTAAGAAAAAAATATTATACCTCCTAGGCATCGTATCTCAATACTAAGAAAATAAGTCAAACATCTCAAATATTTCATCTGAAACCTAATTTATAAAAATAATTTTAGTTAGGATATACTTAATTTTTTTCATATAATCAGAATTTCATCAATATATATAACTAACATCACATACTCACCACAATATTCACATCAAAAAAAAAAGAAAAGTCAAGCATACATCTCCTAAAACCAAATATAATAAGTACCAAAAAAATTTACTAAACCATACCATATTAGACAACTTGAGGCCATTAAGAATCATTCACAATCTATATACCATAAATATACTCCCATAAAAAACTATTTGATTTGATACATTCGCATGTATGAGGATCTAATATAGATTAAACTTGAGAAAAGTAAGTATTTTTATTTATATTGATTACTGCTCAAGATTTATATGGTTGATGCTTTTATTATCTAGTTCATAGATTTTTTCTATTTTTCAATCAAAATAAAAAGTGATAATACATTAAAATATATGTTAGATAATTTTAACAATTTATATGAATCACATGATCATATACTAGACTTTCATATGTCGGTATACCCCACTGTGTAATTGTAAAAAGGAAGAATAGATATTTCATAAAGATAACTCAAACTTGCCTTATTAGTATGAATGTTGTATACTATTTTAGTAAGATATAATTTTAACAATAAATTAATCTCATCAACTGAATGTATTCTTTTGTTCTTTCTCAAGGTATGTTCTTTTAGATTATATATCATTGAGAAATATTTTTTTTGAATACTCTAGTACCCAAAAAGAATACAAATATTTTTCACCCAAATTTAATAAGGTGATAGAGAGTATTGGTATTATTATTTTTGAGCAATACTCAATTTTTAGCCATCCAAAGAATAGTATGAATCCAAAAGTTAGACATAAACCTATTACTTTTATTTTCTCTGATATGATTCTACTTAGAGAGCTCCAATTAATATAAAAAGTCATCCAACGATTACATCTAAACTTGTTAGTCCATAATATAATATCAATCATATGTATCACAAATAAAAAGAATACTTATTCTAGAAAGAATAAGAATTCTCTGATCTAGATGACAAAGTAGTTAACAAGTCCATCCCAACACAGACTCATGTTGAGCCAAAAAAAAGACTGTCTGCCTAGGATTTGGTGTAAATATTAGGAGAAAAAGATATATACAATCTGCTTAGTCTAGAAATATGTTTACCAAAGAGTCGTATGATCCTAAATTCAACTCCATTAGTCTTGACATTTCGATCACCTCCAAAAGAAATTGTGGAGTTCTACTTAACACTAAATTTCACAAATTTTATCATACTCATGCATTTTTCCATAATGATACTAAATACAAGTCTCTTTTTAAGACATTATTTGATCTAAGATGGAGTTAATCCATAATAGAAGAGATTGATGTATCTCACGCTAATATGATTTGAAACTAGTATCATGATATGTGAGAATATATGTTATTGCTTGTAGATGGGTATTCACTAAGAAAAGAAGTACACGTGAGATGAATGATTGCCTTAAACCAAGACTTATAGCAAGAAGGTTTTCACTCAGATGGTTGTTGTAAATTATCAGGATACTTTCTAATTGTCAAAATAATCTCTGTATGTATTTTTATTTCACTAGGAGTATCTCATAGATTGAGTATAGACCAACTAAACCAAAAGAATATATTTTTTTACAAAGATATTGACGATGAGATGTACATGGAATCAAATAGTCAGATGAAAATTAAAAATTACAAAAATATTGTAGGACAAGAAACAATCACTAAGAGCCTGATTTATAAAATTTTTATAGATAACCATCTCATTTGAAATACATAAAATGTTAAGAATATTTTTTATTGTTTCAAAGGTGTTTTATTGGCAGAGTAATTTTATTTCTTGTGTATGCAAATGATATTATAGTTGAGGGAGATTATGAATTAAGAATCACCCTTAAAGGATAATTTGTCATAGTTTCAAATGATTTACACAAACATTTACACAAGGAGATGTATTATCTTGTCAAAGAAAATATATGCGCTTGATACTTTTACAGAGGTAAGACTCTTAAATTATATTCCAACATATAATCTTATTCATTCATGTAATGATTTTTCATTTAATCTAACTTATTCAATTGACTCTACTAATTATAAAAAAAACATATGAAATATTCATTTTCTAACTATAACCAAACTAAATATATTTTATATAGTCAAAATAATTAGTCAAGATCACCTAAACATAAATAACTACATGTTGAGATCTCTTTTAGCAATAATGAACAGATGTAGTTAGCTAGGTATTCAGATTTGAGTTAAATACTAACTTATACCGAGAGCATATCTATGATAAATTTCTATACTTTTTTTAAAAATAATCTTATTTTCTAGAGAAGTAATAAATAGACGATTAATTCGAGATCCAGTATAGAAACATAATTCAGGGTAAGGACAACTATTAATTGTGAGATACTTTATATCTAAGCCTCCTCAAGAAAATCAAATATTCATTTTCTTCTCTCACAACTCTTTTCTATGACAATTAGACAATGAAATATTTAATCTCAAATTCAATATTTTACTAGCATACGAAACACATCTAAGTTGAATATTTCTTCTCCGGGAAGAAAATCCATGATGAGACCATTTCTATAACATATAATCAAATAACATAGTAGTCAACGGACATCTTTACAAATATCTTGAATAAGCTACGTCATATATTTCTTTTCTCCAAGCTTAGTGTTATAAGCTTGTACACACCAACTTGATAGGAAGTATTGCAATTTACAATCATGTTTTTTTAGTTTTTTACTTTTATATTTTTTGCTTTTTATTATTTGTCATTATTCAAAGGAGCAACCAATATGAGATTATTCCAATCCATTAATCAATTATAAAAGAGTATTGCTTGCACATTATTTGATTATGATTAGGTGCTATTGATGTTATTTTCCCTTAGGTTTGTTTTACAACACACCCTTTACTAATTAGGCAAGATTTCATCATGATCCTAAACTTTTTTCTTAGTTTCCTCATGTTGAATATCAAGCCACATACATGAAATAAATAAAATCTCACCCATAATAATCGAAATACAAACAATATCCTTATAAAATGGACAAAAATAATTAATAATAACCAACAAATTAAATGCTCTCATCAAATGACAAACTAAATAAAAAAGAAAAGAGAAATTAATAACCATAACACCCCCACCTCAAGTAGTCTAAGAAACACGGACACGGACACGAGAATACGACACGGTAGAATATGGGGACAAAACAAATTCTAAAAAACTAAGATACAGATACGGCTAGGATACAACATGATAAAAAAAATAAAAATACAAATACAAATTATTTTTTTATAAATATTAGGTTTTTTATTAAATAAAATATAATATAATATTGTATTCTATAAAATAAATATATATTTTTTATTTTATAAAATTAAAATATTGTATTTTATTTTATTTTATAAGATAATATTTATAATTATCTTATTTTATAAAATAATATTTTATAATTATCTTATATTATATAAAAATATTTGTTTATTTTATAAAATAAAAATATTTTATTTTATTTTATAAAATAAAAATATTTTATTTTATTTTATAAAAATCACGCCTCCAATCGTGCCATGCCTCAGAATCGCTCCCGCCTTGTACCTCCCTACAAATCGGGCCCACCCCCTACCTCCCCACTGATCGTGCCTGCCCACTGCTCCCTCCACAAAATTGCGCCCGCCCACTGCTCCCTCCACAGAATCGTGCCCACCCCCTGCTCCCCCCACAGAATCATCCATTCGGCGTCATGGGTGACGTCGGCCACTCGACGTCGTCGAACGTCAGCCACATTGTCGGCATGGATACGACAGCCGACGCATTCGTCCGATATGCCACGTGGTGTATCGGATATGGATTGATCAATGATATGTCATGTGACGTATCGGACATGTATCCATGCCGTGTCCGTACCGTGTCCAAGTGTCCGACACGTGGACACGACTATTGGTAGCCGTATCCGTGCTTCCTTGCAAGTAGTCAACCTCTATGTCATTTGTTCACTCATGAAATACATGATTTGAGACTATATGTATTGTTATCTTACTATCATAATAAAGAGAAGGAAGAAAAAAAATAAAGATTTGATCTTGACGAGCAAGTATCACATTTAAAGTATCTCACAAATAATCGTCATCATCATTTTAAACTTAACCACTATATTGGATCTCAAAATAAGTATTTACCTATAAATTTTCCAAGAGACAAGATTGACTCCTAGAAAAGTATAACTTTATCATAGATCACCTCACAATCCATGCTAGAGTCCAACTCAAATCTAAATGTCCAGCTAACTATATGTACCCATGATTCCTAAAAGAGATTCTTAAGTCCTGAAGACTACTTCACATGCCTCAATATGAGAAGAGTTGCATCAAGGTGACCTATCAAAAAAAACCTAAGAAATAATTAAATATACTGATTGGAGATGTATCTAGTCTAATTATAGTCAAATAATTAATTTTTCTTACAATTCTCTTGTAAGTATAACTAATAGAGTCAACTGCATATGTCGTATTAAAATTCAAATTAGCACTTAGATCAATAAATGTATCTTGAAGAGCATAACTCAAAAGTCCAACCTCTATAAGATTATCAATCCTATATCACCTCTATGAAAAAATGATATTTCCAAAAAATATATTTTATCTATATTAAGAAAGTATTTAAGTATACTAAGATCTTTTGATTAGAATAATGACTAAATGTACTCATTGAGTTACAAATTTTCAATTCATTATTTCATATAATCAAAATATCATCTATGTATATAATCAAAAAAATAACTTTTCCATAAGAGCTCCTCTAAAAAATATAGAAATTTTTATAATACGTGTATAACTCAAACATAGTGATTATCTGTAAAAATCTCATATATTTAGATGTCAATGAATGCTTTAATATAACTATCAATAGAATTCCTAATTAATCATGGTACTAGTTCCCAAATCTCATGAGAATTGATAAAAATAATCTTTTCATTATGGTTTGGCACAATCTTGCATGAAATAATATCTAATAAAAAGACTTTGATATCCTAAAATCGTCAAATGAAGTAATAAAAAAAATAAAATGATGAACAAAATAATAATAAAATAAAACCTATGAAATTAAGTGTTGAATACAATTCTCTTGTCATTTCAAGAGAACGATTAAATGTCAAGATCAAAGGGACTAGTAGCACAATCACTTAGCTCATCGATAAGCTCGTCTTTAGTATGAGTTTGTAGGGTATGTCTTCTTCTCTTAATATAAACTATAAGTTTTAATTGATCAAGTTTCCTAATTTTTGGCTCAACATAGACATATACTAGGAAAGATTCGTGAGCTATTATGTCATATAAACTTAACAAAAAATTCTATCCCTGAGAATTTCACTCTCTCCAAAAATTAACATGATTAATACTAGTTAGTAGATATGATGACCACATTGAAGCAACAACATATAGTGGATCAACAAGTTCAAATATAATATATGAATGACTCTCCCTACTAACTTTTGGACTCACATTCTTCCTAAGCTCACTATTGAACAAATCCTACTCAAAAAAATAATATTAATATTTACTAAAATATCATCAATCTCTGGTAAAAAATACTGGTATTATTTTTGATTATTAGAGTATCTAAGGAAGAGATATCTAAAGGTCTTAGATATCAAATTGTCTCATCCTAAAAAGAGATAGAGAATAAAATAAGTATACTCATAAACTCTATGAGAATCTATCTCAATGATGTAAGATCTAAAAAGGTATATGATAAGAGAACATAAGATAACAAATGATTGATAAAGTATATTACAATACAATTTGCATCTCTCCCAAACACCTTGAAATATTTTTCTTAGTGAATGATCGAGTCATCTCAATCAGATATTTATTCTTTCTCTTTGTAATCTCATTCTATAAGGATGTTCTGACATATGAAGTAAGATGTATAATCTCATAATTTATATAATAAGTATTAAATCTGTTTGACATATATTATATTCTATTATCAATTTTTTTAAAATATTTTTATGAAATTTTATTTTTTATTATTTTATGAAATATCCAAAAAAAATGTGATATTTCATAAAAAAATACTCATTTTTATCATGAGACATCAACAATAAAAATAAACAAATACCTAAATACTTTTCTGCATGACATAAAAAATACAATCATGTATGTCTCTTTGTATGACTCTTGATAATACCTAATATTTGTCTCTAGTATAGCTCATCATCATGTAATGTGTATATTGAGTTGTAACTTTTTTATCTCTATTTTTACTATGTCAATCTCTCTCAACACTTGATATACCATCCAATATATTAACCCAAAGAAGATGAAAGAAAACCCACACTCAAATTAGGATCTTTGCCCAAAATTCAAAGTTTGTCCGAATTACAATAAATAAATTGTGTTCTGCTTGAATTACATGCTATCACACTTTTCCTAAGTTCGCTAAGAAATAAATTCTGCTCAAAAAAAAATAATATCAACATATAATAAAATGATACCAATCACTGATAAAAATATTAATATCATCTTTTGGTATTTATAGTATCAAATAAAGATAAATCATAAGACATTAGATGTCAACTTGTCTTGTTCTTGAGAGATTGAGAAAAAAACAAGTACACTTAATTCTAGGAGGTTGGCTAAATATTCTCTTTCGAGAATATAAGATCTGAAAAAATTTACATAAAGAGATGACAAAAAAAGGTATTCAATTGACGAAGTACATTATAGTGCAAACCATATCACTCCAAAAATAATTATAAATACATTTTTTAAATAGTATCTGAATGTTTCAATCAGATATTTATTTTTCCTCTCAGCAATCTCATTCTAAAGATGTCAAACATGCAATATCATACCAGCATGATTCATTTTTTTGTGATGGTTTGGGTTACAATACCTTGCATGATACAACATGAGACGACTTCTTGTGTCATGTTGTGCTAGCATGACTTTATTAATGGCCAACCAACATGGCCCAAGTGGCCTTCTTTCTAGCACTTTTGTGTCAGGTTGTGCCGGGTCAATTATGGATCACGCCAATTATGGGCTGTCGAAAATCTCAATTAAAAATTTTTGAAATATTAAATTTACCTATATTAGAAAAATTAATTATCAAAATAATAAAAATTACATTACACTATTAATTTAAATGTCGATATCGGGATAGATTATTATTACCCGTTACATTTAGTGTAATGGGTAAGGGAAAGCTAAGTTTCTTTCTAAACTTGTGCTCCATGCCTCGTGCTTGTGTGGACCGTGTCAATGTGTCATGGATGCATGTTGTGCTTGGCCAAATACGAGGCATGGTTGGACCTAGCTTGGCATGGCATAAGTTGTGCCAAAACTGGCATGACCATGATTCAAGCATAATTCTGGATTGTATTGTATTGGGCCTTACATGGCTATTTTGGGATGTGTCCCCGGTCATGCCCTGGCAGCTTGACCCACTTGACACTTCTATCTCATTCATAAGAGTATGTTACTACAATAAGTTTAGTATATAAACTCATGATCCATATAATAGGTATCAAATCTATCTGACTTGGATTCTATTACATTATTACTCTTTTTTTTTTATATTTTATCAAATTTTTATTATTTTATAAAATATTTAAAAAATAAAAAATATAAGTAATTTATCATAAAAAAAGATAAACTCATATATATCATGAGCCCTCGACAATAAAAATAATCAAATACTTATAGTCCTTTATAATCAAATATCTATTAGGTTCTCACATATTTAAGTATATCAGATCAAATATATTCTTACTCATGTCAGACTATCATGTAAGATAGAAAACTCTGATATACTTTCCTAACTGGCATATCTCACACAATATCTAGAATGAGATCCCATTATGGAAGAGAATACACACAATCCACTCTACTCAATTTCAGATAAAATTATACTCAATCTCTTGATCATACAATACAAACAAAAGTTAAAAGAAGTAAAAATAAAATTAAAATTATATTATTAAAAAAGATAACTCACAAATAGTAAATTAATAACCCAATTGAGAATAAACATGACAATGAAGTAGCAATGGACCAATCTGAATACTACCAAATTCAATGACTTTCTATGATTTGTTATTAGCTACAATAATACTTATAGAATAAGAAAAAAAATGAATATAACACAATTATAATTAATATGAATATTAGCTCCAATATCAATCACTTAAAAGTTTGATATGTAAGTATGACTGAGATACCTAGTAATGCCTAAACAAATATTCATTGCTAATTTAAAGAAAAATTTTATATATTTATCTCTAATAAGTATAATTCTCACAACGAATGAATTATGTGAATACCCCTATATGACTCCAATAGTCAATATATCTCTTTGTATTTCTAAGACTTCTCTCTGCAAATAATCCAATATACTCGTGTATGTCTCTTTTTATGTATGACATAAAAAATATACTCGTGTGTGTCTCTTTGTATTACTACTCTAGGCAAATATTATATAATAGTAATCTCTGGTTAGTTCATCCTCCTTTAATGTGTATGCTGAACTAAAACTCTATTAGATGTATTTCTATTATGACAACTCTCTTCATACTTAATATATCATCCAAGATATCAACCAATAGAAAAGAAAAAAAAAAACACACTCAAATTAATATTTTTGCCAGGTTCAAATTTTGCTCGAACTACAATAACTAAAATTTGTGTTCGACCTTAATTAAATACTATTACTTTTCCTAAGCTTGCTAAGAAATAAATTCTACTCAAAAAATATAATATCAACACATACTAAAATTCTATTTTAGTAAAAAATACTAGTATCATTTTTGGATATTTGAGTATCCAAGAGAATACACGTCTCAAAGCCTTAAATATTAACTTATCTTGTCCTAAAAAGACTGACAAAAAAACAAGTATCCTCAAAAATTCTAAGTATGCTAAATAATTTCTCTCAATATTATAAAATATGAAAAAGTATACTTTGAAAGATGACAAAAAAGGACATATGATTGATAAAGTAAATTATAGTGTAAGTTGTATATCTCTAAAAATATTTCTAAATAATTTTTATAATAGTATCTGAGTTGTCTTGATCAAATTTATATTCTTTATCTCAACAATCTTATTCTATAAGGATGTGCTAATACATGAAATCATGTATTTAATCTGGTGATATATACAATAAATATTGAATATATCTAACTTGTATTCTATTGCATTGTCAATTCTTATTTTTTAAAATATTTATCAAAATTATTTTTGATTATTTTATAAAATATCCGAAAAATAAAAAATACATGTGATCTATAATAAAAAAGATATATTCATATATATCATGATACATCAATATTAAAAGTAATTAAATACCTAAAGTCTTCTCGAATCACATCTATATTAGATTTATACATATTTGAATGTATCATATCAAATAAGTCATTACTCATACCAAATTAGTATATAGGATAAGAAACTATGATATATTTTTCTAACTAAAAAGTCTCACACAATATCTAGAAAGAGAACCTATCGTGGAAGAGAATACACAATCTACTCTACCCAATCCCAAATACAATCTTTATCAAAAAATTTTCAATCATATAAATAAATATTAATAGAAGTAAAAATAAAATTAGAATTAAATTATCTAAAAAGATAATTCATAGATAATAAACTAATAACCCGGTCACAAACAAACATGAGAGTAAAACAACAATGAACCAATAAAAATACTACCAAATGTAATGATTATAGAGAATTTATCATTATCTATCAAAGATTTTAACCCTAAGAAAAGGAAAAAAAAAATCACACCCAAATTAATGTTTTTGCCCAAAATTTTAAATTCTACCCAAAGAATAAGTCATCGATGGACATCTAATTTCTCAAGGGTGGTAAAATAATACAACTCACATCAAATAGTTATAAGGGCGTAAAGTGATACTCAAGTCATGAGGCAAATTACCACTCTGAGCTAACTTTTGGGTGGATTTAAGAACTTGGGGCTAAGTGCCTATCATTTTGATATCAGAGCATGCAGTTCATCAGCATGAAAGACTTATCTGGGAAAATGTTATCTGAAAGAGAAACACTCAGTCTGCCAAAGGTGGGCCCGAAGTGAATGACACCACTCAGAATGTAAGATGTCGATATACACCCGATTTTTACGAGGGTGGTTGAATGATACGACCCATATCGAATAGTCATAAAGGTGAAAAGTGATACTTAAGTCAAGAGGCAAATTTTCTCTCTTGAGCTAACTTTTGGGTGGAGTTAGGACATTTGACTTGAGTACCTATTAGTTACATCGACCCTGTTTTCTTTTTTAATAATTTTCTAGAGCTCTTAACTAATTTTGGTATCTTTTTTAAAGTAAACTATATGTGAATGAAATTAGAGCGACCAATATTATTTAATAGAAACTAGAAATTATTATTATGTCGAATAAGTTATCTTGATAAAAATTAAATTCTTATGTTGGAAAATATTTTATTATTTAAAAGCATATCCACTAACTTATACTTATGGAGTTCTTGCTACTTAAACCACAAGCAAAAAGATTCAGGATTTCAATGATGAGTTATATTCTTTTAGTACTTATCATTTGCCAATGAATTTGATTGAGTTATTTGGGTTGGGTATAGATGATCTTTCAATGCAATAATTTATTAGAAATTAGTTCAAGTCTCGATATCTAACAATTATAGATAGAATGATACATGACTTGTTAATCATGCATCAACCACAAACTCCTAGATTTAATGTGCATAGAGAATGAGTATACTAATGATACTTGTAGGAGTTTACAACACAAGTTGTAGATGATTTTCATGCTACATCGATCATAAAGTAAACTACTCAACTCAAGCAGGATCCTCAGTTTATCTACTAATATCATCTTAATCTCTAAGTATTAGCATAATTATTTAATATGTAAGACATATTGAGATGCAAAAATTTATTAAGAATTTGAGGTGTAATAAGCAATCAAGGTGAGAATTTTTTTATAAGATGCACTCTACCTAATATATATATATATATAATTTTTATCTATTAATTTAATACAATCGAATAAAGGATATTAAATACAAAAATTAAATAAAATTAGTTTTTTCCGTCATCACAAGTATTTAGAGTTAAATAAATTAATAAAATTTCAATAATTAAACATATAGAATTCTAAAATATTAAACATATTGTATATAATTTTTATGATTGAGGAAAAAAAGAAGATTTGGAAATAATATAATCTATGGTAGCGTTATTAGGGACTTTTGGAATAATTGATTTGTGAAATGGAGCTTTAGGAATAATTGATTTGTAGAAGGGGACTTTAGGAATAATTGATTTGTGAGAGGAGCTTCGAAAATAATATGTTTTGTGGAAGATTCCTAAGGAGAGGTAAGGCGAGACACTTTTTCCTAGGTTTGATAAAACCTAGGCTTCAAGCATGCATGAGACATGTCTTTAATAATTATGTGTATGAGCATATCAAACTTCTCTATAAATATGTTACACAATTTTTCATAGGGTAGAATACTAAAGTTGTCGTATGTTGCTCTTACTTAAGATGTGTAGTTGCCTTATGGGTCAACCATCAAGTCATAGAAAATCATTCTTTATTATTTTTCCTCGTAAATTCTAATAACTCTAATATTACAGTAGTCTATGATGTAATTTTTTGGATTATTGATTATGATAACACCAAAATAAATCCTATTATTTTATTTCATTTTATACATATTCATGAATAACAAATTTCAAGGATAATTTTTCTAGGACTTGAGATTGGACTTTTATTTGCATATCTCCATCAACTAGGCTTCATTAGAAGATTTCATGTATGATTGAAATTAATTATATTCAATTCATCTAACATGTCTTATACTTTATTGACATCCATAATAATTAAGTATATCAAGAAGAGTATTAGTGATACTACAATATCAAGAAAAAAAATAGGGATAAGAGAGTACTTGTAATAATATGAGTTGAGTAAAATTAGATGTGATAAATGAGTCAAGTAGCCCTGACATAGCCCATGACACAAAGCATTTATCCATCCACGGTATATCTTGGCATGGCCAGACTCGTGCAAGACAAGAAGCAAGCCCACATGGTGAAATAGCTAGAGCCATGGGACTTAGTTTGTATGCTATATAAGCAAGCAACACAGAAAAGCCCTAAGTTCTGCCAGCTTTTTGCATGGCCAGGCATAGCCCAAGCTGCTAGCGAGCCACTGGATCATGGAAGGCTACTCTCTTCTAGAGGCATATCATTCCGGCCCAATGTGGCCTATTTGACACCTCTAGTTACAATATGTATTCGATTTCTTCCATAAAATAATCAAAAAATCTAAGCTACTACTCTAAAGTCTAAACTAAATCAACATGTGTGACAGGGGGGAATCATCTATGCGAGTCTATGAAAGTATCAGTCTAGTATATACCTTTAAGTTGGGATTAACAATTCTCCCAATATTTTTCTTTTTTTCTTAGAAAGACTTATCCTTCATGTCATATGGGACATTCATACTAGGCTTCTCTTCTTGGCACATATCTATAGAAATTATTTTACTGTTCTCGTCAAAACTAATTGTGTTAGTGGTATTAAGTGCATGAATCGAATATCCTATCACTCTGCGATGAATTACTAGATAAGAAACAGATTATATCACTATGATATTTGAATGTGCATTCTCTTAGATCCAATCATTAAAAAAAAGTTTGTCATTTATGAATATCATATCCACACTCATAATGTTTCACCTCACCTCTTGTAAGTAGCATATGCATCTCTTCTGAGTACTTGAGTATCGAAGAAATACATACTAGAAGACACAAATGATCATCTTCACTCAATTGATACATATATGCCTGACAAAACAAATGCACTCAAGAATATTAGGTGAAAGATGAAAAATTTTGTTTTGTTATAAAAATTAATGTGATATGATCAAAGAGAATATAAAATAGAATTCAATTGATTAGAAACTTAGTAGTTAATATTAATTTTCTGCCAAAACATCTAAGAACATTTCAATTTAGTATAAGTGTCTTAGTTATCTTAATAAAATATTAATTTCTCTTTTTAATTATCTTATTCTATGCAGAAATATCACAATAAGATATTTAATATATTATCTTATGCTCCTAAAAAAAATATTATAACTTCATAATATTCTAATACAACAACTAAGCTATATTTTTATATTTTCATAAATTTTTATTAAAATAAACAAAACTTGATATTTTTTTTCTTAAATCAATACTCATACATATCTAGAACAATTATCAATAGAGGTCAAAGGTTATACTTAGTACACAAGACTCTCTTTTTACACAATGTATGAGAGGAATTAATATCTTGACAGTCATACACTCGAAAGTCAGAGACTACATTTAATGAGTTTTGAATGCGATACCTACCACTCTTGGATGAAAGTATAATGATGATAAATATATTTCAAAATATTATTATTTATTAATATTCTAATACAACAAAATTTTTATTGAGATAAACAAAATTTAATATATTTCTTTAAAAATCAATACTCATATATATTTAAAACAATTATCAACAAAGGTTAAATGTTATACCTAATACACAAGGCTCTCTCATTAGCACAAGATCTGAGAAAGATTAATATTTTAGCAGTTTTATACTCGAAAGTCAGTCAGACTACATCTAATGAGTCTTAAACTTGATACCCACTACTCTTAGATAAAAATGCATGTTATCACACTAAAGCATGACCTCCAAAAAATATATGAAACAAAAGGACTAGTATTAATCCGGCTAGATTAGAATTATTTTCGCCAAAATATATTTAATTTCAAAATTTTTATGAGATTTGATATGTTAGTATTTGTATGATCGCTCACTAAAATAATATTAACAAAGATAATAAAATATTACAGCATATTATGTATGATCATCAACAAAGTTAGTAAAAGTCATACTTTATATGTTCGACTCCAAAATCTTTAATTTATTCAATGATCGATATTAATGTTGAGTATATAATAAGTGAGTCAATGATAATCAATTTCCCAGATGAACTTTTCTCAATGGAGACAAATATATATTGTCCATTTCGTTCAGTCCTCAATAATTTCTTTTTTTTCTTCTTCCTCTACTTCTTATTTTTCTTCAACCTCCTCTTTTTCTTCTACTTTTTCCTCTTCTTCTACTTCTTCCTTTTTTTCATCTTCTTCTACTTCTTCCTCTTTTTCCTCTTCTTCTACTTCTTCCTTTTTTTCATCTTCTTCTACTTCTTCCTCTTTTTCCTCTTCTTCTACTTCTTCCTCTTCTTCTACTTCCTCCTCCTTCTCTTCTTCTTCCTCTTCCTCCTCTTTTTCTTCTTCTCATTCCTCTTCTTTTTTATCATCTTCTTTTTCATCATCATATTCTTCTTTCTATTCTTTTTTTTCTTTTTTTCTTCTTCTTCTCTTTCTTCCTCTTTTACTTCTTCTTCTTCTTCTTCTTCCTCTTCTTTTTCTTCTTCTTCTTCTTCTTCTTCCTCTTCTTTTTCTTCTTCTTCCTCTTCCTCATCATCATCATCACCATCATCATCATCTTCTTATTATTATTCTTTATAATTATTTTTTCTTTTTATTATTCTTATTATTATTATTATTCTGTTTTTTCTTCTATTTCTTAGTAAAATTATAACTCAATTACCTAGTAAAACAACTAAAAATGAATTATGACAAAACTCAATTACAAAGAAAAATTTTGTCAAAAGAAAAAGCCATATATTCGCATTGTCATGCCCTTTGGTTTGTATGATGATGTCATTAGTCACAATAATACTAAAAACTATTATTTCCACAAAAGAAATAAAAATGATACAATTTTCTCTACCATCGATATTAGCTCCAAAATCTAAAATCCAAAAATCCGAAGTGAGATGGTAACTAGAATGAACCATAGGCATGGGAGCATCTAGGTTATAATTATGCACAAGAAAATAAATCTAAAATACTCATCATGAGCAAGCATAACAAGAGCAATATACAAACATGTAGATGATCTAGCCCGAGTATATATGGTAATCTATTGTAGCATATTTAAACTCTTAAATATCATTTGTAACTCATGACACAACATCCAATACAAATCATGAGAGTATCCCAACCTCCCATGAAGAAAACAACAATGTTAATGATATGAATTCTAGCACTATAAGTTCTTTTTTACATATTCAAATTAATAAAACAAAGTAAAATGAACAAAGTGAAACTTAATACCATCTCCACAAATAACTTAATAGGCTAGTTGTAGTAACCCTTCTATCAGCATGAGGTGGGGTTGTAGGATTTTATTGTCGAGACTAATATTTTGACTTCCTTACTCAATCTTACAAAATTTAGTTTTGGGGTTAAGAGTAGCAATTATTTGAGGACGAGAGAGTAGAAAAAATTTAAGAGAAGATAATCAAAAAATTTAATCTAGACTTAGGTCCAAATTATGATTCTAGGAATAAAAGGATTTTGTGTTTTGTTTTAGGAAAGGGTTCAAAATTGCCGGTCAACCATTATAATTGAATTCGGAAAATTCAATTCCCATTTAGGTCTAAAGTAGAGGTTCAGAAATTTGAGAGATTTAAGTTTTATTTTATTTAGGAGTTCAAAAGTGCTAAGATTTGGCTAGAGGATATGAAATTGAGGGTCAATTACTAGAATTAAATTCAGAAATTTAATTCCTACTTATAGTCTGGGATTTTAAAAAAAATTAAATATTTTTTATATCCAATTTGAGAGTTATGTAAGGATAAAAGTAGAAGAAAAAGTGGATAATGATTTCAATTCGGAAGGAGAAGAGAAGTGAGTTTCACACACCCCAGCATGGTGTTCACCTAAATGGATGCCCAATCCCACCAGATTGCTTCGGAGAAAAAAATGGGTGGGGCTTCACACACCCACCAATTTACTTACCGAATACTCACAAAACAAAATCAAATGTCACAGCAAACAACAATGATTTTCTACTAATTCACTATTTTCCAAAAAGTACAACAATTGTTTTTATAGATTCCCAAACAACAATAGAAACTTCAAAATAACAAAAAATAAAATAAAAGGGAGAGAGTTTTGAGAGTTATAATAGAAGATTAATAGACGAAGAATTGGATATGGATTTTGATTCAGAAGGGAGAGAGAAGTGAGTTTCACACACCCCATAGTGGTGTCCACCCAAATGGACACCCACTCCTACAAGATTGCTCGGAGGAAAAAAAAAATAACCAAGGATGGAGCTTCATACACCAGTCAATTTATTTACCGAATGCTCTCAGAATAAAATTGGATGCCACAAGAAACTACAACAATGATTTTCTACAAATTCACTATTTTCCAAAAAGTCCATGGGTTGCTTTTATAGAACCCCAAACAACAACAAAAACTTTGTAAAACAAAAAATAAGCAAAAGCAGGAGAATTTTGATCAACCGAATAGCAATGTTCAATTGACCCAAAATAAAAAATAAACACAAAATAACAAAAAAATAATAATTTTCCCACCAAATGAGCCTTTTTGCATAACTCCTCATAGGCTCTACTTTGAGTTTCAGCACTCAATGCGGGATGTTTTATGGATTGTTTCATGATTGGTATACAGGATAAAAATAGATGTCTTCATCATTCTCTCTAAATGGAAGATCTCTTGCATTGCCATTGAAGTAGACCATTACTTTCATTGTCTTTAAGAAGATCAAGATTGATTCATTACAGCTCATTTTGTGAAATCCAATTAGTGTTCATTATTGTGCATTCTCTCCATAGAACAAGTTAGATATAAACAAAATCAGACTTTGCAAAGACCATTTTAATATCAAGAATATCATTAATATTAATAACTGAATTAATACTATTACAATTTGATAATAATGATACGAGTTTACTCTCATGTGTATGCTCAATATGAGCATGATCTACTAACAAGGTGTGATTTGGGTCAAACAAATGCCTCTATACTCAATCAACTATTCTATATTAAAATTTAGATTAATATTGAATCCCTCTAAGAATTCCAAGATAGACATTATTATTAATCTTCATTAGTATCTTAAAAGTCCTCGCACTATGAGCATGGAATTTTCAAAAGGATCTTTAAAAAAAAAGTTTTATCAAATTTACACCATCACAAGATCACAAACTTGAAAATTTTGGAATGTACGATATTAGTCAACTTGCATTTTATATTGAGTAAGACTCTTCTCGATATGCTCATAAATCAAAAATTTGTCAAACTTGGTGATGTACTCTTTTGTTGAGAATTATCGTAACATGTTCTATTAATCTAACTGTTGAGGATAATAAAATAGAAACAAATATTTATTTTTTATTTAAATTTATATTTTTGTCCAGATACCATCAAATAACTCACCAATCATATCATTTAATTATTCAATATTTGACCAATATTAACAAGCCTTAATTTCATAAACACAACTTATCTTACGTTCTTTCGAAATGATGTACTACTTAAAATAAAGATTCATATTCTTCAATCAGTCAAGAAAAGCTAGAGATTAAGTCGTCCATCAAAAGAATGAGTCTCAACACAAATATTTCTCAAATATAAGTCTTCTAAATTTGTGTGGTCAAATCCCCGTAGTGATTCTTGGTGAGGAAAGTGCAAACAACGAGGTTGTCATCCATAATCAAACTATTTTTTATTGGCAACCACATTCTAACTTGGTAAAATATCCATTGGTTTCTCTTTCAAATATCATAAAGTTGTTATGGAATACCATAAATTCATCTAATCTGGTGCAAATATAAAGGGTTTTGTCATATCATAAAGAGGAGTCGGGTCTCATACTGACATATCTTTCTGAACTGGTCAGACAATTTAATTCCTCTTTATGATAATTAATACCAAACTGAGTGAACATACTACTAAGATTTAATACAAACAATGAAAAAAAAAAAAATAAATAAAAGAACTAGCATAGTAGCCGTAAAATCTTAAGTTGATATCAAACAAATGTGAATTCTATTACCCCAAGTTCTTTTTAACATTATCAAATTAATTAGACAAATTAAAATATACAAATTAAAACATAATGTAATATCTGTTGATAACTTCCATGGGCTAGCTTTTGTGATCATTTCCTTAGCACAATGTGGTGCTTGTGAAATTTTATTATTAGTACTAATATTTCAAATTCCTTCACATCTGGAAATTGGAAATGTGAGCAGATTTAGGAACTTTTATGAAATTCAATTATATGGTTAAACACAATGATTTTTTTTTCAAAGGATGTGAAGATAAAATGAAAGTTTTCTAGCGAAGATAATTAGGAAACTAGATATAAATTTTAGGTCCAAATTATGTTACGGGAATTTGAGGATATTGGGTTTTGTTTTCTAGAAGAATTAGGAAATGCTTTAATCTGCAAGAAAGTTTGAAATTGAGACAATTATTAGAATTGAATTTGAAAATTCAATTCTCACTTAGATCTAGATTAGGATTCTAAAAAATTGTAAGTTTTAAGTTTTATTTTATCTAGAAGTTCAAAAATACTAGAATTAAATTGAATGATATGAAATTGAGGGCTAATTTCTGAAATTAGAATTCGAATAATTAAATTCTCACTTAGAGTTTGAGATTTCAGGCAAAAATAGCTATTTTCCATCCCCAATTCAATTTTGAAGGAAAGGAGGCGTGGGTTTCACATTCCCCAAAATAGCATTTGTTCGATTGAACACTCAATCCCATCAAATTGCTTCAAAAAAACTGGAAGAACCAAGGATAAGGCTTCACCCAAATATTCCAAAAACGAAATTGTGTGTCACAACAACAAATAACAAAAATATTTTTTTTCACAAATTCATTATTTTAGAAATAGTACAGGTGTTGTTTTTATACCATCTCAAATCATAATAGAAACTTGGAAAAATTAAAAAGAAAAAAAAAGGATGGAAAATTTTATTCAACCAAATAGTAACATTTAGCTGACCCAAAATAAAAAAAAAAATACAAAACAACAAAAAGACTTTCCCACCAAGAAAATTTTTCCCATAATTCTTCGGAGACTATCACGGACTTTAAAACTCAATGCAGTGTGTCCTTTGGATGATGTCGTCATTGGTATACATAATGAAAATGAATGTCCTCACCATTTAGTTTCCTCCATCTTGAAGTACCCTTAACGGTTCTCTCATTGTCACGGTATGAAGAAGTTAATATAGTAGTATGATTGATCATCCCAACTCTACTTAATTTAAGTATAGTTTGTAGGTATTTGAATTATCTTATGATAATCTTTGAGAAAACTATAAGCAACATCTCACTAAGAATTTATGTCCAAAAAATAATGTTTTACTCCATTAACAAATACAATTTCAAAATATTATGAATCTAATCACTTAAACTCTTCAATATAGTCTAGTAAGCAACACAAATATCAACTCATCAATCATCTCCTATAATTATGTTGAATATGCATAATAAGATGTCTCATCCAATTCAATTATTGTGTATGCTAACAGTTGATTAAAATTATCATGCAAGTAGAGCATCTCACATGAGTACATTACATAGCTAAATCTCAAACTTTTATACATATGTAACAAGAACCAAATATATTAAATATACTCGAGTCATTCAATTGTCATTAATGAACTAGTAATTATGCATCGAATATCAATCACTCATTTGATCCGACAATAAGTGGGTCATCCAAATGATATCTCACATATCCTTGGCCTAAAAACCAAAATATCACTAAAATATCCCATAATGAATATGTGCACGCCTTTAATTTCTATTGAGTTATCCCCAATAATCTCAGACTAATTTTGATGATCTTTTTTGTAGAAATAAAAATAGAAATTAAACTTTATTAACTTGATAAAATAACATATATTAACGGTTCATATATAGAGGAGCAAACAAATTGAGATTGCCCACAAGTTAGATGTTCCAATCAAATACATAAAATAAATAAAAAATAAAATAAAATAAAATAAAAAAATAAAAGCAAACTTCAACACCCTTAATCAGGTTGATACATAAAATTCTAATATACCAAGATAAGAGAAAAAATAAATAATGAGTTAGTATATACTAAAACAAACTATGATTTCACCAAGATAATTTTTCTCTCAGATTATTAATTGAATTTACTAAAGAAACAATCAATAGGAATGATGCAATAATTATTTCTCTTCTCATATATTAATGCTAAAAAAAAACTATTACAATACCATGCAATAATTTTCACGACAACAAAACATAAGATAAAATATCCTAAATGATTTAGGGACTTAAATTATTTCTCCTAGACACTTAGAAAGAACAATAACAAAAGAACTCAAAATATTCTCCTAGTGATTTAGGGAGAATGAATAACAAAATATAAGAAAAAAATCCCTCCACTGTGTCAAATTAGGAAGAATATTTAATGATAGAAACAACTAGGAAGAGAAAACAAGAATCCCTTCTCCTTTCTATATCGGATAGATCCTTTAAGCTTCCACTTATTGTCAAAATAGTGCTTGACATAGTGACTGCATCTGGATGACTTGTTGATATTATTTAAATGGGAATCGCATTCCTAGGTTTAATGTTGTAAACTTTCCAGATCCATGTGGTTAAATCAAAGTATGTAAATGCATTTCCAAAGGACAAAATTGGTTTGCAAAAAAAATGGAATTTCGGGCAACACAGAAACATCACCATCTTGTACCAGACAAACCATCCTTTCACAATTCATCCTCTGAATTGTTGGTTGCTGATCATGCAATGCACCATGAAACAAATGAGGTGCATGGTCAATTGAAGGTTGCAGTATATTTGATATTTGCGACACTTTTAGGGCCACTATTCTTAGCATTATTTGAGCTTGAAATTGTGCATTAGATAATAGTGATTTCACAAGCAACAGCCTCCTCGCCACTTCATTGTTTGTGTGACTAATATCTTGAACTTATATATGATTTTAATTAATTGACTCCGAGACATTGTGGCTAGGTGATAAACCAATGAATCTCTATGTAAAGCTGATGGACTTAGAAAAACATTCTGAATTAATCACAAGCCAAGTTGAGCTCCACCAATGCACCAGACATTACCATAGCAGCAGTCATGCCATATGCAAACCAATATGCTAATGGTGAGAAGATTCCTCAAGAATGGTTGGAACACCAATAAAGTTTGATTATTCGTGAAGATTTTCAAAAGACATCATCTAACCTTTCTTTCCTCCAAGCTTAGCGCTCTAGCTTAGTTAATATCAGATTAATGAAGAATATTAAAATTTAATAATTTTGTAGCTTTTTATTCTTTTTTACCTTGTATTGCATTATTGATGAGAGCACATAATATGTAGGTTGTCTCAATTACATTTTTTTTATTATATACAAGCTTTGTTTATTCTTTTTTAGTATTGATATTATCAAGTGTTAGTTGAGATTTCTACAAATAGTATAATTTTTTTGTCCCTTTCATTCCCCTCAACTCATTCCCTATTAGTCTTCAGCCCACTAAATATGAGCCTTGGGGTCTCAGTGTCAAAGCAAGTAAGATCCTCATCTCAATAGCATGAATATGGTATTTAGGAAAGATATCTTAGAGTACTATCTAACATCACTATCAATTGAACTTGTATCCTTCAAGATTAGGCAATATTTCTTTTTTGTCAATCAGACTAATATACTGTTGATTACAAATAGCATGGTTAGTTATTAGATTATTACATTGTTTAGATATTTTTATAGCTCAATTAAAATTTCACATGATCCAATTATTTTTATGGCTCAATAAAAAAATATATTAAAATATCCTTTATCCTAATGAAAAAAACTCTTCGAATTTAACCTAAATATTATCATTTTATTAAATTTTCTACAACTTTATTGTTTTACTACTCAATGTCAATATGAGTAACAAATTTTTTAGATTCTTTAAGACAAGTTGATATGAATATAACAATTTTACTACATAATGTATTATTCTTTAATGTATGAAGGATATATCAAGTCTTGAGATTTCTCTTTATAAATATTCTCATTTTAGTAATTTTTTTGAATTTGATCTATTTTTACATATGTGAAAAAATAATACAAATTTGATATTTTTTTTCAATGGGAATGATATAAATTGAATAATATAAATAATTTCTGTCAAATCTAAACATTGCTTTAATGAAAGCAAAAGAATAATAATTTTTTATGATTGATTCAATTATAGGATGCTAAAGGAGTTGAGAATAAAAATATTCTTATTTCATCAAAACCTCATTCAATTTAACTTCATTTAAAAGTTATTTGGATATGAGGTGATGTTATGTATTGAATAATTCCCATGAAGTTCACATTTGTTAGTTTTCTTTGAACACTATGCACACCTCCATCATACATGTCTACATGATCATCAACTCGTATCTAAAGTTGTCATCAGAAACAAAAAAGAAGGGGGCCAACTTAACAAAAAAGACAATACAACCTTAAAGAAAGAATAATCCCTCATGGGACACGAAAAAAAAAAAGGAGAAAATACAACCAAATGAAATTGAATTTCAAATGTGAGACAAGAAAAATTATACCACTTACTGGGATAATGCACGATAAGGATGGAATACCACCAGATAATAGTTAAGAGCTTCTAAAATCTTCATTTCCATCTCAAGTATATCCTTGATCTCGTATCTATAGTTTTCATCAGTATCTGTCAAATAAAAATAATTACATGCACTTTCCGAAAGAAATTGGAATTCAAAACACCACTCAGATGTGAACAATGGATAGAAAATATCATTCCATTGAATTAAAAGATTACACATTTTTTTGATATAGAACACAAAGAGCCTAGCCTGCACAGTGCTTTCTTCTGCCTTTGATGCCAAGTACAAGCAAGTTGGTGCAACCAAGCGTGGATCATATTCAGACATACTCTTACTGAACGAAAAGAAATGGGACTCTCAGAAGTATGGCAATAAGCTTCATGAATTGAGGTTGAATTTAGACACTCAGGATGAGTTTTATTGAAATGAAATAAGCAATGGACAAAATATCTTTGAGGGACTAGGAAAGTACCTGTCTAATCATAAACACATATACAACGATATGCAAATAGCATAACCATCAAAACCAATTCTCACTTTTATTAGGGTCAACTACTTAAATTTTACATCGGTATACAAAATAATTTTATCACATATCTTCATCCAAACTAATTTTTTACATGTCATGTCTCATTGTCTTCATTTATGCTTTAAATAAATTATATTTTTGTCTGCATTTTTTCACTAATTTGTAAGCCTAAACATAATTTTAATCAAGTAGTATTTGGTCTCATCCACACATGACAAATTTAAAATATTTTTCTATAATTTTATCAAAAACACCTAGCATTTCCTAATTCATTTATTTTTTAATTTTATGCTTGTGAATTTCATAACTCAATTTGTGTGAGCTATGCTTGTATTTTTGGTACCAAGCCCGAATAAAGGAGGGTGTGTGAGAAAGTGGAGGTGTCTGTGTCTATGTGTGCTAGTCATTTGCCTATGTGAGATACGCTTACATTATTGATCCCAAGCCCAGATAAAAAAAGAGAAAAACATCAAATAAACAAGCAACCATACAAAACATGTCACAAGCATTCATTAATCTTGGATTAATGATATTAGAAAATTATTAGCTTTAAACAATGCATTACATAGTCCATGGCAAGAATTATTGTGATATGGCCCGATTATAGTGATGAAAAAGTAAAGATTCTCGATCTTTCTTGGAAGAGGACAAATAAAAATGTTAGTCTAAGTTAATATGTTTAGAGCAGATTCTTATATTAGGTCATTAAATGATATGTGTTTAGACTTAGTTGATATCATAAACTATAGAAATATTAATATAGAAAATTTACAAAAGACTGAGTAAAAAAGTGAAAAATTTAAGAAAATTGATAATTATATGATATATTGATAAGAATACAAATATGAATGTTGTTGAGATAATTATAGATAAAGACTTGAAAGATAAAGTTATATAGGTCAAAGGAACTAATGATAGATATATAGGAATCAAACTAGTAGTTGGTGAAAAGATCCTTAATATGATTAGTATTTATGTTCCACGTGTAAGACAATGAAAAAATACATAAAAAATTTTTGAAAAACAATAGATTGATTAATATAAGATATAGCAAGGAAAGAAATAATCATAAATAATACTAACTTAAATGAGCATTTAGAAGTAAGTAATATGGGGTATGAGTGACATTATAGATGACATGGATTTAATGAAAGAAAAAAATGAAAAGAATAATCTTAAATTTTAATTTTGCTTAGACTTTTTTATACCTTATATATTTTAAGAAGAAATTTTAAAGTGATATTGGGTAAGAGTCTTATCACTCAAAATAGATCAGTCGTTATTAATTTATCTCAAAAAGTAAAATCATAAAGAGACTTCAAATAAGTATCAAAAAAGATAATGGTATAACTTAAAAAATAATAATAAGTATTTTTAGAAAAAAAAATGATAACAAAATTAATTAATATTTGAACATGAATATGATTACTATACGAAATATAATAATAAAATATCTTTACAAACTTTAGATATTTAAAAAAATATTTACTTGTATATAAAAACCTGGTAATAGAAACTAAATGTTTAGTGAACTATTATGAAAAAAAAAACTTATTTTAAAGAAATTCAAAAGAATAAAAAAAAATATATTATAGGTGTATAAAGAAATAAAAAAGAAAACTAAAAAAATAATAGATAAAATTAAATTTTAAGATATTATGAGTTGTATAATAAACTACAAAGTACGGGATAAGAAAATAATATTAATAAGTGAGTTTGGATAATAGAAAAGAAAAATGAAAATATTAGTAAGGTAAAATAAATTAAGAATAAAAGAAATTATATCTTATTAAAAATAAAGAAATTAAAGAGAGATAAAAAAATATATTTTAATGATTTTTTACCTAAATTCACTAATTTAGAATTGAATATTTAGAGTGATAGATTACTAAATAACTTTAATCAAGATAAAACTCATGAAGATTAGAAAAAAATCTCAAGAAAATATAAACTACAAAAATCATAGAGTTTGACAATATCCCTATTAAAATTTAAAGGATCATGCAAGAGAAAAGCATGATATGATTGTATTAGTTGTTAAACAAAATTATAATAACCAAAAAGATACCGGATGAATTGAGACAAAACATTTATAATTCTCATTTAAGTGTTGCAATTTTCCCTTTTTTTTTATTTTTATATTTTTTATATTTTTGATAGGAGTAACTTACATGTGATATGTTTCAATCACTTTTATTATATAAATTATTTGATGTAAGATTTTATTAGAATATTATTATATTTATGCTTTTAATATTATATTATTTTAACAAGATAGCAAAGCAAAATTATAACAAAAAAAAAAACAAAAATATTTTCTTTCATTCCATCAATTGGCACGCAATGGTGAAAACTGACACGTGATTATGGCAGCAAAGGTATATGCAGTGATGGTGCCAACCATGCATGGTGGTGGAAGCTGAGGTGCGCGTTGTTGACAGTAGCAATGATGGTGACAATAGTGTTTTTGAATAGCAATCCTAAGTGATGGAGGTGCATGGAGATGCATGATGGTATTTTGGATAGAAATCTTAATTAGGTTTTTGAAAGATCTAACTAAAAATAGAATTAGGATTTACAAAAAAAAACCCAATTGGATATAATTTTTAGAAAAAAATCATAATTTTATCAAATAAAACTACAATTTTGTGATAACTATAAAGAAGAATTATCATAGCGGGATTATGTAGAGAACCATAATTTAGTGTATCCAATATTCACTATATGAGGATATATCATATCAAAGAAATTTACTAGATATTATATCCAAAGAAACCCAAAAATTTTATACAATATTAAGAAATACATACTGGACTATCAAAGTCAACTATAGATAATCACATAGTTTATCTATTATGATACTTATACTTACTATAGAGGAGTATAAACAATTCATCTCTAAGAAAGGAACGAATCATTCTCTTTTTTTAGTTATTACTAGTTATTTCACTCATACACTTACTACAAACTTTGAATTATCGTAAACGATCTATCATTAATATTACTGATAATCATACATTATTCACTATATTATTTTTCTATTCTTAAAATATGATTATAGCTAATGATAAACATTCAATACCCATTGGATATGCCAGTATACAATTTGGTTTTTATTAGTTCCTTATATTTTACTTATTTTAAATTGTCCTATTAGGTTACTCTCTGAGTTTTTTTTTCTATACAACTTAGCTTTGACTTTATCTTAATTTTTACTGAGGTTTATTTAGAAACTCAAGACACTCAGAATACTCCAACTAAGATTGAGCATAGTGGATATATATTCTCTCTTCAACGTTAGAATCATCTTCTAGATATTTGAGTGTGTTAGATCATTTACTTATGTATTTTCAGTTTGGTCACTCATTACTAGCCAAGTTAAACATAATTTATCATGATCTTAAAAGTATTTTGACCCTTGAAGATCAGACATGTCAATTAGGAAAACTTATTAAAACTACATATTCTACATTTCAATCTGATTTTAGTAAAAACTCATTTGATACAATACACTCAAATTTATGAGAACCTAATAGAAATACTATTAGAAAATAATTTTAAGTATTTGATTACTTTTTTGATGACTATTTGAGATATACATAGATTTTATATATCAATTGATAAAAAATATTTGTGATATGATTGTTAGTCATTGAGTTGATATGCCAAAAGATTAAAGCAGAAACATGAGTCACAAGGGTTATAGTACTAAAATTATATGAAGTATTTTTTAGTGTCTTACCAATAATATTTTCCTCTAGTTGGGGTCATGATGAGAAACTCTATGAAGCATCCATATATGATTCTAACAGTTAATCTGCCTCTCTCAGTAAACTACAATACTCTCAAATTTCGATCTCTCCAAAATTAACTCTCAACATCTCTTCATAATGTGGTCACTCCTACAATGGATGTATTATACTAAGGATCTCATATCCTTGTTTCTAATGTGACTGACACTTCATCTACTTCCAAAATATGCATGAGATGTCTCTCCAATGAATCTATGTCAACCTCAAATATATTAAATTGTTTAGTTATGAATCTTTGATCTGAAAGAAAAGACACGATCACTTAGAATTTGACTCAAACTATTATGTTACGAGTATAAAAATATCATGTCAAAAAAATATTTCATCTATCTCACTCTCTCAATCACATCCATATTCATTGGAAATACCTCTAAAAACTAAGTAGCTAGTTGTGTGAAGTGAGTAAAATGAGTGTCACTTGCTTCATCTCTCTAGACTCCTCTAATATCAATCTCATAAGCAAAGAAATATAATTATATATATGTGGTATAAGATGAATACAATAATCATGTGAACTCCCATAATATCTTACATGTCATGCAAGAAGAAAAAATAAAAGAGAAGTTTATCTCAATGGATTGTCACATGGCAATCAACAGTTGAAAATTAGTCTATAATCAGACCTCAATTATATCATTGCCAGGAGGCTTCTTCGTCAAATAATCAAGTTTTCTCTGCCTAGAAAATCACATATAAATTCAAGTAACTGATTGCATGTAATTTAGTTGCCTTAACCTCCACGTATTAATAATTGGGATTTTAAATTCATTGATCAATTAAAATAAATTTGCAAACTATAACAAACTATTTACACAAACCACCACAATCCATAATACCACATTGTTGCAACAATTATACTGCCCCCTCTTTTATCTTTTTTTTTTTGATTCTTTTTGATATTGTGCTTGCTATGCACCACACAGCACCACACACCATGCACCTACTTGTCACATACTTAAGCTTTTTACTAAGATTTTGTGCGTCACTTAGACAACTCGCCCCTCGATTATTGCTAAGTCTGCCTCCCACTTACATTGCTTGCTAAGCATGGCTTCTTTAAACAAATTGGAAACAAAGAGAACTTGAAAAAAATACTTGAAATAAAGAAAATTCTTGTTTGAAAAAAGATTATTTACAAAAATTGGTGGTTTCTAACCCAGGCCACCTCCTCCTTATATATACATATTTGAAAGTATCTATAACCTTTAAATATTCTCAACAAGCCTAGAGACTTCTAAAATATTCTATCATGTATACATGTTTACAAGAAATCTCTAGAAGAATCTATGATAATCTTATCCCTTTTATATCCTTCCACATAAGTGTGTTTTTCTCTAGAATCTTTTAAAATCTTTCACATTCTTCTAGTAAAGAGAGGGACTTTCAAGGAGTGAGGGTGTACAATTCTCACTCATCAAAGCCATAGACATCTTCATCGATCCACCTACTTGAAACTGATTAATCTGTTTCTAAAATTATCATAAAATATTTAATGGTTCCCAACGGGCTTCACTTTCTAATAGGTCCTTCCACTTTACTAAGTATTATGTGTATGCTTAAAAGTTATTCTTTCTCAGGACATAGTCTTCCGAGATGTAGTCCACCTCCTTATCGTAGGATGTCAGCACTACAGTTAGGGCGGCCCTTGTATAAATTTCTTAACCTAGATCCTTATCTTCATGATAGGGCTTTAGATTGTTAATATGAAAAATATAATGAATCTTTAGCTTTGATAGTAGCTTGACCTTGTAGGACACCTTACCAACCCATCCCATTATGAAAAAGAGGCTTTCATATTTTCTCACAAGTCTTTTGTGTACCTTTTGAAAAGACTTAAATCATTATGATATGAGATTGATAAGCACTAAGTCTCCAATCTAGAACTATGCATGTCTCCTCTTCTTGTCAGTCTACTCTAAGTATGAGCATGTTATGTCAGTCTACTCACACCATCTCTTATCCAATTTGTAGGGTGTGAAGAATCATCAATTATTGCCCCATAACTATCTCGAATGGACTCTTCTCAGTTGCCTCAATCCTCTGTAGATTGTAGGAGAACAGAACCATATCTAGCAACTTAACCTAGTCAATTTGATTAGCACTCACAAAGTATCTCGAGTACGGTTCTAGTAGCGCATTCATCCATTCAATCTGCTAATCAATCTGAGGGTGAAAATTAGTAGAGAAGTGAAACTATGTGACCATGAGCTTGAAGAATTTTATCCAAAACTTTCCGGTGAATCGTGAGTTCCGATCACTAATGATGAATTTTGGTAGCACCAATATTTTACCACATTCTTGAGAAATAACCTGGCCATCTCCTCTGATATGTAATTCTTAGGAGCTATAATGAAAATAGCATACTTAGAAAACCAATCAACTACCACTATGACATATCCATATCCTTCAGACTTAGGTAAACCAATGATGAAGTCCATAGTCATACTCTCCTGAGGCTACTTTGCTATGGGTAGTGACTCCAACAATCCCCTAAATTGGTGCTGCTCCACTTAGTCTTGTTGGCACATAAGACAAGTTCTCACATGAGTATGCACATCATCTCGTATCTGTAGCCAATAATAGACAGACTCTAGTAGTGTCCTCGTCCATCATTGCCCTGAATATCAAGCCTATTTGAAGTCATGATACTACATGATAAGATTCTTTCTGATGTTTCCTCACTTGGGCACATAAAGTCATTTTCTCTTTGTGCAGAGTAGATCGTCTTCTACCCAAAACCATCTCATCTTTCTCCCATGAACCAATGTGATAAGCCTTTTGGCCATTGGATCATGTTGTTACTCTTCCTTTATGAGATTCATCATTTCTCCTTAAGACTAGCTAGTCATGGATGCTAGCTCCTGCATTCAATCTATTTTTTATTTGACTACCTATATAGATTATAAGATTAAAATAGAATTGTAGAAATATATATTAAGATACATATTTATGTACATAAACCAAGTAGACAAACCTAAATGTTTGATTCACAAAAAATTAACTATTATATTTATATTTATGATACAAAGTATGATAATTATAATGAGACCCGAGTAGAAACATAGATACCTTATTAAAAGTTGAAGATGATATCTTTTTCTATCTATTAGCAAGGAGCAAGTGATAAGGTTGTCCGTCAAATAGAAATAAACTATCTAGATATTTAGATACCAATTACTATTATATTCTATCATATGATAACATTAAGAATTTTAATATATTAGATTGGTCAAAATCATATTAATTTAATTATCTCATGTTATCAAGGAATGCATGTGATCTATTAAATCCTTTGGTGTCTAGCATAACAGCAAAATCTATTTTTCTATATTTGTGATTATTATTTTAGATGAGATCCAAAATACAACTAAATATCATTAAAATAAGTTAATGCTTAAAAGATTGAAATGATTTAAAGATGAATATTCATAATAGAGTAAAATAATTGTTGGTTGATGATAACTCATGCGATATAATTATGAATATTAAGACTAGCACTAGCATTAAAATTAAATGTGACAATCTAAAATAGACTAATGAGATAGACTAAATAGTGAATATCATTTTTGTCATATCTCATATTTTATGTGTATTTATTTTGATGTACTTTTTTAAAAAATTTTAAGCCTCTTTTATTTATATTTTATTATTAGTCATATGATGTCTATGTTATGATATTCGAAAACAAAATACATGTATATTTTTTATTCAGTTATTGACTTATAGTATTTATGTATTATTAATTATATTCAATTTAATTTAAATTATAGTACAATACAATGCTGAAATTAAATTTTGATACTTAAATTTTACTTTAAATTTTGATATTTAATTTACTTAAAATTTTTATTATTTGTTGAATGATCCGAACCACCCTACCATTGTAGCCATAGCACAACACACAAGGTGCTACTAACTACCCATGATCCATCAAAAATATCTTATGCCCCACATGCCACAAGCCCATGGGGTCCCTCCCAATGGGCCTTGAGCTCTTGGCCACTGCCCAATGGCAATTGGACTTGGCTGGCCAATGCCAGCCAGCTAGGACCATCAGGCTGGCTGTCAGTATCATGGCTGTGTTGTGCCACTGCCGCCTAGACCTAGCATGACCCAATTCGACCTAGCACAACCAACATGCCCAATACATAAAGTCGTGCCATCAGACCATGCCAGGATGACATGAAATTTGCATGTGCCGGCACAGCATGGCACAGGCACCATTTTCATGTTACGTCTGGTACGGCATGGTGGTCCGACTAAGATACCATATTTTAGGTTGTGCTAATACAACACAGCCTGTTTGACACCTTTATGAATCATACAGAGCATAAGTGTTAGGCCTATGTACATCGTGTGCCCCTTGTGACCATGAGACATCTTCAAGTTAAATGTTCTCATCAAAATATTAAAATTAAATAATAAACAAATAAAAATTATAATATCTTCCATCAAGTTTGAGCATATAAATCTATAATGCTCTGATATCTGAATGTATCCCTTCAAGGCCTTTGTGAAGATCCATTGGTTACTCTGATATTTGAATATATGTTATAATAATCTCGTCCTAAATCTTTTCTATGAGAAGGAAGCAGTTCATTTAAATGTGTTTTATCTGCTCAAGAAATAATAGATTAAAAGATTATATATCTTATTATTTGATTGTTATCGTAAAAAATAATGAAAGAAAATAGTGCATATTTGATCTTGAGCATATGTCACATTCAAAATATTTTATAATTAATTATCATTATCATTCTAAATTATCTATATATTATATCTCAAAATAATTATATCTTTTACTTTTTCATGAAACAAGAGTACCTCCAAGAAAAATATAAATATTCTTATCATAGATATTCCATTTATGCATATCGATATTTAACTCGAATCTAAAAATCTTGCTAACTATAAATATTCATGATTGTTAAAAGAGATCACAAGTCATAAAATTTTCTCCGCATAGCTCAATATGTAAAGAGCTATATCAAGGTGAACATGTTGAAGAATAACTAGGAAAGATCCAACTATACCAATTACATATGTTATATCTAGTTTGGTCATAATTAAATAATTAATCTTTCTTACAATTATTCAGTAAATAAAAAACTCGAATGAAAATATCACATTAGAAGTGAAATTAGTATCTAAATTAATAAAAGGATCTACTAGAGCACAACCCAAAAGATAAAACTCTGCAAAAGTATAAGTATATATCTCCGTTATGATAAAATAATATCATTCGTAAAATAAATCACCTCAATATCAAAAAAATATCTAAGCCTCTGAAGTTATTTATCTAAAATTGTATTTGAATGTATCTTTTGCGTTGAATTATTTGCAACTTATCATCTCTTATAATTAGATTATCATCCATGTAGATAATCAATAAAATCATTATGTCATCAAGACTCATCTAAATGAATAAAAAAATTAATAATATGCATATATAACCTAAACGAATTGACTACTTGTGAAAACCTCACAAATAGGCTCTATGTGATTGTTTAAGGGCATATAATGCCTTACCCAATCTCAAAACTAATTTAATCATACTGCTTGAAACCCAGATGACTGATCCATATACACCATGAAAAAATGCATTCTTCACATCTAGCTATGATATTCTCCAGCTATGAGATACTATAAGAGAAATAAGAATATGCAATGAAATCATTTTAACAACTAGAGAGTAAGTAGACTGATAGTACACACTAAATGTCTAAGTCTTTCCCCTCGCCTTAAGACAATTTATCTTCTCATCTAGCATGTCTTCACAGTAAATGCCACATTCAGCCAACAACAAATATTCATGAATATTATGATACTATTTTTCAAATTACATTAAAAAGGATGATATGCATCTCTTCTATCATTGCATGATGCTACCATGAATAAGATAATATTTCAATAATAGATTTGAATATGTTAATAATATTAAAAATAATAATAATTAAAAAAAAGAACAAGACAAGAGTATGACAAAGCTTATAAAATCAAGTATTGAGTACTATTCATATGTTCTTTCTAAAAAGCAATAAAAATGTTATGATCAAAAAGGCTAGTGGCAAGATCAACTAGCTTATCAAGAGGCTCATTTTTGGTCTGAGAAGGTTGGGCATGTCTCTCTCTCATGGTATAGACTCCAAGTGATGTATGGTCAAGTCTCTTATTAGCAACTCAATATGATTCTATACTTGTACAGACTCATGTACTATCATATTATCTAGGTCTGAATGAGGATTTCCTACTCAAAAAAACATTACTCTCTCTAAACTTAATATGATCAGAATTTATTAGTAGGTATAATAATTTCATTGGAGTAATATCATACTAAATACCAATATGCTCATTTATATTCGATGAGTAACTCTCTCTATTAATTAGTAGCTCAAACAAGACTATAAGTAAAAGATGAAAGATAATTGATCTAGGTGTAACATCTAGATTTATACTCTTCCAGTCTTCCTAAGTTCATTAGAGAACAAATCATGATAAAAAAAATATCATTGACTCTTATTAAAATTATATTTATTTCTAATTTGAAATGCTTGTACCACCTTTAGATACTAAAGTATCTAAGAAAAATAGATCTTAATGCCTTATATGCTTTTGTCTCATTTTTAAGAACAATCAAGAATAAAATAAATACACCTAGGTGTCAAATGGGTCGTACAATGCTGGTACGGTTTATTTTTGGGTGACCCAGTCAGGCCACCATATCGTGCTAAGCACGGCCCGACATGGAAATCATTACATGCCCAACACGGCATGACTAATAGCTTGCCCGGCTTAGCACGACATGACCAACATGATTCCAAGCAGACTCATGGCTATTGGCTAACATGCTGAGTCATCTCGGATCATGCTAGATCATACCAATTTTGTGAACGCCACCACAAACATTGTCCATCAGCAACCACCACACACCGATGAGTGGTCACCACAGAGAACGCCACATTAGAGGTGTCAACTGGGCCGGGCTGGCCCGACACGAGGCACGGCACGGTTCGACCGTGCCTAGGCCGGCCCGACACGAAAAAATCACGTGCCCGGGCCCGTGCCGTGCCATGCCGAGGCCAACCGGGCCTTGTGTCGTGCCTGACCCAGCACGGTTCGGTGGCCCATGACACGGCAGACCGGCACGGCATATACCCCTTCCTGCAAAAAAGAGAGCGGGTCGGGTCCAATCATACCCGACCCGTGGTCCCCCGAGCCGACCCGATTCCCCCCCCCAAAAGGGCAAAAAAAAATAAAAATAAAAATAAATTGTAGCCGTTGGATCTCGCCTCCAACGGCTAGGGGGCAGAATCCAACGACCCTCATGATTTTGCCCCCTAAAAAATTAAAAAAAATTAAAAAAAATATTTTCTATAATCTATAAATTTCACCCCCCTCTCTATAACATTTATATTTTTCATAAACATATTTTCTCTCAAATCTCACATTCTCTCTCTTAAAAATCATTGCGCATCTCTCTCAGGACTCGAGAAGTCAGGATTTCGTCATTTGGCTTAGCTTTTCGGGAATCTCAACTTAGGTTTTAAATTTCGAGCTAGACTGTGGTGCACCGTGCACGTGATCGACCTCACTGCTTTACCGGATAATTTGTTTTAAGTTTATTTTTTTACTTTCTCTCTCTCTCTAGTCTCTCTCTCTAGACCTAAAATAGATAAATTTTAAATATATCCTCTAGTCTCTAAATAAGTGTCCCGATTAACAAAAATCCTAAAAAATAACAAATACTAATAAAACATATTTAACTTTAAAAAATTAAAATCTTACACAGAGGTCTGAGGCTGCTGAAATTTTGGTTTCTCCAGTCGTCTCAACCCAAACTTCTAAAAAATAAGAAACTAGGAGGACTTCTGTAGTTTGGACTCATTTTAATATAATAAAACAAAAAAATATTAGGGATGATGAAAAAAAAATGCCACAGTGCAAATATTGTATAAGAATTTTAGCATGTAAGAGTTTGTTTGGAACTGGACACCTTAAGAGGCATGCCTAATTATGCACCAAAAAACATGGTCCATTAGATCCTAGGTAAACCCAACTTGACACTGTATTTTTTGAGACTAAATCAAGTTCAGTCTCAAAATTTACTCCCTTCATATACTCCAACGAGTTGGGTAGGGACGACATGACCAGACTTATCACATTGATAGACCTTCCGATCAGATTTTCAGAAGATCAAAGGGTAGTACGCATCGTGCAGACATATTTTCAGCCTGCTTATCATAAAATTTTTAGGTTCATATCTAGGAATGACATACTAAAATTGTATGAGTTAGAAAAACAAAAAATAATTAATGAATTTATGACATATAGTGAAGTGGTGTCAGTGACGTCTGATATCTGGACAAGTCACGATGAACCATCTTATGCATGTCTCACCAGCCACTATGTAGATTCTAACTAGATAATGAATAAAAAAATTTTAAGATTCTCTGAAATTCTTCATCCTCATAATGACCCAACCATTTTTGAGTGTATGATAAAAATCTTTAAGGAATATAAAATTCAAAATAAAATTTTTAGTGTCACATTCGATAACACATCTAATAATGAAATAGCGATTAATATGTTTGTTAAAAATATTAGAAAATTATCATTATGATAGATTTTTCATGTCAGATGCATGTGTCACATAATTAACCTGATTGTTCCAGCGGGTATGAATGTGTGTTCCCCCGTGTTAGATAATATACGTAATGCACTAAAATATATTCACACTCCTCACAGACAATAAAAGTTTGGTAGTCTCTGTTTGTCTGCGAATCTTAAGAAGAATAAATTTCAATCGGATGTGAGACATCGTTGGAATTACATGTACCTGATGTTGGAATCATGTGTTGGATACGAACATGTAATATCCGACTACGTCAATAGTAAGAGTGACAAACTTATTATTGACGATACTGACTGGGCTTCAGGAATTTCATTTATGAAATTCCTAAAGATTTTTTATGATACGACAAACATGTGTTCATCGGTTTATACGCCCACGACTTGCATTGCACTTCAGTGCATATACAACATTAGTAGTATGTTTAGGAAGTATCGAGCTGACCCGACACTTAGTCATATGGTTGCATAGATGGAAACCAAGTACTTGAAGTATTTGTCCACCATTCCATTTCTTTATTGCCTCACTACATGCAAAGACCATAGGGTTAAAGTGGAAGGGGTAGAAAACACCCTGACTTACATTTTCTCGTGCATGAACTTGGAAGAGCCACCTGAAGGGTTCATTCACGAAAAGTTAACTGACATGTTCATATATTACGATACTAGGTATGGTGGTGGTGGTAGTGAAACTGTGATTACGGACATGAATACCTTGTTCGGAGATGACGATTTTTCCATTCAGCTAGCAAGGGGGAAACGTAGGGGTGAACAATCACATAAGAGTAAACTTTCTCGGTACTTAGATACTGATTACTGCTCAATCCTATCACATTCTGATACTAAAAATTTTGATATATTACAGTGGTGAAAATCATATGAGTCAACCTTTTCTCGTGCTATCTAGAATGACACGAGATCTACTGACTCCTCTAGTGTCAAGCGTAGCATCGGAATCTGATTTTTCTATTGTAGTGAACGTGATTTCGGATAGGAGATCGAGATTACGTCCAGATATTGTTGAGGCATTGACTTGTTTGAAAGATTGAGAGGATTCGAGATTTAGCATCCATGATCATGCTGAAGCTCGGACTGGGACAGGGACTGCAGCTGCATCCACTACGATAGTGAAGGAGTTGATTGCTGATGATGATGATCCATATGATACTGATCTTGGTATTGCGGCTGATGATGCTCATGATATGCCGATTGACGATTGATGATGATCTACTGTTTTTTGATTTCGATGTTTTGTTTTTTATTGATTGTATACTTTATTTATACGTTACGTTAAACTTTAATTTGTTTGGTTCGGACCTTTGGTATCTAATGGCTGATTGGTCATTTTTTATTTGATTTGTTTATATTTTTTTACTTTTTAAATTTTTTTAACATAAATTATTGATTTATTTATTTTCTTGTTTTAATTTTTCATTTAAAAATTTATAACTCTATTATATAATTCTAATAAATTTTAAACTAATTTTATTTTACATTATAAAAAAATTTTAAACTTTGTAAATTTAATAAAATTTAAACAATATTCATATTATAAATTTATAATATTATACATTATTTATAATTTTATATATAATTTAATAATTTATATAATTAAAAAAAAAAATTTAAAAAAAAATTTCCTGGCCCGAAGGGCCAGGCCAGGCCCGGCTTTTATAAACCGTGTCGGGCCAGGCACGACACAGTACAGCAACCGTGTCGTGCCTAGCCCGACACAAAAGCATGGCCGTACTCTAAAAAATGGGCAGGGCCAACCCGCCCATCCCATTTGACACCTCTACGCCACATGGATGTGGTGAATAAATATAGATAAAGAAATTTTTAAAAATTCTAGTTTTTTTTTAAGAAATGGGTAAGAGTACGAGGCACGGTAGCCTTTGGCCAAGCATGGCATAAGTCATGCCTCAGGCTGACATGATACAGGTCCAGGCATGATTATGGACCGTGTCGAGCTTGAGCCACCAAGCTCACTTGACACCTCTAAATACACCCAAAAATTCTAGGAGCAAACTAAAAGCCTCTTTCCAAGATGTAGGATAAAAAAGGATATGCCCTGAGAAGAAATATAAGAAGACATTTGATTGATGAGATAGATTACAATTAAAATTCTCTTGCCAAAAATATTTCAATATATTTTTTTTCATGTAGGAGTGACCAAATCGTTTCAATCAAATATTTATTTTTCTTTATAATCACTATATATTATTAGGATATGTTAGCATGGGAAGTCTGATGTATAATCATATAATATATAAATAAGTATTAAATCAATTGGATATATATATTTTAATATATTATCACTATTTATTTTTTTAATATTTTTGTCAAATTAAATTTTTTTCATTTTTGTGAAAAGTCTAAAAAAGAGAAAAAACTTATGATCTATCATAAAAGAGATATATTCATACATATCTCGAATAATAATCAACAAAAATTATGAGATATTTAAATCATTTTTAGTCATATCTCTACAAAATCCTCATACATCTAATTATATCAGATTGAATGAGTCATCACTTAATCAGATTAACATGTAAAATAGGAAGTTCTGATAAATTTTTTTAGCTGACATGTCTAATACTCTATAATTAAAATGCCCTTATGACTAAAGTAAAATATTCTTAATTTGATCAATAATAAGTAACCAAGCTAAAAATAGATAAAGAGCTTGTCAAAATACTCAAACATCTAGAAGATATTATTATTGAAGAAATAACATATATACTAGCATGTTCAATCTTTATTAAAATCTTTCTTAGAATCTTCCAATCATACATATAAATAATAATAGAAAAAAAAATTAGAATTAAATTATCTAGAAAGATAACTCATAGATAATAAACTAATAAAATTATCAAGAACAAGTAAGTTACAAGAAAATAATAAAGAACTAAATGAATACTATCATATCCAATGATTTTCAAATATTTATCATTTATGATAAAATATTTTCTAGATGAAAAATTTTTTGGTACCTAAATGAAAAATTTAGTATGCGACCCAATTATGCATCTCCTGGTGACTTCTTATCATAGGTTATTTAGGTTGGGTCGGATTGACTAGGTTACAGTGTAGTAATTTAGTTATTTTTTTTGTAATGTTTCTTAATCTTTTGAGGAAAGATAACTAAGAAAGATGTTATGAATAATTAAACATATACCATTCAAAAAAAGTGACAGAATTGCATATATATTGTATACATAGTGAGCTCTATCATTTTCTATGTTGAGTTCTCATTTTAAATAGTTTCAAGATCTTTCTATACATACAGATTCAGCAGCACTTGCCATTAGAAAGAAAGATCGATTTAATGAATTCTCTATCTTCACTCTCATGGAGATAATATTTATCCCTGATAACACAGATTATAGTGAGTGAATTATTTGTGCTCATTTGAATATTTATCACAAAGTGATCTTGGCCTCAACGAGTAGTAAACAGACAAATACTCACCTTGGCATATACAATATTTATTTCAAGGTATCATTTAGTTCCAGCCAATAGATGGAGAGGAAGCAAGAATAGTTATAAGGAGTGAGACGACCATGGTGACTAGTCATCTCATCATTGAAGGAAGATGGGACAAACACTTGGGACACTTGTTAGCATTTACATATTGAGTTGAGATGGAAGCACTTTCAGCTGACAAGGGTCGTAAAGCAGGCTATTCGACTTACTCAATGGTGCTTACCGAGATCACACATGGTTATCACAAAGACTTTTATAGAGTATACCAATCTGTAAATGCACTACAAAGTTTGTTGGGTGGTCAGGTACTACAATTTTTCTCTATTACACTACAATCCTTGATAGTTTACTCATATGTCAAAAATTATATTACAAGTAATCACTCTTCATTTTTCTCTCTTACTATCTAGAATCTTTGACATTATAATCAATTATATCATTGTTAGGGTAAATAATTATGATACCATCAATATCCATTTTACTTTTTGACAGATTCGTTATATTCCAGATTTTTCTCAGTCATATGTTAGTTGATTACATTAATAAATAATTAAATTATTATATTTTTATTCCTAATGCTTTTTTATAGGATTGGTAAACTTTGATAATTTCTTTGAGAATTGAGCCTGATGGACTTTTTATTTTTTGCTCCATCCTCAAAAAACTTGTCACATATTTGAGTATAGTTGATTTATTACTTGTTTACTCTCAACATGGGTATTCTTCATAGGCCAAGTTGAAGCTTCTAGAGAAAAATATAAATGATGCTATCATGATAAATTATGAGGCATGTTAGTTAGTAAAAAAATCATAATACATCAGAAAAAGATTATTTTAGTTCGTACATATACTTAAAGATCATGAGGGCAAACAAATATAGTAATTTTATTATTTTATTGCTTTCATTAATGATTATACATATTTTATATAATTTATTTTATTTTAAAAAAGAAGTCAGATTTTCTATCTTTTTATAATATATTTTCTATCTTTTTATATTCATATGTAAAAATATATTTTTATATATGATTATACAAAATAATTAAAATTAAATTTAATTGTAATATTTAGATATTATGAAAACAACTCATCCAAGTATACACATGGTGAATTTTTCTCATATTTTGAATAGTATGAGATGATCCACCAAACATCATGTGAAGAGATATCTGCCCAAAATCAAATGATCAAAAAATAAATAAATATTTAATTAAAATAATTAAAATAGTTCTCTTGCGCATAAATGTATCCCAACATTTTTAGGGTTGTATAAATAAGACAAACTATTTAACTAATCAAATATCTTCATCGATCCTTTTTGAATCATATATCATTTCTAATGTTTTTTTCTATGAATGATAATAAATCACGTACTCTCATGTATTTTGGGGTATATATGTTCTATACAAGATATTTCTTTCAAAAAAAGGTATATAATTCATGTATATATGATCTAGGAAATATATTATATCACGTACTCTCATGTTCTATACATTATTTTTTTTCAATTAATAAAATTCTATTTTTTATCTCCTATTTCTCTCATCTCTCCCATCTACTTCCATTAGCTTTTCCAAAGCAACCCTAGCACCATTTTAACATGGCATCATAGTTGGGTTTTTGATAAAGTGGTGTTGATTTTGGAGTGCAAGTGAAGGTGCACTCTCTGGCAATGCCGATAACAACAAATGCTAATAGTTTGTGGCAGTGATAATAGCATTATCGTACTGTAACAATAAAATACCCATGTACAACAAGTATCCTAGACTGTTCTTATTATTTGTGGCCGTCAAACATCCAATGATATGCTTTTGTTTGAATAGAAGCATTTTTCAACAAAGGTTGTGGACTCCATGGCAGCAGACATGATGAAACAGGAACAGGACCTTTGTTGTAAGATAGTGTGTGGGTGTTTTTAAAGACTTTTTATTTTCAGAAATTTTATATAAAATCATAATGAATATTATTTCTGGTTGATATTTTTACAATGTTGTGAAATAAAAAAAATAGATAGAAAATAATTGAAATCAATATAAAATCAATGAGGACGACCCAATAAAAATTGAGGATAAATATATACTTACTTTGAACAACATCAATGAGCATCTAATCTATGACTCAAGGGTACGTGGGTCACTTGTTAGAAAATACACCTTAGACTAGGATGTGGGATTGATAAGTGAATCATTATTAATACATAATTACTAATACATATTTGGCAGTCAATTGATCTCAATATGTCGAGTGTATTTGGCTCTTACAATACTTGTAATAGAGTTTGCAATTTGATAGTTTTAACACATTTTTTGAGAATAATTTATTTATATGATTGTATTACTCAGTTATTAATATGTATATTGACTGACTAGGATGAGACGACTCATTATACAACTTTATTATAATTATAAAAGATAAATGTTAGTATGATACAAATATTGTAATATCAGACTGCATTGAAGAAATTTGGCAAGCAAATTTATAACATTCTTTATATGTAGTCATTGAGAGAGTGATATACTATTTTAGAGATAGAAATTCTTGGAAAGAATATATTTTTATATTTATCGAATATTTATCAGAGAGTGACTCAACCATCTACGACTATATCTCAATTGAGTGGAGTTGAAATAATCATCCATTGCATTGTAGCATTATCATCACACAATAGCAATGACAAAGCTGGGAGACATAGTAGAGGCATTCTAGTAGGCAAAAAGGAAAAAGTAACATATTCTTGTTGTGCAAGACTGAGACATACTCAATAGAGATACTAGATGTTGCACTCTGAGTTATAACGGACTTTTCAAAATTCAAAAGTCATACAACATACCACTAGACCTACTTAGATTGATTCTTCTATGATCGTATGTACTAGTCATGTTCACTAATATTTTTTCATGAGTATGTTTGATTTTATTCTTTGGATACTACTAGTTCAATCACATCTACATCCATGCATTTTATGCTCATCATCTCATTCCAGATTCTTGGGTAGTAAATTCAAGAATAAATATCCATACTGTGGATAATCACTCTATATATTTTTTTTAGTAATTCTAAAACTTATGATATTATCATTACCAATAACTTTTTTTTATGAACAACGAGACATAGAAATATTAAAGTTGATTTTTTTATGCATGTTTTATATATACCATAATATTGTCAAATCTATTTTATATCAGATGATATATAAAGCAACAAGGTTTTGTTGTTTTCTCTTGTTTTTTTATGTATGATCATCATAATAGACATATGACTTCTATGAAGATCTAGGGAGATGGACTATACTAGTTTTTTTTGACTCACATGTATCCTAAATATTGATTCACTAGTGATATACTCTTAACTATATGGGTCAAAAGGGCCTGGCCGGACTGGCCTGGCTTGGCTGGAATGGCTCAACCTAGTTTTAGGCCGCTTAGTCGGGCTACCGTGCCTAGCCCAGCATGGTTCTGTGGAAAGTCAAGCCCGGCACGGGCCCACGGCCTGAAATCTGTCGAGTTCGGCCCGGTTGGCACCGGTTTGGGTTAGGCCGTAACCCTAATTTTTTAAAAAATTAGGGCTTCAACTGCATGCGGCCGCCATCACCCTTTCGAGGCTCGGCAAGCCTCGCTCATCAGCATCGGCTCGTCGTGACCACGCTCAGTGCGTGATCACGCATGTCGTGCCCACGTGGCAAGCATTCATGTCTTGCCTGGCACGGCACACATGCCGAAATCCCTCGGCCCAGCCTAGCACGACCAGTGCCGAGGGCAAGGCCAGAAAGGGCACGGGCAAGGGTCATTCCCATGTCGTGCCAGGTAGGGCCAGCCTGGTTAGAGGTGTCAAACAAAACGTGTCGGGCCGGTCCGGCCCATTTTTTTTAGGCCCGACCGTGCTTTCGTGCCGGGCCAGGCACATCACAGTTACTGTACCGTGTCATGCCTGGCCCGACTCGGTTTTGTAGAGTTCAGCCCGGCACGGGCCCGCGGCACAATCAGCCTGGTTCGACCCGGTCAGGCCAAACCCTAAATTAAAAAAAATAAAGTTTCGGCGCACGCCGTCGCGCCGAGCCCCTAATTTAAAAAAAAAATGGTTTCGGTACGGTATCGTGCCAACGAGTCATGGTACCGTGCTGGGTCAGGCATGACACAAGGCTCAGATGGCCTCGGCACTGCACGATTGTGTCGTGGTCAAGCATGGCACGAGCCCAGGCACAAAAAATTTCCGTGCCGGGCCGGGCCGGCCCTGCTCAGTTGATACCTCTAAGCCCGGCCCATTTGACACCTTTACTCTCGACTAAGACATTCTTTGCTTAAAAAGCTAAAGATTCTAAAATCTAGTATCAGACTTAGAGGAATCGCATCTATTAATTGTGAGATAAGTCAGTTAAAAATATATACAAGATCATTCTATCAAACATGTTAAGATGATCCAAGTGTCATAGCCCAATGAAACTCTAAAAAATATCAAATCACGAGCTGGAATTTAAGATGTCCAGAATAATCTTGAAAAAATTCCAGAAAAATTCTAGAATATTCTAAATACTTCAAGACCCCTTCTTATTCTAGAATATTCTATTAATTTCTTATATGATGAGATTGTCATATGTAACATAATGAGTTATTGATAAAAGAGATCTTTCACCATACAAGGGAGTTTTTTTATTAGTGTATCACTCAAGTTTCATGTGTATTAAATATTCTCTCTCTAAATATTTTTTTCTCATTAAGCTTATGTGTCAGATCTTGTAGGTGTAACTCTTGTAAGAGACAAAAACAAACTGGCTTAATCAATTGAGGAAAAAAAATTTCTAGCATATGTTCACACATATAGTATTAAAGCATGTGATCTAATATGTGGTATCAAAGCAAGGATGACTTCCTTGTTATGATATCTATTTCCAAGATTAAAAGCTCTTGGCAAGATATGTATCATATCAAGAATATTTTTCTTGAAAGCTCGAATGGCAACGGCATAATTAGTTATTGATAAATTACTATATAACTTAGGATACTAATACGAGCATTGAGGAGGTGACATCGATAAAGAAAAAACTCAAAAAACATGATGCAATGCACCTTCAATATCATCTTGGAGGCGCTACACCAAAAGAACTATATTTTAGAAACCATTATGATTGCTATGCAAGAAGAGGTTGAAACATGAAGGAAACTAAATCTCAACATAATCAAAGGTAATGGGTGGATCAAGATGATGAATTCTAAAAATTTGAATAAGTAGCATTATACATAGTGTGTAAGTACAATTAGAAGATTAGAAGGAAAAAGAAATGATTAAGATAATTCAATTTGATGTTAATGACTAGATATTTGGATTGAATTTTTTAAATCAGGTAAATACACTTTTATTTTCAATTTCTGATTGTATATATATCATTGATCATATTTGTCAATGTATTATTCTAATAACACAAAGTAGCAAACAATCTGCAAAAAAAAAATTATCTACAACCACAATTAGTAAAAGAAATAAAACAAAATGAAATAATATATTTGACAACCCTAAATAATTGTTATAGTATTTTAATTCATTTTGAGATGTGTCTATTGTATTATCATAAAAGTTACCCTAGAATAGGAAGATAGACTATCAAATTAAATTGATGTCAAATGTCTTTCTAATGACCAATGTACCCTATTAAATGGTTATCTTAGAATTCGAAGAACTAAAAAAATAACTAACAATTGATTGATATTAGGTATATTCTACATTCAAATACCTCATATGGTGCTCATATTTTATTTTAAAGAAAACATAATAGATCATTGTGGTTTAGTATTAACTATCAAGCCTTCAACAAGATGATTGTGAAAAATAAATATATGATACCTTTGATTGCGGGCTTATTTGACTAACATGTGGATGTGAGATGGCTTCCCAAACTTAATTTGAGGTTAGAGTATTATTAAGTATAAATAATTAAAGATAACAAATCAAAGATAATATATGTGATGAGATACAAGTCCTATAAATTTTTGATGATGTTATTTGAACTTACAAATGCACCGATCAAATTTTGCATTTAGATGATATTATTAAATATAGCATATTATTAAAAAAATATGATAATCATTTAAGTGAAATATTTTAAATCTTGCAAAATAATAAATTATATGTCAAATAGGAAAAATATTCTTTTTCCCAATCATATTGTGCAAATAGAGTGATAAGGATGGACAATGATAAAGCATGGACTTTATTCAAATGGGAACAACCAATTAAAGTAATAAAGATGAGATTATTTCTTGAGTTGGTCATTTACTTTCAGCATTTTATTCAGTGATATTCATACATTACCACATCATTAATTAACATATTTCAGAAGAAAAAGTTTGAAAGTAAAGTAAAGTTTGCTAAAAAAGATTTTAATTCTTTGAAGCAAGCATCAAGCTATCACAAAAGAGCATGTCTTAGCATTGCCGGATCATTCCAAATCATGGAAAGTATACACAAATGCTTTGAATTTTATAATCAAATAAATACTTGTCAAATAAAGTCATCTAATATTCTAATTACATTTAAAAATCAAAAAATAAATAATAATAAATAATAATATACAATTTATAAAAAAATGTGATAATAATTAACTGTTTGTAAGCATGGAGACACCATTTTTTAACATCACAATTTGTGATAAAAACTAATAATATAGCTACTAGTTATTTTCAAATACAAAATAAGCTAACTTCAAAATAAACCTAATGGCAATAATTTCTTGTTGAATTTGACTAGCATTTGAGCACAAGAAAAAAAATCAATATTGTATCAGATATGTTAAGATAAAAGACAATACTTACAATAATTAATCAATCACACAAGTACTTAAAAGTTCATATTAAAGAGGAATTGTCCAAAGACATCATGACCAAATCTCTTATGAAATATGCCATTGAGAAAAAAATACAAAGATTTTGAGTAGAAAATTATTTACTTTCACAAAGGAGCAATGATTATATGTCTCCTCATTTAGATAGTTATAGAAAAAAATCATATATAAGTATTATCATTCCAAGTGAGAGTCATTCAGATATGTATCATACCCTAGCTCTTATGAATGAGTGATACTATTCACTACACATGAGAAATGATATAAAAGCTTACATGAAAGATTTGTCTAATTTGCCAACAGGATAACATAAACCTGAATACAATAATTGATCTTTTATAATCATTATAAATCCCAAAACAATAATCATAGAATATTTCAATTGACTTCATTATATGATTTCCCAAAATTAATAATTTTGATAGCATCGTAGTAGTAGATAATCAATTCTCAAAATATATTAATTTCATCTCAGTCAAGAAAAAACATCCAATAGAAAAAACAATATAACTATTTCGAATGAACATTGTGAATATTAAAACATTCCCTAATTCATATTTAGTGATCATGATAGATAATTTACATAATGATTTTGGACATGATTGCTGAAGCTGTTAGGATCAAATCTAAAATTTATTATCTGTGTTCACCCCCAAATTGATAGGCAGACAAAAGGAGTAAATATTTTATTTAATATATTTCTAAGGCACTTTGTAAAATACCTCATAAATAAATTAACCAAAACTACTTGATATTACATAATTTTCTTATAATTACATTGGAAAGAAATAAAAAAATAAATTATATTTAAAATTATGACTTAGCAACAACCACATATCTCAAACATCATTGCAATGAAACATATAGGACCATCAAACAACTTATCATTTTGTCAAAGAATAACAAGAATAAATTGATAGCTCAAATTGAATTGCACAAAATAATTAAATATCTGAAGAAGAGAGTTGACACTTGATAGCAAATAAATAGATGTGCACTATCAAGTAGGAGACTTGAGGTTGATACAACTTCACTTGGTGTTTTATTACAAATTGGTAAACAAGAAATTACTGGCACAAGGTATGAGAAGCCATCATATTCTAAAAATGATTAATAACATCACATATTTATTTTATTTATCTCAAAAACTTAAAGTATATCTAATATTTCATGTAAGTATTCTGAAGTCAATCAATGAGTATCAAGATGATCCATCACGAGGCAAGTCATAGTAAACACTAATAAGAATAAAAATCTCCTATGAAAAGATCATAAATATTGTTATGACGAAATAAGTCATGAGACAAGAATTACATATTAAGATAAAAATATTTAATGAAATAAAAAAGACTAATGGATAGCAAATTCATTTGGGAACCCACTGATACATTATGGCAATTCAAAAGAAGATTATAAATTTTTACAATGATACTTCAACAAGGGCATTAGCAAGATTGGTGAAAAAAGAATGTCATAGATTAAAAAAATTATAGACAATATCCAATCATGAGTTAGATTGATGAAAACTTCCAAAATGATCTTAAAAAGATTTTAGAGAAATTCTAAAATATTCTAGAGACTTCAAGACTTCTTCCCATTCTAAAATATTTTATAAATTCCTGAGAAAAAAATTATGATGTGTGACATAATTTGAACTATTTGTGAAGGAAAACTCTCACTAAATAAGGGAGCCCTCCCATTATTATACTCAATTCTATGTGTACTATATTCTCTCTTTAAATGTTTCTCTTTTTTACTAATCTTGTGTATGACATATTGAGAGTGTAATTCTTGTGAGAAATAATATTTTATAATATAATTCTTATTTTTTTTTTAATTTCTTTAAGGAACAGGAGATTGTTCATAAAACATCTTATATTAGCACGCTAGCACATAATGAGATAACTAATAGAAAGAATTGATATCTAATTGAAACAGTTGAAATACTCTTACTTCATAGAAGTATGCCTAAATATTTTTTAGGAGAAATAACACTAATCACTAACTCTTTAGTCAACAGAATACCATATTTTATTCTTTCAAATCATATCTCATACTAACTCATTTAACCAAAAGAGATATTCTTTCTCTTTTCATTTAAGATTTTTGGATATATATTTTTTGTTCATGATCTCTCTTTAGAAAGAGAAAAGATGATAGCATGTACTATCACGTGCAACTTTATTGAGTACTTTAGTACTCAGAAAAAATATAAGTATTATTCACCAAATACTAAAAAAATCATTGAGTTCTGATATAATATTTTTCAAAGATAAATACTTCTTAAATGACTTGATCCAAAAGAACATATTTCAGACATTGTAGTGATAGGCGCACTTCCAAGTATGATCGTTATTCCTCTTGAAGAAATAACTGTCAATCATTCTCATATACACCAAATATAAGAGGAATGACTAATTTTGAATAGAATATTGACACATCTCCCAGAACAGTGGACCAAGAAAAAAGTTTAGCATGAGTATCCCATTGGGCTTAGGGTATGAGTCTCCATGAGAGAAAAATAATGTTTAGGAGACTTGATTCCAATTGAAATGTTTATAATCACTATTATCAAAATCATATAATTCACAATTCGATTCATAATTCAAAGAATAAATAATCCGACTCTTGAAAAGAATCAAAAATATATATGAATTAAAGACTGAATCACTAAATCATAAATTGATTCACATTAATCAATTTAATACTGATTTTCAAGTAACTAATATCCTCACAAAAACACGCAAATAAAAATTAAAATATAAAACAAAAATTATCAACCATAAAAATTAATTAACATTGAAAAAATCAACTTTAATCTTTGATATTATAAATTTAATGTGAAAAAACAACAAAATACCAAAAAAATCACAAAAAAAAATAAAATATCAAAAAAAAAAATTACCAACTGTATGAAATAAGAATTAATTAACGTGGAAAAAAATCACAAAAAATTTGATTCACGATTCGATTCTTGATTCACTAATCAAGCATTCTAATTTTTAATTCGAATTTCGATTTAATAACTATATTTACACTACACAAACACATCTACAATATTTTCTAGATGAGTTTTTGGTTGTATCAGCTGATCGAGCTCAAAGTAATGATTTGGACCTTTCAATTACATTATGAAAGAAATCAATAATATGTTCTACTCAATATTATTTATCTCAGATATTCTTTTATTCTTATTTTGCTATAATATATTTTAATATCTCGTCCTCACTTGATATTTGTAGGATTTTGAACACCTATTTAAGATATTTTGTCATCCAAAATAATGAAAAACTATATAGGATGAACTGAGCACAATCATATCTAATCATATGTGAGAATTCATTCCCAAATCAATGAGTAAGCTAGTAGTAGGATATATAAGGGTGAATATGATAAAGACTATATCTAAGAAAATGATTGAAAACTAAATGTTAGATTGGTAGTGAGAAGTTTTACACAGACTAATGAATTAACTACTTGAAAATTTTCTTTCATGTGATCAAAATAATCTTATTAGGTTGATATTTTCAATTTTATTATCACACACATGTATTGTGTATCAGCTAGATATAAATAATGTATTACTTCATGTTAATTTAGAGAAAGAAATATTTATACAGCAACTACCATAATTCACAATTTCTGGGAGCTTAGGCATAGTGTGCAAATTACAAAAAAACTATTTATAACATAAAATAATCTCCTAGGAATGATTTAAGAAATATTCTTTGACACTTATTAAATTTAGAATTATGAGCAATGTGTCAACCTATTTCTATTTTTTCTAACATGTATCAAGAGATAAATATGTGATATTAATTGTATATATTAATATATTTTAATTATAATAGATGATCAATTAGGTATATCTCAACTGAAATTTTTTAGAGGTGTCAAACGGGCCGGGCCGGGCCGGCCCTTTTTTTAGGGCACGACCGTGATACCGTGCCGGCCCGGCACTATTTAAAAACAGCCGTGCCGGGCCCGCTCGGGCCAAGCCTGGCCATACGAGCCTGGGCAAACCCGAGATGCAGAAATTTTTTTTTTTAATTTTAGATATTGTAATTCTTAAGTGTATAGTATTAAATATAAATATTTTTAAAAATATTAAAAATAAAAATTAATTAAAAAAACAAAGTTTAGAAATTTTTTTTTTATCAAATTCAAATTAGTTTAGCTTTTATTATAATTATTAATTATATATTAAAGTTATTAATTTTTAAAATAAAATTTAAATCATAAAAAAAATAAATCAATATATTATGTTAGTAAAAATAAAAATTTAAAAAAAATTAAAAAAAACAAATGAAAAATTAGCAATCATCCATTTGAAAACGAATGTCCGAACAAAACAAATATTAGTTTCAACACAACGTACAAACAAAGCGTACAAATACAATCAATAAAAAAACATCGAAAACAAAAAACAACAGATCATTATCAATCGTCAATCGGCATATCATGAGAATCATCAGCCGCAACATCAAGATCAGTATCATATGAATCATCATCATCGGCAATCAACTCATTCGCCATCGTAGTGGATGTGGATGCGACTGCAGGGCCTGTCCCAGTCCCAGCTCCAGCACGATCATGAATGTTAAACCTCGATTCCTCCTAATCCTTCAAATAAGCCAATGCCTCAACCATATCTGTACGCAATCTCGATCTCTTATCCGAAATCACATTCACTGCAACAGAAAAAACAGACTCCGATGCTACGCTCGACACCGGAGGAGTCAGTAGATCCCGTGTCATCCTAGATAGCACGAGAAAGGTGGACTCATATGATTTCCATCACTGTAATAAATCAAGATTCTTAGTATCAGAATGTGATAGGATTGAGCAGTAATCGGTATCTAAGTACCGAAACAGCTAGCTCCTATGTGATGGTCCACCCATACGTTTCCCCCTCGCTAGCTGAATGAAAAAATCGTCATCTCCGAACAAGGTATCAATATCCGTAATCATAGTCTCACTACTACCACCACCATACCTAGTATCATAGTATATGAACAGGTTAGTCAACTTCTCGTGAATGAACCCTTCATGTGACTCTTCCAGGTTCATGCACGAGGAAATAAAAGTCAAGGTGTTTTCTACCCCTTCCACCTTAACCCTAGGGTCCATGCATGCAGCGAGACAATAAAGAGATGAAACGGTGGACCAGTACTTCAAATACTTGGTCTCCATCTCTGCAACCATATGGTTAAGCATCGGGTCAGCTCGATACTTCCTAAACATGCTACTAATGTAGCATATGCACCGGAGTGCAATGCAAGTCGTGGGCATATAAATCAACTAACACATGTTTGTCGTGTCATAAAAAATCTTCAAGAATTTCATAAATGAAATTCCTGAAGCCCAGTCAGTGTCGTCAATAATAAGTTCATCACTCTTACTATTGACGTAGTCGGATATCACGTGTTCGTATCCAACACATGATTCCAACATCAGGTACGTGTAATTCCAATGATGTCTCACATCCGATTGGAATTTCTTCTTCTTAAGATTGCAGACAAACAGAGACTACCAAACTCTTGTTGTCTGCGAGGAGTGCGAATATATTTTAGTGCATTGCGTATATTATCCAACGCGGGGGAACACACCTTCATACCTGCTTGAACAAACAGGTTAATCACGTGACACATGCATCTGACATGAAAGATCTCTCCTAATGGTGCGTCTCTAATATTCCTAACAAACATATTGATCGCTACTTCATTATTAGAAGCGTTATCGAATGTGACACAAAATTTTATTTTGAATTTTATATTCCCTAAAGATTTTCATCATACACTCAAAAATGGCCGGGCCATCATGAGGATGAAGAATCTCAGTGAATCCTAAAATTTTTTTATTGATTGTCCAGTTAGAATCTACATAGTGACTCATGAGATATGCATAAGAAGAATCATCGTGACTTATTCATATATCGAACATCACGGACACCACTCCACTATATGCCATAAATTCCTTAATTATTTTTATTTTTCTAACTTATATATCTTTAGTATGTCATTCCTAGATGTGGACCTAGGAATCCTACAATAGGAAGGCTAAAAATAAGTCTGCATGATGTGCACTACCCTTGGATCTTCCGAAAATCTGATCGGAAGACCCATCAATGTGATGAGCCTGGCCATGCCATCCCTACCCAACTCGCTGAAGTATACGAAGGGAGTAAACTTTGAGACTGAACTCGATCCAGTCTCAAAAAATATAGTGCCAAGTTGGGTTTGCCTAGGATCTAAGGGTCCATGTTTTTTGGTGCATAATTCGGCATGCCTCTTAAGGTACTCAGTCCCAAATGAACTCTTACATGTTAATAGTCTCATACAATATTTATACTGTGTCATTTCTTGTTCCTCACCCCTAACATTTTTTTGTGTTATGATTTTAAAATGAGTCCAAACTACAGAAGTCCTCCTAGTTTTTTGTTTTTTAGAACTTTGGGTTGAGACGACTGGAGAAACCAAAGTTTCAATAGTCTCAGACCTCTGTGTAATATTTTCATTTTCCAAATTTAAATACGTGTTAGGTGTATTTGTCATTTTTTATGATTTTTATTTTTTTCTAGAGAGAGAAACTATAGAGAGAGAGTAAAAAAAACGTAAAATAAATTACCCAATAAAAACAATGAGGTCGGTCACGTGCACGGTGCACTGCAGCAAGCTCTAATGTTCAAAACTCAAGTCGAGTTTCACGAAAATCCAAGCCGAAAGCAAAATCCTGAGGCCCGAGAGAGAGAAGCACGGTTTATGTGAGAGAAAGAAAAAGATTTGAGAGAATATATGTTTTTAAAAAACATAAGTGTTAAAGGGAGGGGGGTAAAATTTATAGATTAAATATATTAATTTTTTATAAAAAAAAGATATTTTTTTTATATTTTTTTGAATTTTTAATAATTATTTAGGGGGCAGAATCACGAGGACCGTTGGATTATGCCCCCTAGCCATTGGAGGTGAATCCAACGGCTGAAAATTAATATTAACTACATATTTTTTTTCCCATTGGGATTGGGTCGGGACCGCGGGTCGGGTCCAATCAGACCCAACCCGCGGTCTTTTATTCGAGAGGGGCTGGGTCACGCCCACGTGTGGCCACATGAAACCGGCACAAGAAGAACCCGTGCCGGCGTGCTGTGCCACGGCCCGAGCCGTGCCGAGTCAGGCACGGCACGGCTAGTGCCTGACCCGGGCACGGCACGGGCCCGGGCATGGTTTTTTAACGTGCCGGGCTGGCCCGGCCCGGTTGACACCTCTAAAATTATTTTTACTAACTGAGTTTTAAACAAATGATATGAAATTTCTGAGATATTTTATTGATATTGAGGTTAAATACTCGATACACCTTGTCTTTCTTAAAAAAGAAACATTTTAGATATTTTATTTAAGCTTAATATGTTAGGATATACACATATTGACTCACCACTTGATTCAAGTATAGACTAATCTATGAATATTGATTCATTAATTAATTTCACTAGATATAAAAGAATCATAACAAAATTTAACTATCTAATAGCATTCTATTATTTATTAATATCAGTATCATATGATATAAATCACATAGATCATTAAGAATTTCACTACTAATCTAACATTGTTAAATGATATAGATCATTAGGAATGATGAAATTGCTAATATTAATGTTCTACTATTTCCAATAACAACTAAAGATAATGACAATACTAGTGATTTTAAACAACCAAATGAATATAAGTCAGTCATGTCCCCGATAAAGATAAAGGGTATGAGAATAAATATATCATAACTTATTTACAGCAACCTTAACCAACAATAAAAGAGTTACAACAATTGGTTGATCTTTCAAAGAAATATGATTTAGACATTTTGATTGCTTTTTAAAGAAAACAAGAAAGTGTTTTATGTAGCCTATAGGGGGGAGATGAACATAAAGCAACCATCGAATTTTATAGTTCCAATAAAAAAATGTTGTATTTGTAGATGACAAAAAAAAAATTATATGAATGAAAGCAATCACTAATAGTTTGATTCAATATATATTTTTTGGTTGTTAAATCTTTGAACTTTCTAAATATATTTCAGATTGCACTTACTTTCACATACATAATTCAAATGATATATTTATACATATATATATATATATATACACATATTATTGCTAATTTATATAGATGATATTATTATCATACAAAATAATCAATTTGACATTTCTTAATCAAAATAATATCTTCAAATAAAACTTATGATGAAGAATCTTGGACACCATTATGATGTGACTATACTAATACTAATATATTTAATTCTAATCTCATTAAAACTTTGAAATTAAAAATATTTGGATAAATTTTTGTACGATAACAAGTGTTTTCATCCAAGAAAAATTGGTCTCGGGTTCGAAACTCATTAGATACGACCTCTATAATTTTCAAAAATAAGATTGTCGATATTGTAATTTCTCTCAAACCTAGACTAAGCGAGAGCCTTGTGCATTAGATACGATCTTCATATCTAACTTTTGACACTTTTATTAAATTTTTGACATTGATATTTCTTTTTCGAGTATAGAAATAGTTTTTTTAGCACAATGAAAGCACACATTAGATATTTTTTATGAATTTGAATCATTAGATTGCTCTTCAAAAGATATTTCAATTGATTCGGGTACATATTTTTTTTAGAGAACTATTCTTGTTTATTTAATTAAATGTAAAAGAATCATAAAAAAATTAATTATTTAACTTTGATGTGCTTTTACCAAATACCACTTACTTTATTAGTATGACTAGTCATTTTTTAAACTCTCATACACTTTCACTTTGATGTGGTTTTACACATTCTCATATATGTGAAAAAAAAATCTTAAACCTATGATTTCTTTCAGAGACATGAGATATTTTAATTTTATTAATTATTTATATTCTAGTTGAACTCTAGTAATTACTGACAATGGTTCTACCACGAGTTACCATATATTTCTGTGAGATAATCTTATCACCTTAAAAAATGACATTTAATATTTGTAAGCTTCTTTGGATAATATTTATTTGATAAGTTGAGTTTTTGATTTTCAGACTAGCCACTGTGTTTTGTAACTATCAAAAATAAATATAACACATTACTTCTGATCTAATTTTAACAACCAAGATAAATATATTGAGATATAATATCATTTCATCCAAAATAAAATTTTGGAGAGTTGCATTATTACAATAACATATCTGCTATATATCATCTAAGTTATATCTTTACAAAAATTATAAAATTATTTTGAATCACTCATGTACCTCCAAGTTTTGTGTTAAAGATATATACACACACTAATTTGATAGGATATATTCAGTTATGTGTGTATTTTTATAATGAAATGCTTCTGCTGTATAAAGTAGTGCTCCATGTGTTTTATTTTTTTCTTTTCTTCACATGCTTACACACACACACACATATATATCTCTTTTGTACACTTCATTTTTATATATTAATTTACCAATATATTTATGAGTTTTGATTAATGAAAATATAATTTTCATTCATGTTAATATTAATGAAGTATAAACAATATATATATTTATGATTTATAATATGTATAAACAATCCTAGTACAGTACAAGAAACATAAACACAAACACTCACATAGATCATATAGACCACACAATCACCACCAAAATCTCATTCAAGAATTAACTACACAAAAGTGCAACTCAACCCTCATATCACTAGACTTGAGAAACCCCAAATAATGCTCATAAACTATGATGCGTGCTTGTGTAGCAGCTATTCTAAAACATTTTCCACACTGAGAAAATCCTTCCAGATATTACTTCCCTGTATGCATCCCCCATTGTATATCATCGTCATAGTAGTCATTTGTTCACCCTTCTCAACAAAACTCATCACATCATGATTAATGCAAAATGTGACATTTTAATTAAATCCAAAAAAAAAAAATGATGCAGAGATATTAATACATTGGGATGATACAAACGGCAATATGATCCAAAAAAATTATGACCAACTCTAATAGTCATTGCAATGTAAGAAATGCTGAAAAACATGAAAAAACCATGTGTGCAATCATGCCAAATATAATGAAATTGCAAGTAAGACTCAATGCATGTTATCTAAAACAAGTGGAATTTAAATACTTGGTTATAAAACATTGACAGAATGCTATTTCTCAGTTATTATAAGTGATTTCTTTTACCTTGTATAAACTCGTCTCATATATGTAATAGCTGTAGCAACCACCCTGAAAGATTAATTAGTCATTAGATAAGCTACTTATTGCCTAGTATATAACAACTAACAAGTTTAACTGAGGAAGAATATTGTATAGATGTTAGCGCAAAGTAACTTATAGCAATTAAAATTGTTAGAGAACAGAACATACATCAGGGTTTTGTTCAAAAATAGCCTAAGTCATGTTCTTGTTTATTTAGAAAATCATCATAAAATCACAAAAGCAATTGTGCATGCACCATAATTTTGTTTTCAATCTCTTGTTCTTTTACTTTACAATGTTTATCAAACTCAAATAAGTGAGTTGGTAGTTATGTTGTATAAAGAGAACATAATCAACTTTAATAGAATCAAAAGTAATTTTAACTAGAATGACTAGATCGGATATTATATCTTCAAGCTCTCATACTCACAATGACCTGAAGATGATAATTTCATTATATCTTGATCATATGAACTAGTAGTCTCACGCAGCTACATTTTTGATGCTGTTTTCATTATGCTGTGTAAAAATCGTTTCACATATTCATATAGAGCATTGAAAGTTAAATTATATTTGTGTATTCTTATTTATTTCTTTTTTAAAGCTGGGTGTTTTCGTAATTGAGTGCTTATTATATAAAAACTTAGTTTTTTTGTTTTTTTTTTGAATACCATCAAACTATGTAAAAAACATTTCGTATGTAAAATCTATTTCACACATTCATAATGTTTAGTTTTTTAATTTATTTTTTTTTGTTTTAAAATTATTTTTCATTGTTTAGGAGCGCCCGACTTGTGGGCTGCCCCAATCACATGTGTGTGTGTGTGTGTGTGTGTGATTATTTGTATTTCAAAAACTACTTTTCCATTTAATAATTTTATTTTATTTTTTTCTTTTTCATTCTCATTCCTCTGTCCTCTCTTTAACAGAAATCTTAAATTTAACCCTAGGGCCTAGAGCAGCCTTGAACATGGTATCGGAGGTCGTATTCAAGCAAGGTGCCACTGGTTTCAGGGTGCAAAAGTGATGGCACATCCATTGGCAGTGCCGGTGATAGCAACTGTTAGTGCTTTGTGGCTGTTTCAGTGGTTTCAGCAATTGTTTCCATCTTTAACAGTAAAATATCCACATACAAAAGATATTTTTGATTTATTTTATGGAAAAAGAAGATGGAAACGATGTTAGCATGGGTCTTCAAGTGAGTTGCTTCAGTTTCTTAACAACAATGACAACGACACAGTGGAAAACACGGAGGTGCTAATACAAAAGCCTTAATGATTTTTTAGACCAAATACAGTGTGTGCATATTTAATTTTTGTAAATTTCATATTTTTAATAATTTTGCATAACACTGTATTTTTTGGATTTTTTTGTGAAAGAGTATTGTGACTAAAAAATGAAAGAAAATAATTGAATTTAGTGTAAGACTATGAATTCAATCATAGTGTTATAGCATCTTCACATAATGACAATAAGAGACTTGAAAACTCAGATAGAGGTACCAAGAGAGACAAAAAGGCAATATTAACTTGCTCTTTCTGTGAAAGGATTAGACATACACATAAGAAGTATTGAACTTTGCATCCTAAGTTATGATAAATTTTTCAAGGTCCATAAGTGATACAACAATAGCATACTACTAGACCTACTCATATTGATAATGTTCTTTAGATATTATTGATCATGTTATCGAAGTATACACATCTACATCTATTTTATTTTTTACTCACTACCTCACTTCAAATTCTTGGATAGTTAATTCAAGAACAAATACTTGTGTGACAGGTAATCACTCTCTTTTTACTTATTTTATTGAATCTAAAATTTTTGATATTGATTCGGCCATAGTTATTAAAGGCATGCCTTAAGCGCAGGCACAACGAAGCCCTTGCCAAAGCACCTCACATGAGAGGAGGTGTGCCCATTTGTGAAAGGCACAAAAAGGCACGTATTATGGCAAGCAAGCCTAATGGGAGGCATGCTTTGCTCAACATGAGAGATAATTTACTAAGCAAAAAGAATTATTAAAACCTACAAAAAAATTAATTTGCAATGATATTTATCACCTTATCTCATATTAAAGAACAAAAAAATAATTTAATGATATTTATTAGTTCAGATTAAATAGAAAATAAATAGACAAAAGAGAAAAAGAAAAAAAATATATAATCAATATAATTTTCATGCTTCATTTTTAGAATATTATAGCATCTTGTTTAAAGATAGTGGAACCTCTTGTACATTTTTTTTTACTTGGTGGATGGTGAAAAGAGACCTTCTATGTACTATATTTATATTGTCATGAAAATGATTATCAAAAGTTTAAATGAAAGTTAAGAAAAATATAAGAAAATCATCAAAGTCATTGACAAGAGGCATGAGATTCAATTCCAATTATCATTTTGTATTCAGCTAAATATTTTTTGCATCTGAAGTTCTATTATGATATAAATGAATTAGCAATGAACCTAAATTCAAAATCTTTAAAGATATATGTAAATGCATGTCGAAATTAATAAAAGAAGATGTGAACAATAAATAATTATATTACAATTAGACTTATACATGCATACGAGAGATCTTTTTGATAATGAGTTTGTCAATAAAATAAAGATAACTAAACCTTCTAATTAATTTTTCATTTTAGTTGATTACTACAATTAAATTATTATATATTTTTTCTAAAAATATATAAAATATTTAGTTAATAATTTATTTATATTAATTGCAGTTGAATTGTGAAATTTATTTAGATCTAGTACTAAAAATTTGCAAAATTTTGCAAAAATTTGTAATGCAGATTCTCGACCTAACATATAGACATAAAGTACATCTAGTTGTAAAAAGAATTGAAGTATCTTTAAAAATATAAATTACTAAAACAATTATATGAATTTAATATAATATAATCTAATAATCATATTTTTTTTTAAATTCATCATAAAAAAAAATTAAGTTGAAACATCAATGCTTGAATAATTTGACATATATTAATTTCAACTAAATCTTGATGAAAAGAATCAATGAGCATCGTATCATTGATACTATCTCCTTAAAAGATATAGTTAATAATAAAGAATGATTAATAAGAATAAAGAAAGATGAAGATACTATAGTAAATAATTTTGTATTTAAAGATAATAATTTAACTTATAATGATATTGTAAGATCTAGTGGAGTTGAGAAAATTAAGGTTTATACAAGAGCTAAAATAAGTTCAAGCAAAACACAAACACCAAAGTCAACATCACCTTAATTCTAAATATATTCATACTCTTACTTTAATTGATGAAGATGAAAGAATAGCCTATTTATTAGGAGAGAAAGATAAAGATAAGAAATGATTCAAGAGTAATAATAAAATAAACAATAATGATGATTATTTTGTTGATTTAGAATTTGAGAAAGACCTATAAGTATTTAATTTATTTATCTTTTTGAACTTTCAATTTTTGTTTCGAAGGAAATTATTAATGATATTTTATTTTTATGTTTGATATGATATATTTAAAATTTAAATTTTTAACTTTATTTGTTTGATTGTTGAAATTTAATTATTTTGTTTTATAATTTTTAAGGATTATGATAATGAAAAATACTAATAATATTTAATTTTTATGTTTAATATTATTTATTTAATTATATTTAATTAATAAATAAAAAATATATATAATTATTTAGTGAAACATATAATTTTTACGTATTTTTATATAAATTCTACCTTATAAAAAAAATTTAATACCTTAATTAAGTCTTGCACCTCGAGGCTCCAAAAAAGTTTTGTATCTCATTATGATTTGTACCTCAAATAACTATGATTGTGGCTAATAATACCATTTTACAGATCAAAAGACAAGACAGTATTAACATTAATCATTTTTTATGCATGTTTTATGTGTATCAAAATTGGATCATAACATATTTTTTATTAAGTTGCTTTAGGAAGCAACAAGGTTGTGATAATTTTTTCTCCTCTACTCATATTTTTATATAGGATCGTCAAACTAAACCAGATATTTCCCTAAGAATTGAGCGAGAAAGATGATATTTGTTGTTCTCAATTCACATGAATCATTCTAAATATTTATCTATTATTGATCAACTAGTGATTTACTATCAATTTAAACATCATTCGCTAGAAAAACTAAAGATTCTAGAATAGAATATCAAAGAAGTAACATCTGGTAAGTGTGAGGCGTGTTAGTTAAAAAAGTATGCTAGAACTTTCTATCTAACATATCAGGAGAGTACTAGGAAAACCTCATTCGATTTAATTTATTCAGATATTTGAAAACTATGTATGATGATCACTCATGATAATTTATGATATTTTATTATTTTTATTATGATATATTGTTACCATGATTGTCATAATTTAATAAAAATTCTCAAATTTTTTCTATTTTTATAAAATTTTATAAGATTATAAAATCTTAGTTTGAATGTGGTATTAAGACATTAAAAAGTAATAATATATTAATATATATTTCTCATCAATTTTTTTTATTCTTTGAGGAGCACGGGATGGTTAATCAAACATCATGTGTTAGTACTCATACACATAATGGAATAGATGAGAGAAGGAATCAACATCTAGATGAGATGGCAAATTAAAGTCTAGAATTTGTGTAATTATAATTTATATGATGTATGAATAATTTTATGATTAATTAATATATTTAATTTATATTGTAGAATAAAAATGGATAGATGTAATGATTAAATATAACTTAAATTAGGAATTTAAAAATTAATGAGTTCATGGATATTATCGTGGTATATGATGATATAAAAATCATGAGACTCACTCACATATATGATAAGAAGGAAATGATAATTCTTCTAATCGTGATGCATGAAATAAACATATATTTTAAAACCTAAAATTTATGTATATTACTCAATATGAATAAAATGCTCATAAAGCAGAAAACATGAATAATTTTATATTTTATGTTATTGTACATGTCTTAGAAAAACTGATACTCAATTGAGATGATCATTTTATAGAATATTTTCAAGAAATTTATATTTAATATGTGAGTAGCATCACTACTAAGAATGATGATGACAAGTTATCAATGGGAAATACATGAGTGATTGTAACTCACGAGATAGTGAGCCCTTTGAGTTATTTTCACCTAAGAAGTACGGACACAGATACGGACACGTGATATGACATGAAAGTATATGGGGACATGACAAATTTCAAAAAACTAAGACAAATACGGCTAAAATACAGCATGATAAAATAAAATAAAAATAATTATATTTATAAATATTTTTCTTAAAAAATATTGATAAAATAAAATTTATAATTATATTTATGAATATTAGGTATTTTATAAAATAAAATAAAATATTTTATAAAACAAAGATATTTTATTTTATTTTATTGAAATTGTAGTCTACCTTGAGCTATTTGGAAAAAAATAACAACCATGCATAACATATTATAAAAAGTTGAGAATGCCTTGCAGATTTAAAGAGAAATGCAAGCGAGGATCAAAATAAATGAAACTCAACCTTTGCCTCACTTTAACTTGATAGCCCAACTTTCTTATATCTGATATCAGAAAACAATACAGGCGTTCATCAACAGGAAATTTTGAGAAAAAAACTGCAACTTGAAGAAAATTACGTACAATGCTACGAACACTACAGGCAAGCATACCTTCGGATATACCATATAATTCAACAGAAATAGCACGAGTTTATTTTTAATATGAACTTAATATGTAGATAAGCATTAGTAATGATGATGATGATGATGATGATAATTGATGAGCAGTAAACGAATTCAATCACAGAATAATATACAATTGGCCATGTGCAGCTTGATAAGCTTGAAATCTTCGACAACTACACCCTTATCTTTGTCTAGTGCATGTACCACGTCAACATCTTCCTGATCCATGAGCTGCTTACTGCAGTAAAGCAAGCGAAAATAGTTATAAGATCAAAAAAAAAAAAAAAAGTGGCCACACAACTTAATTGAGTTGAAGTTACTGGTGAGAGGAAGTCCAGAAATTGGCTGCCATTCTTGTTCAAGGACACGAAACTTGAACCAAAGAAAATTCAAACAATATATATAAGCTTGGTAAATGAGCTTCAGTTTCATCCCATTGACCCATTCTCAAATATTTTGAAATTATTATCTCAATTAATTAATTTTTTACACGAATATCATTTAAGAAGCAACAAAAACAGGTCGACGGCTCGACGCCGACTGAACTTACCATGAAAAAAAATATAAGGAATTATAGATTAATGATTCTGGATTTTCAGTAAAAAATAATTTAAATATAGGTAAAAAAATTTCAATATATTAATAAGGACGGTACCATAAAAAATTATATATTATAAATAATAATGGAATACACTCTTAAATAAAAGTTCACCATGTATATTTTGATTAATATTTAAGAAAAAAGAAAAAATTAATATTTAAGAAAAAATATAATTCAACATAAGATATTTATATTTTGATTTACTAAAAACTAGAGGTGTCAAACGGGCCGGGCCGGCCCGACCCGACACGAGGCACGGCACGGTTCGGCAGTGCCTGGGCCGGCCCGGCACGTTTTTAAACCGGGCCCGGGCCCGTGCCATTCCTGGGTTAGACACGAGCCGTGCCGTGCCCGGGTTAGGCATGAGCCGTGCCGTGCCGTGCCGGGGCACGCCACGCCGGCACGGTATCTTCCCGTGCCGGTTAGGTTTCACGCGGGCGGCGGACACGCGTGGGCGTGACCCGGGCTGCCCCTGCCTCTCTCTCTCTCTCTCTGTCTCTCTCACTCTCAGTCTTAGGACTTAGGCAGTCGGGCTTGGCCGCTCGAGTCAGCCTCTGCCTTGGCCTGTATGGTCAGGCCGGGCCCGCCTATATTTAAACTGGGCCGGGCCGGGCCCGCCTATATTTAAAACGTGCCGGGTCGGGCACGGCACGGTAGCACGATCGTGCCGGTTTAAAACGGGTCGGTCCGTGCCTGGCCGGCCCGTTTGACACCTCCACTAAAAACTATATTAGTCGAAAAAAATTGTAATCTCACGTCAATCCATATTAGTCAAAAATATATAAAAAATATAATTTAAGTAAAATAATAATTTTAAAAATCAAAAACCAAGTTCTAGAATTTGAAAAGTTTTCCAATTTCAAAATAGATTTTCAAATTTGAAAGTAGTTTTGGAATTAGAAAACTACTTTTCAAATTCCAAAACTTATATATATATAGGTATATAGATAAACATGCGTGTGTGTGTCTGTCTGTGTGTGTAATGAGTATGTGTGTGTGTGAATCTATATATATATACATACATACATACATACATACATACATACATATATATATATATATATATATGTATGTATGTATGTATGTATGAAAACATATATATATAATGTATATATAAAACTACACATATAGATATTTTCAAAAAGTTATATATATAAATCCACATATAACATATATGAATAAATAAATATAAATATATATATATAATTGATAAACATACACACACACACACACACTTATATACATATAAACCTATACACACACACACACACACACTTATATACATATAAACATATATATATGTATGTATAAATAAAACTATGTATCTATACATTTTCAAAAAATATATATGTTTGTATATATCACTATATGAAAATGATGAAATAGAAATGAAATATAGAGACGCCCAATTTTTTTTCTAAAATTAGAAACAAAATTGAAATGGATTAAGAACGAAACAGATATTTATTACAGAAATTTGAAACTGAATAATAATTTCTCATTATTAGATTTGGAAGATTATTTCACATTATATGGAAATAAAATTAGAAATGAAAGTATAGATGAAAATTAAAATGGTTTTTGCATTTCATCATTATTATCATGTGAGGTTGTTGACAAATTATCTTGGATGATATTTAGCAACTGAAACTTATATTTATACATGTATGTGTTATTTCTAAAAATTGTAATAGAAATGAATTCCATTTTAATTATTTTTGAAACGGATTATGTATCTGTTTCAGATTTTAGCACTGGAATTCATTTTAATTATTTTTGAAATGAAATATCATTTCGTCGCTATTAGACTATAATAATTTTAGTGACGGAATTTAATTCCTTCACTCCTTTCAAAATGGAAACTTATTTTGGTGCTATTTAATGTAAATTATTTTTTAAAAAATATTTCGTTCGTTTGAAGAAAAAAATTAGGATTTGGGCAAAATTATCACAAATTTATCATCGCCCATCCACCGAATCAAATTTGCTTTCCTTCATGCTTATGTTGTCGCCCTAATCATCAATCATTGATGTAAGCAATTAAATTTTTTTTCATCTCCCCATATATACTTAGTAGAATTCTTAGTTTTTATCATCTCTATTTAAGCATTATGTTTGTTGTTGTATTTTAATTGGCATAGTGATACATATTGACATTGTGATTTTTTTTGAAAATCCCTTTTATATAAAATACTTTAGTTCATATATTTACTACATGGTTTTACTTTTTAAGGCATTAATTATTATGGAATCTTAATTCATCGAGATTTGAGATCAAAGAAACACAAGAACACTTAGTCCCATTGTAATATCCTATAGTAATCATTTTTTTAAAGATTTTATTAACCCCAAATAAAATAGAATTTCAATGTTTTTATTAACCCTAAATGAATGAATATTTAATTTCAAGAACAATCACTATTACACATCTCAATAAATGTGTCAAATGGGATGGGTGGCCTGGGCATGGCTCGCAGCCAGGGCAAGTTCAATAGTGTCTGGCCCCGACACGACACAATCCAGAACTGTGCCTTGTGCTAAGCTAGGCACGACCCATGTGCCTGACCTAGTCGCATAGTTAACTGGCTCTGGTGACCACCTAATGGGGAGCATGTCGGGCAATCACGCGAGCAATCCAATTTTTTTAAAACAATTAGCCACGTGGCAAGTTATAATTGGTCGGCCTGTAAACCAGCCACCTCTCACGCAATGGATTATGGGTAATGTGTTTCTCACTTTCTCTTCCTCACACCATTCATCATTCATGTGCATGTGCAACCACTAATCATGCATCTTTAGAGTTTGGCATGGTCTAGCATGGTTGTGCACTCAGTCGTGTCACTATGCCATGCCTGAGCCGATGGACCATGCCACCATGTCATACCTAGCATGACATAAGAATTTAACCATGTCGTGCATATGGTCATGCTTTGAAAAAAGGAGTCGTGCCAGCATGGCACGACTCGTTTGACACCTCTACTCTATATCTCAAGAGTGAATCTTTAACCCACGATATATTTTATATTATAATCTTTCAAATATAAACTAAATTAAAAAAAAACATTTTAGCACATACATTAATTTTTACATCATAACATTACAATCCTATCAGATTCAAACATCATCTACATGCATACAATCTTGAAATCAAACAATACTATTTATTGTAATAAATTATAATCAAGGATAATTAATCCAAAATCCCAATAGTTGGGAGGTAAACTCTATGAGAAAGTATAACCTAATTATTCAAGTGTTCATGTGCATGTATCACACATACTATAGATCATTCTTCAAATATAGCATGATGTTGCATTTATGTAATTTTTGCTTTTATATAATATTGATTTTTTTTGCCAAAAAAAAATTTATTTTATTACTTTAGAATGTATGCTTATGTGTTGCTTGTATATGATGTTTGCTTAATTTTTTTGATTTCACCCACAATAGATAAATATAAAATATCTAGTTTTTTTTATATGAGAAAAATACAATTGAAGAATGTTGATATGTAAAAGATTTCATCATTATCTCATTTTAATGTAAACTTACCTATTAATGATATGACTATAATATTAGTATGATATTTATGTAATGTTATTATAACTTAATTATAAATAAATCATTATCCATATTATTATTCAATATATGTTGGTATTATATGTTGTTCATTATACGAACTAATCGTAAATAGATGAATGTCCGACTAAGAGATAGGTTTTTGACTGATAAGTTTGTTGTGTGGATTTAGGAGTTAGTTGGCTTTGCTGAAAAATACTCCCAATTAATGAATAAAATAAAAATAAGATGTACAAGTAATGACCATAAATATTAGAATTAGAATTTTCAAGATATGAATATAGTATGATTTCATCTTATAAAAAATATATTTGCTAGAAACTATTATGTTTGGTATAAACATGAGAAAATATTTTTGCCACAAATAGCAAAGTATTATGTGCATAGATGTGGTGATTCAAATATTACAATGTAATATGTCAATTCCAATGATGCTTTCCAAGCCATTTGAAACATGTTATTGGTCATTCCTTTAATTTGGAGGTCATTAATGATATCTCAAAATCAACAACAAAAAAATTTTATGAAATGCTAAAAGCATCAAAAGAAGAGGTTTAGTCAAGTAATCCAAATGGCCACTCAAAGTTATTTGTGGTGGCTAGACTTTTGAACTTAAAAGTAAAATATCATTTTTCAGAAAGGTGTTTTGATGAAATTTGTGAGTTGTTATCTGAATTATAATCAAAGAATAACATCATGATAACTACCTTTTATAGTAAAAAGAAATTAATTTGAGATTTGTGTTTGCCTGTAGAAAAAATATCACTATATTAATGACTATATGATATATTGGGGTGAAGATAATAAAACAATTGCTTGTAATTTTTATAACTATCCCCAGTACAAAAGACACATTACATGTAAAAGGAAGATTTAAATGTTCCTCGTAAAAAGTTGTATTATTTTTTAGTTTTCATTGACTCTTTGTCTATAAAGATTATTTATATCTGAAACTACTGTTAATAATATGAGTTGGCATAAAGAGCATACCATTAAATAAAGCATGATGTGGCATTACTCAGCTCACCATTTTGGAAATATTTTGTTAATATTCATCCATTTTTTATAGATAAAAGTCTAAATATTAGATTATGATTGTGTATAGATGAATTTCAACCATTTGGACAAATAGACCAACAATACTCTTCATGAACGGTGATTATTACACAATATAATTTACTGCCATTGATGTGCATAAAAGATAAGTAAATATTTTTGTATTATCATACCTGATTAGAGAAACCGAAAAGATAAGTTGGATGTTTTCTTGTAACCCCTTATTGCGAAGCTAAAAAATTATGGAAACATGGTGTGAGAACTTATGATATATCTAGAAAGTAGAACTTGCAAATGCGAGCAGTACTTATGTGGACTATAAGTGATTTTCCAATTTATTCAATATTGTCATGATTGAGTACTATAGAAAAATTAGTTTGTTCTTAGTGCATGGAGGGCTCTATTGCATTTTCTTAGAGTAAATGAAAAAAGATTTCTTAGTTTGATAACCATCATAAGTTCTTACATATGGAATATCTATTTTAGAAGAATATTATTGCATTTAGGAAATGCCAAATAATTGTAAAGGGTATACCACCTTTAAGGATATGTGCCAAAATATTAGAGGTAATTAAAAGATATGGCTTCAAAAATATTATAGATATTAATGTTGATTGCATTAATGCACAAATTTTGAAAAATTATCATTGTAGTTGGAAGAAACAAAGTATCTTGTTGGATTTAAATTATTAGAAAATTAACTTAATTAGGCACAACTTGATGTGATGCACATTAAAAAGAACTTTTTTTAATAATATTTTTTTAATTATAATAAATATGGAAGGAAAAATAAAAGACAATGCCAAATTAAGAAAGGATTCAAAAAAGTTTTATTCATATCCAGAGTTATATAGAGATGAATTAATGAATAAATTTTCTAAGGCTTGTTAATAGTCTTAATAAAGATGCAAAAAAAGCTTTATGCTGGCTGATAGAGTTCAAGTTTCCTAATGGATATGTATCTAACATGGGAAGATGTGTTGATATGAAGAAGTATCAGTTATCTAGGATAAAAAGTGATGACTACCATGTATTTTTGTAGAGGCTAATACTCATAACATTCCAAAAATTACTTCTAGAAAAATATTTGAAAAGCATTGATTGAAATAAACATTTTTAAAAAAATCTTAATTATATAATATCATAACAAAGGAAGACATGAAGCAATTAAAAATGATATACCCATAATTATATGCAGACTTGAGCATATTTTTCATCTTAGCTTTTTCAACTCCATGCATCATCTTCTAATCTACTTGCTTTATGAATCTATGATAGTAGACTCTATGCAATATAAATGGATGTATCCATTTAATAGATTATATAATTTTTATTTGTCCATTTAAAATTTTAAATGTATACGACTAATAAATATTATTCTAATGAAGATATTTTTTAGATATATTAAAAAATTGAAAAATAATGTTAAAATAAAGTCAAAGTTAAAGGATTGATATGTAATGCCTACATGGTTGAAGAAGTTTCGGCATTTTGTATTCACTGCTATCATCCACAATTATATAAATTGCATTATAAAATATCACTAAAGAATGATTATGGTATGAAGGATGGATTAGAAAAAGATGATATACTTTTTATTTTCACCCATGTAGGTCAATCATAATCATATGGTTGAGCAAAATCAAGAAATTCTTTGGATGACTGGGAGTATCATGCTGCACAAGCATATATCTTGTTGAACTATTAGAAAGTTATACTTTATATTGAGTAAAATTTATAATCATGTTATATTGTCATTTCTTTGTCATGGTATGAAATATGTCTTTTTTAATATTCAAAATAATGTTAATATTGTTTTTTTATAGAATTAATGCTAAGGAATTAGGGTAAAAAGAACTGCATATTGATGATGCTTCCATTGATGTAAAGCTTGACAAAATTTTCATATTTTGGTTTGAAAAATTTGTTAGTATATAACTTATCATTTTTGCTTCTAAAAAATAATGTGCCACATTATATAAGTATGTTTTTTTTCATTTTAGGTATATTTTCCATCATAAAATATATGTAACAGACAAATAAAAGATCTTATAAAAGAGTTATTATGAAGTTTATAGATTCATCTCATACATTATGTAAATGGATACAAATTTCACACTTTTAAACATAGTCCAAATAGAGCTACAATTAATAGTAGTATATGCATTAAGAGGTCTAACTCTACTACATCTAAAATTGACTTTAATGGTCAATTTATTAAAATTATACATTTGGTGTATCATGCTTTACTAATTAAGAGGAGAATTATATTGTATTTGCACCACAAAAAATATTATCATGAGTATAATACATTCATTTTTGCAGTACAAGTAGAATAAGTGTATTACACCACTTATCCAATCACAAGAAGAGATACTAGTGACTGGTGTGCTATTTATAAAATAAAACCAAGATCATATGTTGAAGTTATTGAAAAGGATGTTATTGTGACACTATCGCGTGTACTTATATTTCAAGAGAATAAAGTGTAACTTCATCTAATCAATCCTATGACAGATGATGGACTTGAAATATTGCTTGGTGAAGATAGAAATTATTTGAACATTGATGATGCATAAGTTGAAGAAATTAATGAAGAAAAATTAATTATACAATCAGATGAGGATGAATATGTAGATAGAGATAATTTATTAGAAATTTCTGATGATGAGTAGATATTTATTAACTTTGATGTTAAATTGTATTGCTTATTTTGTAAATAATACTATTTGGGTGTTAAATAAAAAAAATCACAATTTTAAGTGTCAATGTGTTTCTCCGTATTCTCATTATATTTTGTTAGAATGACATATTCATTACATGTTGTTATTATTTTTGCACTTTTTGATATTTATGAAACTTGAATTAGGCATGAGAGATAACAATTCAAGTAGTTGAGGATCTCAATCTTTGGGGAGGGTAGAAGAAGTCAACTAACAGTGCGTGGAGGAGGAATTCAATATTTATGCATTGATGACAACACTACAAATATTTCTCCGTATTCTCCTACACATATAGAGGATACGTTGGTATTACCTCATCATGAGACACATAGATTTCTTATTATTGATATTCCTTCTTCATCTCATTCTACACCAGATGGTATTATTATTTTCATCCCACTTAACTTGGGAAATACATACATTGCTACTACAACATTGATAATGGATGGATATTTACAATCCATTGTTTGCATGTAAAGTTATAATAAAATCTTTATTCGACCCACAATTGACAATAAACAGTATGTGGATTTCCAAGAAACTAGAAAACTTATTGATTGAGATATTAATTTTCACCTGGGAAATGATATAAAAGTTGTAGCTATTGTAGTGGGAGATTATCATCTTTTTTTGTGATTATGATAGATGTTTATTATTAAAAGATAATCTTTATGTATCTTCAATCAGAAAGAACTTAATTTCAATTTCTAGTTTGGTTATGGATGAATTTTTAGTTTTGTTCAATGATTTACATCTACATGAATAAAAAAATTATCTATTCTGATTCATTAGTAGACAATATTTATAATATTAATCACTTCTCTCATTCTTTGCAACAAAATAAATTAAATAATTTTAATATTTTAATATGTCACAAAAAATAACCTTCCACAATTAACTATATGTAACTTTAGCACCCATTCCTAGATTATATAAATCTAAAATCGATCTCAAAACTAGTTAAAAATGGACCATTGGATTCATTGGAAGTGAAAACACTTCCAACATGTGAGTCATGCCTAAAAGGAAAGATGACTAGAGTCTTTCATAGCTTAAGGTGGAAGCGCTAAAGAATAATTAGAATTGGTTCATTTTGATTTATGTAGATCCATAACTATCTAGGCTAGAGGTAACTTTGAGTATTTATTACTTCTATTAATGATTACTTAAAGTATGAATATATTCATTTGATATGTCATAAGTCTTAAGATTTTAAGAAATTTAGAAAATTCAAGGAAGAAATGAAGAGATATTTCGATATATATATTTCAAGACACTTCGATCTAATCATGTGACTAGTACCTTATGAAAAATTATTAGGACTACCTATTAGAGCATGAGATTATAACCTAATTATTTCCACTTGATATTCTACAAAAAAATGATGTGACAAAGAAAGAAAAGAACTCTTGTGGATATGGCGAGATCAATGATGATGTATTCAGATACACATGATTCCTTCTATGGATATGCATTAGAAACAATAGCTTACATTTAGAATAAGATATCATCTAGGTTAGTATCTACTACTCCACTAGATTGTGAATTGGGTGTAGGTCCAATCTGAAACATATTTACCTTTGGGGTTTCCTAACACAAGTACTAAAAGGAAAAATAAATTAGTTGGAAACAAGAATATAAGTTTATTTATTTGTAGGATATCCTACAATAATCAAAGGTAGCTTACTCTATAGTCCAAAGGATCAGAAGGTCATTGTTAATACCAATTTATGGTTCTTAGAAGATGACTATATAATAAACCACAAGTCTAGAAGTACAATTATTCAAGAAGAATTGAGAGGAAATCAACTAATTGAAACTCCTTTAATACTGATAATATAAGAATAAATACTACAAGGTAATGTTCCAAATATCTCATTACTTCATTATAGTGGGAATATTACTGATGAACATACAAATGCTAAATATTGTGAACTTGTCATTGAAATAGCAATTACACAACTAGAGAATCATGATCATGATGGTTTGTAAGAATCAGCATTTACAAAGCACACCACTATAAGCATATAGCCAAGGGTAGTGTCTTATCATAGTGGGATAGTTATTTATCAACCTTCATGATAAATATTCTTTGGAGAGTCTTATACTAGAAACCCTAATGAGGTGGATACTAATTCCTATAATTATGCTGATGCACTGTGAGATGGGGATTAAAATCTTTGGTAAAACACTATTAAATCAAACATGTAGTCTTTATACTTTAATAAGGTTTGAGATCTTATGAAACTACTTGAAGGGATAAAATCCGTCAAATGTATGTTAATCTATAAGAAAAAGAGAAGAATAAATAGTAAGATTGAAACTTATAAGGATAAGCTTATTGTAAAAGAGTTCAATTAGAAAGAGGGAATTAATTATGAGGAAACCTTTTCTTCATTGACTATGCTAAAGTCAATCCTAATTCTCGTGTCCATAGCAACTCATTACAACTATGAAGTTTAGAAAATAGATTGAAGACTACATTTTTGAATGATCAGCTTAAGGAGTACATCTATATGATATAACTAAATGGTTTCATAGTAAAAGGTCAAGAGCAAATTCTATGCAAACATATGAGAACCATTTATAAACTTAAGCAAACATTTAGATCTCGGAATACTCATTATGATCAGACCATTAAATCTTATAGATTTGATCAATACCCAAATGAGCCTTGTGTGTACAAAAATTATAGTGGTAGCATTCTATTATTCTTAGTATTGTATGCTAATACCATACTGTTCATTGTGAATAATGTGAGAGTGTTATATTTAATCAAGGTTTGATTGTCCAGTTACTTCAATATGAAAGACTTAGGAGAAGCTAGTCATATTATTTGGATTAATCATTTGTGAGATCATAAGAAAGAATAATGAACTTATCTTAGGCTGCTTATATCTATCATATCTTGACCTATTTTAGTATTTAAGATTCCAAGAAAGGTTTTCTTCCTTTTATGCATGAAATTACTCTATCGAAGCTGAATATATATAGTTCCTTATGTATATATAATAGGAAGCTTAATATATGTAATGCTTTGTACTATAATTGACATCTGCTAGGATGTAGGCATGATCAGCAAATATCAATCTAACTTAGGGCAAGAATATTGGATAATGATAAAATATATAATTACATACCTAAAATAGATGAGATCATATATTGATTAACTAAACATATAGTCTTATATTTATAGGGTATACATACTTAGATATCCAATTAAATGAGGATTTAAGAAATTCAACCTCTAGTTATATGTGTTTACCTTAGGGAGTAGAGCCATGATTTGGTAGAACATATAACAAGCATGTATTATTAATTCCACCATGGAGGTTGAGTATGTGACAGCTTTAAAGGTAGCCAATGAGGTGGTGTGATTTAGAAACTTCCTCATGGATCTATGAGTGATTTATTATGTGCACTTGCATATTATACTTTATAGAAATAATAGTGGAGTAGTTACTAACTCTAAGAAATCTAAAACCCACAAGAAAGCAAAACACATTGAGCATAGATATCATATGATAAGAGATTGTGAAAAGAAAAGATATAGTACTGATAAAGATAGTATCAGCATGTGAAAAGAATTAGAGTTAAACTTGTGACATTATGGCGTTAAGTTTGAGTGGGAGATTATTAGAATTTTATTTAGACTAAAAGTCATTTGAGTGTAATGGATGTTTATTGAATGCATTTTGTTTTTTTCAAATATATTAGAATTTACAATGAGCTAATTTTGTATTTAAATACATAATGTATATGTGTTTTATATTTTATATAGTAGATGATTTAGTGCGTATAGTTTGACTTATGCATAAAAAATAAAATCATCATTTCTTGTAGAATATATGTTTTTTATTCACAAACTAAATAGAGTCTAACATACTATCGTAATATAGTAGTATAAGATTTTAATAGGTATGACTTGACTATGAAGAATGATAAATTCCAATTTCTTATACTAGTACACTTGAGTATATTAAATTGGACTTAATTAGGGTGATTGTATTATACCGACACATAAAATAATCCAAACTCAATGATATTTTTGAATATTATTGTTCTTAATCTTGAAATAATTAATAATCATGCATATTTGTTATTAGTTATTTTGATTCATATAGAATGAGAATTGTAAATAGATTTGAGTGCTCAGTGACTTGGATGACTATATCAATTATATGATAAATATTAATTAATAATAGAATTCATATCCTATTAAAAGGATTGATGGTTCCCCCTTGAAGATGCTTATAAGTTTTGATAATGTCAAAACTATACATGTGAATTTTAAATCTGATTTATCAAATAAGCTATGTGGAATGTCTCAAGAAAATAATACGATATCGATTAAATGAAATTACTAGTTATTTAATTTAATTAATAGATATCTATAATATTAGCATGTGAAAATTAATAAGTATTAAATAAAAAATAGTTCAAATTAAATTTTGAATAAATGAGTGAGTGCAATTATAATTCTATAGTAGAAAGAATTATAATTAATATAAATAGAACTAGTTAATTTACAATAGAAGCTAAATATCTTATCTGAGTTTGAGGTCCCTTTCATAGGTGTTAAACATTGCCAGAAGTGATGGCATTATAAATCATCATAAAATATATTATTTAATTGATATATATATATATATTAATTTAAGAGTCATTTATTTAAAAAATTATTATCACTTTTGAATGCATGATAAGTATGTCGCATATGGTGGAGGAGAAAAAATTCACTATTCATCTTGTTCCTCATGGCACCTTGATTTTCTAAATATGAAAGAAGACCTTAGCAATTGATTTCAAGCTCTCTTTTATTAAGGTCCATGTTCTAACTCGTAGATAATCAAATTTCATCATGTTTATGTTTGATAAGATTAATAATGCAAAAATCATGATTCAAAATACAAACCCATCATAATAGACCTCCCACTCGAATGTCTACCACACTTTGTTGAGTGTAGTAAGAAAAGAGAAGATATGAGAGGTGGTGTTGATTTTTTTAAAGAACAAAAATTCTTTTTTTTATGTGTTTTAACAAAACCTCTTGCCCCATGCTTTTTTTTTTCTGAAAGACAGTCTCCTTTCACATTTTTAAAAAATAAAAACCAAAACATAAAACTCCTATTTTTGCCTCTCTTTCAACTTGGTCCTTGTGTGGCTCAATATATATGCCAACTTTGTTTCATGTTCAAACCCATAGGGTCCTTAAAAAAACAATCATTTTGATTATAGATTTTTATTACAGCTATCCCAATTCAATGTAAATACTCCAATGAAAAAAAAACTACACATAAAAAACTTTACAAATCACTAAATTTAAATAAAACACATACCACTAAATTAAATACACCAAAATTAAACCAAAAATTAATTAAACCAAATATAATTTTAATTAAATCAAGTATCCGAACCAATTTAATAGATTTGATGTATCCTGCATGAGCAAGCCCATTTCTCTCATCTCTCGAGTTGACCTTTAGCTTTTAGTTCTACCGACTCAACTTGTTCTTGTTCGTGTGTGCTTCAATGTTATTTAAGAAAAATCTAAACTTTTTATTTCTTTTATACTTTAGTTATAGTAACCCCGGGAGGGCTTTTAATGTTATCATCACCCTTTTCTTGTAATTTATCTTTTTCTAGGATCACATCTTTTCTAATTATTGCCTTATGGGTAGTAGGATCTGATAACATATATCCTTTAATTTCATCAATATATCGCAAAATGTATTTTTTGGATTTTGGATCCAACCATTTTGTTTCTTGAGAATTATACATGACATATGAAAAATAATCAAATATATGGAAGGTTGAATTGTTATCTAATTTACTTGTTTGTATCTCTATCAGTGTCTTTGATTTAGTTATGACTGATGAAGACCTAATTATCACATAACAGATACTCTTTACTACTTCTACCTAAAATGTATTAGTTATATCAACAGTTCTAACTTTGCTTTCATTCTTTCTATTAGGGTTCTATCCATCTTCTTCACTATTTTATTCTAATGAGGAGTATATGTCAATGTGAATTATCACTTGATGTCATTTTATTAGCAAAATGTATTAAACACTTTTAAAATATTCTATCCTTTATTATCTAAGCATAGGCCATTGATCTTATTCCCATATTCAAGTTTTACCCACACTTTAAATTTTTTGACACCTTGAAATATATCCCCCTTCATTTGATTGGATATATATAATATCTTCTAACATAATAATCAATACATGATATAATATCTTGCACCTTATATGAACATAATTGGTGATTTCCAAATATATGCTTAGGAAGACAATGCTTAGAAATGACAATGATACTTGTTTGAGCCCCATAAGCAGATTTTGTTTTGAAAGAATATTCAAATCATGTATTAACATATGACCAAGTTTATGGTGTCATGTCTTTATTAATTCTTCTACATAATTAGTCAAAGTTATATTTATCTTTCCCACTTGAAGTGTCTATCTTTTATGCATGTATGAATTTATAAATATCTTTTCTACTTTAAATACAAGTGTACCTTTGATACTTTTCATGATCTCATCATCAATATGAGTTCTTCACCAATCATCATTTATATGTTATAATGATAATATATCTTTATTTAGGACATTCACATATCATACCTCCTAGATAATGTAAATTATATGATCATACATCTTCAGCTTGATAATACCAAGATAGGCAATTTAAAAAATATGATCATCACTGATAAATGAAAATCTTTTGAGATTAGTTTATGTTGGTGAAACCATTCTTTTGTAGAGATCATGTGTCATGGCTATTCCAAGTCCAAAATTTGGACATAAAAAAAGTGATATGCCTTCCACATTATATAGCACATCTTTTTTATCTTAAATATTTTCAATGTTACTTTAAGAGTTAGTTTCCTTCTTCTCTATATTTTTCTTAAGTGCAATTACTTTTTCTTTATGTGCCCTCTTTTTCCAATTTGATAGCATTTAATATTCTTCTTAAGTATTAAATTGGACCTACCATAACTATGCCTCACACAGAGGCTACATTTTCTTGATCTCTCTCTCTCATCATTGATAGTGCTCTTGATTGATTTGAAATAGCTAATTTATCTTCTTTGTTCTTGTGCCCTTGTTCCTCTCTCAAGATTGTTACTGCAACATTCTTAAGGCTAAATACTTTTAAAGAGTATCAATGATGAGTTGATTATATTAATTTGAAATACTTTGAGGTAGAGTTATATAAGCTCATTTACATCTATTTTACTTAACTTATGTGTTTGGAAAATAGTGTGTATCTCAAGTATTGATATGATTTTTCATTGATGCTAATTATGAAATATAAAAAGCATAGCATATTATATTTAAAAATATTTTGGTATGTAGCAATTTGGTCTTGTACAAATTTGTAAGAGTATTCCAATTCTTTTTTTTTGTTTGATTCTCCTCCATGCTTAATAGAACTCCATTATCCAGACCAAGACTTTATTCATGACTACATTAACATTCATTTTCTTTTATTAGCTATCATGAGAGATTTCCTCCCTTCACTTTTTGTCTGACTCCAAACAATATTTTATCATAAAAAATATTTTTATCTTCAATTTTCATAATGAGAAATTATTCTCATTGAACTTTTCTATTTTGAAAAATATCATTGTATATGTGAACAAATGGTCATATACATTAGTAATTACTCAAGGATAGTAGTAAGTTGCCACTCACCAACTTAAAACATTTTATGATACTATTTTTTGGCACTATAATTAAAGTTGAGATGAAAAAAATATATATGGATTGATGATGGTAGCTTTTTGTGGAAAAATTTTCAAATTATTGGCGTAAAAACACATAAGAAAAATGTATAAGAATTTCATTTTTAACAAAATATTACAAGTATTCTCTATTAATTAATATATCATATTGATAAATTCACTCTCAATAGGACAACACCCACTGACTTTCAAAAGAAAAACTACAAAAATGTTTAAAAGAAACCTTTCTTATACTTTGTAAACATCTTACTTCTCTCTCGTGTATTTTATTTTTCATGATATTTGGCTTGGTAAGCTTTTCTATTTATAGTTGAGGGAAGCCTATCATTATTGACATTTTTTCCAAATAAACTCATACAAAGGATTAAGGCAAATCAAAAGGTCAAATATTATAGCTATCATATAGGTGTGGACGAGACTTTTTTATCAAATATTATACAACTATTGTATAGGTATGTAAAAGATTTTTTCCCCATTTTTTCTTTATATAAACCTTATATTCAATGATGAAAAAAAATAGAATTTCACTATTCTTTTCTTGCATTTTTAGTTGGTATTAGAGGAAAACAAGCCTATTTCTTTTCCCTCTAAGAAAGCCTATTACTTGTTCATTACTATAAACATATTTATTCATGTATTATATGATGTTAAACTCCTTAATATTCTAGTGGGATCAAGTTGAAAGGCTCCAATGTCTCGTCACAATTTGTGATTGTTTTTTGCTGGCAGAAGCAAGTAGGGATATCTTACTGGTACCACTTTGCAACTTGATGTGGGCACTGCAACCTACAATAAATGGGTTGTAGATGATGCTTTTGTGAAAGGATGGCTTATCAATTCTAAGGAAACAGATGTAACGATATTATTTCATTTGACTATCAATTGCAAAAGATGTTTGGGATGTTATTTCTCACACTTTCTATGAGGGTGCTGATAAATTAATAATTTATGACTTATCTCATAAAGCAACAAAATAGGTGAGAAGGCCAGTATCAACATATATTTTTATCTAAAATTTATTTGGTAGGAACTTGACCATCATAAACCTAATCCCTTTACACATGAAAATGTTATCAAGGTACCAAAAGCTAAGATAGAAGAAGAAAATGTTTATTTATTCCTTGATATTCTAGTTGATATATATGATTTTATTAGAGGTTAAATTCTTCGTACTAATCCACTTCCTAGTACTAACCATTTACTTAGCCTTGTGATGTGAAGAGAAATGTTGGAATACTTTGTTGGAGTAGAAAGATATATCTCAAGTTGCTATAATGGCTAATAAATTTATTCTATATTTTTTTCTCAACATAGTCCTTCAATGATAGTTGATGGATAATGATCTCATTGTGGAAGTAATAAGCTTCTTTTTGATTCATGTTTCAAGAAATTAGGCATATAAAATATTCGCGTGATCTCATTTTTGAAGTAATAAAGCATATTTTTGATTCATGTTTCAAGAAAATAGGTATCTAAAATGCCAGCATGATCATAAGAATGGTTGAGGAGAAGAAGAAAAGGAAAAGTATTTTGCATACCTCAAAACCTTCCTCTATTTTGGTGATAAATCCATTAAAGACCTATTACTCCATGTTAGACTCAACTTTTCGACAATAGTCAAGTAATAGAGTAAAGTATTAAATGAAATCATAGATGTATTATTGATTCCATTGCGACAAATCATATGACTTTTGATGCATTTATTTTATGTTCTCTATTTGCCTAAGTTTCCTCTATCACCAAAACTGAAGGTGTTTCATATATCATAATTAGAGCTAAAGAGTTGATCTACATTCATCTTCATCATTGGAATATATTATTGTATATAATTTATTTTGATTATCTATTTTGTATAACTAAATATATTTCTATCTTAATATTTTCATGTAAGTGTAGAAAAGAAAATATTAAGAAGTTGTGAATGGAGCAATTGCACAATAATGGGGGTCCTGCTACCTGATCAGTGAGCCAAAGAAAATTTTGGAGCAGAGCCTGACCCGTCCAAGTGATCCAACCTACTTTGGTTAATTAAACTAAGAAACTGTTATATATAAATATATTTTTTGTTTACTGTTTTCCTACTCTGTGGATTCTCTCCCGTCAGATTATTTTTCTCTACTATCTCTCGCTCTCTCTCTATGATTTTCTTCCTGATTCCTGCACATATGGTATGAACATTCTGATTTTGGTTATAATCTATAAATGCATAAGTATTTTTCTGGTGGATATAGCTAGTCGTGTTGAACAACTAGTGAACAAAGTTATTTTGTATTTTCTGCTGTGGTTTGTGTTTGTGCTGTGATTTGGTATATTGTCGTGATTGTGGATATATATCATTTTTTGTTGTTGTTTCTTCTTCTTTTTCTTCTGAATCTATAAAATCACAAACCTTGCAAGCAAAATTCTCAACATACACAATGTTGATTCTCTCTATCTCTTTCTCTAATAATTTATTATCCGCACAAGTAACTTAACAATTAAATTGTTTGCTATATATATATCTAATAGTTTTTGTCTTCTACATGATATCAATTGAGGCAAGATCATTGGAATAATACTAAAATAAAGATTTTGTACTATGTCAAATATGTTTGTGCAAGTCACTCTCTAATTGCAAAAGGTTCTCATGTCGATGAAGATCAAATTTTGTTATAGCATTGATGGTTTGCTCATGTTTCTTTTGGGTACTTAGCACATCTATTTCCTGATTAATTTTTAAAATGAAAATTTCTAGATTTCTAATGAGAAATGTGCATTTTGAGAAAAAGTCATCATATTTTATCCACCTTGTTCTAGCCAAAAAATTATCTCTTTCTAATTGGTTCCTTCAGATGTTTGTGGGACAACTCCGATTGCAACAACCTTGAGATTTGTATAGCTGTCATATTTATTGATGATTGTACCTATATGACTTAGATTTATTTACTAAAATATAAAAGATAAGCAGCTTAATGTTTTCAAAATTTTCACAAAATGATCAACACATGATTTTTGGCTGCCTTGCAAATTTTTCATTAGGATAATGGTTCATACTTCATAGTTTGTTAACAAGTATTTTTAATATTATTTTAAAGAGCATATCATTCTTCATGAGGCTACTTGTGTTGATACCCAACAAGACAATAGTGTGATTGAAAGGAAAAATAAATAGATCCTTGAGATTATATAGGCTAGTTTGATAGGCACAACTATGATGCCACATTGGTGAGAAAACATCATACTTTTAGAAGAAGTATGATGCTACAAGTGTTTTGACCTTGTAAATACCATCAAATAAACTCGTAATGAATATAAATATTCTATTAAAATTAGCTCATACTTCTTCTAAAAGTATTGTCTATGCAACAGAGTTACGACCTTATTCTGTAAAGTCATGATTGGATGAAAAACAAGAACATTGACTAGAGTATAGAGTCCTGGCCTTGATATTGGAGTCATGTCCAAAATGGAGTTGAAACATGTCAAGAGAGGTTTGAAATTATGAATATAGATTATAGCTTTGGATTCATTGACTTGTATTGTGAAGTCATGCCTTAACTTGAGTTATAACATCATTGTGGCCATAACATATTTGTGTTGTGGTGACTAGTAACTTGAGGATTTAAGTCATGATCTTTTGTCTAGGGTTTTGATATGAATGAAGTCACCACATATTATGGATTATAATGACTTGAACTTAAGTTAAAAAGATTTTTGAGGCTTGCAAATGACATGAGAGTGAGTGTAAGTAAGTGAGTGTATGTGAATATAAAAAATATTATACAGCCATAAAGCATGAATAATGAAGAAATTTTTTTTCGTCTCTTATTCTTTCTCTTTTCCTTCTTATTTCATGGTGCATGTGTGCTTCTTCTATGAGAGTTTTTTTTGTAGTTGATTTCCCTCCTCATAATGATAAATCATAACCTTCATTCCGACTCTTGGTATATGAGGTGGATTATTTCAGATACTATGAAGATTCCTAACATTAGGCATAAAAGATCATCCTCGATACATTATGATTCTTAACAATTTGTATCAAAACAAATAATTAGGACTCCTAGATTTAATATTTGGTATTAAAGCCATAGTTCTATGCAAAGTCTAGATAAGATCTATAGTTTGGTATTATAGGGAGGTTTAGTGTGTAAATCAAAAAATGGTGAGTTCATCAATATCTATGATTAAAGTTGAGAAATTTGTGGGGAATAATTTTACATAATGTAATTTGAAAATGGAAGATCTTGTTGATAGATTTTACTGATCTATGATTGAAGATTCAAAGCCAACAGTGAGTGATTAGAAATCAAAAATATCAACTATGGGTACTATCAAATGGGACAAGGTAGATCAGAAAGGATGAGGCTTGTTTCAACTATGTTTGACTGATTAGATCTTGGTGAATATTTTTGGTGAGAGAATCATGAAAGGCCAATAGAGAAAACTAGAGATGCTCTATCAGAGCAAGTTATTGATCAATAAATTATTATGAAGAAAGAAGCTCTATAAGTTATATATGGAGGAGAATTGCACATTTGGCTCACAACTACATGATTTTTAAATACTAATCAATCAAATATTATATATTGACTATGAGATTAGCGAAAATGATAATGCTAATACCCTCATATGTTCACTTCATGATTTGTGAGATAATCTGATTATCATCATTAGTAGTGGCATAACATAATTATCATATGAAATAGTAGTTAAAGCTCTACTGTTAGAGGATATGAAGAGGAAGAGTATGAGCAAATACTCTAAGATTATACTATTTGTGAGGGAGATGACTAAAGACTCAAGGATGAACTAGTATGAAAAAAATTTGAAGTTAAGAGAAAGATTATAGAGTATGGATAAGCTAATGTTGAAATACTAAAAGTCCAGAAAACTTGGGCATTTCAAGAGGGATTGCTAGAAACTTGAAAAATTGCCAAGCCAGTTTATGATGTTGTTATCACAAGTCATGACTTAGACAAAAATTGGCATGGAAGTTAAGGAGGCATCCATTAGTGGAGAACAACATTTTGCTAAGTCCTATGTCTCTCACATTGATGAGGATATCATATTCATCGATACAAGTGTGTCATATCACATGACGCATCATTGTAGTTGATTTAGTTATTATGAACATTATGAATGAAAAATATGACTATGAGAAGCAACTTAATATTTAAGATAGTCATGAGAAGGTGAAAATGAAAATGCATGATAAGAAATTCAAATTTATTTCAGGAGTCATGCTTATTTCAAAATTAATTCAAATTCATGATAAATTTAATTTTTTGAAATCCAAATTAAGTATGATGATGAATGATGGTGTGAAGTTTAGTTTTGATGATAATTCCCGCAAGATTAAATAAGAAAGAAATGATAATTATTCATGGAGCAAGCTATGGAAGCTTGAACAAATAATTGGAAATCACTATCAAAGCTAAAGTTGGGTCTTGTATTTCTGAAAAGGAGTTTATAAAAAAATAATATAATCTGGTTGTAACATAAAAATATGATGTCCCAACTAGGTTCAACATCATGAAATGGATACATGAAGTTGCAACCTAGTCCAAAGTTGAGACATGAAAATATGGTATTGTGATATGAAATAATATTGTGGAATTAGAGACTTAGGAACATTAGTGAGAAGAGTCTGGTGACTATATCCTTGAATAAGATGGTAGAAGGACTACCATATTAAAAAAACACTTGGGTTTTGCAAGGACTATTTCTATGGAAAATAAAAATGTTGAAGTTCAAATCTACTGCCACTAGATCAATGGTAGTGCTAGATCTGATTATCAATGATTTGTTTAGAAAAACATAGAAGGAATTACTTGGAAGATCAATATATTATGTGTCATTCACTAATGATTTATCTTAGTATATGTGTAACTTTTTAATCTATAAAAAATTTAAGATATTGGAGAAATTCAAAGAGATCAAAAATGTTGGTAGATATCTAAATTAATAAAACAATAAAGGTTCTACATGTGGATAATAAACATAATACTTTATAACTAATGAATTCTGTACTAAGTAGAATATTGTCAGATAGGACATGATCATGATGACACCATAACATAATGAAGTAACTAAAAGGTTGAAAAAAATATTGATGGAGAAGGCAAGGTGAATGAGGAGTTGGGCAGGTTTGGAGCTGAAGTTCTAGGCTTGCCACAATGTGCTACTTGAAGAACAACATTCTTATATCTACAGTGAAGGATCATACACTATTTGAGGTGTTTATGGAAGAAAGCCAAATATATCCCAATTGAGAGTATTTTAATGTGATGTATATGTCCATGTGCCGAGGGAAAGAAGGAACAAATTGGATTTTAAATCTAAAATGTGCAAGTGCATAGGTTACAAGGAAGGTGTCAAGGGCTATAAATTTTGAAACCCGACGACAAGATAAATCTTATATAACATAGATGTTGTGTTCATAGTGTGTATGATGGATTTTTTTGACATGTCAAATACTAAATAAAACTAGTTTTTTTTTTGGTGAATATTCATGATATGATTGTATAGAAAAGAGTCTTAAAATGAACAGTTGTACAAAGTAAGAGTTTTTGATGAATAATAATGAATAAAAGTGAAATTGGATAATTTTTATATGAAATAAAGACTTGGTGGATTATTGAGAAGGAGAGGAGTAGAATTTCATGTAAATTCATTATATTTATTATGTTATTGCTTTATCATACATCATTAAGATATATGATAGTTTCAATATCTATTCTTAGCCAAATTCTTCATAAATAGTTGTTGGGCAATTGTGCTCCCACAGTTATGATTATAAGATACAGAAGACAACAAAATAACAACACAACAGGACAATATATATATATATATATCCAATTCACAATCCAACACTGCAGAATCAAAAAATGAGAAAACAAAAAACTAGAAATAACATGGTTCGCTAGTCGCTCAGTACGACTAGCTACATTCACCATAAAATGCTTATGCATTACAGATTAAACCAAAATTGTCTTACAGTATGTGCAGCATAGAGACCGTCATAATAAATCATGCAGAGAGAGAGAGAGAGAAGATGATGAATAGTTCCGGATCCGAAAAAATAGTAACCCGAAAATAAAAAATACAAAACATTTATAATAAAAACTCTCGGTTCAATTAACCAGAGCGGGTTATATCATGGAATGGGTTAGGCTTTGCTCCAAAAATTTCAACCCGCTGATTGGTCAGCGGGACCTCCGTTATTGTACTGCTGCTGCATTCCTGACCTCTTAATATTTTCTTTCTTGTACTTACATGAAAATATTAAAACAGAAATATTTGGTTATACAACAGATTATCAAAACAAGTTATATATATATAGCAATAGTCATGGTCATCTTTGTATGTTATGATTTTATCAACTTGTTAACATAATTATTTCACTATGCAACATATCATTTTTGGCCATAAAACTTTCTCAGAGTCACAATTATATTAGCTCATAACATTTTTATGGCTGCAATATTAATTCTACATTGTAACAACCAAATATCTCACTAGTACTAAAAGCTATATTAATCATAAGGATGCCAATTTTCCTCGACCTAACCCACTTTGCCTATACTCGACCCAAATGGGGTAGGGATTCCCCACCTTGATGGGTTGGCGGGGTAAGAATGGGGCAAAATAATTTGCCCCATGTTAGGGTTGGGGCTAGTATGGTGAGGAAAATCCCCTACCTCAATCCCCACCCCACTTGCGTAATAATTGCTAAATAAAATCAATATTTAAATTATATTTACTTAATAATATTATTTATTTTAAATATATAAATTTAATATTTTGCCCACAAGTGTGTGGGCAGTGAGCAAAATATCTTGGGCTTTTGATAATTGATAGTGACATAGTCTGAGCTCACATAGCTACCCATAGCTACACATAGCTACACATAGATTCATTCCACTGGTGCATGGGGTGGGGCAAAGGGGTGAGGATTGCACTGCCCCACTCTATTTACTACTTTCCTCACCCCACCATGCCTCATGCTAAATAGAGCTTAGGGTGGGGATTGTAGGATCCCTGATGGGGTTGGGACATAGGAAGGGTCCCCATGGCCCTACACCACCTGATTTCCATGGCTAATCAACCACTTTTACCAAGACTTTCTCATTACATATCAACCAAGATCAAGGAAAAAGTTACAGTGCTATTCCCAATACTATGTCTTTTTGTTGTAGAAAGTTCCAAAGAGTAATACATGAAGCATGACCATTTTTAAGGCTACAACTTTCTAATCTTGAGGAATGCCAAAATTATGGCTCAATTGCTAATGATGAGACTTTGAGTTATAAAGGTAAAATATATAAGTCATAGTTATTTCTAATACTATAACTTAGTTTTACAAAGGCAAAATGATAGTGACTGTCATTCCCAACTCCATGGCCATTTGATACAATAGAGAAACCAAAGTTATGACCTATTTTTAGTGCATCAACTATATATTATCTAGAGATAAAATGTATAATCATAGTTATTTTAGCACCATGACCATCTAATACAAGAAAGAGACCATGGTCCTAGCATATTCCATGAACTTTGACTTTTGTATTCTAGAGTTGAAATGTGTACAGCTACGACCATTCCTAGTAGCATGGAATTCTGAAGCTAGAAAAGGTCAAAGCTATGACTCATTCCAAAAAGTCACTGCTTCTACCTTAAAATTTAGAACCAGCTGCTTGAGTATAAAAGAAAAAAATAGGCATTTTGAAAAGAAAAATCTAGGGCACAAGAGACAAATATAAAGGTTGGGGTCTTGGTAGCTGATTTTTTCCCATACTTAGAAGACATCCAATACAATATAAAGGTTAAGCTTTAGGATAGGGGTGTCAAATGGGTTGGGTGGCCTAGGCCCGGCCCAAAGCCCTGCTTGGTATGGCATGGTCCAGGATCGTGCCTGGGCCCGTGCCATATAGACTCTCAGCACAACTCGTCATGCCGTGCCAATTGAATTAGGCTCGCGTGCCATGCCAGGCATGACTCGGGTGCTTGGCATGTGGGCACGACCTAATACGTATCTCATAAATCCACCAAACTAGTTGAAATTCAAGATAGTGCACAATCTGATGCCACAACGTCATGATGGCGTGATGCCCGATAGGCGATGCGGCCACTACGTGATGCCCAACAAGTGATGCGACGAGCCAAGCGAGTTAGCGGAAGTGCCCTCTCGGCTTTGGGGAGTGCCCGTATCTCCAAATCTTATCACGAATCGGCCCAAAACTAGGTTGGCTTTGGGCGGCAGGCCATGCCTAGCTTGCTCTTCAAGGAACCATGTCGTGCCAGGCACAACACGGCTACTATAGTGAGTTGTACCTAGCACAGCAAGCAGGCCCATACGAGCCTAAAAAATGGGTCGTGCTGGCTTAGCATGGCCCATCCGACACATGTACTCATGGTTGTATTTAATTACGTGTGATGGATACTTAATTGATTAATTTAATATATGGTTTTTTATGGTTTTGATCTTGAAATTATAGTATTTATGTAGAACTAAAAATAGAGTTTAACCATTGATAGGCTTATATTTGCTATTATGATGGATGATAATAGATAAGTCACAAAACACACTCATAGGTAATAGTAGATAAAAAATGATAATCATTCCAATCATGATATGCGAGATAAACCTATAATTGAAAATTTGATGTTGAGATATATTAATCATGTGAATATGGTGCTTAAGAAGCCAAAAATATGAATATTTTTAAAAGTTAATCCATTGTTTATGACTTAAAAAGAGTTGACCCTTAATTGATATGAGTATTTTATAGAATATTTTCTTAAGAGTTATATCTTTAGTGTATGCATTGCATGTTGTAGTGGTAGATGATAATAGGTAAGTCATGAGATACATATGATTGAGAATGACTTGTAAAGGGATAAAGTCTTGCCAGTTACTTTCTGTTATATGACTATCACCAATGAGATTCAAAGGAAAGTATATGTTAATTGTGGAAGTATAAAGTTCATGAAATTGAAAGTATAAATGCCTTCAATATCAAATAAGTTATATCTATGTGATAAAGCATTGAGAATAAAAATACATATACTAAGTAACTATCAAAGATAGTCGATGAGTTGCCTAAAAGGTATGAACTTATGGATGACCCTCGAACATTGATGATTTATCATTTTGGTGGTAAAGTATCAAGGAAACAAATATGATGGGACCATCATTGTGGAAGATCTAATAGTTGATAACAACCTTGTATATCATTAGGGCACTATAATATTTTCACAAGAATCTAATATTCATTTTAGAATCAAACATAAAAATATCCAAACTATTTAAATAAGCTATCATGCATAATATAGTACACCAACTTTATAATCTAAAAATATTACTTAAAATTAAACCCATTCATATCCTTTCAACTAAGGTATCAATTAACTGATAATTGGTTGATTGAACTTCCTACTCAATTCCTATGTGTTTAATATTAAGATGAAAAGTGTACTTTAACATGTACACAACTCATATACTTGCATTATAGGTTGGATGATAAACCCTTTTCTATTTAGATTTTAGGACTAAACCTAATCTTAAAAATTGAGCATCTTAAAAAAAGTTGTATAATAATTCCACTAAGAAGACATCGTCTAAAGATCTTGATTCAAAAGAAGTAGATGTGACCTTGAGAATAATGAGTACGTGGATAGCAATAGACTCCACTCATGAAATGGAAATATAATGTCACAACTAGTTCAAAATTGCAACATAGAGACATGAAGTAGTGACTTAGTCAGGAATAATGATGTGGACTTATAGTGTTGCGACTCAATGCTTAAGAATCTATTGACTTAGGTGAAAAATTCAAGGAATAGTCAAGCATTGACATTCTTGATGAAGAATTAGCCGAGGTAGCTCCTTCATTGAGAAGGTCTACATGTTTAAAAAAACTCATCCACGTTTCATGTTGGTAGTATGTATAATGCTCAAAATACTATAAGAGACGAACCCACTACTATGCTAGAGACTAGACTCTTTAGAGAATCAATCTAGTGGGAGCAAGCAATGAAGAAGGAATTATAGTCCCTGAAGAATAATGATACACAGAATCTTGTGAAGTTTCTCTTGGATTAGAAGACAATATGAAGTAAGTGGGTTTAACAATGGAAACTTATGGCTAATGGAAAAATAGAGAAATACAAGGTATGACTAATTACTAATAAGTATAATCAAATGGAAGACATTGAGATTGACTATGATGAGATTTTCTCACTAGTAGTGAATAAAACCAAAATATAATGATGTTGTCATCCATAACAAGATATCACCTAGAAGCTGAATAGTTGGATATAATAATAATATTTTTTCATGATGATCTAGAGGAAGAAATATTCATGGCTCAGTCAATTGAGTTTAAGGTAGAAGGAAAGGAAATCTAGGTGTGCAAGCTGAAAAAGTCTTTGTATGAGTTGAAATAGTCTCCTTAGATGTTGTATTAGAATTTTAATTCAATTTTTATAGTTGTATTTTAGTAGGTATGAGACTGACCACTATGTCTAAACTAAAAGATTACAAAGAAAACTTATCATTCTAACTTTATATGTCGATGACATGTTATTGGTGAGAAATAACTTGGACAATATTTTGGTGAAAAAGTTACTTGCTGAGAAGTTTGATATGACTGATCTTGAGGTAGAAAATCTTATACCTAGCATGGAGATGTGAAGAGATTGATAGAAAAATACATCATGTTTCAGATAGTATAGGTATGTAGAAGACATATTTCAGAGATATAATATATATGATTTTCAAACCAATGAGGACATGATATACACTATATCTAATATTTTAGAAATATATGAAAATGTTGAGTAGATTTATGTCCAATTAAAGAAATGAGAATTAAAATGTAATCAAATCAGTACTAATGTATCTTCATGGTACTCTTGATTATGTATTATATTTTGGTAGAAATAATAATGATGAAATTTTTAAGTTAGTAAATCAGTTGATGCTGACTAGTGTGGAGTACTAGATGTTTGAAGGTCTACAAGTGGATATGTTTTTATCTTGTATGGTGGGTTATATAAGTTGGATGAGTAAAATGAAAGTTGTAGTTGCCCATACATTCATGAAGGCATAGTATATTGTCCTTATCCTTGTGAGTAAGGAAGCCATATGGAAACGAAAGCTATGTGCAAATGTTGGTTTCAAGTAGAGGGACCTAGGGCTCAGATACATTAATCAAAATATCATCCATCTTGCAGGGAATTCAGACTTTTATGCAAGGACAAAATATATTAACATTCAATATCATTTCACCCTATATCAAATTGAATAGAAGCTAATTCGATTAGGGAAAATTGACACTAAAAAAATAATGTTGATTACTAGATGAAGGTTGTGGGCATGGATAAGTTCCAATGGTATAGAGCTGAGACTGGTATGAAGAAGAGGTCATGCCATGTTTTGTGGAGTTGAGACTGGACTAAAACTAGAATATCTACTAAGGAGTCATGGCCCTATTTTGTGGAGTTGTGATTTGAGTGGAGTGGAAACTTGTTAAGAGAGGTTATGACTGGAGATTACAACATTGGAGTATTGACTTATATTATGAAGTTGCAACTCAACTTAACCTATACACATTATTATGATTACAAAATATTTGTGTTGTGCCAACTAGCAATTTGATGATTCAAGTCATTATTTGTTCTCTAGGGTTATCACATGAATAAAGGCATGACATATTATAGGTTGTTGTGACTGGAGCTTAAGCTTAAGAAATTTTATAGGTTATTGTTTAAAGGCTTGTGAATAATAAATTTTATTCTAGGAGAGAGAGAATGTAAATGTGAGTGAGAGAGATCATATGAATATAAAAGTAATGCTCAATCTCAAAGCATGAATAGAGAAAAATTTTCTCCTCCTCCATTCCTATCTCTCTTCCTTTTCTCTCATGATGTGTGTGTGTGTGTGCTTCTTATATGAGAGTTATGTTTGAGGTTATTTCCCTCTTTTGTAATCCTAAACTCCAATCATCATCCTGACTCTTGCTATATATGGAAGATTATTTTAGGTACTATGAACATTTTTGAAATTAGACAAGTGATCATCCTTTGTATCCCTGGATTCTTAATATTTGGTATCAAAGATAATAGTTAGGACTCTTGGATCTTAACAAATTCCTTCTCATCTTACTATTCCTACTTGTATTTTTTGATGTGTAAGATTTGTAAACCTAAAAAAAGTTTGCTAAACTTGATCCATCTACTTTGAAGTGTTTTCATGGGTTATCATTTTTCTTAGAAAGAATATCATTGGTATTACCCTAATACCTAAAAAATTTATGCTTCCATGGATGTTATGTTCTCTGAATAAGAGATATTTTATGTTCCATCCATATTAAATTTACATCTTATGAGGGAAAGTAATAATGTCGAAGAAGTGAATTGGCTTAAATTGTTTCTAGATAACATGATGGTAGTAGAGATTTAATCTATTGGTACTTTTAAAAAATTTCCTAAAATTGCTAGTGTTTCTAGGGAGTTATTCTAGTAACAATAGAATCAATACAAATCATGAAGTCTAGTCATAATAGTGTTCTTATTAATGTTATTGACGTTGCCATTGAACCCTCTCTCTCTCTCTCTCTCTCTCTCTCTCCATCAATAGTGCCTATTTCCAATCCTCAATTTGATAGTTTTTAGGTAAGTAGTGAATTTTAGGATTAATACTAACAATTTTATGAGTCTATTGATTATGAAAGATATCATCTACCACCATGAAATAATCATGGAGTACCAGTAGAAAGATTTTTACTAGAATCTATACAAAACTCACATATTTGATTGCTCATTGTTTGTCTATTCACAGAATATCAGAGTCTTCTAAATCCTTCATCAATAATATATCTATAATGTAGATTCTCACACATGTAAATGAGGTATTGTTGGATGTAAAATAAATGGTAGCTTTGAAATAAGAAATGATAACTTTTCAGAAAAACAAGACATGGGAATTAATATCTTTATTGAAAAGGAAAACAATTTATTTGTTGTAGGTGGGCGTTCTATTCACCATTAAAAAAAAGTCAGATGATTTGATCGATAAGCACAAAGGAAGACTTAAGACACAAGCATTTACTCAGATGTATGCTATTGACTATGAAAAAATATTTATGCTTTTAAAAATAATCAATTATAGTATACGAGTATATGTATCATTACCTATAATAGATTTATGAGTACAAACAGAGTGATGCAGTTCATACTTTATTTTTAAGAAAGTATATGATAAAATTATAGTTCTTATTATATATGTGGATGATATGGTAGTGATAAGGAATTATCTCATGGAGATGAGTAAACTAAAGGATTGTCTCTCTTCTAAGTTTGACATGAAAGATTGGGCATATTGGAGTACTTCATAGGTACTGAAGTTAATCATTCCAAACAAGGTATTTTTATATCATGACATAAATATGTGCTCGACTTGCTAGGAGAGATAGGGATGCTTGGTTATGAGCCAATCAATTTTCTTATTGAGAAGAAATATGACTTGGAAGAATGTTATGACCAAACTTTAGCTAACAAAGGATGATACTAAAGGTCAGTTGAATGCTTAATTTATTTGTCTCATACTAGACTTGATATTTCATATGCTATAAGTATGATGAGTATGTTCATGCACAATCAGAACAAGCAACACATGGTTGCAATTGTAAGGGTGGTGAAGTATTTCAAGTCATCACTAGGAAAAAGTCTTTTGTTTTCAAAACATGCCAATACATATAGTACGGGGCACTCAAATTCAGATTAGGATGGAAAAAAGAGATAAAAGATCAATGTCAGGTAATCTAGCCTTTGTTAGAGGTAATCTTGTTGCTTGGAAGAAAAGGAAACATACTCTTGAGTGTAGAGGCAGAATATCAATTAATAGTGAAAGACATTTGTGAACTACTATGTCTTTGATTGGAGCTAGATACTTTTAGTGGGAGCTAGATGCCCTTGATTGGGATAAATACTTCTTTTTGAGGCTAAATGTCTTTAGTTAGGACTTGGCGTTTTAAGATATTTTTAGGTGCCCACAAAAATGATAAAAATCATAAAAATTATGAAATATATTAGAATCATATAATATTATAAAAAATCAAAATTTAAAAATTATAAAAACTAGTAAAATTTTTTATTTTATGAATTGAAATAATTAAAAAATTATGAAATTAAAAATTTTATATGGGTTAGCCTAGCACAAGGCACAATTCACACAAATGGTAGTCTTGGCATAACACAACCCACCTTTTTGTTTGTTGTTGGCTACATGGGTCATGCTAAGCCATAAGGGCTAGCCCATATGCCACTCAACCACATCACATAACAATAACATGACTTGACTTGCCAAACTAACCATGTTGGATTTGGTCTAGTTCACTCGCCACCTTAAATAATGTTCAAGTGGGGGTGGGTGCATGAGAACCCATGGCTCGAGCACATGTTGTAGAGAAAGGAAAAAATGCACTAGGTCAAGTCAGTTTGGCATAATATAATATGGCATTCGTCTAAACCCAATACAGCTTGTTGGTGTTTAATGCAATTACTATCTTCTCATTATTACAACTTTGTTATGCTGCCTACTTTTTGTAGTTTATAGTATTCCAAAAGCTCATTGGTAAATATATCTCATCAATAAAGATCAACAAGTATATGAGTCAATCAAGTAGTAAAAAAGATTTTTGTCTAGATATCGATCCCCAAAAATTATATCAATAGTTCAATTATTTAACAATAAGAAAATTCAATTCTAGTAAAATAGATATTTCAAATTGTGGAAACAATCTTAGATCAATAGATTTTTTTTCATTTAATTTATGTGATAAATGTTCAAATAGTTTGAATTTTATTATGTTTAGATACATAAAAAAAGTTGGGTTATTATGTAATGACTTCTTGCTCAAACGACATATAAGAAGATTATCACTAATAAGCCCATCCCAAATAATGATCGTCTCATATCTATCCCCTTGGTATGTCACCTTCGAGGCAACAATTCATCTCTAGTCAAGAGGCATTCAAAATCACATACCTTTTAGGTTACCCGTGAACTTGATTTGATGATTTCTTTATATATACATTCTTATTCTTTAGTCTTGGGTATTATAAAGACCAATAATTGATATGGGCTGTAACAATTTGTACTTTTAGCTTTGTAAATGTCATACTCACCTAATTAACATATGTTTCCCTCAAATTTTACTTATGAGAATCATACAAGTGAAAGTAATTCAAAAGGATAGTCACCACATTATGAATCATAATATACTCATGCATATCCCAAGGATTATTTATCATTATTCTCCTTGGTAACAATGTGACTTCCACACAAAAGTTGAAACCCTTACGAGAATATTTTATATAATGTACATCCAAATTTATTCTAAGATTTTTACAATAAATTGACATATAAAAGTATTTATGCTTACAACATCATAAGTATCATACTCATAACAATTAATATTAGGTTTTAATGTATAAGTTTATCTTATGCTTCATAGTCGAAAAGGATATCATTTCCTTTCTACCATATGCAAAAGTAAGCCTCATGGTTTACCTGTTATTATCCATCATGACAATCTTGAATAAACTTACCATAGTCAAAACCCTAATTTATGTTTTATTTTATCACCCATCCATCAATATATATAACACAATATAAATCAAAGCTTATTCATTAATATAACCATTTATACATCACACAAACAAAGTTCACAAATCTTAGATCACATATCTTGAGTCCTTTACTTGTTTGTCTAGTCCGTAGGGTGTGCAAAATTGGACCTTACAATTTGATAGCTACCCTTGTCTTTTGCTTGGTAAATGAAAAATGAAGAAGAATTAATATTTTTCTCAATTTCTTTTTCTTCTTCTTTTATACTTGAATAATTTTATATCACTTTAAGTAAAAAGTTATGACTTCTAAAAAGAAATCTATTATTTTGCATTCATCTCTTAAGCTCAAAATCATGACCTTAGAAAGTAATAATGACTTTAGAATATATCTAAATCTTTCTATAACACAAAGTCCTAGTATAGAGCAATATCCATGACTTAGGCCTAATATCTCTGTAACACAAAATCATGATGTTAGGAATGATTGTGGTTTTTAAACCCATATTTCTTATTCATCATAAGTCAATGACATTGGAATGGTAATGATATTATAAATGACCTCTCATATCATAATATTGCATAATACTAAGAAATTACCAAGATATTGACATTGGTTTCTCTTGATCATCGTATGACCATGACATTAAAAAATAACCATGACATTATCATTGGTCTCTTATAATCATCATATGACCATGAAATTAAGAAATGCTTATGATATTGAGAATGTCTCTCTTGTATATCATATGGCTATGATGCTACAAATATATTGTAGCACATACTAGTAGCTAGAATTAGAGGTGTCAAACAGGTAGGGTGGGGGCTGACCAGGCCTGATTTTTGGTGGCCCAATTGAGCCACCATGTCATGCTAGTAACCATGCCATACCTAACATGGCACAACTTGGATAGAATCAGCCAGACATGGTCTGTCAGCCTAGTTTGTACCTAGTTCATGCCGGGTCATGCATGGACTTGCCAGATCAGGCTGGGGTCGGGTTGGATCGGGCTAGTTTGGATTGTTATGAATTGGGTCATCCTAAACTTCAAAATTATTAAAAATTTTAAAATTTAATACTAAAATTAAATTAATTAATTAAATTAATAAAACAACTAATAACTAAAAACTAATAATTCACAACTAAAATTAAATCTTTAAAAGATAAAAAGTAATACATCAAAGATAACTCATAATCATAAAAATAAAACATAAAAGTGAAATGGAAACTAATCTCATAGGCCATAAGTGCATGAATAAACAAAGAATAAAATAAAAAAAAGCAGCAAACTCAAGCCTCACAGTCAAATGATAAAAATAAATAAACAAAACCAAACAAAAAATGATACATGATAAATCTCATCAACATATAATCAATGATGGTATCAGTACACTAGCAATAGGCCGTAAGCATTAAAGCAGGCTCAGCTTAATGCCTCTATCTCATATCAGTCATCAATCATCATCAAAGTCCCAAGAATCATCATTAGCAATCAACTCCTCCACTTTTGCTGTAGTTACAGTATGATCCTGGATGTCTAAGCTCAAATTCTTTCAATCCTTCATGCATGCTAATACCTCATAATTTCTGAAAATAATCTAGATCTCCTATCTGAAATTACATTCACTATAATAGAAAAAGTAGACTACGATGCTATGCTCGACACAGGAGGAGTCAACAGATCCCATGTCATCTTAGATAACATGGGATAGGTGGACTCAAATGATTTTACCACTATAAATATCAAGATTCTTATTATCGGTATGTAATAAGATTGAGTAGTAATTGGTATCTAAGTACCAAGATAGCTCACTCTATTTCGATGATCCACCACATCATTTCCCTCTCACTAAATGAATGAAAAAATTATCATCTTCGAATATGGTATTCATGTCCATACTTGGAGCCTCACCACCACCACCATCATACCATGTATCATAATATATAAAGAGCTCAGTCAACTTCTCATGAATGAATCCTTCAGGTTGGTCTTCCTAGTTAATGCATGAGGATATGTATGTCAAATCATTATCTACCCCTTCCACCTTAACCCTAGGGTTCATGCAGGTAGTTAGACAATAAAGAGATGGAATGGTGGACTAGTACTTTAATTACTTGTTTTCCATCTCTACAACCTTATCGCTAAATATCAGGTCATCTCTTAACTTCTTAAACATGCTACTAAAATTACATATGTACCTAAGTGCAATGTAAGTGGTGGGAGTATAAACTAACAAATACATGTTCGTCATGTCATAAAAAATCTTAAGAAATTTCATAAATAAAATTTTTATAGCCCAATTAGTATCATCAATTATAAGTTTATCACTCTTATTATTACCATAGCTGGATATCACATATTCATATCAAACACATGACTCCAATATTAGATATGTGTAATTCCAATGATGTCTCACATCCGATTAGAATTTTTTCTTTTTTAGACCCATAGACAAATAGAGAGTACCAAACTCCTATTATCTGTGAGGAATACGAAACTATTTTAGTAAAATATGCATGTTTTATAAAGTGGGGTAAAAACCTTCATTCCCGTTTGTGCAATGAGGTTAATGATATGACACATGCATCTAACGTATAAAATCTTTTTTAATGGTCTGTCTCTAATAGTCATAACAAATATGTTAATGGCTACTCAATTATTAAATGTATTATCAAATGTGAAATTTTATATTTTATTTTGAATATTATATTTTCTAAAGATTCTCATCATGACCCCATAAATAGTCAGGTCATCATGAGGATGGAGAATCTATGAGAATTCTAATAATTTTTTATTTAGTATCTATATATAATATACATAGGAGGCAGTAGGGTATGTATAAGATGTATTATTTTTGATTAAAAAAGAGATGTGCCTTACTTTAGCACCCCCTATCTATCCGCGCGTTGGCAGGTAAGGGCTTCTCAGGATGTCATCCTTCCTGAAGACCTCTCTTTCGAGTAGCATTCGTGCAGACAAGGGGCAGGCAATAGCAGACCACCTGCGGGTTAGCTTCCATACCGCAACGGACTCCCTGGCCTTGGCTTCTCTTTCTCGATGGTAATTGAATAGCCCTTGCCCAAATGCTTTCCGCTTTACTTGACGTAAAACATCGGCTCAGTTAGTCTATTTATCGTGACTAGTCTAGATATCAGACATCACAGATACCACTTCACTGTAATTCCTAAATTCATTAATTATTATTTATTTTTAAAATTTATAGTATTTTAGTATGTCGTTCCTAGATGTGAACCTAGAAATCCTATGATATGCATGCTGAAAATAAGGTTACATGATATTAACTACCTTTGGATCTTCTGAAAATTTAATCAAAATACCCATCATGGTGTTTAGTTTGGTCATGCCTTCTCTCCATAACTCATTGCAGTATATAAAGGGGGTCAATAATTAGGCTGAATTGGATTCAGTCTCAAATAACCCACCATCGAGTTGGGTTTGCTTAGGATCTAATGCATAATTTTTTAGGTGCATTGTTCAGCATGCCTCTTAAGGTATCCAGTCCTATATGAACTCTTACAGGTTAATATTTGTATTATGCTGATTTTTCTTTGAAACTCCTAATATTTTTATTTTGTATTATATTAAAGTGAGTCTAAACTATTGATGTTTTTCTAGTTCTTTATTTTTTTAAATGTTTGGGTTAAGACGATTGGAGAAACCAAAGTTTTGGTAGTCTCGGACCTTTTCATAGGATTTTCGTTATCCATATTATAATTTTTTTATAATTATGTCTTTTTATATTTATGTTTAGGTGTTCTTCTAGTCCTGTGTTTAAATTAATTTCATAGGATTTTCACAAGAGGCATGGTCCAGAATATCTTGCCTTCAAGCTAGGGTGATGGGCCAGTCCTGGCCTGACACAAGGCATGAGTCACCTTGACACGGCATGGCACGAGCCATGCTTCTTGTGAGCTTGACACGGGACTAGGCATGATGTTGGACCATGTCGTGCCTCGGGTATAGCCCTGGGCTGCGCAACTCATTTGACACCTCTAGCTAGAATATGAAAGTTGTGACTTTGCCTTCAATTGATGACAAGAGTCATGGCCTTGGAGAATAGGCATACTCGAGTAATACCTTTTGTAATCTTTTATGTTCAAAATTCATGGCATTGAATAATTGTCATGGATTTTGCTTAAGTAGTTTTGGCTCTATAAATTTCTATAGCTCAAAATTCATATTTTTTTGAAAAGTTTATGACTTTAATTTGAGACTATTAAGTCATATTAAAAATAAAGTCATAGTGGTAAGATGTGACCAAGACTTTTAGTACATTTTTTGTGGGATACTTTGTTGCTACAATATAAAATTAATATCACAACCATTTACATTTTATGAGATAAGTCTATCTATAACTTCATGATAATATCACATCCTCAAAAAATATATTACAAAAAGGAATGATTGTGCTAACGAGTTGGTAGAGTCATGACATATAAATATTGTTATGACTAATTAGGCTAATTTTTAGCCAAGAATAAATACTGAAACTATATGATATATCATAATTAGAGATGACAAATGTGTCTGTATCCGTGGATTTCCGACCCGATCCAATCCGGTCAAACAGTAGAAAAATCCGTTGACTGGATAATAGATATGGATATAGATAAAATCTGATTTTTTTGAATGGATATGGATTGGATATGGATTTAGGCATATCCGATCCGAAACCCATATCCGATCTGACCCGAACGTGCAGATATCCGATCTGATCCAATTATATCCGATCTGTTCTACCAGATATAATACACACACACACACACAGACATATATATATATATATATATATATATATATATATATATATATATATATATATATAATATAGTCCATATATAATATAGTCCATAATGGGGTAAAGTATCCTGTCTTGCAAACTATTGCAAGAGACATATTAGCAATTCCAGTATCTATTGTTGCTTCAGAGTCTGCATTCAGTTCTAGTGGGAGATTAGTTAGCCCTCATCGTAATCGACTTAATCCGAAGATGATAGAAGCATTGATGTGTGCTCAAAGTTGGTTGTGGAGTGAAGTGACAAAACATGATGGTAAATTTATTTCATTGATCATTTATTTTTTATTTACCTATAATTTCATAATATTTGTAAAATTTTAATATTATTTTTCTTTTTATATATTTTTTTTCTAGGTGGAGATGACTTGTTCATTTCAGATGGTTATGCATCAATTTATGAAGAAGATATTCACGTGCATGATGAAGGTATTAAATTTTATAACTAATAAATTTTAATTCATATTGCAATTTAAGTATTCAAATATTAAGTTTTTTTTTTTATAATTGTAGGATTCGAGATTACACATGATCGATGACAACATTTTATCAACTTTTATGAAGATGAAGTCTATCAAACCTTGTTGAAACTTTGTTTAAGATGTTAAACATTTTGAATTTGTCACTTGATACAAATATTTTGATTTGTGATGTTTTATTAACATTAGACTTTGGTTTATATTCCTAAATTTATAATTCATGAAATTATAACTGGTGTCATAGGTTAGCAAAATACGTCTTAATATCGCATGGATAAATCCGATATCCGTGGAGAATATCTGAAATTCGATGGATAGGATATGGATTTAAATTTTTTTTATCCGTAGTATATGGATATGGATATATTATTTTTATTTAGGATCGGATATAGATTTTGAAAAATCCGATCCAAATCCGATCCGATGCCATCCCTAATCATAATCCACCCTAAGTTAAACACCTCAATAAACTTATCAATTTCATGATTATTCATCAAAATCTACAAAAACTCCAAAGTTATGAAATTGAACAATAAATATCCTATTCTCTGCTTAAACATAATCAAAAATCACAAAAATACATACAAATATTTAATATTTTGAACACCAAATAAACTCTCATACTAAAACTATTAATTATTTTTGAGTAATAACTTCTCCCTCCATAAACAAAACAAAACATTCTAATATTTCAAAAAATATATACTTTTTCTCTATGATTAGGTATGAGTATCGTAGAGTCTCAAAATAGTAGAGCAACTTCAAATGGATATTTTGATAGTCATGGAAAAGTTCAAGTCCCATGACTATACTCATTGGTCATTGGATGTATACAATCATTTATATAGTGGATATAGGTATTTAGTACATTATACATATGAAAAATAAAATGCTTGGATTGCCTCCTAAGCAACGTCATGTTTAACATCCATAGCAAGACCATCAAAACCTTATTTTCTCAATCAGAGATCTCTACTATCTTAGCTAACTTTTTAGTTTACTATTTTACCTCATTCTTACTTGTTTTTTTTGGTATTTCTTCAACTACACTTACTTCTAGAGTCTTTTCTTTTTTGGATGTTGTAGCTTTGTCTTTTGTGCTAGCATGACTAATTTCTTCTTAGATCTCCAAAGTTGTGGTACTGAGCACATCTATGGCTTTACTTTTAGATTTTCCTTGCCCTTTTTATTCTGTAACTCCAAATTCATGGCACTATGCACAATTATAGCTTTGTCTTTAAGTTTCAAATGAACTAATTGATTATGTAACACCTATGGATAGCCATAACTTTGTCTTCATGTTTTTTTGACTAATTTGTTTATGTACCCCAAAATTAATGGCATTGTGCATAACTATGACTTTATATTCAAGCTTTCCTTGACTATTTTTATTATGTAACACCAATGTCATGACACTATGCAAAGCCATGACCTTTTCTTTGATCATATCTTTTATAGTTTCTATCTATGCCTTGTATTTCTTAATTATTCTATTAGTTTCCTTGTAGTTGTTAACATAAAATTTGTTTAGGTTGCTACTTTGAAGAATGCCACGACCTCATAGTATTCATGTTCCTAATTTATTTCATTTTACAACTCCAGACTAGTTCTTCATTATCATAATTTATATCTTCCTTAGTTGCATAACTCCAAAGTTTCTTTTAATTCATCTATTTTTTCTTCTTCCGACTAGTTATTTCTACAAAATTTTTCTATTGGAAGCCCACATTTTGTTGCATTATAGTATGGAAAAGATTGTCTACTCTCCAACAACACTTTTCATTCTCATCTATACCTTGCAAGTCTTAGTAAAGATTAACCTTTACTTTCTCCTTACTAACATGAAGAGTGAACTCTCCTTTCTTGATATCTATAAGGGCTTGTCCCATGGCCAAAAATGATCATTTCAATATTAATAGTATATAATTTTTTTTCTCCATATCCATATTAATAGAATATACTAGAAAAATAAAGATGCTCACCTTAACTAATACATCATTAATAATCCCATCTAGGTGCTTCATAGTCTAATTAGCCATTTAGAGTGAGAGAGATATTGAAATAATGTTTCTGAGATTTAATATTTATGCAATTGACAATGATATCAAATTGATGCATGAACCCAAGTCATATAATAATTTTTAAAATATATAGTCTTAAATGGTACAAGGTATATTAAAATTTCTAGGGTTCTTCAATTTTCATTTTTGTTTTCTTTGAATACTTACACTACACAACTTAGTCTTATTCATAGTCCCACACATCTTCAACTTTATCTTACTATTTATTATTTCTTTCATAAATTTCACATAGTTTGGCATTTGGGCTAAAGCTTTATCAAATAGTATATTTACTTCTAGCTTCTAGAGTATATTAAGAAACTTCTCAAAATATTTATCTAATTTTCTCTTTCTAAAATATTGTGAAAATAGAAGATTTATTGGAAACATACCATTTGTTTTATTCTGATTCATTTTTTATCTCCATAGCCTTAGGTAACCTACATTCCCTCTTTTGTTTCTTCATTTACATCCTTTGCATACTAGGGTGAGATTTCGTCTTGTACTTCTCTAGTCATGACTTTTTTTAGTGTCGTGGAATCGCATTTCATCTTTCAAACTCTATTTAGTGGGAGCCATGATTTCTTAGAAAATTTTAGTCAGAGTCATGACTTTTGGGAAAGTCAGAGAATTATTAGCTCCTAAGTTTTAAAATTCTCTTATTCAATGCATTGCAATTGTAGCTTTTTCTCACTTATAAGCAATATAGATAAGCAATTTTTTGAATTTGTTATCGTATCATTTGATAGTTTATTTACTATATTTTCCATCATTGATAATGTTAATTTCCTAATTTGATTCTCTATATACTTTATCACTAATGGCATTTGATTCAATCTTGATTCAAGCTTCCAAATTCAAGTGTCTCGAATATCATTTCTCTTTTCAATCATACTAAGATGACATTCATGCTTTATTCAAAACTTTTATTCTCTTAAAGATGGTTGATAATTAAAGTTTGATTTTCTTGATTATTATAGCTCACCATATTATTCCCAATATTTATTGAAGATTTCCCATTATTCTAGCCTATTACCATAACCTCCATATAAATATTTCTCATGATTTCTCAAGTTTGGATGGTATAATGTTGGAATATTGTTGTTGGGTCAAAATACTTATCCTTTTCTTTTCATTCTATTTTCTTATTCTATTTGATAAAAAGAAATAAGTCCACTCATTCATGAGAATGAAAATGATGATCTTTCTCAATCCTCTTCAATTTTCTTCTTGGATGTCATGCTTTTTTAGGAGAACTTTCATTTTTACTTCAATTATGTTGAATTGATCTAACTCCAATGCTTTATCATGTTTTCTTTCTAAGGAATAATCCAATTGAGTTTGGTATTTATTCTTTGTTAACTCATCAAGCAAAATATATGTCTCATTTAGTAATTTATTCATGGTTAGGTGTCCTACACTGGCATCAAACATGCACATCATCATATATTTCAACCCATTATAAAAAGTTTAGGATTGGAACTACAACTTGAACCCATATTGAGGGTGTCTCCTCAACAACTTCTTAAATTGGTCTTAAGCATCGGATAGAGTCTAATGCTCATATTTTTAGAACTAATTTATCTTGCTTCATAATTGAGAAGTTATTTGAGAAGGTAAAAATTTAGTGAGAAAGTCACTCACTAGTTTATCCCAACTCTCAATGGAGCCATGAGACAAATACTAGAACCAACTCCATGCCTTATCCCTTAATAAAAATAGAAATAAATGTAACATTGTTACATCAAGACTAACTCCAATTATTTTTACTATATTGCTTAGCTCCAAAAATATCATGATATGTCCATTAGGATCCTATATTACCTTTTTATTGTATTGGTGCTAAGGAACTAAAACTTTAAGACTCAGTTTAAACTTAAAATAATTTTATTCCACTAGTTACAAGCAAATACTCAAATAGTTTTCATCATTAAACATTTCTAATAATCTCTTAAAGTATAATGGTGGATGGATAATTAAATAACTTGCCCATTATCATAATGGGGCTCTCTGCTACTACCAATTCTCTCTATAAGCTCTTTATTAGAATTTTTTTGGCAATTGATCTTTTGGTTCTTTTAATTTCTAGGCCTAGAGGGGTTAGCTTAGTCTTATAGTTTCATCTCATAAAAGGGTACTAGTAAAAAAATAAGGAAAAAGAGACAAGCAGGATGTTAAAATACAATTATCCACATTCAAAACAAGTTAATAAGATTAACATTTAGATTTGGAAGGATTTATCAAACTTAACTATATCTAAACTACTAAGAAATACTTATTATTTTACAAGGATAGTTATATTAATTCACATTGACTAATCAAACTAAAAAAATCCATGACAATAATACCAAAAACTAATTAGGAGTATATTATGCTACATAATTTTATTAGTTAGAGAATATCTCAAAAGTTTGTTGACAAGTGTATCTCATCAATACAGATCAATAAGTATATAAGTCATACAAGTAGTAAAGATTACTTTCATTTAGATATTATTCCCACATAGATTATATTGATAGTTATATCATTCAATAATGAGACAACTCAATTTTAGTATAATATATACTTGGATTATAGAGTCAATCTTATATCCATTTATTTATTCATTTAATTTATATGATGCATATTCAAATAGTTGAAATTATATTATATTTAGACATAGAATGAAGGTTAGGTTGTTGTGTAATGACTTGTTTCCCTAATGGCATATAAAATGGTAATGACCATTGAGCTCAACCCAAATGGTGATCCTCTCATAGCTATCTTGTCGATACATCACCATCAAGATAATAATTCATCTTTATTCGAGAGTTATTCATAATTTTATATCTTTTAGGCAACTCATTAACTACGCTTGGCAGTTGCTTTATTGTATACTTTTATTTTTCAACTTCAAGTATCATAAAGACAAAGAATTTATATATTTTATAAATATTTATACTTTCATCTTTGTATGCATCATACTTATATAATATGTATTTTCTTCCCTTAAATTTCACATATAGGAACCATACAAGTGAAAGTAACTTAAAATGGTTATCACTATTTATGAATCATAATATACTCATGAATGTCTCAAAGATTACTTATCAATATCATTCTCAATCATTATGTGAACTCCACACTAAAAGTGAAACCTTTAGAAGAATATTCTATATAATTTCTATCATTAATAAGAATAAATTATTCTAAGAGATGTATAATAGATTGATATATAAAAGCATCCATATTTTTAGTTTTATAAGCATCATACTCACAACCATTAATATACCCAAATTTTATGTTTTAACATATAGAATTATCTTGTATATCATGGCAGGAAGGACTATCATTTCATTTCTATTATATGCATAAGTGAGTATTTTGATTTATTTATCAGCATCCACCATGATTATCTCATACAAACCCACCAATAATCAAAATCCTAATTTAAGTTCTATTTTATTACTTATCCATAAATATCTAAAATTTGACATAAATCAAAGCTCATTCATTAATATATAATCATTTATATATCACACAAATAAAGTTTACAAACCCTAGACCATATGTTATTTTAACATAAAAATTTTGAATCAATCCTAGAGAGGAGAGTTTGAGAGTTGTGCTCCATGACTCTAAGGATTAGCTTATATGTTGCATTCTATGTTTGCTTGTGGAGCTCCAAGAAAGTGAATTTATATCTATTTGACAGTCATTCCTTGGCTTTTCTTGGTGCATAGAAAAAGAAGAGGAATACTGATTTTTTTTGATTTCTCTTTCTTTATCTTTTATACTTGAATAATTTTACATCACTTTTAGTAGAAAGTTGTGAATTTTGAAAGAAACTAGCACTTTAAGATTAATTTCTTAAGCTAGAGGTCATGATTTTAGAAAGTGAGAATGTTTCTAGAATATATTCAAATCTTTTTATAACAACAAGTTGTAGCACTGGGCATCATCCCCAACTTGGGTCAATTATCTCTGTAACACAAAGTCTTAACACTAGAAATAGCCATGATATTAGTGTTGGTCATTTTTTGATCATCATATGGCTTCAACACTATGAAATAGTTGTGACATTGACATTGGTCTCTCTTGATCATTATATAATTGTAGTACTAGAAAATGACTTCAACAAGAGCCACAATCTTGTGAAATTGCCATACTTGATAATATCTTCTATAACCTTTTGTGTTCAAAAGTCATGCCACTGAGCAATTGATGTAGTTTTAGCTTAACTAGTTTTAGCTCAGTATTATTCTATAGCTCAAAAGTTATATCTTTGTTAAAAGGTATTAGCTCTGACATGAAACTAAAAAGCTATATTAAAGATAAAGTCATAGTGTTAGGATATGATCATGACTTTTAGCACCAGTAGAGTACTTAGTTGTTGTGATGTAAAATTAATATTGCAAGTATTTAAATTTTGTGAGGTAAGTATGACTATAACTCCATGATAATATCACATGCACAAAGAATATATTACACAATAGAAGGATTATGCTAATGAGTTCGTAAAATTTATGATATACAAAGATTGTCATGACTAATTAAGTAGAATTTTAGCCAAAAATAGATACCAAAATTATATGATACTCTATAATATACCACTTGATCAAATATATCCAAAAATTTATCGAAATCCACCAAAACTACAAAGTTATGAAATTGATCAATAAATATTTCATTCTCATGTTTACACATTATCAACAATTACTAAAATATATAATAATATTCAATAATTTTAATACTGAGCACCTATGTAGGAATTATGTTGGTTAATTGTTGGATTGTAATAGTTGGACATACTCTAACTATTTCAATGCATTCTTACAAAACATCTAATAATTAGATTATGTCCAACACAGACTAATAGAAAAAAATAATTAAAAAAACTTTTTATTAATGCTTTTAATCTAAACCTATTATTTATAAACATAGCTAAGTTAAATTAATTTTCATAAAAATTTCTCATTCTCATGCTTACACATCATCAACAATCACTAAAATATATCATTCTCATACTTACACATCATCAAAAATCACTAAAATATATAAGAATATTCAATAATTTTAAAATTGAACACCTATCTAAGAATTATGTTGGTTAATTGTTAGGTTGTAATAGTTGGACATAATCTAATGATTAGATTATGTTTAACATAGACTAATGGTAAAAAATAATTTTAAAATAACTTTTTATTAATGCTTATAATCTAAACCTATTATTTATAGATATAGCTAAGTTAAATTTATTTTCATAAAATTTTTTATTTTATTATCTCTTCTAAATTATAATATTCAAAATTCACTATGAAATTTTAAAATTTGAAGTTTATACTTCCATTAATTTGAGGTATAATGCAACTATTCAAGTTGCATTTTGAAGCCTATTGTTGAAAGAAGTTTGCATTATTTGACAAGGTTTAAGTATTTTTATTTTATTTTTCTTGTCTTAATTACTTCGTCTAGGTTGCATTCAGTGTTAGTAAATTTATCTAGTAGTAAACTTTAGAATGAATCTTAATCAACTAAACAAAAATATTTCTTCTTTTTTGAAGATTTAGGCTAAGAAATGTAAAACCTTACCTCTTCTAGTTTATCACATAGGCCTCCTCATGCAAATAAAAAAGTCAAAATTAATATATGAAATTATGTAGTATAGACTCACTTTAATATAAGACATTCCGAATAATATACCAAAAGATATATTTTATTAGAACTTTAAAAAATAAAGTTTAGTACCATTAAAATTGGAGGTAATATAACTTTAATTCCCTCCTTCATAAACAACTATGAATTTGTAAAAAAAAGTTTGCTAAATTGATTACCAACATGAGTCCATTGAAATTTGAAAAAGATTTGAGGCTTATATATTTTATTAAAAAATTCATTCAACCTCTTATTATAGGATACATAGGTCAACATTTCAAATGATATGAACAAAAATTTTAAATTTAATAAAGAATCAATAATTAAAGAACTTAAAAATCATTGAGGTGTGTCAATGTCATTAGATATATGTAATTCATATGTGTCACTCTTTTGTTGATTCAAACTCACCCTATAATATTTAGTATTAAATGGTGATTCAAATTCATGTGTCAAATAATTCATTCTCATAGTCTTCCATATATGAGTGGCTAATCACTACTTTCAGAGAGTATGAAATTTAAAAAATAATATTTAGTATTATATTTGATTATATTGTAAATAATAATAGTGTGGTAGCAATATTAATCATAATAACTACTAGAGGTCTCAATGTTAATAAAGATGTCATACTACTACATTAATACTACAATATGAATTAAAAATTAATGTCACTCTCTTTAGAAGCCATTTATACTTCGATAAATTTATTAATATGTTTAGAAAACTGAAAACTATAAGAATATATACTTGATCTAAATAGTAGGCCTAAAAAAATTTTAACATGATACCCAATAACATTATAATTTAATATACATAATATTTGAATCTTGTATTAGCCACAAAAATATTCTAACTAATTTCAAAAACAATAAAACCAATAAAATTTTAATGAATGAATATGACTGAGAGATGAATTTTTCATTTTTAAAATTCTTAAAAAATATTTTATGATACTATGAAGTATGAACATGTTTCCTCAATATACATTTATACATCTTGTATTGGATAGGTATATTTTCAACATTAGTCATAAAAATGTTTCATATTCAAATAAATTAATCATAGAAATGGAAAGAAAATTTTAAAAATATTAGATGAACATTTTACCACTTTATTCCTTAGCTGTCTTTATGAATTCAAAGGTTAAATTGGAAGGTATAAGCAATTTTTTAACTTTCATATTCAAATGTATGAACCAATGACAAATCAAATGATGAGATATATGAATAATTAAATAAATTTTAAATATATTATAAAAATAAATATGATCGTTTCCCTATCAATATTGTGTTTCAACCCATATTCAAAAATAATTAATTCGGCATTCAATTAGCTAAGGAAAAGTGATGAGCCGATCAATCTAATTTGTGTGAACTTTCAAAATATTTTAAAACTAAATATTATTCACGAGATGGTGTAAGTCTTATGAGTTTACCTATCTTATTCTATCTAAATGATACAAATCTACTAACCCCTTATGTATCTACTATAAAATTGAAGTTTATTTTTTTACTATTGATTATCTTGAATGTAATTGTAGATAAAATGTTAAATCTTATACCATATATACTTAATGTTTTGGAATGTTTGAAGAATTAGAAAGATACACATATGATACTTTCAAGTTTCAATGGATTAAAATTATGAAGATTTGAAAAAAATTAAATATTCAAACATATGATGATCTTGAAGATAAAAATGTGGTTGACAAATAAAATCTAGAGATGTAATTTTTTAATATCATGCATTTATTTTTCAATTTATTTCATATTTACTATATATTGACATAGAGTTATATATATATAGTCTATAATTTTTTTAATTTATTCATATTTAGTGTGTATGTCATTATATGAGTGATTATGTATGTATTCATGTAATCAAATATGTGCAATACATAGTGCACTGCCCACCAACACCTCCACATCAGACACCACACAACACTTCCACACTAGAATATGAATGGTTGGCTAGGGCCATATGCCACTATAGAGCCTCTGCCATGGGTCTATGCCCAATGGCACAATGACACGGGCCACTGTCTAGGCACACAATCATCATTTGTGTCTATGCCCATACATGAGCTCATGTCATTTCCACACATTGCATGCACAAACATCTTGGGCAAGAGCTATGCCACAACACATGTTGTGTTAAAGCCCATTCTATGTCAACTTGACTAGATATGCTCAACACATATTTCATTTCCCATGAGTTAAAGAGTCATGGTAGGTTGCCTCAAATTTGAGGTGTATCATGCAAACACAACCCAATAAGATGGCCAGTTCAACCCATTTGACACCAATATTATAATGTATTATTTATATGTTTTCAATCCCAAATGTTGAATATTAACTCTAAACAAACATCACTAACATTCACCACAAGCATGTCTCATGTTAGTCATTATAATACCAAAAATTCAAGAATAAAAAAAATTCAAACAAGTGTACTTTTTTAATTTACCATTTTGAGAACTAGAATCAAGATTAAAACTTATAATCAAGCAAGAAGCTCAACTTGTGATCAACCATCACTTTTTTTTAAGTTTTATTTATTGTTGATTATTATTAATATCTTTAAATTTATTTTTATATGTGAAGTGAAAATAAAAAAAAAATTCTTATACCTCAACAATTTAACTTCTATAATCAAAACTATTGATTCAAATCCAACTAATGTTTTGCTTCATAAACCAAAGCTAGGTGACCCAACAACTTTGTTTTCTACCTAATAAATTTGATGGCATGGTTTATTGCAACTTTGTTATACTGTATAATTTTGTTGGTTTTGTAGTATCTCAAAAGCTTATTGGTCAAAGAATCTCATCAATAAAGATCTGTAAATATATGAGTTATACAAGTAGTAAAGATAACTTTTGTCTAGATATCAATCACATAGAGAATGTATTGGTAGAGGTGTCAAATGGGTTGGGTCGGGCCGGCATGGCCCATTTTTTGAGCACGGGCGTGCTTTCGTGCCGCGCCAGGCCGGCACGATTTAAAAAATCCGGGCCCAACACGGCCTGCTAGCACGGTGGGCCGTGCCGTGCCTGGCCCACTCGGGCTTGGCCTGGCCGTACGGGCCAAACCGGGACCGCGGGTCGGGTCCAATCAGACCTGACCAATGATCTTTTTTGTGGGAGGGGCGAAGCGAGGGGGACACGGAACGAACCCATGCCGGTGTGCCCTGCCACGGGCACCGAACCATGTCGGGCCAGGCACGGCACGACACGGGCCAGGCACAACAAGGCACGGGCCCGGGCCGGCCCGGCCCGGTTGACACCTCTATGTATTGGCAATTTGGTCAATCAATAATAAGATAATTCAATTCTAGTAAAATATATAATTTAGATCATGGAATTAATCTCAGATCCATAAATTTGATCATTTAATTTATGTGATGAATATTCAAATAATTCGAATTATTTTATGTGAACATAAAATGAAGGTTGATTTTTTATCAAATAACTCTTTGCCTTATGACATACAAGATGATTATTACTATTGGGCTCATCCCATATGATGATCCCTCATAGTTATCATTTTAGTATATCACTACCAAAAAAAAATAATTTGTCCATGCTTGAAAGTCATTGATACTCTCATATCTTTTAGGTAACTCATCAATTATTCTTGATGATTGCTTTAGATGTATATTTTTATTCTTTAGCCTTTGGTATCATAAAGACAAAAATAATAATGTTTATAATTACTTGTACTATTTTTTTATAAGCATCATACTCATATAATTTAATAAAAACTTCTTTCAAGTTTCACCAGTGGAACCCATATGAGTAAAGGTAACTCAAAAGAGATATCACCATCATGTGAATCATAATGTACTCATTGATATTCTGAAAACCATTTATCATCCCCCTCCTCGATCATGATGTAATTTTATATTAACAGTAAAACACTTAGAAGAATGTTCTATATAAAGTTCATGCCAATTAATAACTAGTTTTTCTAAGACATGTACAATGAATTTACATGTAAAAATATTCATGCTTTTGACTTTGTGAGTATTATACTCACAATAAATAACATACCCAAATTTTAAATTTTAACAAATAAGTTTATTTTGTATATTAGTGTTTGAAGGGATATCACTTTCTTCTAGCCTTATGCATAATCTTAATGGTTTACCTATCACTATCCACTATGATAATCTCGCACAAACCCACAAATAATAAAAATCTTAATTTAAGTTCTATTTAATTACCCAACCATCAATATCCATAAAAAATGCATAAATCAAAGTATCATTCATTAATATAAAAATGTTTATACTTCACAAAAATAAAGGTCACAAACTCTAGACCATATGTTATTATGACATAAATTTTTTAAATCTATCCTAAAAAGGGAGGTCTAAGAGTCATGCCCTCCAACTTTAGGGATTAGCTTAAGTCTTATATCTTTTTCTTACTTGTGAAACCCCTATGGAGTGAAAAATTATCCCTTAGGGTTTGGTAGCTGTGCCTTGTCTTTTGCTTGGTGCATGGAAGAAGAAGAAGAAATATGAAGACTCATCTCAATTTTTCTTTCTTCTCCTTCTTCTCCTTCTTGCCTTAGGGGTTGGTAGCTTAAATCTAATCTTACTTCTCTTAGGGTTTGGTGGCTTAAGTCTTACTCCTACTTATCCTTCCTCACCTTCTTTTCCTTATTATTATTATTATTATTATTATTATTATTATTATTATTATTCTTCTTCTTCTTCTTCTTTTTCTCCTCTTCCTCCTCCTTCTTATGCTTATAATCATTCTTCTCCTTCTCATTCTTCTCATTTTTATCATTCTACTCCTTCTTCTCTTTCTTCTCCTTCTTTTTTCTTATTCTTATTCTTATTCTCATTCTTATTATTATTTCTTAATAATAATAATAATAATAATATTATTATTATTATTAATCTTCTTCTTCTTCTTCTATTCATCTTCTCCTTCTTTTTATTCTTCTAGTTTTTATTGTTCTTTTCCTTCTTCTCCTTATCCTCCTTCTCCATCTTCTCCTTCTCTTTACATCACTTTAAGTAGAAATTTGTGGATTTCAAAAGAAAGCTATAACATTGACTTTCATCTCTTAAGTTTGAGGTAGTGACTCTTGAAAGTGACAATGACCCTAGAATATATCCAAATCTTTCTGTAACATAAACTTAGAATACTTTGTAATATATATGACTTAGGCCTAATATCTCTATAATATAAAGTCATGACATTGAAATAATATGATATTTATCTTTCTTATTTTTTATTTGACCATGGTATTAAGAATGATTGTGAGTTTGGTATTCATGCTAGTAAATATTCTTATCTATTTTGGTAATTTGTGATACTATGTAGGCATAGAAATAAAGTATTTATGGATTGATTTTATGAATTTGGAGTTTTGGTGAGTTTTGATAAATAATCATGACATTGATATGTTTTTGATGGTGATTAGTTGAGAGGTTGAATATGGAGTCATGCATAGTTTCATTATCTATTCTTGACCAAAACTATACCTAATTGGTCTTGAAAATTTTTGTATGGCTCAATCCTATCAACTTACTAGCATAATCTTTCTACAAAATGATATATTCCTTGTGTCTATGATATTATTATGAAGTCGTAGCCATATTTATCTCATAAAATTTAAATGACTATGAAATACATTCTACATTACAACAACCAAGTATCCCACTAGTACTAAAGGTCATGACTATATCCTAATATAATGATTTTATCTTTAATATAGCTTAATAGTCACAAGTTGGTGTTGTAATATTTTTACAAAGCCACTACTTTTGACTTATAAAAAATTTGTTGTATATGTAATTTGTTTTTATTTAATAATCTGTTTGTATAACAAAATATTTTTCCTGTTTTAATATTTTCATGTAAGTGCAGGAAAGAAAATATTAAAAGCCTTGGGATGCAGCAGTAGCACAATAATGGAGGTCCTGCTGTCCGGTCAGCGGGCCGAAATTTTTTGGAGCGGAGCCTGACCCGTTCCATGATCCGACTCGCTGCGGTTAAATGAACCGGATGTTTTTTTTTAATATAAAATGATTTGTAATTTTATTTTTCGGGCGGCTGTTTTTGACCCGTGGAACTGTTCATCGTCCCTCTCTTCTCTCTGCATGAATTTTCGCGACTGCTGTGTGCTGCATACTGTAACACGTTTCCATTTTGGTTTTAATCTGTAACGCATAAGCATTTTCTGGTGGATGTAGCTAGTCGTACTGAGCGACTAGCGAACCACATTATTTTTGGTGTTGATTTTCTCATTTTTGATTTTGTCGTGGATGCTTGCTGAATTGGGATTATATTACTTGTTTTTCTGTATTTTCTGTTGTTTCTATTTTTTAATCTCACTACCATGGAAATGCAATTACCCAACAAAATTATATCGACAAAATTGCTCAAGCCAAAGCCTTGACAATTATTTAGCACTATGACTTTTAGATACTAAAAATATACGGGACATTACTTGAATATGACTATTCTCCAAGGCCATTACTTTTATCCCCAAAAGAAAAAAAATTATAACTTTTATATATTGAATAATTGCTAGTGTTGTGGCATCCTTGTAGTGCCGCATCAACATTATATATGAAATTAGTGAAGGCTAGTGCCACAATCACTCATAGCACCGTAGACACTTAGAAATATGAAAAATAATTTTTGTGTCGTGACCATTTTTCATAATCATAGTCATATGATACACATGAAAGACTTGCTCAATGCTATGACTTTTCATTAGTGACATGACCCTTTATGAAGAGTAAAAAGATAAACACATAAAATTGCATCCACTTCATAGCACAATGACTTTGTTTAACAAAGACATTAGGTCCAAGTCATGGTCTTTGCCTAGTGCCATGACTTTTTGTTATAGAAATACTGAGATGCATTCTAGAGTCATTTCCATTTTCTAGAATTAAAATCTCAAACTTAAGAGATAAAGGTCAAAGTTGTGACTTTTTTTTTGAAAATCATATCTTTCTACTTAAAGTAATGTAGAATCTCTTGAGTATAAAAGTGAAAGATAGTTAAAAATCTCTTATTCTTCTTCTTCTCTTTCCATGCAACAAGCAATTCCATGATGTAGCTACCAAACCCTAGGGGTGAATTTATCACTTTCTAGGGGTTCAAAAAGCAAGCAAGGGACACAAGTCATAATGCCAATCCCTAGAATTTGAGGGCATTATTCTCAAACCCCTCTCTAGGGTAGATTCATATTTGTTTATCAAAATAACATAAGATCAAGGGTTTGTATACTTTGATTTATGTGATATGATAATAATTTTTTTATTAATGAATGTGTTTGATTTATATAATATTGATAGATGAGTGATTAGAAAGAATATTAACTATAGTTTTGACTTTTGATAGGTTTGTGTAAGATTTTCATGATGGATGATGATAAGTAAATCATGATGCTCACTCTCACATATGATAGGAAAGATGTGATATCCCTTCCGATTGCAATATATGAGATAAACTTATATATTAAAACCCAAAATTTGGGAATGTTAATCATTATAAGTATAATACTTATGAAGCCAAAAATACAAATATATTTATCTGCTAATCTATTATACATGTCATAAAAGAACTTTTCTCAATTTGGATGGATGTTGTATAGAATATTATTCTAAGGGTTTCATTTTTAATGCGTGAGTCACAATACCATCGATGAGAATGATGAGAGTTAGCCCTCAAGACATGCATGTGCAAGTTATGACTCGCAAGATGGTGAATGCCCTTTTGATTAGCATTCACTCATATGATTTTTACCAGCAAAACTTGTGAGAAGTACACGTTTATTATGCGAGTATGATATTTAAAAAGACAAAAGTATAGATACTTATAAACCATATCAATCCTTAGTCATTATAATATATGAGGCAAGAAATTAAGAGTGTACATATGAAATAATATTCAAGAATAGTTAATAATATTGCAAAAAAGGTATAAGATTATGAATGACTATCAAGTATGGCTGATTTGTTGTCTCATTGTGATTTACGAAGGGTACAACTACAAAGGGACTACCATTAGGATGGGTGTAGTGGTTACAACCATCTTATATGTTGTTATGACAAGGTATCATTGCATAACACCCAACCTTCATTCTATGTACAAATATAATACAATTTGAGTTAATTCAAACATACACATATACATTAAATAAATAAACCCATGGATCTAAGATTATCCTATGATTCGAACATTCATTTTACTAGAAATGAGTCATCTCACTATTGAATAAATGAATTATTGATATAATCTTTATTGAATCGATATTTGAATAAAGTCCTCTTTACTACTTGCACAGCCTGTGTACTTGTAAATCTCTATTGATCATGTTTTTTGGGATTGTTTAGTTTAATTAATCAATGTGAGTTAATGTAATTATGCTTGTAAATGAATAATTCATTTTTAGTAGTTGATAGCATTGAGTTTGATATCTTTCAAAATCTAAATGATATTACTCCTGAAGAGAAGTTGATACAACTTAAAGAGAAATATGAAGTCATACATTTTATAAGTATGAAGAAAGTATTACATCAAAAGTTCATATAGCTAATATGAAGATTGTTATAGTTGAGAATTTAGAAGAGAAAATTAAGAATATGACCTCACTTATTCAAGAAAAAGAAGATAAAATGGGTAAAAAAATATTCATGATTAATATGGAAATATTTGATGTAAAAAATTTAGAAGAAGAAATTGAAGTTATGACCTCAATTATTCAAGAAGAAGATGATGAAGCGAGTGATAAAATATTTATAGCTAATATAAAGATATTTGTGGTAAAAAATATAGAAAATAAAATTAAAGATATGACTTCAATTATTCAAGAATAAGAAGATGAAGCAAGTGATAAAATCTTTATGGCTAATACAAAGATATTTATGGTAAAAATACTGAAAAATAAATTGAAGATATGACCTCATTTAATCAAGAAGAAAAAAAAATGAAGTGAATCTTAAAATTTTGGTGGCCGAAATGGAAATATTTGTGGAGGAGAAGTGTGAGCAAAAAGATAAAAATCCAAAACAATTTGCAATGCCAAGGATAGAGAGAAAACAATGATAAAGAGCTCAACCCAAACTATCTTTATGGAATAGGATATCAAGATGATTATTCATCCAAAATTTACTATTGATATCAAAAACACAAGAAAGAAATAGATAAAATAATATATTGAAAAACTCACATGGATATCAGAGATATCCAATGAAGGAAATGAGATTATGATGGTCTAGCTATGGATGTTAAGCACACTGCTTGGGAATCCCAATTTTTTTCGTGCTGCTTGATTGATGAAGTATGCTTTTTGTGAGAATAAATATTATTTGTACATATTTAAATTTTAAAACCCCACACAAAATATTTATAGATTCAAACCAACAATGATTCTAATTTTTTTGTCCAAAGCCATGACAATTATTTAGAGTCATGACTTTGGTGTGATAAAAAGAAAAATACCACCAGAAGTTTAATGAAAAATCCATGTTAGTTTCTTTGAGTCGTGACATTAGTATTACATAAGGAAAAGAATCATAGAAGTTTAATGATTCTATGATTAACTTTGATCCAGTGCCATAGTAATTTTTTAGAGTCACAACTTTAGTATTATAGAAGAAAATGCATTATAAAAGATATATAAAAAACCATAACTTTGATCTAATGCCACAACTCTGAAGGAACTACAAGTCCAAATGTTGCAACTTTTCATTCTTAAAACAAACAAACCCATAGAGTTGTGACCATTTACTAGGTCATGATTATAAATACTAACTCTTGAATCTCCTCCACAAAAAAATCATTAATCTTCTACAAATACTATGACAATCAACCCTAATTACTCTAAGTTTGTTGATTCGACAATGGAAGGAAGAAGAGTTTCAAAAAAAATTATTATGAAAATGAGGCATAAGGAAAAATGAAAGAGATAGAAACCTATCATTATAAAAAATTGGGTTTGCATTGATAGGAGGGATCATTAACGAGCTGCTTAAATTTTCAAATACTAAAAATAGTGTGAATTTAAATCACTCCATAAGCAATCCAATTTTTTAGCTATCACTAAATTATTGATGAATAGTATGAATACCTAGAGGGCAATATTGAAGAGCACATATAGATAATTAATAAGGAGAAAACTCATGTAGGTGAATTAAGTTTATATATATTCATATGCTCATTTACATTACCAACTCTCCATGCTTCAATGAGCATTTTTGAGAGAGCAATTTTGTTATATGTCATCATTTCCAGGTACCATTTTAATGGGAGGAGAATTCTGAAGAAATCAATTCTTAGGTTCCTCGAGGGTAAATTTTCTAGCCAACTAATTCATTGTTTATTTATTAATTTGTTATGTCTAGCTGACAAAAGTCCTTATAGATGAACAAGTTGATACAATTTGTTGAAGGTGTCTTTTTGACATTATTGAGCATAAAAAGAAAGATAGGGGAATAGATAATGGAAGATGTCGATTTTTGAGGGTGTAAGATCAAAATATATTTTGGAAGAAGGCCCATTGTTCTTTGTATTTGACATACAAGAGATAAAAAATGGGTAAGAATATGAGAAGATGATCTAGCCTACATTGAGGATTCCTTAGCTGCACATGGTGGTATATTTATGGATATTTTTCATGTTTTGAAAAATGTGTTGTAGAATGTTAAAACAAATAATGAAGTGCTAAAATGAGAGATTCATTCCCTATGCATAATAGTAGCGGAAGAAGTTAAAAAACATGATATGATGTTGGAAAAGTATCTCTATCAAAAAATGATATCTTTTATCACAATGCAAGAAAAATTAAAAAATGGGATCTACAAACTCTTGGAGGAAGAAATAATATACAAGGATATTGGATTGATGAGGATAGTTGAATCATTTGGAATGCTATTTGAGACTATCATGGTATATTGGAAAAGAGTGATAGAGAAAAGAGGTGTGAATGGGAATAAAATAAAATATCAAGAGAGCTAGTGGATAGAAGAAGTAGGAAAATATAATACAAACCAAAATAAATTATATTTTGTGATTAGAAGCTTTGAAAATGCATTGAATTTAGTTGGGAAATGAAAAGAGATGCTTTGTGACATTTTGGAATAGATATTGGATTGGTTAGATGCATAGAATAAAGATTCAAAAAAATTATTCACTTCTCTACCATTATTTGAGCACTCAAAGTCAGATTTCATCTTTAAGAAGTATGATTCTAAAAAATCATACTAGGCACTCCCATCATTGCCTTGATTTGTATTTTTATATTATATTCCTATATGTTGATGATGTATCTATTGAGTGGTATTGATTTGAGATATTGGAATTATGTTTTTTATGGAGGAGAGAAGTTATTGCTCTATCTGAGTAATTATTTTAATGTGTGAGTTTGTTTGGTGTTCAATCCACTAAATATTCTTATATATTTTGATGATTTGTAATGATGTGTAGGTATGGAAATATAATAATTATTGATTGATTTCATGGGTTTAGGATTTTAGTGAGTTTTAATGAATAATCATAAAATTGATAGGTTTTTGAAGGTATTTAGTAGAAGAGATGAAATATGAATTATTACATAGTTTAGATATCAATTCTTTGCTGAAAGTCTACCTAATTAGTCATGATAATCTTTGTATGTCATGACCCTACTAACTCATAATTACAATCTTTCCACCGTGTGACATATTCTTTGTGGCTGTGATATTATAATGAAGTCACAACTATATTTATCTCATAAAATTTAAACGGCTATAAAATTAATTTTATATCATTACAACTAAGTATCTCACTAGAGCTAAAGGTCATAACAAAGTCCTAATGCCATAACCTTACCTTTAATATAGTTTAGTAGTCTTAAGTTAGAGCCATGAGTTTTTTACAAAGCTATGACTTTTGAGCTATAAAAAATTATAGAGCCAAAACTACTCATGTCATAGTTATGACAATTATTCAACAACACAACTTTTTGAGCACTAAATATTATAGAAGATATTAATTGAGTACGACCATTCCCCAAGGCCATGACTCTTGTCTCAAAGAAAGACAAAGCTATGAATTTTACATATGTGCTAATTGTCAAAGCCATAATATACTTGCACTACCATAATGACATTATAGATAAGAGAAGTAAAGACTAGTGTCATTATAACTCATCACAGACACATAAACATATGAAATAAAATTTCAATGCCTTGGCTATTTCCACGTGCCACAACCATAAGATACACATAAAAGAACTACTTAGTGCCATGTCTATTTTCTATTGTGTGATCCTTTATCAAAAATAAGAAGACATGTGCACAAAGCCATGATCACATCACAGTGTTGGACTTTGTGTCACAGAGACTTTAGGCCCAAGTCATGGTCATTGAACATCACCATGACTTTGTGTTAAATTAAAATTGAGATGCATTCCAGAGTCATGGTTATTTTTTAAAGTTATATGACCTAAAGCATAAAATATGAAGTCAAAGTTAAGTCTATTCTAAAAAATATGACTTCCTACTTAAAGTAATATAGAAATCACCTAGGTGTAAAGGTGGAAGAAAGATAATTTTCAAAAATCTCTTATTATTATTATTCTTCTTTTTCTCCCTCCATGAAACAAGCAAGACCATGATGCAGGTACCAAATCCTAAAGTGGGGGGTGAGGTAGCTTTTAAACCTCCCCTCTATGGTAGATTTAAAAATTTTCATCAAAATAGTATGTGATCTATGTTTTTATAATTTGAATTATGTGATGTGATAATGGTTTTTTAAAAATGAATATGTTTAATTTATATTGTGTTATGGATATTGATTGATTGATGATGTTATATATGTAATTTGTTATTTGATAATCTATTTGTATAACCAAATATTTATGTTTTAATATTTTCATATAAGTGCAGGAAAGAAAATATTAAGAGGCTGAGGATGTAGCAGTAGCACAATAACGGAGGTCCCGCTGTCTGGTCAGCAGGCCAAAATTTTTGGAGCAAAGCCTGACCACTCCCATGATCCGACCCGCTCTAGTTAAATGAATTGAGAGAATTTTTATTATAAAATATTTTGTAATTTTTAATTTCAAGTTATTGTTTTTGTACCTGGGAACTGTTCATCGTCTTCTCTCTCTCTCTGCTTGATTTATCGCGACTGCTCTGTGCTGCACATACTGCAAGATGTTTTTTGTTGGTTTAATCTGTAATACATAAGCATTTTTGGTGGATGTAGCTAGTCATATTAAGTGACTAGCGAACCACATTATTTCTGGTGTTCTATTTCTCGTTTTTTATTCTACCGTGATTGGATTGTGGATTGGAAATATATTGTTTGTAGTTCTGTTATTCTTGTTGTCTTCTATATATTAATATCACCACCGTGGAAGCACAATTTCTCAACAGATGATTAAATTGACATTGAACTAGTGTTTTGACTATTTATAGGTTTGTGCAAGATTTTTTGATGGATAGTTACAGGTAAACCATGAGGCTCATTCATATATATGACAAGAAAGAAGTGATAGCTTTTTTGATTATGTTGTGTGAGATAAACCTATATGTTAAAATACAAAATTTAGGCATATCAATAATTGCAAGTATGATACTTATAAAGCCAAAAATATGAATATTTTACATACCAATCCATTGTATACATCTTAAAAGAACTAATTATCAATTTGGATGGTCATTATATAGAATATTTTTTTTATGGGTTTCACCTTTAGTGTAATAGTTGCATCACCACCAAGGAGGATGATGCCATATAATCTTTGGGACATGCATGAGTAAGTTGACTCGCAAGGTTGTGATAGCTTTGTAAATTGCTTTTACCCATATGATTCTCTTTGGTGATACTTGAGAAAAATATATATTAATTCTATGATTATAATACTTATGAAGCTGAATGTATAAATACTTATAAATTATATTAATCCTTGGTCTTTATGACAAATGATGCTAAAGAATAAAAAAGTGCATATTAAACACAATCAAAAGTAGTTGATGAAGTTTCTTAAAAGGTATGATTGTGAATGATTCTTGAGTAGGAAAGATTTGTTATCTTAGTGATGACTTACAGATAAAAAAGCTACGAGGAGACAACCATTAGGATGAACTCAATAGTGAAAATCACTTTGTATGTCATTAGGGTAGGGAGGCATTGCACAACATTCTAATATTAGACACAAAATATTAGACACAAAATACTTACAAAATCATAATTTTTCACTCATGTCAAAATCATAATTTTGACATGTCAAAATTACTCATGTCAAAATCACTTTGTATGTCATTAGGGTATGGTTATGGCATACAAGGATTGCTCTGATCAATTAGATAAAGTTTCAGCCAAGAATGGATGCCAAAATTATGTAAGACTCATTATTCTACAAACTCTGCTAAACCTCCAAAAATCTATTGATTTCATGACTATTCTTCAAAATTATATAAAACTCCAAAATTGTGAAATCAATACATAATTTTCTTTATTTAATATCTACACAATTTCATAAAGCACTAAAATATCTATGAATGTTCGATAGTGTGAACATTGAACAATTGTAACATGAAATTAATATTGTAACTATTTTTTTATGAGATAAGCATGCCTATGATTCTATGATAATATCACAACAACAAAGAATATGTTATATAATAGATAGATTGTGCTAATAAGTTGGTAGAATCATAGCATACATAGATTGCTATAATTAATTAGATTTAGTTTCAGCTAATAATAGATGTCAAAACTACATGATATTAAATAATCAACTTCTCATCCAAACACATCTAAAAACCTATTGATTTCATGGCTTATTCATTAAAAATCAATTAAAACTTTAAACTCATAAGATCGATTCATAAATATTTCATTTTCATGCTCAGACATCTTCAAAAATTACCAAAATACACAAGAATATTCTATAGTTTGAATACCAAACAAAATTGCACACTAAAACTATTAATTGTTCCCAAACAATAACTTCCCTCTCAATGAAAAAATACTCCAACATCTCAAAGAAAAATGTTTTTTTTCTACACCTAGGTTTGAATATTGTAAGGCCTCAAAATAGTGGAACAACTTCAAGTGGACATATTAATAGTTGTTGTGAGGTTTGAGTTCAACAACTATACTCATGGGTTATTGTGCATGTACATTCATTTATGTGGTGGATATAAGTATCCACCACATCATACACGCAAAAAATAAAAGATTTGGGTTGTCTCCCAAGCAATTCTACATCTAAGTCTATAGCCAGACCATCAAAACTTTCTATCCTTCATTAAAGATCCCTACTATCCAAGTTAACATCTTAGTATATTAATTTATCTCTTTCTTGTTTATTTCTTTTTTCAGCCTTGCTTTGGCTGTGTTTGATTCTTGAACCTTTTCTTCTTTGGATGTCATGATTTTGGTGAATGAATGTCATGACATCTTCATCTATGTCTAACCCTTTTCTTCATGGATTCCCAAAGTCATGGCACTGAGTACCGTCATGATTTTTTTCTTTTATCTTTTCTTGTCGTTTTCATTATATGACACCAGAGTTTTGATGCTGTTCATAGTTGTAAATTTTTCATCTCTTAGTACCATTTGAGATAAATAGTATGTTATCATATTGTTACTCCCCTTCTTATCTTTAATTTATAAATCAAAATTTTGGAGAAGTATTAGCCACTTAATTAGTCTTAGTCTAACCTCTTTTTTTATCATCAAATATCTTTCCAATGTATGATTCATATATACCACAACTTTTTCTCCATGGACGTATGGTTAGAATATGTCACAAATAAAAGATCATGAATACCATTTCATTCTTTATCATTATATAATTCACTTGGGTTTCATTTAAGTATGACAACATAAGAGATTGTTCTAAAAAGTTTATCCCACTTCTATCCTAATACAGCTTCCAAGACATACTCACTTTCATCACACATACTGAGAAATAGTTTTTCATATCATGTCATAATAAAAATTAAAATTTAGCCCATTTATTTTCATCTTTTCATAGGCATCTATGTATTTTTGATCAAAGTTAAATGTTATATCTTTCTTCAATAATTTACATAGTTGTTTAGCTATTTTCTATTAGTTGTTGATAAATTGCCTATAAAATCCCACATGTCCAAGGAAGCTCCTCACCTTTTTTATGGTAGTAGGGTGGGGTAAGATTTTGATAATGGACACATTTGCATCATCAACCTCTCTAATCCTATAGATGAGACTAAATATCCTAATATTATTCCCTCATTAACAATGAAGTATTATTTTTCTTAGTTTATGACAAAATTTCTCTCTTTATATATGTTCAACTCAATTTCTAAATTATGAAAACATTTCTTAAAAGAATCTCCATGAAAAAATAAATCATCCATAATTTACATTTATGTAAGTCTGAAATATGGCTGGTGTATTACAATGTCTAAATGATATTCTACTAAAGGAAAATGTCTCATACAAGTAGGTATACATTATTTTTTATTGATCTACAAAATCAATCCAAATTTGATTATAACATGAATACCCATTTAAAAAATAATAGAAAGAATGGGAGGATATCCTATCCAATATATGATCCATAAATTGAAGTGAGTAGTGATCTTTCCTCATTTCTTTATTCAATTTCTTATAATCAATACATACTTACCATCCAGTTGTTGTGCACAAGAAAATCTTTTCACTATTTGTCATATTTCACAACCATTAACCTTTCTTTCTTAGGCACAAGATGTAATTAGGCTCACCCATGAACTATCAAAATATCACATTGATAATGCTAGTGTTTAGCCATATCATAATCTTTTTTTTATGTCTTTCATGATTGGATTTGACCATCATTGTGGTTCAATCATTGGCTTCACATCTCCTTCTATAAGGATCTTATGTATCCATATTGATGGGCCGATCTTGTTAATATCATCTAATGACCATGCAATAATATCCTGATAATTTTTTATGAGAATCACTATTTGGGTTCCCGTATCATCTAGAAGTAATGATGAAATAATAATTAGTTTTATAGTGTTCTCCCTCATAAAAGCATAATGAAGATGATTTGATAACACCTTCACAATCAATTAGTTTGAGTTTTCCATACTACCGATAAATTTCTACCCAAAATTATGGCTTCATCAAAATTCACGGTGATATTAGGTATTGTATCTCTGGTGAGTACTACAACATTCAGGTATGCTACAGCTAACATTTTCTCAAACATGGCATTTTTCTACAACTCATCAAAATCTTCTTCTTTAGGTCTTCACCATCAAGGTTTACCCTAAAAATTTCTCTCAATCTTTCTCAATCATTCTTTTCTTAGTTCTTCTTAAATAATCATCATCCACACCATTCTTCTCATTTAACTCCTTAAGAATTTTTCTAAGATTTTTCTCAAATGATTGTCTATGCATCATCTTTTGATTGATTTTGTTCTAGTTCCTAAGGTATCAACTCAGTCACATAATTTCAACTCATAAAAAAGTATTTTAAAAATAAAAAAAAAAAGATAAGCAAAATACCAAAATAAAATTATTTACTTTCCAAACTAGTTAACAAGACTAGCATTTAGATTCAGAGAGATTTATCAAATTAAATACAATCTAAATGACTAAATAGGAATTATATTTTTAGAAGAATAATTATACCAATTTATATTTGACCAACCAAACCAAATAATATTTGGTAACACCGAAAGTACCAAGGATATATAATGACTTTGTTATGCTGTCTAATTTTGTTGTATATATAGTATCCCAAATTTTTGTTAGTTAAGGTATCTTATAAATAAATAATTACAAGTATATATGTCATACAAGTAGTAAAAAAGACTTTCAATTAGATATCAATCTTATAGGAATATAATGAATTGTTCGATCAATCAAAAGAAAGATAATTCAATTCTAATAAAATAAATATTTTAGATTATATAATCAATTTTAGATCCGTATATTTATTTATTTATTTTATATGTTATATGTTCAAATAATTTGAATTATATTATATTTAGACATAGAATGAATGTTGGGTTGTTCAGAATAATTCATTGCCCGAAAGACATTCAAGGTGGTTATCACCATTGAGCCCATCCCAAATGGTGGTTTCATTATAACTATTCTCTTGTTATAGTATCACTGAGATAATAAATTATCTCTGCTCATGTGTCATTCATAATTTTATATATTTTAAGTAACTTGTCAATTATCTTTGATGGTTATTTTATATGTATACTTTTATTCTATGACCTCGAGTAGTATAAAGATCAAGAATTGATGTGATTTCTAAGTATTTTCACTTTTGGCTTCATACGTATCATTCTAGCATAATTAACTTATGTTTTCCTCAAGTTTTATTAGTGGGAACCATATGAGTGAAGTCAACTAAAAAGGGCTATCATTACCTTATGAATCATAATATAATCATTCATATCCTAAACATCACCTATCACTATCCTCCTTGGTGACGATGCTACCCAGATACTAATGGTGAAACTCTTAGGAGAATATTCTATATAATATTCATCTCAATCGAGAACTATTTTTTCTAATATATGTAAAATGAATTGTCGTGTAAAAGCATTCATGCTTTCAACTTCATACATGTCATAATCACAATGATTAACATACCCAAATTTTGGTTTTTAACATATATGTTTATCTTGTGCATCATGGTTGGAAGGGCTATCACTTTCTTCTTACCATATGCATAAGTGAGTCATGTTGTTTACCTATCACTATCTATAACAACAATATCATACCCACATACTAATAGTCAAAACTTAATTTAAGTTCTATTTAATCGCATCATTTATTAATATAAAATCATTTATTCTTCACATAAATAAAATTTAGAAATTCTAGACCACATGCTATTTTGACATAAAATTTTTAATTTTATCCTAGAGAGGGGGATTTTAGAATTGTGCTCCCAAACTCTAAGGATTAGCTTAATTCTTGTATTACTTTCTTGCTTGAGGAACTCATATGAAGTGTTAGATTCATCCCTAAAGTTTTCTCTTTGTACCTTGGCTTTGCTTGGTGCTTGGAAGAAGAAGAAGGACAAAGACTCATCTTAAATACTTTTTCTCTCTTTTATACTCGAATGATTCTGTATCATTTTAAGTAGAAAGTCATGATTTTTGAAAGAAATTTGTAACTTTGACTTTCATCTCTTAAGCCCAAAGTCGCAACTCTAAAAAGTGGCCTGACTCTAGAATGTATCCAAAATTTTCTCTGATACAAAGTCATGGTATTAGACAATATCCATGATTTAGGCTTAATGTCATTTTTGATACAAAGTCATAGTGTTGGGCATGACCATGACTTTGGCATTTGTCTTTCTTATTCACCATATAGCCATGACAGTTGAAAGGGTCACGACCATTGTGAATGACCTCTTATATCATAATATGGTCATAGCACTAGGGAAATGACTATGACATTGGTGTTGGTATATCTGATCATCATATGACCATGATGCTGGAAAATGGTCATGATACTAAAAATGTCTCTCATGTGTATCATATAGTTGCAATATAGAGAAATTGTCATGAAACAAGAAATGGTGTTTCATTGGTTTCTAGTGGCCTTGGCACCGAGAATGCCTATAACACTAATCTTATCTTCTCTCATATATAATAATATTATGGTGCTATAAAGATATCATAACACTAGAAATTAACTCTAACATAAAAGTTATGGGTTGCCTTCTCTTGAACATGGTCTTGGGGAATAACCATACTCAAGTAATGCTAACATCTATAATATTTAATGTCCAAAAGTCATGATACTGAATACTTATTGCATTTTTGGCCTAGGTAATTTTAGATCTATAACTATTTAAAGTTCAAAGTTACTATTTTGTAAAAAAGGTTATAACTAGAGGTGTCAAATGGGCCGGCCCGGCACGGCACTGCCTTTTTTTTTCAGCACGATCGTGCTACCGTGCCGTTCCGGGCACGACACGGTTTGAATATAGGCGGGCCCGGCCTGGCCATACAGGCCGGGGGCCAGCCACCAGGGCATGCCGGCTAACCGGCATAGCCGAAGCCGCATAGCTGCATAGCCGCATAGGCTGACTGGCTGAGCCGCTGAGGGTGAGAGAGAAGCAGGGCCGGGCAGGCAGGCGCGGGACCGGGAAGGGGAAGGGACGGGTCACGGGAGGCAGAAATCTGATTCTCTGAATTCTGAAATCAGAATATTGTTTTTTTTTAAATTTATATATTGTAAATTATATTTCTTAATATTAAGTTAAGTGTAGTGACTGTAGTCTACTGTCTACACTGTGTAGTGTAGAGTATTAATTATTAAATATAATTTTTTTAAAAATGTTAAAAATTAAAATTAAAAAAAAAACAAATTTTAGAAAATTATTTTTTTTATCAAATTCAACTAAGTATAGCTTTATTTATATTTATAATTTATTAATTATAAATTAAAGTTATTAATTTTTAAAATAAAATTTAAATCGTAAAAAAAATAAATTAATACATTATGTTAGGAAAAATTAAAATTAAAAAAAAATTAAACTACACAAATGAAAAATTACCAATCATGCATTTGAAACCGATGGTCCGAACAAAACAAGTATAAGTTTCAACACAACGTATAAACAAAGCATATAAATACAATGAATAAAAAAAACATCGAAAAAAAATAGTAGATTAGCATCAATCGTCAAGCGGCATATCATGAGAATCATCAGCCGCAACATCAAGATCAGTATCATATGGATCATCATCATCGGCAATCAGCTCCTCCGCAATCGTAGTGGATGTGGATGCGACTGCAGTGTCTGTCAAAGTCCCAGCTTCAGCACGATCATGGATGCTAAACCTCTATTCCTCTCAATCCTTCAAACATGTCAAGGCCTCAACCATATCTGGACGTAATCTCGATCTCCTATCTGAAATCACGTTCACAGCAACAGAAAATGCAGACTCCGATGCTACGCTCGACACCGGAGTAGTCAGTAGATCCCGTGTCATCCTAGATAGCACGGGATAGGTGGACTCATATGATTTCCACCACTGTAATAAATCAAGATTCTTATTATTAGAATGTGATAGGATTGAGCAGTAATCGGTATCTAAGTACCGAGACAGCTCACTCCTATGTGATGGTCCACCCCTACGTTTCCCCCTTGCTAGGTTAATGGAATAATCATCATCTCCGAACAAGGTATCAATGTCCGTAATCACAATCTCACCACCACCACCACCATACCTAGTATCGTAGTATGTGAATAGGTCTGTCAACTTCTCGTAAATGAATCCTTCAGGTGGCTCTTCCAGGTTCATGCACGAGGAAATGAAAGTCAGGGTATTTTCAACCTTTTACACCTTAGCCCTAGGGTCCATGCATGCAGCGAGGCAATAAAGAGATGGAATGGTGGACCAGTACTTCAAGTACTTGGTCTCCATCTCTGCAACCATATGGCTAAGCGTCGGGTCAGCTCGATACTTCCTAAACATGCTACTAATGTTACATATGCACCGGAGTGCAATGCAAGTGGTGGGCGTATAAACCGACGAACACATGTTCGTCGTGTCATAAAATATCTTCAAAAATTTCATAAATGAAATTCTTGAAGCCTAGTCAATGTCGTCAATAATAAGTTCGTCACTCTTACTATTGACGTAGTCGGATATCACGTGTTCGTATCCAACACATGATTCCAACATCAGGTACGTGTAATTCCAATGATGTCTCACATCCGATTGGAATTTCTTCTTCTTAAGATTCACAGACAAACAGAGATTACCAAACTCTTGTAGTCTGCGAGGAGTGCGAATATACTTGAGTGCATTGCGTATATTTTCCAAAGCAGGGGAACACACCTTCATACCCGCTTGAACTATCAGGTTAATCACATGACACATGCATCTGACATGAAAGATCTCTCATAATGGAACGTCTCTAATATTCCTAACAAACATATTGATCGCTACTCCATTATTAGCAGCATTATCGAAAGTGACACTAAAAATTTTATTTTGAATTTTATATTCCTTAAATATTTTCATCATACACTCAAAAATGGCCGGGCCATCATGAGGATGAAGAATCTTAGTGAATCCTAATATTTTTTTATTGATTGTCCAGTTAGAATCTACATAGTGACTCGTGAGACATGCATAAGAAGAATCATCGTGACATGTCCATATATCGGACGTCACGGACACCACTCCACTATATGCCATAAATTCCTTAATTATTTTTTGTTTTTCTAACTTATATATCTTTAGTATGTCACTCCTAGATGTGGACCTAGGAATCCTACGATAGGAAGGCTGAAAATAAGTCTGAATGATGCGCACTACCCTCGGATCTTCCGAAAATCTGATCGGAAGACCCATCAATGTGATGAGCCTGGCCATGCCGTCCCTACTTAATTCGCTAGAGTATACGAAGGGAGTAAACTTTGAGACTGAACTCGATCCAGTCTCAAAAAATGTAGTGCCAAGTTGGGTTTGCCTAGGATCTAAGGGTCCATGTTTTTTGGTGCATAATTCGGCATGCCTCTTAAGGTGCCAAGTCCCACATGAAATCTTGCATGTTAAAAGTCTCATACAATATTTGCACTGTGCCATTTCAAGTTTCTCACCCCTAACATTTACTTGTTTTATGATTTTAAAATGAGTCCAAACTACAGAATTCCTCCTAGTTTTTTGTTTTATAGAACTTTGGGTTGAGACGACTAGAGAAACCAAAGTTTCAGCAGTCGCAGACGTCTGTGTAACACTAACATTTTTATTTTCCAAATTTAAATATGTGTCAGGTGTATTTGTCATTTATGTTTTTTTTCCTATGTTTTTCTAGAGAGAGAAGCTTTATAGAGAGAAAGTAAATAAAAACGTAAAATAAATTACCCGGTAAAAGCAATGAGGTTAGTCACGTGCAAGGTGCACCGCAGGAAGCTTTGATGTTCAAGACTCAAGTAGAGTTTCACGAAAATCCAAGCCGAAATCAAAATCCCGAGGCCCGATAGAGAGATGCACGGTTTATGTGAGAGAGAGAAAGTTTTGAGAAGAGATATGTTTTTGAAAAACATAAATGTTATAGGGAGGGGGTAGAATTTATAGGCTAAAAAAATTAATTTTTTATAAAAAAAGAAATTTTTTTATTATTTTTTTGAATTTTTATTATATTTTTAAGGGGCAGAATCACCAGGACCGTTGGATTCTGCCCCATAGCCGTTGGAGGCGAATCCAACGGCTGAAAATCTGTAATGTTTGAATTTTTTTTTTGTCCGTTGGGATTGGTCAGGTTTAAGCCCGTCGGGGCTGGGCAGTCGGGACCGCGGGTCGGGTCCAATCAGACCCGACCCGCGGTCTTTTTACCCGGGGGGGGGGGGGGGGGGGCGGGGGAGGGGTGACGGGTCACGCACTCACGCTCACCACTCACGGCTCACGGCTCACGCCCACGCCCCGGCCCCACCGTGCCTGCATGAACCGGCACGGGACGAACCCTTGCCGGCGTGCCGTGCCACTGCACGGCTCGTGCCAGGCACGGCACGAGCTGTTCCTAACCTGGGCACGGCATGGGCCCGGGCACGGTTTAAAAATGTGCCGGGCCGGCCCAGGCACGGCTGAACCGTGCCGTGCCTCGTGCCGGGCCGGCCCGGCCCGGCACGGTTGACACCTCATGTTACAACTCTAACTTGAGACTACCGGGCCATATTTAAAATAAAGTCATAGTTCTAAGACTTGGCAGTGACTTTTTGTACTAATGGGGTACTTGGTTAATATGATATAGAATTAATGTCATAATCATTTAAATTTTATGAGATAAGCATGACTATGATTCCATGATAATATTACAGTCATAAATAATATATATGTTGCATAGTAGAATGATTGTGATAATGAGTTGGTAGAGTCATGATATACAAAGATTATCTTGATTAATTAGGTAGAGTTTTAGCCAAGAATAAATATTGAAACTATGCGATACTTCATAATCTACTCAACAATCAAACACCTCCAGAAACCTATCAATTCTATGACTATTTATCAGAATCTAGCAAAACTTCAAACTACACAAGAAAGTTAAAATCCATAAATATTTTATCCCCATGCTTACACATAAGTAAAAATCACCAAGGTATTCAATAATATTTAGTAATTTGAATACCAAACATAATCCAACTTGGTCAGCTAATTGTCCGTGCCAAATTGCTATGTATATTATAGTGAATAAGTTATTTGCAATTAAAATTCAATAAATTCACATGCTATTTTATTTTATTTCATCTCATAAATCTCAAGGTGGCTAATATGACCTAACGTTGGACAAAGTTTCATTTTAATTACAATAAAGTTAAATCCAATTAACATTTTTTCATGTGAAGTCAAGATAGGATATGTTTTTTTTTGTTTCCCCCTTCCCCCTCACCCCTCCAAATCCATCCCATGGTATACTTTGACTCTTCATATATGAGTCTTTGGGCCCTCAATCATAGCAGGTTAGACCCCCATCTCTATCATATAAGTTGAGTATTTAACAAAGATACTTGTGGATCATTTATCAGGCATTCTTGGTGATCAAACTTATATTCCCATGGTTGAGTAATCTTGTTTATTTGACAATCTGACAACCAAATTGTTGATATATAGGGCATGAATTATTTGCATTCAAATTCAATAAATTCACAAGCTATATTAATTTGCTTCATCTCATTAATTTCAATGCAGCTAATATTACATAATATTGCATTTAATTTTTCATATAGATTACAATTTTAAAATTACCAAAACTTTTATCAAATCACTACCAAAAAATAATGAGGATACCGACCAAATTACCGACCTAAAAATTAGGTCGGTAAGTTCTGTCTAAATCATGACCAGTTAGAGACCAAAAAAAGGTATCAAAAAAAAGAATTTTTCCGAACAAATTTTCGACCAAAGACCGAGCATAATTACTGACCAAATATTTTTGGTCAGAAATTGGTCAGTAAATTAGGATAGAATTATCAAATACAAATTGCCAACAAATTATCGACCATTTAACGACCAAAAATATATTATCATTAAAATTGATTGATAGAGTAGTTTTTCAAATTATTTATAATTTCATACTTACCGCCTATTGACCAATCAAATATATAGGTTGGTAATTACTGACCAATTCACGACTATTTAGAGATACAAAGAGGTGCATCGAAAAAAAAATATTTCCGACCATATACCGACCATATATTATCGACCAAATATTTTTGGTTGAGAATTGGTCGGTAAATTAGGAGGGAATTAACGAAAAAACATTGCCAAAAGATTACCAACTAATTAATAACCAAAAATATATAACCATGAAAAATGGTCGGTAAAGTGGTTTTCTAATATATTTATATTGTCGTAATTATCAACCAAACTACTGACCAAATATATAGGTAGGTAATTACTGACCAATTCACGACCATTTAGAGACAAAAATGGGGTTTCGAAAAAAATAATATTTCTGACCAAATTTTCGACCAAAAACCGACCATACTTACTGACCAAATATCTTTGGTCGGAAATTAGTCTGTAAATTAGTAAAAAATTATAGAAAAAAAATTTGCTGAAAAATTACCGACTATTTATTGATCAAAAATATATTATCATGAAAATTGGTTGGTAAAGTGGCTTTCTAAAATATTTATAAAATCATAATTACCGACCAAACTACCAACTGAATATATAGATCAGTAATTACTAACCAATTCACGATCATTTAGACACAAAAATGGGGTTTCAAAAAAAATATTCCCGACCAAATTCCCGATCAAATACCTACATTCTTACCGACCAAATATTCTTAGTCGGAAATTGTTTGGTAAATTAGGATGGATTAAGTGAATAGAATATGCTAACAAATTATCGACCATTTAACGACCAAAAATATATTACCATTTGGTCGATAAAGTGGCATTCCAAATTATTTATAACTTTGAACTTACTGACCATAATTTTGGTCGATAATTCATATGTTTAATTTTTTGATTTAAATTTATTTGCTAAGTCATTAACACTTGCAAACATACATATCTATGTCGTTTTTTTGAATCAGAGGTGATATGCGACTGCAAGCATAAAATCGAAGTATTTGTATCTCTTCTTCTGAATCGAGGTAAGTTTTTCTTTGTTCTTCTCCTTCAAAATACTTATACATATCTAAGTCTCTCTAAATTTTATTAGGACAATCGGATTTCCATTTTTTCAGTATAATCGGGTATTAGCTTTTTATAATTCTCCTCCGATTTTCTTCATTTTTGCTTCTATTTCATTTAACCTATATGATTTTGACTCTACACAATTAATTAAACTATAATTTTCAGTGAAATCTTTATTCTTCTATTGTTTAGATTTTTAGGGTTTTATTGATTTTGATTTCAAATACAAAATGTTTCCAAGTTGTTCTATCCTTCTGTAGCTGAAGAAAATATATAATTTGATTTATTTGCTTTTGTAACTTAAGAAAAATTAAACTTAATGTTAATGGGTTATATTTTTATTGTTTACAAATAAATTATGAACATGTAACAGTATATATAAACTTTTATACATTTATATAATCATATGATATTATGTATAAATATCTATAATATATATAAACGTATTACATTATAAATAAACATTGATATGTTTATATAAACATATAATGTTATATATAAATATTTATACATATGTATTAATGTATATAAATTTCTATACAATATTTACATAAAACTATTCATTTCTATAATTTTTTATATAACAATTATGTAACATTAAATGATTATACAATTTTATAAATATTTATATTACATATTATTTTTTATATAAATATAGAATATTTATAATGTTTATATAAATGTGATATATATATTATATATTATTTATAAAAGTGTTACATATAAATATAATTATATTTAAGTAATATTTATAAAAATATTTTATTCACACATATTATATAGATACATGTGTTTAATTATTTAATCATAAGTCATTTTATATAAAAGTATTTATAACTATATTTATAATAAAGTAAACTATTTTTATAACTATATTTATAACTTTACATAACTAATTTTTAACTATATAATAATGTATAACTATATGTATAATTCTATACAACTATATTTCTAAAAAAATATACTATATGTATACTAATATATAACTATATATAATTATATTTTACTAAATTGTATAACTATATAAATGTTATATATAATTATATCTTTAACTACATACATATTTATAACTATATGTGTATAACTATATATAAATATTTGTATAACAATGTAACACTCTATATAATTAAATATAACCATATTTGTAACTATATATACATATATGTATTCATATAATTATATCAAAATATTTGTTTATAATGTTGTATATATTTATGTATAACTACTTATAACTACTTGTATGAATATATCTATATATAACAATATGTTTAATTATATATAACTATTTATAACTATATATATTATATGTATAATAATATATAACTATAAATAATTGTATCTTACTATAAGAATAACTATAAAGTTTTATGCATAATTATATTTAAATATTAAATTTACAGCTTATATTTAATATATATTTGTATATATTAGTATATAAAAAAGTATTTTACTATATCTATACCTATACATAACTATATGTATAAATATATAAAATTAAATGAACAAATATATAAACCTACATGTATAAATATACATTTAACTATATGTGTAACTATATGTATAACCACACGTAACTATATTTATAATTACATGTATAACAACATACAATATTATGTTAAACTATATGTGTATAACTATATATAAATATTTGTATAACTAAATAAATGTCTATATAATTATATATAACTATATATAACTATATTTGTAACTAACATTTTTTACATCTTTTATTTATTCTTTTATTCACTTATTAAATTTTTTTTAATTATAATTGTAGAAAGTTTATAGGTGGACCAGCCAAAGGAAGCAGTTAAAAGTATGTTCTACAAACATGCTGCCAGTTGGTATAAAGACACCGTGTACGAGATCAAAGATAAAAGGTTGAAGAAGAAAGAAAAAGATTTGAGTGTCCCAGATCAAGTTTTCAAGGAGTGGCGGAGAAGATGGAAAGATTCTGATTATAGGAAGAGGTGTGATAAATAGAGCGGCAATCGTCACTCAGAGCAGGCTGGGAAGGGTAGTGGCATGTCTACACACATTTGTGGATCTCACTCTATGTGTGAGCACGAACGAGCACTAGTATTATTTCTAATTTATACTTTTTATGTTTATTACTTAGTAAAATATGTTCAATTATGCCTAATTTTCATTTCTCATAAGAATTTTTTTTTCAATAGAATTAATGTATGTATTATGTGTAATTATAGACACGCAAAAAGGGTAATAAGCCCAGTGCTCCTCACTTATTCAGATACATGCACACGAAGGCTCATGATGATCAGACTTTCATTAATCAAAGATCTCGTGCAGCAAATGTAAGTTTCATTAAAAGAAATTAATTTTTCTTTTTTTTAATATAAATTAAAATACTTATCGTACATGTTTATTAGGCGAGATATAAGGAAATGTTTGCTGATGTAACTTAAGCTCATTCCCAGTCTACTTTAGGTTCATGTGATGGTGCAACAGGTAGTCTCATTCATTGGCTCCACCAGTTGATACGAATTAGATTTGGTATGTGGTTGTTGATGGCAAGGAGAAGATGTCTATCTATGGCATTGGTTCGTTGATATCATTATTTTACTCGCATAGACGACTAGATTATGAAGCTGAATTTCAGGGCCAGTTTTGAATTTGTTCTCAACGATGGAGGAATTTTAGGACGTGATGCGAAATGCAATACAGTATCAGTTGGCTAATACCGAGCGACACATGGTCGACTATGAGAGTGATATGGATGAGTTGCGTGTGCATTTTGACTGACTTACAAAGAAGTTTTAGGAAGGAGAACTGCAGTTCAACCCTGATGATCTACCTCGGATTGTTCGGCGTAATGCTCCAGCTATAGCATCTACTCCATCACCTACAGCAACACCTGCAGCAACCACATCAGAACTAGTAGCAGCAGACAGCTCTATCCTAGTACCCGACATCTCACCATGCAGACTAGATATGTCACAGCATAACGATTATGAAACAAGGTTGGATGATTGAGTATATTACACACATTTATTTTTTCATGCCTTAACTTTGATTTTAGATTTCATTTTTTTATTTTCTCTTGACATATTTACTATAAATATGCAGTATATATAGTTGTTTGCTAGTTTTAATTGAACTTTTTTTTGTTGCGTAATGTGAATATATTTCTATATGTATATATATTTCAAAAGCAAGATATTTAAATCAAAACTGGAAAAAAAAATATTTGGTCAGGAATTACTTATGAAATTGTGATAAAAAACTGACCAAAATTTTTTAATATCAATGTTCGATAAAATGACACCAAATGATCGGTAATACTTTTGGAGATCAATTACTGACCAATGATTTTTAAAAGATTTTGGTTGGTTTTTGGTCATAATTTTGTCGGTTATTACCGATCATTTTGTGACCATTTATCAACCTAATGCTTTTGGTTGGAAAATAGTTGGAATATACTCAGAAATTGTTTGTCGATAAATGGTATATAAATTGTCGGCAATTACCGACCATTTGGATACCATTTACCAACTTAATGATTTTGGTTGGAAAATGATCGAAATATAGTCGGATATTGTTTGTCGGTAAATGGTCTGTAATTGGCCTGTAATTACCGATCGTATGAAGACCATTTATCGACCAACTACATTTGGTTGGAAATAATTGGAATTTAGTCGGTAATTGTTTGTCGGTGAATAATCTGTAAATGGTCATTAATTATCGACCATTTGGAGACAATGTACCAACCTAATTATTTTGGTCGGAAAATTGTCGGAATATAGTTGATAATTATTTGTCGGTAGAGAGTCAGTAAATTGTCGGTAATTTGCCGACCGAAAAAATTACCGACGAGCAAAATTGTGACCAAATATTTTGGTCAGTAAATGGTCGGTATTAGGTTTACTGACCAAAAAACACAGAATTACCTACCAAATAATTGGTTGGTAATTCGGTGAATTTTAGTAATGAATGGCAATCAATTTGACTTTTGCATTCAAAACTTGTTTTTTATTCTAAGATTGTATCCAACCAAGACAAATATAATATTAGTTCTCTTTCACTTTTCATTTCTTTTTTTTTCACATGTTTTGCTATCCATAATTCCTTTTGCAATCTTAAATTCTCTTCAAAAAAAAAATATTTTTTCTAAATGAGTTGTAATGCTAGTATTCTCAAATATATTGTTTTTCTTTTAGATAGCATTTTGAAATCCCTCACACATCTCTTATGGGCTTAGGGGCTTTAAAATTATTCACATTTTGCATTTTTAATGCACTTAGTTTTATAACATTCGACCCATTTTGACTTTTCAAACTTAACATGCTTGGTTCTTTCATATTCAATCAAATTTTTATTTTTTAAAAAATTTGCTCGCCTCGTTGCTTTCACACACTGCTCTTTTTTTTTTTTTAAGTTTCATCTTACACAATTCTTTCATATATGATTAATTACAATGGTCCATCCAACACTTTCAATAACCATTTCATGGGGGGAGAGGGCATTTGGATTGTTGAATTATTCCAATAGTTCAAACCCAATTAATTTTTTGTCACACAAACTTGACTTGAACCACTTTACAATTTTTTCTACCCAGCTAAGGCTGATGGTATGGTTTGGATGGGTTGGCTAATTGTACCACTCAAATTATTATCTATCATATAGAATATGCGTTATTTGTTGTCAAATTTAATGAATATGTAGTATGCATTCAAAACTAATTTTTAATTCAAAGTTTGTATCCAACTAAGACGAATATAATATTAGTTTTCTTACCCATTTTATTTCTTTGGTTTCACATATTTTACATATTCATATTTCTTTTTTCAATATTCAATATGTTCAAGAAAAATACTTTTTATGAAATATTTGTGACTCTAGTATTTTAAAAACTATCATCTATTCTATTTAATAGCTTTTTGAAAATTCTTTCACACATTTCATGTGGGTATAGAGGCTTCAAAACTATTCACAATTCAATGATTTGGGCATTAAGACATTTTCAGCCCACCTAATATTTTCACATTCAACCCATTTTGGCTTTTCAAAATTATCTCTCTTGGTTCTTTCACATCCAATCCATTTCAATTTTTGTTAACATTATTTCACTTTCTTTCCCACATTTTGCCCATTTTTTATATTTATCATATGTATCTTTTTCATGTATAGAGCCAATTTTAATCCAACCACTAGCAAATAAACTAATATTCCCACCAAGTAATTGTAAATTTCAAAATCAAAATATTCATAATACATATGAAAATTATTTTCACATAGAATTTTTTAATGTTTCATAGCTTTCATAATATAAGTGCTTTTTTTTTCTCTCATAAAATAAAAAATCTCCACGTTATTCCCATTTACATATTCTTATAAATTGTTTCATAATATCTTATTTACATGTCGACCTTTTGCAAAAAATTTACATTTATTTTTTAAAAATAGTTATTTCAACATTTATAAACATGTGTATTTCAATTTACATTATTACTACATGCATTATCTTGCTAGGGCATTGGTTAATGCATTTTTTGCTTAGATGCAATTTTATCACACACATAGATAAACTTGGAAGAAACTCATCTAGTTTTTTACCTTCCAAAACATATTCAAATCAATTTGACATTTCATATTTTGCTGGAATAGTAAAATGACTTGTCATCATCACTTAGACTTCTTGGTAGTCTTAATTTATTTTCTTCTACTTATAATGAGTGACTAGAGATATTTTAGATTAGTGCTTCATATAAATTTAGGATTGTACTATCAAGTCATGAGCTTCATGGTGATAAGTAGAGTTATCTATTCATGAAATTAATTATTGAATTAAAAATAAAATGATAATGAAAATACCTCTTATTTAATAAATTATAAAATGATAAAAATCACACCATTAGCCCAAGGGACATCACTAACAATCTTCTATTTGCACTAAGTATGATCAAATATGTATCTAATATCTATTATGCTAGTAGGACTCATATTTTTCTCATGAGAGTGGCCCAGTTAGTGGATCAATATTATTTTTATTTGTAGATATTTTTCATATATTCATGCCTTCTTTCTCAATTAATTCTCAAATGAAATGAAATTTTCTGAGTATATGTTTGCATCTCTGATATGATCTTGGTTTCTTAGCATGTGTTATGACCCCATTGTAGTCATAATACAAGCCTACTAGATTTATAATACTACACATTATTCTTTGACTACAAATGATCTACTTAGAGGTGTCAAGCGGTCAGTGTCTGTTCGACCCAGCCCATTTTTAGCTGGCCCGACCGTGGTTCCGTGCCGTGCTTGGCTCTACACAGTTCTGTGGAGGTTAGCCCCGCACTGACCCATGACACGAATCCGCTAGGTTTGGCCCAGTCGGGCTAAAACCATAATTTAAAAAAAATTAGGGTTTTGCTGTTTCAGCGGCGTGCTGCAACGATTTTTCTTCACTTTCAAGGCTCGGTGAGCCTCACCCGTCATGCTCAACTTCAGCCACTAGGATAGTTTCTCGGCTCGTGCCGAGGTACTGTGCCAACGGGCCACGGTACCGTGCCGGGCCAGGCACGACATGACACAGTTGGTGCCGTGGACATGCACGACACGGGCACGGGCATGAAAAATTCTCGTGACGGGCAGGCCCAAGCACGGCCGAATCGTGTCATGCCTCATGCCGAACCGGATCGGCCTAGTCCGATTGACACCTCTAGACCTACTTAATTGCTACTAATGTAGTTATACATTTAACTATTTTAGTAGAGTCAACTATAATGCTTTGCTTTGATCTTTTCTAACTTACTAAACATTCATTCAAACAAAACATAAAATCTTATTGTGATCTATAAGCATCATAGTTAGACTAGAAGCTAGAATCATGTACAGCTAGCTAATTTTTCATATCTTTCACATAGTTTGAATACATCATTAGTTATTATTAAGTATTTTAGGTTATTCTTAACTATTCTCTAGTGATTTTACTAAAATGATACTAGTATCTTTTTATAATGCCCAAAGCATATGAGATATCAATGTTGAGTACACAACATGACTTATATGATATATCAAATATCATAAGCATATATAATCATATTCATGCAGTACCACTCAAATAGTATCATTGGCCATTGATTCTTACATTGACTTAAACCATGAGACATTGGTAAAAAAATTTCTTAGAATTTTCATATAGAATTTTTATAACTAATTGATTTTTATATTCTCCATATAGTAAGAATATATCATTAGTTCTTAAGTATTTAAGGTTGTTCTTAACTCAAGTTCAATGACTTCCACTAGGATCAACCTAACATTTGCTTGTAAAGTTGTAATGCTCAAAGCATATGAGACATTAAGTTGAGTACACAATATATCATACATAATAAATCTAATAGCAGAATCACATGAAGAAATATGCATGTAGTCCCACTCATCTAGTATTGTTGTACATTGACTTCTTTCTTAAACATATACTATTAGACATTATCAAAAATTCATTCTTGGAATTTTTCATATTGTTTTTAATACTTTATGTGTATATGTACTCTTACCTAGGACAATAAGTGTTTACATATTTATACCTAAACCATAGGCAATCTCACCTAAGTCATTCATTGAAAAATAATTTTCTAACCAAGATTTGATATTATATAAGTAGGGATATCATTTCCTATGAGAAATATGTGATTAACATAAAGTATAAAAAAAATTATTATGCACTCATTAACCTTCTTGTAAGCATAAAATTTATCTTCTTTTCTTATGAAAGAAAGTACATTTCATAATTTCATTATAATAAATATTCCAGATTTGAGATATGAACTTCAATCCATAAATGGATCATTATAGCTTGCAAGCCATTCTAAAATTCTCAGGATTTACAAAATCTTTTAGTTGTGCTAGGTTGACATCTTTTAGTAAGTTTTCTTTGAGAAATATTATTATGACATCCAATTGTCATATTTAGTAATCATCTTAGATAGTTATAACAAGAAAAATTCTGATAAATTTAAGCATAACAACAAATGAAAAAAAATCATTATAGTCAATATAATGAGTTTGCTTAACTTTACAACTAATCATAGTATGCACATTACCATCCATGTTAGTTTTTTTTTTTGAAAAGCTGTTTTCACCTTATGGATTTTAAACCTTCAAGTAAATCAATTAAGTTCTAAATATGATTATTATACATGAATTGAATCTTATATTTTACAACTTCTAACTATCATTTGAGATTAGATATGAACTATTGGTTAGATACTATTCATCATGATCGATGAATGTCTCATCATGACTATTAGTCACAAAAAATATATATCTCTTGGAATTATGATATAACTTATCAGACATTCTTTGGCCTTGTGTTATTGGTACATGTTCAACATTACCTTGTGAAACCTATTCAGTTTCCAAAAAGACGCCATTTAGTTATGTATTATTTTTGCAAAAAAACACCATTACAAGTAATAAATTCTTTGTTCTCATAAATATTTTAAAAGAAATAGCCTTTTGTTTCTTTTAGAGAACCCATGAAAAAAATTTTATTTGATTTGGTTGCTAATTTGTCAACAATATGACATTTCACATAAATTCATGAACCTAAATCTTAAACAAACAAATTGGGAGACTTTCTAGTCCATATCTTATTTGATATTTTTTGAACTGCCTTGGATAGAACACAATTAAAAATAAATATTATAGCCTCCTTAGCATATCCCCAAAAGGATATTAGAAGATCTATTTGACTGATCATAGATTAAACTATATCTATTAAAATATAGTTTCTCCATTTGAAAAATCAATTCTACAAAGGTGTTCATACTTCATAGTATAGTTAATCATGTAACTATTTCATAATTTGTAAGATTATCAATAAATTTTTAGCTTAAGTATTCACCACCCTGATTTGATTGAAATGCTTTAATATTTTTTACATCTTGGTTTTGTATCTTATTCTTGAATATTTTATAATTTTTCAATAATTAATTTTTATGTTTCATCATATAGATATATACATATCTATTAAAATCATTTATAAAGGTAAATAAGTATTAGTAACCTCGTTTGGTAGTTGAACTTATGGTCCACATACAACTATATATAAAACCTAATAAGTCATCATTCCCTTTATTATGATATTTAAAATGGGTTTTAGATATTTTGTGTAATAAATAAGATTCATATACGTTTATAAAATTTATTATGGAATTTTGAAATATATTTCTCATTTGTATGGCTCAAATGATATTTCCAAAGATATATTTTGTTTAAATCATTAGATTTAAACCTTTTAGAATTAATATATTGAGTATGTATTTAGATTATCAATAATTATGACATAAATTTGTAAAATTGTTTGTATATAATGATATCAACCTTTATATGCATATAATATTTCATAACAAAATCATCATATGCATCTAATAAAATTTGTAAAATAATATCAATAATTAACTTTTAATTAATTACTAGACTAAGTTTTTCCTATTGTTCTAGGTTGCCCTTCATTTTCCTACAACCATCTTGCAGGAAAGAAATGCCTTAATGGTAGTAAATGTCTAAATATGGCTTTGCTCTAGCAACATTTCCTCGATATAGGATATCATACACTACAAGAAAATATCAATTTAGCTAGGAAATTTTAGCTAGGGATCAATCCCTAGCAAAATTGCAAGGGATTAGCTAGGGATTAGCAATGGATTGATGATATTTTTATGAAAAAAAAAATAGCAGCGGATTAGCGAGGGATAATTTTTCAAAAATTCCGCTAATGAATAACGGGGGATTTAGTGACGGATTATCGACGGATTTAGCGACGAAAAAAATTTGTAAATTCTGCTCAAGAAAAGCAATGATTTTAGCGACGGAAAATTTTCGTAACTTCCGCTCAAGAAAAGTGGGGATTTTAGCGACATATTTAATGATGGATTAGCGACGGAAAATTTTTGTAACTTCTGCTTAAGAAAAGCAGGGATTTTAGCTAGAGGTGTCAACTGGGTTGGGCTGGCCCGGTCCGGCATGAGGCACGGCATGATTCGGCCATGCCTGGGCCGGCTAGGCACGGGAATTTCTCATGCCCAAGCTCATGTCGTGCCCGACCATGGCACCAATCGTGCCATGCCTTGCCGAGGCTAACCGGGCTTCATGTTGTGCCTGGCTCGGCACGGTACCATGGCCAGTTGACACGATACCTTGGCATGAGCCGATAAACCTAATTTTTTTTAAAATTAGGGTTTCGAGCAGTGCGGCTGCATGATGGGGCATGCTGATACCCTAATTTTTTAAAAAATTAGGGTTTCAGTGGTGCGGTAGTGCGGCGGCATGACGGCACGTGTTGAAACCCTAATTTTTTTTTAAATTAGGGGTTCGGCTGCGCAGCGGCGCGACGACACGTGCCGAAACCCTAATTTATTTTAAATTAGAGGTTCGGCACGTGGCAACTCGACGGCGCGTAGCCGAACTCGGTGGATTTGTGTTGCGGGCTCCTGCTAGGCTGACCTCCACAGAACCGTGTCGGGCCAGCTAAAAATGGGCTGGTCAACCCGGCACGTCCCATTTGACACCTCTAATTTGAGTGACGTATTTAACGATAGAATATCCCTCGCTAATATAAGCCTGAAATTATTGACGGATTTAGCGACAGAATTTCTCTTGCTAATAAAATCTTTGATTTAACGACAGAATTCCATTTGCTAATAAAATCCTTGATTTAGCGATGGATTTTCTCAAGCTAATAAAATTCATAATATAGGGATGAATTTTCCCTAACTTTTAAAATACGTAATTTAGCTAAGGATTTAGTGACGGTATTTCCCTAGCCAATATTTAATTATATAATTTTTTTTATTTATTATTTGTTTTAATATTTTATTTAATTTTATTTATTAAATGTGTGTTATTGGTCTATAGATAAACAATTCCTGAAACACACATTCTCCTCGTAAAATCATATTATAAATAAATAATTTAAAAAATATCAAAATACAAAAAATAAATAAATATATTAATAAGGACTAAATTAACTATTTTTATGATGTATTAATTTTATATAATATTTTACAAAAAAAATTTCTAAAATTTTAAAATAAGAAACTTAAAAATTTGTATTAAAGTAACATTAAATAATAAATTCAATAAGTATAATAATTTTTTCTATATTTAAAAAAATTAAATTAACATATATTAAAATTTCTACTAATAAAATGTAAATTAATTCATTATATAATAAAATAGAAAATATTTTCAAAATTATTTGAATTGACGAATAAACCAGTAAAGATTAATATTATTATAAGTAAAAAGAAATTTTATTATTATAGAAAACTTTTAAATAAATAAATAATACAAACTTAGAAAATCTTAAAATATAATAAAAATATAATAAAAATATAATCTTTTTAATAAAATTAAAAGAAAATAAATTAATATTTATAGATAAGTACATAGATATTTGCTCTTATAAAAATTTATACGAATTAAATAATTGAGTAATATTTTACTATTAGCTTTTAACATTAAGTTTTTATTAAAATAATAAATATAATTTATTTTAATTATCTTATCACTTTAAGTAATTTATTGAATTTTAAAAATTATTAATTATATTAAATAATATGAAATTTTATGCCATTTAAATTATTTCATATTATCTTCGTAAAAATTAATATGAATTCTTAAAAATTTACAACCATAAAATATACATTTTTATATATTTTTTAACATTAAAGTATTTTATAACTTTTAGGCGAGTGACTTGAAGACAAATCATCTTTTTATTTATGTCTGATTATATATAGTTTGTTAATTTTATACCTATTGATATTTTTTTTATAAGGCTAACATATATATTTTTAATTGTTTATATATTTATTGTTTAATTAATATTATAATAAAAAATTTTAAGGTGTTTGTTTTTTATTTGTACCTTGCTACACGCACATTAAATTTGTTGAAACAATTTTGATAGTAAATAAAATTAATTAGTCTTTTTGAGTATATTTATATATTGTTTATTTAATATTTTAATAATTAAAAATATACAGAATTTGCTAATATTTACATTCACGCCGAGACGTAATTTTCTTCAACAACAAGTGACGCGAACATTTGCATTCGGCCATCCATCCCTCGACACCGATGCTTCAACATATATTCGAGGTTTAAGTTAAAATTTTATTTGATTTGAGGTACATTTTATACATTCATTCTTCATCGATTAACTTGATTAAGCTTATGCGTATTGATTCTGTTTTTTTACTATTTCCAAAATTCTTCTCCTTTATTCACCATGGTGTTCTTGGATTGCGTATATATACTTAACCGTATACATACTTTATGCACATCTGATATAATACGTTGTCATTGTGTGGATTTTGATGGTGCATAGTAGGTATGCCGAATTAATAACTTATTCAATATAAATAACTACACACTATATACAAAAATAGTATACATAAATATAAGTGTGCTTTAAATAAGGGTGTTAAACATAACTATATATATATAACTATAAAAATAGTATACATAAACTATTTAAACATAACTATGTCTATCATTTTTTTATTACCATAGATGTGAAAGGAAAAAATTGTTATGCATTGTTTGGGCATGTAGGTTTCAAGTGGGTGAACTTCTTTATCATGGTTTGGGTGATTTTGATGATATAGTTTGCTGGTATATTTTTTCTATTATGGTTATAAATATTTCTATTTAAATGTACTTTATTTTGGGTGTGCTCAACTTCAATTTTTCATGGCGATTTGCTTATGTTTTTGTTCACGGGTGTTCTTGAGTGAGGAGCACGAAACAAAAATGCATATGTTCTTGATTTATTATCTATATTGCATGAAGAGCACAAAAAGATGATTCTATTGAATCTAAAAAAATAAATTTTCTAGAAAAATTATTTAAAAACAAATAGTTTTAATTTGTATATTGCTATTTTATGAATGATAAAATGAGAGTGTGTGTATGATCATAGTTTGTGTTATTTATGGTAAGTTTTTTAGCATTGTATTTTTTGATAGTGTAAGTTTTTTGTTGTGTTCGTTTATTTTAAGGTAGCGTGTAAATGTGTTTTATAATTTTTGCATTATTAAAATTACTATGTGCTATGCATTTAACATCATTTCAGAAAAATACAGAATTGCCATTTTGGTTAATCTATTCATAATTTTTGTAGTGTGTGTAATAAAAATTATGTGAATATATATATATATATATATTTTCTATTTATTACTTCTACTCTATAAAGTATAGTTTGGGAAAATGAAAAATAATTTTGTGATTTAATTCAAAATTATCATATTTAATTAATAGGTTTGGTATTTGAGCTATAATATTTTTCAAATATGTTTGAAACTCATTAATGGTTATCTTTTGATAATCTTTTGAGATTGGAAGTCATATCAATTGAATATTCATGTCTTTGCTTGCTCTATTGATTTGTTGTTGTTAGGTAACCAATCTTTTTGATTGATTAATCTTGTCATAGAGAAAATATTATCATCAAAGAAGAACATAGTTAGTGTTTCAAGACCTTAGTTTCTCCAATGGAGATGAATTGTAGAACATGTATTACCCACCTCAAGACCATTTACCTTGTAAAAAAATGAATATTGATGTTGTATCATGGTTGATGTGTGAGATACATATATCACTATGCTCTATAAAATCAAGGAAGTTGTCAACAATGACAAATCAACCACTCAAACATATGCTCTAACAAATGGATTCCTAAATGTTGCAAGTTGATACTCACTATTATTAATCTTGCACAATTGGTAATTAATCTACCCTTTATACTCTAATTGCAATTAGATACTCATATATTAATAAGTTTTCTCAATTGAACTATAATCTATACTTTTATCTTTGATTAATGAAAAAGTATAATGGAATATACTATAGACCATGTTAATGATAAAGCATAGAGAAATACAATCTCATCTATAAATGAGCATTCTCATTTGAAAGTAGATACTCATTTGTGGTAGTAGAAGCACAAGAAGAAGAAGTAGAAAAAGATGAAGAAGAAGCAGTAAGAGAAGGAAAAAAAGTTTAAGATGATGAAGAAATTCGAGTAGCCTTATAGCTCTTAAGTAGCAATTACATGCATAACAAGAAATCCAAATCATTCTAATCTTCAAATATAAAAAAAAAATTAGGCTTGCATCTCTTAAATTACAAAACAAAATAACAAAAACAATTTAATATTATGCATTGATACCACTAAAAGGTAGGAATATTGCTCTGAGAAGTATTTTCTTAAATTAGTTCAATTTTAAAATTTTATTAAATAGATTTTCTTGACATTGAAAGTACTATTCTTTAAATTTTGTTGCTTTCAAATACAGCACTAAATTTTATCTAACTTTGAAAAAAAAATGGAATTCTTCCACGACACTAATAATAATAATAATAATAATAATAATAATAATACTTAATATTTTCATCCTTAATCTATATATATATATATACATACATATATAATGGATAATTATGTTATGGAATCAAAAACAAAATATATATGATTTGGGTTATATTTTAGTAACTAATTCGGATACTCATAATTATCCCAATATAATCAAAAAAAAAAAACATTATGCATAAACTCGTTTCAGCTTACTTAATATGCAAAAATGGGTTTATGCATATGTTTATGCATACAGAGTATTTATGAACTTCATATGCATATGTTTTTGTTTATGAAAAAATGAGTTTCTGTATAAATTCATATGCATACTTGAGTATATGCATTCCATATGAATAAAGGAAGGTAATTATCAGTATAAAAATTTGGAAGACCCAAATCATAAATATTTAGGATTTGGGTCCCCAAATGTTATATTAAAATTAAAAATTATAATAAAATATAATTATTTTCATTTTGGTTCCCCTTAATATTTTTTTCTATAGCATTTTAACTTTTATCCACTTTTGTTGCCCTGAAATGCATCAACTTTGTTTATCTCACAAAAGTTTTTAAAAAATTTAAATCTAAAATAATAGTTTCAGAAATCAAAAATCAATTTTTGATTCTCATAGAGTTTACCAAAATATACTTATTCCAAGAACAATGATATGTTCAAACCCAGGGCTTACACCCAATTAATGATGTCACCAACCATCCATCTAATACCATTTTAGAAATCTTGGATTCGAGAATCTTTATCATGATAACGCAAGTAGGATTTGATTATTTTTGTAACTATATGTATACCCACATGTAACTATATGTATACCCACATGTAACTATATGTATACCCACATGTAACTATATTTTTAATTACATGTATAATAACATACAATATTATATTTAATTATATGTATATAACTGTGTATAATTATTTGTATAATTATATAACATCCTACAACATAAAATATACCTATATTTATAACTATGTGTATATATATATATCTATATCTATATATTTATTGATAACTTTATATATTTATGCATAACTATTTGTATGAATATATTTATATATAACTATATGTTTAAATATATAAAAATATTATATACTATATGTATAATGACATATAACTATAATTTAATAGTATATTATTATATATATAACTATAACAACTTTATACATAACTATATTTAAATATATAATTTACATCTTATATTTAATATACATTTGTATATATTAGTATATAAAAATGTATTTTACTATATCTATACCTATACATATCTATATATATAAATATATAAAATTATATGTGTATCTAAATGTTTAACCACATGTAACTATATGTGTAATCACATGTATTAAAACATAAAACATTATGTTTAATTATATGTGTATAACTATATATAAATATTTATAAAACTAAATAAAATTTTATATATTTAAATAACTATATTTTTAACTATTTATACATATATGTATACATATATGTAAATATATTTATTTATTTATAACATTGTATATATTTATGTATAACTAAATATAACTACTCGTATGAATATATATATATAACTAAATGTTTAACGATATATAAATTTTTATAACTATATATATTATATGTATAATAACATATAACTATAAATAATTCTATCTTACTATATGTATAACTATAAAAACTTTACACATAATAATATATATATATAATTAACAACATGTATTTAATATACATTTTTATATATTAGTATAAAAAATGTATTTTAGTATATCCATACCTATACATAACTACATGTATAAATATAAGAACTCATATGCAAAAATATAAATACATACATGTAAAAATATAAGTTTAACCATACGTGTAACTATATGTATAACCACATTTAACTATATTTATAATTATATGTATAAAAAACATACAACATAATGTTTAACTAAATGTGTATAACTATATATAAATTTTTGTATAACAATAAAAAACTCTATATAAATAAATATAACTTTATTTTTTATTATGTATACATATATGTAAATCTATATAAATGTTTATAACGTTGTATACATTTATTTATATTTATTTATAACTACTTGTATGCATATATCTATATATAATTAAATGTTAAACTAAATGTAACTATTTATAACTACATTTAATATATGTATCCTAACATATAATTATATATGGGATAATACTATTTTGTTGCACTAACTTGAAATAAAATAGCTAAAGATATAATATCAATAATATGTAAGCACATAATACGAGAGTGTCCGTAGATCAGGCTCATATATGGTATAATACAAATAAGGGTCATACTCTCACCTAATCCCAGCCCTTGGCCCTCAGGCTCAAATATGAACTTATGTATAACAAAAAATGTAATATTTGATAGAATTTTACGGAAGAACTTATATTTTTTTTATAGAATTCTTCATTCTAACACTGCACTCTCTATGTGTCTCTCTCTCCCTCTATAATTCTTTCAGTCATTCTCTTCCTCTTTTTCTGTGTCACACACTCGCTCTTGTTAATTTTTTTTGGCTCTTCTTTCTTGCTTGCTCTCTCTCTCTCTCTCTTTCCACCCCTCTCTCTCCCTCCCTCCCTCCCTCCCTCCCTCTCTCTCCCTCTCCCCCCCTCTCTCCCCCTCTCTCCCCCTCTCTCCCTTTCACCATTTCTCTCCCACTCTCTATCCCTCCTTTTCTCTCTCCCTCTCTCTCTCTCTCTCCCCCGTCTCCCCATTTCTATGCCCCTCTCTCTCTCCCCACCTTCTCTCTCTCTCTCTCTCTCTCTCTCTCTCCCTCTCCTCCTTCAAACATTAAATGTCTTTTTTTTGCTTTCCTTTCTTGTGCATTATCGTATTTTGTACCCTTTATCTCGTATAACTGTGATATCTATTAATCTTTATCGTGCTAAAAATTGATTTATCTATTAATGTAAATTCTGCAAATGCATTGCCTTCATATTCATGATATTTAATTTTTAAATATTCATCTGTAAGTAATTTTATTTAAATATTTGTATTTTTTGAAGTAATAGAATGTTTTATTCAAAATAATGATTGGACATTATTTTTTGGAAATAAAACATAGCAAAATGAGCTCAGATCGTAAGTGGATGTACATAAGGGTTATTAATGGATTTTTGAATAGAGATTTTTTGACTGGGCTTGAAACTTTAATCAATTTTGCATGTAGTTAATCGAGATTTTTGGATGGAAAAAAAAATTAAGTGTCCATGTAATCATCGCAATTGTCAGAATATCTCTTTTCGTGATGTAAATACTATAAGATATCATTTGGCTAAATATGGCTTTGTGCCAGATTATCTTGTTTGGATTTATCATGGGGAAAGTACAATGGCTTTGGATATTGACCAAAATGAAGGTATGGAATCATTTTCTTGTAGTGAAGAATCATCAAACACATACCATAGAATGATCACGGAAGCTGCTGGTGCTGACTTCAATTTGGATTACATAGATGAACCACCTAATCCTGAAGCTCAAAATTTTTTTGAAATGCTTAAAGGTATAGATAAAGAGTTGTGGCCTAGTTGTAACACACATTATTTTAATTGTCACCTGTGGCTCGACTAATGAGCATAAAGTCAGAAAATCATATATCTGAGAAATTACTTGATCAGGTGATAGAACTGATGATGGAGATTGTTCCGGATAATAATTTGATCACTAATAACTTTTACAATACTAAGAAGTTACGATGAGGAATGAGTTTATCAGTGAAAAAAAATTGATTTTTGCTTAAATGGATGCATGTTATATTGGGGCGGTGATAGTAATTTAATTAGCTGTAAGTTTTGTGATCATCCTCGATTTAGGAAGACACCTCGTGTTATAGATACACGACAAAAATTGAAGGTTGTCTTTAAGAAGATGTATTATTTTCCATTAATTCCTCGATTATAGAGACTATATGCATCAAATGCTACAACAAATGATATGAGATGACATTCTGAGCATGAGGTTGAAGAAGGGGTAATACGTCATCCATCAGATTCACCTGCTTAAAAGCATTTTAATTATATACATCAAGATTTTGCAGCAGAAAGTTGAAATTTGAGATTGGATCTTTGCACTGATGGATTTCAGCCATTTGGGCAATCTGGATAATAGTATTCAACAAGGCCAGTGATAGTGACACCTTATAACTTGCATCCATGGTTGTGTATGAGGGAGTAATATATGTTTTTGTCAATATTGGTTTCAGGGCCAAAAGATCTGAAAGACATGATGGAAGTTTTCTTACAGCCTCTTATTGTAGAGTTAAATCATTTATGAGACGTTGGCGTGAATACATGTGATATCTCAAAGAAGTAAAATTTCATTATGCAGGCAGCCCTTATGTGGACAGTAAGTAAATTTCCTACATATTCAATGTTGTTTGGCTGAAGTAGTGTAGGACGATTCACATGCCCATATTGCACGACAAATTCTAATGCATTTACCCTCAAATTTAGTGGTAAACAGTAATAGTTTGATAACTATCGTAAGTTTCTACCTATGAATCATCCATTTCGAAGAAATAGAACTGTAATTCAAAAAAAATACAATGGTGATGATAGTTGCACCAGCAGTACATTCAGGAGATGAAATTATTATAAAGATTTATAGTTTGGGTTTGAAGAAGGTAACTGAAATTGATGCTACTGGAAGTAATGGACCAATAGGCAAATTATTTGGCTGGAGGAAATGTAGTATATTTTGAGACTTGCCCTATTGGAAGACCAATTTAATTCATCATAACTTAGATATAATGAATATTGAAAAAAATATTTTTGACAATGTTTTCAACATTGTCCTTAATGTAGACGGAAAACAAAAGACACGTTAAAATCAAGACAAGAGCTGAATGATTATGTCAGCATCCTGAATTGAAACTGAATGAGAAAAAAGGAAAATTCCCTAAAGCTTGCTACACACTTGATAAGAAGGCAAGACAGATATTGTGTGAAAGGGTTAAGAATTTGAAATTCTTTAATGGATATGTGTCAAATATGGGTAGATGCGTGGATATGAAGAATATTAAGTTATTTAGAATAAAAAGTCATGACTGTCATGTATTTATGAAGAGATTAATACCAATTGCATTCCGTGAATTACTTCCACTAAGTATTTGGAAGGTCCTTATAGAACTTAGTTTATTCTTCAAACAGCTAACTGCAACCACAATCAAAATAGATGACATGGTGAGGCTGGAGAATGACAATCAACTTATTATTTGTAAGCTTGAATGGATATTCCCACCAAGTTTTTTTGACCTGATGGGGCATTTGCCAATCCATTTTGCATATGAAGCAAGGTTTGCAGGGCCAGTGCAATTCAGGTGGATGTATCCTTTTAAGAGGTATATACATATAATTTGCTGTGTTTTATTATTTAGTGCCTTTAAATATTATTGTAATTTAATCTAATTGAAACCTAACATTATGGATGTACGTATCTTCGTAAGTTGAAATTGAATGTTAGAAACAATGCAAAAGTTGAAGGTTCAATTTGCAATGCATATTTAGTAGAAGAAACATCATCATTTTGTTCTTATTATTTTGAGGATCATATCAATACAAAGAATAGAAATGTGCATCGGTATTATGAAGGTCAAGTGATGGTAGAAGATGATTATGTGGACAAACTTTCTATCTTCAAGCACCCTGGAAGAGCATTTGGAAGAGCAATGAAAAAATGTATGATAGATGAAGAGTACAAAGCAACCCGGAGCTACGTTTTACTTAATTGTGAGGAGGTTACACCATATATTGAGTATGTATGCCCAAAATAGTTGCAGGTTTAGTCATAGTTTAATTTTATCTTTAATAGGAATTATTAAAAATTGATTTACATTTTTTTTCTTTCTTTTTATATTTGTGCACAATTTATGTTGAGCAATTAAAATATACGCATCCAACAATTTTCAGTAATGATGTCGATTATATGCTAGAAACTGAATTTGTGAATTGGTTAAAAAATTATGTGAGTATAATCAGGTTTTATATTTTTTAATTATTTAATTTATTAGTATCTTTTATTTGTTAATATCATTTTTTAATTTATGTCACAGGCAATTGATCCTTCAAATAGAGATTCAAATATTTTAATTCAGAATCTTGGTAAAGACCCATTTAGATATGTGACAACCTATCCTGGGTATTTTGTTAATAGAAATAAGTTTCACACAATCAGGCACGGTTCTTCTCAAATAATAATGAAAAGTGGTGTGTGCATTAAAGGCTCAGGTTATAGTGCAGATGAGATTGATTATTATGGTCAACTCAAAGAAGTTATTGAATTGGAGTATCCTGGACTCGAAAATAATATGATTGTATCATTTAAGTGCGAATGGTTTGATCCTATATGAAAGATGAAATGTGGGCACAAAGATTCATTCGAATTATAAGCTAGTGGATATTAACCATAAACGTAGATATAATCGATATGAGCCATTTATTATGGTAGTTCAAGTCACTCAGGTATATTATTGTATATATCCGAGTTTATCTCATGATAAGAGAGATTGGTGGACAATTTGAAAAATCAAAGCTCGATCAAAATTTGAAGTACCAACATCACAACAAGGAAGTGCAGACTTAGAAATTACACTGGCATTCCAGGAAGATGACATAAATAATATTGAGCCTGTGAATGTAGATGAAGATCCAAAAAATTTATGTGACTCAAATGATGGCATAATAGAAATTGAAGATGATCAATTTCTATCTGAAGATGAGTTCGAACTTCTATCGGAATCAGACGAAATATCAGAAGATCCATTGGAGGATGACAATGATGCCGATAATTAAATTGTTATAATTTTATTATGAATTTAAACTATCAAAGACTTTTTATATTTTGTTGAAATCTATCGGTATGTTTTATTCGAAAATGCATGCTTGTTCATCATATCTCTATTTTTTGTTCGATGTTTTATTTTATACAATAGATGGTGCCTAAAGGACGTGGCCATGGTGGATGTGGACATGAACACAGAAATGAACCAAATTCATCTAGTATGTTACATCATGTTGTAGAATCAGTACCATCTCATAGCCACCATATCCAGACTTCAACATCATAATCACCATCTCTATTTCTATCACCATCACCATCACTGAGACATCTACTATCACCTTTATCAGATGTAAGCCCACCACTCATTGTGCTTCCTGCATAAACTTTTGATCCAACTCTATCTTCCACACCACATTTTATATCGATTGTTCCCCCATTTACAATATCAACGACATCATCAAATGTTGTGTATTCCTCTGCAATCAGTATAAAGTTAGAAATTGAGATTGTGGATGAGTGGTAAAAGAAATATGTAAAAATAACATGAAAAAAAAATTTTTATATTACTGTTAGTGGTTTTTTTATATTGTTATGATTTGCATTTTTTCAATGTTATTTATTTATGTGTAAAATTAAATTTTATTTCACAAGTGTTTGACTATAATTATAAATGATTTCAAAAAAATGGCTGATTCTAAAGCTTTCTCCTGGAAGAAAATTTTTGAATCGATAAAAGAGTCATATTTTAATGACTTTCAGGTAAAGATAACAAAACAAAAGAAATGAAAAATAATTATCTAATTACTTAACTTTTACGTTGGTTATATTCAAGTATTAAATAATTATGTTCTTGTTGTTAATATAAATTCTTTTGTCATTTTTCTATTTATAGAATTAGTGCACATGGGCACCCAAATTTGATAAAAAGATAAAGTCATTATGGAAGATCAAAGCTGCTCAACAGTATTCTGATTTTGTTCATAAATTAAAAAAAATGAAAGAAATACCCGATTTTATATCTGAGGAAGACTGGCCCGAGTGGCTTAATTATTGGGAAGAGCCAAATGTGAAGAAAAGATCAGATATTGCCAGCAAAAATTGATGAAGTGAGGTAGCTGGACTAGGTACAGGAATCCATCGATACACTAGAGGTTCAAAGTCGAGCATTGAGTACGCTCGAGATTTGGTACAAATTTAAAATTCTAAACATTTCTATATTTTGTGGTTGTCCTAATAGTCTAATAAATAAAATCTCTGCATGGTTTTATTAATTTTGTTAAATTTTTTTATCATTTGTTTTTTTGACTTAATAAAAACATATTCTAGGCTGGAGAATTGGGTCGAGATCTAAATTTTTATGAGATTTTCAGAAAGATGCATGTGAAGAAAGTGGATAGTCTGTATGCTGGCAACAAGTCTCAGATAATTTTTGTAAGAAATTGTTATATTAATTAGATTTTATAAAACTACAGTACATTATCAAAATTATTTTGAATGCAAAATATTTATTTTGTTTTTTGTAAATCTAAAATAATTTTTTTCTCTATTTTATCTCAAGACATAATGGAGGAACCTGTGACAGCTGCTCATCAACAAGTTGAGGGTTCTATGGATCTTTAACCAATTAACTATGATCATATTTATTTGGAGACAATAGGAGGTCGAAAGAAGCAGCGAGTGTACGGAATCAGCTCTAAGGGAGTGGCATTTTGTTGTAACAGTCGTGCTCCTAATTCATCTGTCTCAGCAATGGTGGATGAGGCGGTCGAACAAAAAGCACTGTAAACAAATGAACTTATTGTAGATATGGAGATCGAAATGAAAAGAAGGATGAGAAGATAACTAATTTAATGGAAGAAATGCAAGAAATTAATGAAATTTAAAAAGCAATGCAACAGCATATGTCCTATATGGAGTCACAATTAGTGGCATTGGTGCAACATATAGCATTCCGAGATCCAGCTACGAATCCTCATAAGAAAGGCTAGCATTCCCTACAAATTATGAGGATAATTGAGTATGAGAATTATTTCTGAACTGTTATTTAATTTTGTCTATGTGTAGCAAATAATTATGATATTTTTTTTGTAAGTTTCAATTTTTTTTATTCTGGTTTTGTTCTTTGCTTTTCCAATTAAACAAATTATGAATCTTTGCAGGACATATTATGTGAGACAAAAGAAAAAATTTTGATTCAAAGCATTCAGACATTACCACAGTCCTTCCAATGCATGGGTCCCATATTTACCGATTTCAGCTTTATCAAAAAGAGGGCTAGCTTATCTTATCTTTATTATTCTAAAAACATTTTATTTTTGTACTCTCTTTATCTCTAAATATAATTGCTAGACATCTTTTGGATTTTTATTAAAACTGTATGATAATCAACTTTAATTTGTATTTGTTCATGTCTATAATATTTATTTTTACATATCTGTCAATATGTTTTTGTGTCTCTGAATTTTTTGGATAGAGTTTTAGCCTATTATAGGTATGTAAAAGCCTATTTTCAGTAGCGGCAGCAGTGGCAGTGATGCCAGCGGTCGCGGCGGAAGTGGCAGTGGCAACAGCAGGGAAAACGGCATCAACAGAAGCGACAGCGGCGGTAGCAGCTGTAGTGGCAGTGGTGGCGGTGGCAGTGGCGGTGGCGGTGGCAGTAGCGGTGGGCAGTGACAGCAGAGGCGACATTAGCGGCAACAATGGTAGAGGAGAGATCAGCAGCAGAGGCGACATCAACGGCAGCAACGGCAGCAACGACAGCAGCGGTAGCAACGGCAGCAGCGATAGCAATGGCAGCATGGTAGCAGTGGCAGTAGCGACAGCATGACCGTAGTGGCAGCAATGGTAGCACGATAGCAGCGGCAGCACGGCAGCAGCAGGGGCGGCGGCAGTAGTGGTAGCAGTGGAATTAGCAGTAGTAGTAGCAATTATGGCAGCAGCGGCACCAGCAGTGGTGGCGGGGGCGGCAACGGCAGCACCGGCAGCTGCGGCAGTAGCAACGACATCGGCAGCGGCAGTGATAGCGGTAGAGGGAGCAGTAGCTGTAGACGGAGCGGCAATGGCAGCGGCAGCGGTAGACAGAGCGGCAATAGCTGCGGCAGTAGTAGGAGCGGAAGTAGAGGTGTCAAACGGGCCGGGCCGGCCCGGCCCAGCACGAGGCACGGCACGGTTCGGCCGTGCCTGGGCCGGCCCGGCACGTTCAAAAACCGTGCCCGGGCCCGTGCCGTGCCCGGGCGAAGCAAGGCACGATTCGTGCCGTGCCTGGCCCGGCACGGCTCGTGCCTAGGCACGGCACGCCGGCACGGGTCCATCCCGTGCCGGTCCCGCAGGCACGCGTGGCACTGGCGGCGTGCCACGCGTGCCGTGGCGTGAGTCGCGACTCACGGTCACCGGGTCACGAGTCACGACTCACTGAGTCGTGACTCGAGTCACTCGACACATCAGGCTCAGCCGCTCAGGGCCCCCCCGGTTAAAAGACCGCGGGTCGGGTCCAAACAGACCCGACCCGCGGTATTTTCTGCCGAAAACCGAGAAAATCGATCTATCTAACGGGAAAAAAAAAATTTTGAAATTTTGAGCGATTTTCAGCCCTTGGATTCGACTCCAACGGCTAGGGGGCAGAATCCGACGGTCCTCGTGATTCTGCCCCTTAAAAATAATAAAAAAATTCAAAAAAATAATAAAAAAATAATTTTTTTTTTAAAAAAAAAACTTTAATCATCCTATAAATTCTACCCCCCTCCCTATAAAATTTATGTTTTTCAAAAACATTAATCCTCTCTATATTTTCTCTCTCTCACATAATCCGTGCTTCTCTCTCTCGGCCCTCGTGTTTTTGATTTCGGCTTGGATTTTCGTGAAACTCAACTTGAGTTTTGAACATCAAAGCTTCCTGCGGGCTGCGGTGCATCTTGCACGTGAGTGACCTCATTGCTTTTACCGGGTAATATAATTTGCTTTTTTTTTATTTTCTCTCTCTAAAGCTTCTCTCTCTAGAAAAAAGTACGAAAAATAAAAAATGACAAATTCACCTAACACAAATTTAAATTTTGAAAATGAAAATGTTAGTGTTACACAAATGTCTGTGGCTCCTGAAACTTTGGTTTCTCCTGTCATCTCAGCCCAAAGTTCTAAAAAACAAAAAACTAGGAGGACTTCTGTAGTTTGGACACATTTTAAAATAATAACACAATTAGATGTTAGGGGTGAGGAACATGAAATGGCACAGTGCAAATATTGTATGCGACTTTTAACATGCAAGAGTACATGTGGGACTGGGCACCTAAAGAGGCATGCTGAAATATGCTCCAAAAAACATGGACCGTTAGATCCTAGGCAAACCCAACTTGGCACTACATTTTTTGAGACTGGATCGAGTTCAGTCTCAAAGCTTACTCCCTTCGTATACTCCAGCGAGTTGGGTAGGGACGGCATGGCCAGGCTCATCACATTGATGGGTCTTCCGATCAGATTTTCGGAAGATCCGAGGGTAGTGCGCATCATGCAGACTTATTTTCAGCCATCCTATCGTAGGATTCCTAGGTCCACATCTAGGAGTGACATACTAAAGATATATAAGTTAGAAAAACAAAAAATAATTAAGGAATTTTTGGCATTTAGTGGAGTGGTCTCCGTGACGTCCGATATATGGACATGTCACGATGATTCTTCTTATGCATGTATCACTAGTCATTATGTCGATTCAAACTGGACAATAAATAAAAAAATATTAGGATTCACAGAGATTCTTCATCCTCATGATGGCCCGGCTATTTTTGAGTGTATGATGAAAATATTTAGGGAATATAAAATTCAAAATAAAATTTTTAGTGTCACTTTCGATAATGCTGCGAATAATGGAGTAGCGATCAATATGTTTGTTAGGAATATTAGAGACGCACCTTTAGGAGAGATATTTCATGTCAGATGCATGTGTCATGTTATTAACCTGATAGTTCAAGCGGGTATGAAGGTGTGTTCCCCCGCGTTGGAAAATATACGCAATGCACTCAAGTATATTCGCACTCCTCGCAGACTACAAGAGTTTGGTAATCTCTGTTTGTCTGCGAATCTTAAGAAGAAGAAATTTCAATCTGATGTGAGACATCGTTGGAATTACACGTACCTGATGTTGGAATCATGTGTTGGATACGAACACGTGATATCCGACTACGTCAATAGTAAGAGTGGCGAACTTATTGTTGACGACACTGATTGGGATTCAGGAATTTCATTTATGAAATTCCTGAAGATATTTTATGACACGACGAACATGTGTTCGTCGGTTTATACGCCCACCACTTGCATTGCACTCCGTTGCATATGCAACATTAGTAGCATGTTTAGGATGTATCGAGCGGACCCGACGCTCACCCATATGGTTGCAGAGATGGAGACCAAGTACCTGAAGTACTGGTCCACCATTCCATCTCTTTATTGCCTCGCAGCATGCATGGACCCTAGGGCTAAGGTGGATGGGGTTGAAAACACCCTGACTTTCATTTCCTCGTGCATGAACCTGGAAGAGCCACCTGAAGGGTTCATTTACGAGAAGTTGACAGACCTATATACATACTACGATACTAGGTATGGTGGTGGTGGTGTTGAGACTGTGAGTACGGACACTGATACCTTGTTCGGAAATGACGCTTATTCCATTAACCTAGCGAGGGGGAAACGTAGGGGTGGACCTTCACATAGGAGCGAGCTGTCTCGGTACTTAGATACCGATTACTGCTCAATCCTATCACCTTCTGACAATAAGAATCTTGATTTATTACAGTGGTGGAAATCATATGAGTCCGCCTATCCCGTGCTATCTAGGATGGCACGGGATCTACTGACTCCTCCGGTGTCGAGCGTAGCATCGGAGTCTGCTTTTTCTGTTGCAGTGAACGTGATTTCGGATAGGAGATCGAGATTACGTCCAGATATGGTTGAGGCTTTGGCATGTTTGAAGGATTGGGAGGAATCGAGATTTAGCATCAGTGATCGTGCTGAAGCTGGGACTATGACAGACACTGCAGTCGCATCCACATCCACTACGATGGCGGAGGAGCTGATTGCCGATGATGATGACCCATATGATACTGATCTTGATGTTGCGGCTGATGATTCTCATTATATGCCGCTTGACGATTGATGCTCATCTGCTCTTTTTTTTCGATATTTTTTTTATACGCTTTGTTTGTACTTTGTATTATACGTTGTGTTGAAGTTGAAACTTATACTTTTTTTTTCGGAGTTTTGGTTTCAAAAGCATGAATGGTAATTTTTATTTGCGTAGTTTAAATTTTTTTTAATTAAAATTTTTACTAACTTAATGTATTTAATTATTAATTTAAGATTTAAATATTATTTTAAAATTTATTAACTTTAAATCTTAATATTTAATTAATACATTATAATATTAAAAAATGCTAAACTTAATTGAAAAAAAAAATAAATTTTCTAATTTTTTTTTTACATACTTACATTTAATTTTAAATGTAATATTTTTTACAAAAAATTTTATTTTTTATTTATTACATAAACTTAAATAAAGATAAACAGAAAAATAATAAAAAAATTTTAAAAAAAAAAATTTTTTTTTTTCTGCCAAGTCAAAGTGCCAAGTGCCAAGCACGGGCCGTGCGCCCGTGCCCGTGCTTGGCTGTTGCAACACGCAACCGGCAACAGTGTTGCCGGTTGCGTGTTGCTGTTGCCTCTTGGCTCCCGGGACCCGGACCCCGGTTGAGCAAACGTGCCCGAGCGGGCCGGGCACGGCACGGCACGGCCGAACCGTGCCCACGGGCCGTGCCGTGCCCGACTTTAAAATACCGTGCCGTGCTGGGCCGGCCCGTTTGACACCTCTAAGCGGAAGCAGTAGCGGGAGCAGCAGCGGCAACAAATGTAGCATATACGTACGTATATAGTTAGTATATACGTACATATAATACTACAATAATTTATGTACATATATACTAAGTATATATATGTACTCAGTATATATGTACGCATAATACTGTAGTTTATATGTACATATACTACCGTAATATATGTACGAGTGAAATGCTAGTATATATGTACTTTTTTACTACAGCAATATATATTTATCAAAACATAGTTTTTTTTATTTAATTTGATTTGATTTGGTGGTTTAATTTTCATACAAATATGGTACCGCATTGTTTCCCAAACGAAGCTTGTATAAGTGAAGACATATTTCAACAAACATGATGCACCGTGACTCGGATAGATACATTGATGCATTGGTGATCGGAGGAGCAGAGAGAGAGAAAGTAACATCAATGCATTGATAGATTATACTTTATGCATAATCGGTAGATACATTGATTAATAAGATGCAATATAATTTTTATTATTTTATTGTTTTAGTTATTTAAAATATTGTATTAGAATAAGTTATTAAATGAATTTTTTTATTTAATTTAAAATTTTCATTTATAGTTTCTGATTTTATTAAATTTAATTTAAAAATATTAATTAATTAAATTAAATTTTTGTTGAAACTGTATGACAATCAACTATAATTTTTGTTTGTTCATGTCTATAATAAATGTTTTTATATATCTGTGAATGTGTTTGTATTTTTCCAAATTTTTTGGGTAGAGTTTTAACCTATTATAAGTATGTAAAAGCCTATTATCAGTAGTGGTAGTTGTGGCAATGGTGGTAGTGGCAGTAGTGGCACCAGAAGCGGCAGTGGCGGTAGCGGCAGTAGTAGAGGTGGCATTGGCATCATTGGCAGTGGCAGCGGCTGCCACTGCCAAAACTCAAAATTATGTTATGTTAAATTATTATGAGTCTGACACTTATGAAGTCAAAAGTATAAATACTTTTATAAGCCACTTCATTATGAATGTCTTGTAGGAATTAATGCTCAATTGATATTGGATAATAAATAGAATACCTTCCTAAGAGTTTCACTATAATATGGGAGTTGTCTGCTATTATGGGGAATAATAACATGTAAGCCAAGTTCTAGGCATGTTTAAAGGTGATTCATATGGTGGTGGTAGCCTTATGAGTTAGTTTAAAGCATATGGTTTCCACTATTAAACAAAGAGGAAAAGAATATATTAATTATGTGAATATTGTGCTAACAAAGCTAAAAGTGCATATACTTTTATTAGCACATCAATTCTAATCAAGAAAGATACTAAATGATAGAAATTAAGAAAAGTAATCTACAAAAAGAAGAATTTGGAAGTTTGGCTAGAAAACATATTGGGTTGCTAGAAAAATATGCACAATGGTTGAAAACTAAAAATGCTTGAAGCTTTTATAGATATTTCTTGGACTGCTAAACTAGAAAATACTTTTGAAAAAATCTTCTCTAGATAGAAAACTCTTTCTAGAACTAAGGAAAGAAGCAAATATCTAGTGCCTCTCAAAAAAAAAATCTCATACATGGTGACTCCCTCTAAACAAAAGTGAGAATATCATTTTTTTGGCTAATATTGTACTCCTTTTAACAATGTTTTCATTGCTCGCTCTTCTTCATGCTACACCAAATAGAAAAAACCTAGGTTTTGGTAATTTTATGTAATATATCTTTTTTTATATTGGATTGAATGCTTGTATATGTGGACCTTTAAAAGTTAGGGTACAATTGGATAAATATGGGTCAACGTGGTTTTTGCATCTATAGTGAAGGGATTTTCATGCTAAATTTTATTTTTGAGGTCATTATTACGTATTGCATGTGTTTTTTTTAGTGTTTGTGTGTGTGTTTGTGTGTGAGCAATGAGTTCAATGATTAAGTGTCAGTGAGTTATGTGTGACTTATATGTGTTGTATTGTGTCATATGTCATGTGAGTTAGCAATGTAGTGCTAAAATGGAAGTGTCTTGTATTGAGTGATTTGGTTGTGACTGTGTAGAATACTATAATGCACATTAGTATAGTTTCACAACCCAGCCCACGGCATGATCGACTTTCATCAGCCTCGACATGACACAACATGGTAGGTGTGTATTATTGCTCCATTAGTGTCCATTATGTGAGCTAGCTTGTGACATGCCTCATGTCATTCCAAGTTTGTTGCCCATGCCCTCATGTCAAATTTAAGTTGATAAGGCATGACTCAACATGATGTAATAGTTGCACCTCAATTTTAAAATTTCCAAATTAGGGACAAGTGATCCTCACACACCCTTAATTTCCATAAATTTGATAATGGACTAGGTTCAGACCAATGCCAAATTGAATCGATTTTAAAAAATTTTAAAAATATTTTTTCAGAGATATGCACAACGACCATTGAGTCATTGCATGTTACCACGCACCATCTGATATGGGTCACATGACCTATCAAGTGTGTGCATGCATGTGATATTGCATTTTTAAAAAAGTGCCATGTGGCCACACCCAAACTATTGGATTTCAATTTCAATGGTCATGGATAAAATTTCAAGGACATAATGATCATGTCTAGTTTAAATTAATTTTTTTAACTTTTATAAATTTTTATAAACATGTATTTTATATTTTTCACTCTTCAACTCAACTAAAAATTTCTCATCTTTTAATGCAACTCCCTCTATCTCTAAAAATGTTCTCAATTTCTCTCTCTCTAAGCTTGAGTGCATAAATTATATTATTATTCAAGATTTTTTCATAAATAATTATAATTTTGTCATAGGTGATGGAAGGTTCAATTTGATAAATCATAATCCATGTCCACAAAGTTGTGATTGCGAGTCTATAGATTTATAAGGTACACAAATACTATTTATTTTTTTTTATTCAAAATACTAGATAATTAAAAGTACCTCTTTTTGCTCTTAACTCTCTAAAAAATATTTATTAGTAATTCTAATGAAAATAAAATCATCATTGTAGAAGAGTTAGATATAGAGAATGATAATTCAACAAAAAGTTAGAATAGTTTGTTTCCTACTCATAAGTTAATCCACACCCCTAAAAAACTAGGTTATGTAAATGAATATATCAAGTTTTAAATCATTTTAACATAGTCAAAAATAAGTTAGACTACTCATAAGTTAGACAATTTTTGATTGCTAGTTTGAGTCTTCCACTTCAATTTGTAGAAGATCCAAAACTAGTTCATTATTTATATGCATAAATATAGCTAACTAGCTTATCATAGTGTCCCAACGTTGACTTGTAAGGTTGATGTAACAAAAAATTATAAACATAAAAAATAGTTAATATTTAATTAACTTAGAAGACATCATGGAGTGATACCCAGTGATGTTTGATACATAGATTTGTCATGATGACATTCCTTTCATATGCATCATTATTCACTTTGTTAATTCTAACTAAAAAATAAATAAAAGAAATTAGGATTTCATGAGATTTTCAATGATATATATGAGTCTTTCGAAGGTTTTTATGAAAAATAAAATTAATAGTATCATATTTGATAGTGCTTCAAAAATTGATGTTGTAATGAGTATGTTTAAAAGAACTATTAGAGAGGGACCTCATTATAATAGATTTCAATTCAAATTCATTAAAATATATTAGGATATCCATCAAACTATAAGAATTTTAAACTCAATAATGAAATAATACATAACTATTGGATTCATGTATTAGTTACATACATATTATATCTGACTTCATTAGAATTAATACATCAATATTAATACATAGATATTGGATTCATGTATTAGTTACATACATATTATATCTGACTTAATTAAAAGTAAACTAGTGAAATAATAGTTGATGAATTAGAATATGACATGATTTTTAATTTTAAAATTCATAAAAATTATTTATGATATGATGAACTTGTGTTTGTTTATATACACTCCCATATCTTGCAATACACATAGATGTATATATAATATGAATGTGTTTAACTAATATAGAGGATGTCCATATTTTGGTAACATGGATATTGAGATGAAAAGAAGGTAATTAAAATACTAGGCTATAATTTCAATTCTTTATTATATAGATGTATGTATAGATCTTAGGGTTAAGGTTGATGAGTCAAAATAAGTTTGAAATATATATATATCTATATTAATTGATCACAAGAATCACTATAAAAAATTTACAAATAATTAAAAACCCTATTTAAATATTTTAATAATAAATATGATTGTTTAAGTGAGTCTTCACATATAAAGATTGATAATATAATCAAAGATAATGATTTTTTTTATTTAGTTAGCGATTAGAAAATAACAAGATCAGTCCATCAAATAGTTATGAGTTATTTAGATATACAAACACTAATAACTACTCTATGTTATCTCAAACTGATGAAAATATTAGACATATTGAGTTAGTGGAAATCATATGAATCCAAATTTTTTGTTCTATCTAAATTTATAAGTGATCTTGATCCATCTTGTATCAATTATAGCATTAGTGTTTACTTTCTATATGTGATTGTGAATATGATTTTAAATAAGTGGACAAAAGTACCACCAAATATTTATAAAAAATGTTTTATGATTAAAGGATTAAGTAGATATACATATGGGTCTTCAAGATCAAGCTCATACTAAAATTAGATGTAGATAATAAAATACAAGATAAAAAATAGAGATGGGGTGAAAAATGACCATCATTATCTTTCCTTATGAGTTGTGATATACTTAGTTTGATTATTTAAATTTAACTAGATTTAATATACTTTAAAATCCAATGTGAGAAGTTATTATATTTTTCATGGTGAGCTTTTATAATTTTAGTAAATTACCCATAAAGTAAGTTTAATAATAATGGTGAGGATGTTCATTCGTAAATTTATATTGAAAAATAAAAAAAATACTTACTATTAATAATACTACTTATGGTCGATTACATATCTGTAGAAAGCTATAGAAAAATCAACAATTGTTTCTTTTCTTTTCATTTTTATGTTAGTTTTCTCATATAATACCCCCAACCTCAAAATTTAGAGGAAGAAAGAAAAAAATAATAATTAGATCAAGATCTCTCATATTCAATTATGTAAAAAAGATCATATTCTAGAGAATATCATGAATATACATAATCTATCCAAGTAAACACATACAATTACAAAAGTTAAGTTATTTACACAAAATGACCCTTATGAAAAAATATACAACAATTTTTTCAAAAAAAAAAAAAACAAAAAGACCAACTGAAAGATCAACCATAATGACCACATAGCTATGCAAGTTTTAAAATCAAGATTGGTCATCAATGTTTTCTCCTCCCAAGTAAATTAGAAGTGAGAAATTAATGCCCAATAGGAAAGTCTCAAGAAAACATGAAAAACTCCATGCTTTACCTCCATAGCCACATATGTTTTCAATATATAATTTTAGTATTTTAGAATAACTTTTGAAACATTCATACACATTCTTATATATATATATATATAACTATATAAATTTATAAAAAATATAATGTGTGTGTGTAAGTTCACAAAATATTCATTTCTCATTCCCGTCCATTTTTCACAAACATATATAATTTATATATACCATGAATTCACCAGACCAAAACAATACATGTTGAAAGAAAAACTAACCAGCCAGCTCTAGCCTAGCTACCACCTCTTCTAAGAAACACACACACCCACTCTCAAGATCCAAAGATGCATGAGAATTTTACTAGTTTCCAGCCCAACAACCAATGCCTCCACGTATCAAAACTCCACCACAAGTTCACAAGAGGGTTTAAGGTCATTTTATTGAAAGACATATCTAATCCATGCCTCTGTGGATAATCATCCAGTTTTAGCCCTCCATATCCTTGCTAGGACTAAAAGGCATCTCAAAACTCCACATTCTTTCCTTAATTATTTAAATTTCTTTTAAAACATGGTATAGCCAATATAGCTTTAGAATGTTTCTCATATGGAGTTACACATATATTCCAACATATTATCATTTCAAAATTATACACAAAATCTATCAATAATGATTTTTGATACCATTTACATAGCCAAATACCATTTCCAATGTTTAGAAAAATATTTTCTCTAAAAAAATACATGGGTAAATGAGTTTCTAAATTTATCAAAAAAATCAATTTATGATGTCAAATTTATGAGTTTCCACCCATTAATCATATATCTCAATTAAATGATATAAACTTTTTGAAAATAATTCCACAGAAACCAAAAATAATGATTTATAGCCACATACATAACACAACATATCAAAAAATATATACATGTAACTAACAATATAAAAGATGAAAATTTCACAAGGTTTCTAGAGATTTCCTACCTTAACCAAGCTTCTACAAGCCTTAAATACCAATGCCTTACTTCAATATATCAAACCAACCTTTATATCCGAAATTCAAACTCAAATTAAAACAAAAAGAAAATATGGTTGAGAATTACATAATTTGAAGCCTAATTTATAAAATCACGCAAGAAAATGAAACTACATAATCAACCTTAACCTTCATTGTAGAGATTACAACCATTCCATGAATGTTTTTTGGTTGAAACGAAGGGATTTCTGATCTTAATTACTTCATAGAATAAATTTTCACAAAAAATCATGAATTTTGTGTTTTATTTCAATAATTTTGGTGAATAAATGATGAAGAACCGATGGGAGCTTAGAAATATGAAGAATAAAAAAAGAGAAGTCATGAAATAGAGAGAGAAACAAAAAAATGAAATTTTTATCTTTCATGAAAATGAATTATAGTAACTTTCTCTCTCTTTATTAAAAACTAACTAATTTAGTATCATTATCTCCATTTTTTATCTCTTATTTATTTATGAAAATGAATTATAAGGACTTTATTGCTCTTTATTTAACTAACTTATCCAATACGATTTAATAGCTAAAATGAATAAAATATTTTTTTTCAGGGTTTGACAAATCATGCCCACATTTTTCTCATTATGATTCAATATGAGCTTATCCTAGAGTCAATAATTAGGTTTGATCTAGGAAAATACATTTTAATAATGTATCAATCAACTTGACATGTTAAAGATAAGGGTGTATCCCAATTGTATCCCTAGCTATAGTGCATATACCACAATGTGGTAGCGTCAATAGACAAATTACAATATTCTAAATAATTTTTAAAAATAAATAATTAAAAAAATACTCGAGATGGGAAATGGATGGCATGCCCAATTTGAATGTAATTACTTGGTCCTGATTTTGAGTCTAAGCCTCTAAGGATACTCATTGTAGCCAAAATTATCAATATTAGCTTATAACTATATATCAATGATATTGACATTTTGCATGTAATATGTGTTGATTCTCTCTTTGGAGCTCATATATTGACACTATGACCTTGTATATTTTTTGTCCTATTAAAGATAGCCCCACCAAAAAAATGTGATTAACTTTGTAGACTAAGAAAGGAAAAACTAACAAGGATGTTGGGTCTCTATTATTATTATGTTATAATGTCAAAACTTATTATTTATGATATGGTCCCAAAAGCTAATTGGGCGATTACTTTCATCTAATAAAGATCTATATGTATACAAGTCATATAAGTAGTAAAGATGAATATAAGTCTAGATATTAATCTCACATAGATTGTGTGAGCAGCTTAGCAAACCATGAATAAGCTAACTATTGCTTGAGTTGAGTAGATAAAATTAGGCTTAAAAAAGATAGTTAGACTCTAGTGTTGGCTTATTTCATTATGTATGATGAGATTTCTATATAATTGAGTCAACATTATGTTTGATTATCAAATAAATGATAGTTTTGTATATAATTTGTTTTGATTATTTATTTTATATAACCAAATTATTTTTATTTTAATATTTTCATGTAAGTGCAGGAAATAAAATATTAAGAGGTCGAGAATGCAGCAATAGCACAATAATAGAGGTCTCACTGTTCGATCAGTGGGCCGAAGGATTTTTGGAGCAGATCCTAGCTCACCCGAGTGATCCAACCTGCTCCGATTAATTAAACCAGAAACTGTATTACTATAAATTGTATTTATTTTATGTTTTTGGATTGTTGTTTTTCGTGGTGTGGTACTGTTCATCTCTTCCCCCTCTACTGCACAATTTTATCGTGACTGTTTCTGATGCATCAATTGTAAAAGAATTCTAGACATCTTTGATTATAATTTGTAACGCATAAGCATTTTTTGGTGGATGTAGCTAGTCATGTTGAACGACTAGTGAACCATGTTATTTCGTGCATTTCTATTATTCTCTTCTTCAAAATCATAATCGTGGAAGCACAATTACCCAACAGATAGATTAATGTTGAATTGACCGAGTATCTTTTTGGCATACAATGTGATTATCATCATTGAATTTTCACTACCAAGGATGGTCTACTCATAGTTATGCTTTTGGAATTTAAATACAAAAATAATATTTCTTCCATTCACAAGTTATCAACACATCTACTCATTTTATACAATATATCAACTATCCTTGATGTTTACTTTGAATTTCAATTCAAAGTCATATATTTCAATTCTCTTACCTCCAAAGTCATAAAAGATACAAAGTGATAAAATAATTATTACATTTGTACTTTTGAATTTATGAGCACCATACTCATATCAGTTAACTTACATCTTCCTATTGATTTTACCTATGCAAATCATACAAAAGAATGTGATTCATATGACTATCATCATCTTATAAAATACCTTTTCTTGTAAGTATCATATGACATACCTATTACTATCTACCATGACCAACACATGACTCACACATTATGGTGAAACGCCTAGATGATATATTTTACATAATATTCACATCATCTTAGGGTTAGTTCTTCTAGAATATGCATAATGAAATAATTATAAATTTATTTGTGCTTTCAACTCTATAATTATCATACGTATATTAATTAAACTTATAAACTTAAGGTTTCCATGCATAGCTTTATCTCATGGGATAGTGGTAGAAGAATTATCACTTTCTTCGAGTAGAATCTCATGAGTATGTACGATGACTTTTATAGCTTCTTCTTCCATGACTAACATGCATAAATTTATGTGAGATTGAAATCCTAGATCTATATTCTAAATAATTTCTACATTCATCAACATTCCAACATAATAATACCACAATTAGATATCATATAAACCTAATTATCACATACAAATAATATAATCAACCATGTATCCTTTTTAATAAGACATTAGAAAAGAATTTGTGTGAGATATTTCATGGTATATCTCATCGATTCAAGTATTTCCAATGACAACCAACATGAGGATCATATTCCCAATCAATCCTTATTTATGTTTACATTGAATTTGACCCTAAGTAGGGGTTATTATTGGTTCATGTAGGAGTTAGAATTTGTGTGCCTAAGAATTTGAATGTTCTTAGGCTTGAAATTCGAATCTCTTCCTCTTTTAGGAAAATTTCTATGTCCCACTTTATACATATGGGTCCCATTGAGCTTTTGTGTAGTTTTTTAAGCTGGAAGTCATGAATTAAGGTTGAAGTTATGACTCTATTATCTCTTTGAATCCCCTTTTGAGAGCAAAAGTTATTGTGAAAAAGAAATATCATGGCAGAGATAATCATTCTCTATAACTCAAAGCTGAGCAAAAGTTAGACTCAAATTAGCAATAGAATAATAGTTACCTTAACACTCTCTACCGTGCAGATTGGAAAAGAATGATGAATGATTTATTTTACACATGTTTCATGAGCCCCCATCTTGTTAACCCAAACAACCAATTAGATTGATAATGAATAGAAAAAAAGGAGAACAAACAATTGTGTGGATTAATCAGATATTTGATCAGTGATGATATACCAAACTATAGTATACAATAAAGAATATCTGACAAAATACTAGTGAATATAACGATGAGCTTAAAATAAAGAAAGAACACAAAAAAAAAGTTTAGAAATTGAGTTCTCTTGGGTTGAATAACTCTCCAATTGTTGGATGATAAACAAAGTAAGTGAGGGTTCTATTTAAAAGCAAAGATCTCCTCCCTTTTATGTGCAATTAATTGTCCATTGCTATTTTTTTCTATTTTTTAATATAATAAAGAAATCACCTACTCATTTAAACAACCGAGTCACCGCCCAGCAAAATTTTTCCATTGTGAATTATCAAATGAATATTTAGCAATGACTTCATCTTCAAATCTACTAGATATTAACTAAGTACAAATAATATTTGAACTTGACCATCACTACAATCTTGGTCAATATCTATTTTTGAGAGATTTTTCCTCTTTCAGTGATTTCCCACACAAAGTGATACCAAATGTGCATGCGATTTGTTTTTTCCTGGTAGGCTTGGTCATGATCAAAATCAATACTACTATGACTATAATAATACATATTATGTGATTCTAAATAATTCAAAACTTTAAACAAACCTTGTAGTCAAATAGTTGATCAATGTTTATGCAAATCACCATCATGATCAGAATGAACATTTCCAATCACATAATGACCAAGTATATCATTTCGTTCAAACACTAAACCAACATCTATGGAGTTTAGAAAATATTGCAAAATTCATCTTTCAGCTCGATAATGTCTTTTACTAGGATCATGTCTATTCTTGCTCACGACTCTAATTGCATGTGAAATATTGGGGTCCTATACATCATCGCATACATCACGCTACTTAAAATATTGGAATATTGAATTTTTTTCACATATTCATGTATCAAATCTAAACTAGAAGATAAAGTTGCATGGTTCTAGCATGACAACTATGGCATAACATGACTAGAACTATGCATGGCAGAGATATGGGTCAACACATGCATGGCTCATGATGTACCAAGTAAAGTGTTTTGGCATTTGTGAATAATTAAATTTGTTATGGCATGACTCAACATGGTTGACCATGTAGTTTAGGCCAAAATTGGTCAAGTCACAAAATGACTCACATCATGCTCGAGTCATTGCTTTGGGTCAAATTGAACCCAATCCTACTCGGCACATATACCTCACATGTCTTTAATTTTTAAATTTTCTAATTAGAGGCACATGTGGTTCACACACCCCTTTTCTAAATAAAAATTGAAACTAGGTCAATTTGGACTGATGTCACATAGCCTATCAAGTATCTGGCAAGACATGCATGATTAGACCAAAAAAAAATTATTAAGCCTCTCAAGTAGAAAAAAAAGTGTCAATATTTTTTTCTAAAAAATAAAAAAAAATATTATTTTAACTTTTAAATTTTATATAAATAGTTAAATTAGATTGTATTATTTTCATACTTCTCAACTCAAACTATCTCCTTAGCTCTCTTTCTAACTATAACTCTCTTTCTCTCTCTCATAAACTATAACTTTTTTTTTCTCTAACTATAACTCTCTCTCTCTAACTATAACACACACACACACACTTTCTCTAACTATAACTATCTCTCTCTCTAACTATACACACTCTCTCTAACTATATATCTCACTCTCTAACTATAACTCTATCTCTCTCTAACTATAACTCACACTCACTCTCTCTCTCTCTAAATTAATTCTTTTATATTATCTATCTAACTTTATATAAATTATATTACACTATCATAAGAATTTTTTTCATTAAGAATTATATTTTTTGATTGGCGATGTAATATATTTCATTCAAAAAATCATGGTCCATGGCATTGCAATTGTGGGTCTATAATTTTACAAGGTACATGCCCAATATTTGTTAGTTTAATATACAAAAAATTAGATAGATTAATTTAAAATCTTTATATACTCTAGGATATGACACCTAGTAACTTATCAAATAATGCACCAAGAAATATGATATATTGTATCTTAGGAAAATCCAAATTAGTAGTAAGGTCATTACAATAATGAGTTTATAAGAGAAGGAATTGCTAGTTTGGTTATTAGTATAGGTTACATACTTAAATTTATAGAAAATCCAAGACTAGTTTATTGTATTCATAAATACATCAAGCTCGCTTATTGTAAAACTTATTGCTTCACTTGTAGGACTAACATAATAAAATATTATAAATATGAAAAATAATTATGAATTAATGAACTTAGAAAACAAAGTGGAGTGGTATTAGTGACACCAACATGTAGACTAGTCTTGTTGATATTCTTTTCGCATACACTAGAATCTACTTTATTAAGTATAATTATAAACTAAATAAAAGTATATTAGATTTTTATGAGATCATACATCCTTTTAATAGCCTTTCCATATAGATATATGATAATCTTTCAAGGGCATTTAGGAAATACAAAATACAAAATAAAATATATAGTATAATATTTGATACTATTTCAGGTAATCTTTCAAGGGCATTCGACTTGAGATTTTCCATGTTAAATTTTTGTGTCACATAATAAACATAATAGTATGGGCATACTTAAAAATAATTTTTTTTCATTAGAATACATTTGAATTGCATTAAAATATATTAAGATACCTAGCAACATAAGAAATTTATAATCTATGTAAGTTAGTAGACACAGATCTCAAAAAGAAAAATATTCAACTAGATGTCACATACCATTAGAATTTAACATATATTATATTAAATTTATGTGTTAGTTATCAAAATGCTATATCCAACTTAATTAATGATAAAAATAGTGAAATAATAATTAATAAATCATATTGTGATGTAAGATATTCATTTTTAAAATTTAAATTTTTTTATGATATGATGAACTTGTATTCATTTGTATATACTTTCATATTCAATATTATACTTAGGTAGATATACAATATGAATAATATTTTTAACCAATGTAAAAAAATACATAATTTGGTAGCATGCCTATTGATATAGAAAGATAGTATTTTAAAATATTGGGAAACCATTCTGTCTTATTTTGCTTAGCTATATGGATTCTAACGTCGAGATCAATAAAGTAGAATATATAATAAAATGCATATGTACTTACATTAATCGACCACAAAAAGTTGAGGGTAACATTTAAGAACAATTAAAAAATTTATTTAAATATTACAAAATAAGTATGATAATTATAGCGAGACTCCAAGTATGGAGATTGATATCATTTTCAGTTCCAATAACTTTTCTATTCAATAAGCCAAGGTTAACCATTATAATAGTTCATTTAATAAGTATGAGTTGTTAAGATATTTATACATCAATTATTATTTTATCTTGTCCTAGAGTGATGTGAAAATTTTAGGCATATTGAGTTGATGGAAATAATACAAATCCAACATTTTCATGCTATCTAAAATGATAAATAATTTACTAATCCATTTAAGTATCTAGTGTAATATCAAATTTTAATTTTTTTATGACTATAAATATTATTTTAGATAATAGGATAAGACTATAACCAAAAATTATAGAATCTCTATCATTCTTAATAAAATAAAAAGATGTATGGATAAGTATTTGATACTCTACATACAAATTTTTTGGGTAATTGGTATATATTTACAATTTTATTTGTACACATTTGAGAGTTTATTGGAAATATTTTACTACATTTTTATTTCGAAGAAATTTTTTGAATGTTAGTAAAATTGGAGTTATTTTGGGTGAGATTGGTAGTACGATGATTTGGAGGAAAAAAATGAGATTAAGAGTCATAATATTTCTAATGTCATGACTTAGTTAGACCTTCGACATTTATAATGAGTATCTGTGGTATCCTTTCTTGGTCATAACTTTATAAAATTACTTATGATAATCTTTGTATATCATAACTCTATCACCTAGTTGACATAATTTTTTGTTTATGTAACATAATCTTAATGTCGTGACTAACTCTAAAATATCCTTATAGCTATGATATTATTTTATATCATGATAGTCAAGTATCCCACTAACACAATTAGTCGTGATTAATTCTAGAGTTATGACTTATTTGATACATAGCCAATATACTAAATATTTTGATTCATGACTATATTTTTTACTACAACTTTTCATCCCAGAGAGCTTTTACTCAAAAGTCATGAATTTATGCTCTAGTGAAAAAATACCAAACCCAAGGTCATTTTCAATACCATAAATATATGTTCTAGAGAGTAAAAACATTATTAGTAGACATTCTGATTGCCACAACATTTTGCTTCTAAGAAAAAAGATCAAAGCCATGGTCATTCTTAACACCAAGACTTTGTGTTCTAATGACAATTTGTCTTAGTTGTAGTATTTATAGTACTATCTCATCATGCTCCAAAGGAAAGTTACTTAAATCATGATATTCATTATCATCATAATTTTCATAATCTAAAGAAGATCCAATGAGATAATAAAGTTGTGACTTCATGTCAATGATGTGACTTCTAGCTTAAAGAATCTCATGGATCCTCAAAGTATAAAAGTAATACTTAAAGAAATTTTAAAAAATAAAGAGGGGAATAAAATTTCAATCCAAGATCATGCAAAAATCCTAGGTGACATGATTCCAATCCAAGATCATGCAAAAATCCTAGGTGACATGATTCCAATCCCTAACTAGAAAGAAAATCCAAGGTGAACATGAGTAATGTTTGTTTGGGATTAGGTTTTAAAACTTAGATCCTCATATGGACTTTCATTATGAATTCTTGATTCTATGAGATGCCTCTCAAAATATCATATATGAATTCTTTCCCAATGTCAGACTAATTTGACATCTAGGGTTCATTTTATAAACTTATGTAATGGGGATTTGATTTTATAAAGTATATATTTTTTTGTAACATTATAGTTTTGATATTGATGGATATATATGTTAAATAGAACTAAAATTTAGAATTTTTATTATATCATAAGTTTATACATATCAACAATGGTGGATGGTAAAAGGTAAGTCATGAGACACACACGGTATGATAAGAATCAAGTGACAGCCCTTCTAATATTAATACATGAGATAAACTTATGTGTAAAAACTTGAGATTGAAAAAGAATTAATTATTATGAGTATGACACTTATGAAGTTGAAAGTAAAAATATACTTATGATTAATATATTGTGCATATTCTATAAAAACTAACCTTCATGTGATGTGAAGGTTAAGTAGAATGTCTAAACCTAGGGGTTTTACCATAGTGTGAGAGTAGTATGTCAGTTATGATGGATGATAATAGGTATGTCATATGATACATGCAAGTGGAGGAGGCTTGTATGATGGTGAAAGCCTTGTGAGTCATTTCCTTTTGTATGACTTCTATAGATGATATTTGAGGGAAGATGTATATTAATTATCACCCATAAGGTACTTACGAAACCAAAAGCACAAATGTATTTAGTATCACATTATTTTTTTTCTTTGTATATTATACATCATAGAATAAAAATGCACACTCAAAATAATCATTAAGGATAATTGATGAATTATCTAAAAGCAGTAAATGTATGAATAACCTATAAATTTAATGATGTGTAGTTTTGGTAGTGATATACCAAGGGAACAATTATGAGAGAATCATTCTTAGTAGTAACAATCTAAGGATGATAGCCTTGGTAGTAATAGTATAAGTAGTAAAATACACATAAGTCTAGATATCAAACTCGTAAGGACCATGTAAGAAATTTAGTCAACTAATAGTGCACTAACTAATGCTCGAGTTGAGTAGATAGACATGGATTTTTTGATAAATAGTTAGACTCTAGGGTTGACTGACTTCCTTGTCCATGATGACTTTTCTTTAGTATTTAGTCATGTTATATTTGATTGTCAGATGAATGGTTGATTAGTATGAAAATACCCTAATGTCATCTTGGCATACAATGAAACTATTATCCTTGGACTATCACTACCAAAGATAATCTCAACATAATTATATTCTTGGTATGTTACCACCAAAACCATATATTATTTTATTCATGAGTCATTTACATATTTAATCATTTTATACAATGTGTCAATTACCCTTGATGATTTCTTCAAATAGACCCTTCTATTCTTTGACCTCAAAATTCTTAAAGATATAAGATGAAGTGTTAATATATATATATATTTATACTTTTATCTTCATAAATATCATACTCATGATAATTAACATATGCATTCCTAAGAATCATACATTTGGAAACCATCCAAGAGGAATTGACTTGCAAGACTATTACCATCATATGAAGTATCTCTTTTTGTATTTTTCCCATGAATTATTTGTCATCATCTACTATATCCAACTAATAACTATCACACTAAGGTAAAACTTCTAGGGTTAGATTTCTATTTAACTCACACATCAATTGAGGCTAATTCTTCTATAATATACAAAATGGATTGGTCATTAGTATGTTTGTACTTTTTTCTCTATAAGTGTCATACCAATAATGATTAAAATTACCTCAGCTTTTAGAATTCACACATGAGTTTATCTCATGTGTTAAGATTAGAAGTATCATCACTTCCTTCTTACCATATCATGTGAATGTATTCCATGACTATCTATCACTATCTATCATGATAAATATGTATAAACCTACATTATAGTGAAAAACCTAAATTTTAGTTCTAATTAATATTTATATTGATCAACATCCAAACCACAATATTAATATAAACATATATTTTATAAAATCATATATTATTTACACACATATATATTACATCACTCCTAGATTTCAATTTAACATGATATTGGAGAAGAATCTATGTGAGATATTTTGAGTGGTATCACGTGAGATTGAGGATTACCAATAAAAGGCCAAATGAGGATCTAAGTCTTAAAACCTAAATCCAAACAAATATTACTTGTGTTTACCTTGAATTTGCACCTAATTGGGGGTTGAAAGTTGTGTGCCTAAGATTTTTTTTCATGCGTGGCTCAAAATATAATTCTTCATTTCTCACATTCTTTCATTTTTTACAAAATTTTCTAATCATTGCTTATATACATCATGGCTTTGTGTGGTATTTTAAGCTAGAAGTCATGATGCTAGATTGAGGTCATGAATTTATTATCTTATCGAATATTCTCTATAGCACCAATGCTATGGTAGTAATGAATGTCATGACATGAGTAACTTTCCTCTTGATCATGATGTCATGACATGAGTAACTTTCCTCTTGATCATGATGTCATGACATTGAAAATGCCATGAATAAGAAATTATATCTATAACACAAAGTCACATCATTGAAAATATCCATGACTTGGATTTTTTCACTCTGAAGTAAAATATCATGGTACTAAAAATAGTCATAACTTGTACATTTACTCTCTCTAGCACAAAGTCGTAATACTCATAATTACTATGACTTAGGTATTTTCTCATTGGAGTACAAATTCACAGCATTAGAAATTCAATGAATGTGGTAAATACTCTCTAGAATAAAATATCATGGCTTAAAATAATATTGCAACTCAAAATACTTAGTATTTTTGTTTGTATTAAATAAGTCTGTATTAAAAATTGTTATGAATAATTATAATAGTGAGGTACTTTACTGCTACAATGTAAAAATAATGTCATATTTATTGTTCGTTTTAGAGAAGTATAGTCATGACTCTAAGAAAATATCATAGCCACAAATATTGTATTGTATAATAAAATAATTATGTCAACTCGATGATAGAGTCATGACATGCAAAGGTTATCATGATTAGTTTTGTAGAGTTATAGCTAATAAATAATATCACAAATTCTTAGTAAGATCATAAAAGATTTATCCAAGTTGTAATATGGGAAATATCACAACTTTCTATTACTTCTTTCCCATCTAAGCCATAGATCTACCAAGTTTACCAATGTTACCAAAAATAACTACAATTTTATTAATATCTATCAAATTCTTTCAAAATAGATATTTAATAAATTTTTTCTCATAAATACTCAAATATTTACAAATACAACAATAAATACATATCAAATCATGCAAAAAAAAATTAGTACGTGGAGTGTCGAATAATACCACAAAGGCATTTTCAAACTCATCCACCCTTTGTTTGATAAATAAATACAATATTACTAAAATACTAAAGAAAACATCATCATACACAAGAAATGAGCCAACCCTAAATTATTAAGTATCTTTCCAAAAAGCTAAGTTTTTATACTCAATACAAGTAATAGTTAGTCCACTACTGATTAATCAAACTACTTACTCAATTTATGTGAATTAATATCTAGACTTAAGTGTATTTTACTACTTATATGACTCATATACGCATAGAGCTTAGTTGCCTAATAAGTTTTTTAGACCATGTAACAAATAAGAAAATTTTGGTACCACAACAAAATCACAATAAGTTTTTGATGTTGTTATTAAGGATTATTAATTTGATTAGTTAACTTGAGTTGTCATAACTATCCTTCTAAAGAATAATTATATTTCTAGTTTTTTGTATACAATTATTAATTTGTATTTATATTGTATTTGTCATTTTACATTATTTTTTTTTATTTTGTCACCACTACTATTATATAAGCAGAAATTCTAAAATTGAGTTAACATCTTTAGACTCATAAATTGAGAGAATAATAAGAGTAATTTTGAGATTGAGAGTTGAAAAAAAGAAATGATGGAAGCAACTAGTATCAATAGAAACTACTAAGGCAATGAAGGAGAAACTATCTAACAACATAATCCTCATCATACATTGGGTGATTATTGGAGGTCAATTATGATGGATAGTTACTCTAGAATTTGAATGCAACCTATGCAAGTAAATTACTTTAATATGAAGCTGAGTTTTATAGCTAAAGTGTAATAATACCAATATAGTGAAAGATTTTTAAAAGATATGAATATTCACATTGCAACTTTCTTGGAGTTGTGTGAGAGAGAAAATGAATAGAGTGTTAGTAATAGCACTCTAGGCTTATCGTGTGGATATTATATTTTGACTATTTGTGAGATTTAATTATTATGATGATTTGCATCTTTATTATATATAATATCCTTAAATAATATTATTAATTATTCTAAATATCTCTAATCGGTTATTGTTGTAAGCATAACAATAAATTAAGATTAGTATAAGTTTGATTGATATTAATGGGATGAATATGTGTATGAGATATAAATCAAATTTATATCTATTTGTTGAGAATAAATATTGGATAGACTTGTCTTGAGATTAATACATGGATCAAAGTCATAAGTTAATCTCTAATAGTTATGTCATTAAATCCTTTGACCTGAGATCGCTATAATTCTCAACATAAGAAATATTGTATTTTGATATAATCAAATATTATCTTTAATTAGATGACTATAAAGGTTATACTTGAATATTATAAAAATTATGCAGTGAGATATGAGCAATTAAGATTGAATTTGTCCCTCTTTTTTAAGAGAGATATTTATGGGTCCCCTTGATAATTGAGATTGAGAAATACACGGTCGTGCTCAAATGAATTGATGGAGATCAATGTCATTTGTTTAGTCAGTTTAAATTGGGTTTTGAGTAATCAAAGATAGAATGATATAAGGGTGACTTTGTCTATGCCTTATATTCTATCGTGATATCATGAGACAAAAAGATTATGTCATTAGCTATATTAAGGCTGTCACTAATCATGAGCTTTTTATTTAACTTAGATAGTCATAATGTCTTACTAGAGGCCACTTATGAATTGTAGGATCAAAATATAATTTAGGCATACTGTCAATGTTAATTTAAAATATAGGGTCGCACATTAAAAACAAATAATAATAGTTAAGGTTTTTCACTCTCTATAGTAATTTAAAATGATAAGCTTATTTTAAATTACAAATAACAATTAGTTATTATTTAAATTCGAATTTAAATTTAAGAAAGTTTAAATTCATGATTTAAACAAATAATTAATTTGTTATACTTTTTTATTAGATAAGGAAATAATCTATAAAACATTTTTTAATAGAGTTTTAAATATATAAATTTATTTTCTTATTTAAAAGGGTTTTTTAAGGATTTGAATTTAAATTATTATTATTTAAAAGTGTTTTAAATATATAATAATATAAATTCATTTTTGACTTAAACCCAAACAGACTTGTGTGTGTGTGTGTGTGTGTGTGTGTGTGTGTGTGTGTGTGTGTGTAACATATATGGATGAACCATCATCTTTTACTCAAAGAACATTCAAAATAGAGAAAATGAAAATTCCTAATTTGTTTTGAGAAGTCGATCCTGAACTAGCATTCAACAAGTTCATTTATTATTTGTTTGTGTGTGATACTTGTAGTGTGTGGTCATTTTTAGAAAGGCAGTATCTTTGAAGATCCGAATATATAAAGATGTAGACTTTGAAAGCTTGACGTACCGATCTATAAGAGGCAAGTTTTATTTACCATTCCTTCATATTTTTATGAAATGCACGTGATCCGTGGTGGGTTAAGGTATTATAAATTCTATTGTATTTATGTTCCAATTAGCTTTAGTGTAATAATATTAGTATAGTGGAAAATTTTTAAAAGATCAGAATGTTCACATCTCAACTTTCTTGGAGTAGTGACATAGTGAAAATGAATTGAGTTGGTGAACTTGTGTAAGATTTTCTCACCAAGTACATCCCACCTCAAATCACCTCTAAACTAAGAAGAGAGATAAGCTAATTTTGATAAGAAACATAATATTTTATATGATTCTTGGAATCTATTCAATGAGATCTTGAAGAGATTTATGCAACATAGATTTAAATTGTAGTTCCAAGCTCTAACTTTATATAATGACAAAAACTATATGATTAGGTATATGATTTTTATGGTCTGTGATGATTCTATTACGAACAAGACACCCAAGGGAGCATATAATCTATTTGAAAAGCTAGCAAAGAATAACTACTTAACTCCAAATGATTGAGTATTTTGGAAGGAAGTAAGTTATAATCTTAGAGTTGATAGACTAACCATAATAGAAGCTAAGATGGACATATTTTTCAATAAGTTTGAAGCTCAAAATCATAAATAACTAAGTGTGGAAAAAATTTCTATTTTCAAACATCATGAAATAAAAATTTTTGATCTCATATATCAAGTGGAGAAAACCAACATTTTGTAGAATAAAAGATAACATTCCGAGCCAACAACAATGCCCATATACACAATCATCCAAATGTGAGAAATAAAAAAAGTTTTTTATATGAAAGTTATGAGGATGTACAATATAATGTGGGTCAATTTCAAAAGAAGTTTGGAAAAAATCCAATGAAATATAAAATGCATGGAGCCTCAAGCTCCAATTATAATCACCTGGAGGAAGTAGAAAAGTCATTAATTAAAGACAATATATTTTACTTCAGGAGTAGAAAATCTAATGGAGATAAAGAGAGAAATGATCTTCAAGAAACCTGGTTAGAATGGATTGAAATGAAGCTATGATATATGAACACATCAATAAAAAGATTATTGAGAATCAACTTGGAATACCAGTATTATCATTTTATGAGAAGAGCATGAATAACTATCGAGCAATACCAAGAAATTCCAAAAAATTGCTTGTCCATCACACTTAAAGTGATAAAAAGTTAGGGGCAACAAGTAGAAAAGAAACCCAAAACATAAAGTTGAAATAGTGGAGAAAGTTGTTACTGAAGGAATCATGCCTTTGTCCAAATCTATTGCATAAAGCACCATTATAGTACCTGATCTAGCCACATTTTCCAAAGTCATGATATCCATAGAACCCACTGCCCAACTCATGCTTCCAACCATGACACTTGAAGAAGTGAAAAAGAGAAGAAAATGCAAGTTTCTAGAAGCCATGATCAAAAGGATGCGTGAGAAAATAACTATATAAATGATAAATAACATCTCTGACCTAACATTTTTTTTCCACAACATTTTAGACATGGAAAGTTGGAAAAGTAATTTGAGAGATTTTCCAATATCTTTCGGAAGTTGGAAATTAATATTTTATTTCATGAAGTTTTATCTCAGATATCAAATTATATGAAGTTCATGAAAATATAATAGTAGTAAAAAGAATTTTGAGACTTATGGGATGGTGAACATGATTAAAAAGTATAATGCTATCATTTAGTGTAAACTCCCAAGAAAGTTGAAAGATCTGAGAAGGTTTATTATTTTATACAATATTGGGAAGTATACCTTCTAGAAAGTAGTATATGACATGAGATCAAATATTACTTTGATGACATTTCTCATAGTAATGTAGTTGAAACATGATGAGATTAATCCAACTATTCTCTAACTTCAAATAGTTGATCATTTAACCAAATTGCAAAGAAGCATTATTGAAGATATATTGATGAAAGCTTGGTAAATTTTATTTTTTTGATTGAATTTGTTGTGCTAGATATGAAGGAATACCAATACATCCATTGATCTTGGGATGGTAATTCTTTGCCATTGGATAGATATTGATTAATACCAAGAAGGGAGCGTTGACACTTAATGTGGAAGAAGAACAAGAGAAGTTCAACTTTTACAAAAGCCTATAGAATCTAGATGGTAAGAAAGATTGTAAGAAATAGTGGCCTCCTATGCACTTCCATGAGATAGAACATAGATTTCATATGGAAATACTTTGTAAAAGATTATTGGCTTGAAGAAGACAAAAAAGATGATGAATTAAAAGAACTTTAAATTGAAGAAAATAGTCGAAGTGACAATGAAGAAAATGATTACTATGAAGTCATAATAATCTTCAAAGTCACAACTTCTAGGAGATCCAAGTTAGGCTACTCTAAATAATATAGATGAATTATGAAGCTAAAAGAGAAGGAAGACACAATAATTCATTAATTCAATAATATAGAGAAATTATTATGAAGTCATAATAAGCCATCATAATATGGGAAGGAAAAAGCAAAATGATGAAATTCATTAATTCAATAATATAGAGAAATTTCTAAGGACCTTTAAATTTTTGAGATTTTCAAGATTTTAAAGATTTTTGAGATTTTCAAGATTATTGATTTACTAGAAGATAACGATAAGGAATACACAATAATGATGAAGTATCCAAAGGCAAATGAAGAGAAAGTAGTTGTAACAAAGAAAATAATAACTTTTGAAAAATCCATGACTTTACATCCTAGATCAATGAAAAAAATTTTGGTGAGACAAAGTAGCAACAATGGAGAAATATAAGCTTAAAGAGAAGATCAAGATCATAAATTTTTTCAGAGCTATGAAAAATGAGATTCAAATAGTAATTTCACATGCCACAAATTCACAATAAGCCATCATGCCTTTATCAAATGAGATCATAGGCAATGATAATTTGATACTGGAAGAAAAAATAGGAAGAAAAATAGAAGAGAAAGGCTATATGAATAAGTTTTTATGAACTAATGAAATCATTGACCAAATTAGTGATCCAATGAAAGTATAGTTATATATGTTAGATGTGATGCTACTTGATAGGAAACCCAAGGATTTATTTTTTTCATAGTTTGATGAATAAACTCTTTATACTCATTGATTTATTAACAAAATAACAAATCCCCAAATTGAAGATTCTATTTCTAAAAGAAAACAATCTACAACAACACTCAAACACTATTAGAGTAATTATTTGATGTTGATTGTATTAATTCTTTGGATATTGATGATAAGTTTCAAAGATGGAAGGAAATTTATTAGTTGATGATGAGCAATACTTTTAGTATGTGGGTTTATTTAATACTTCACGTACCAACTTTTTTAGGTGATTTGGTATGTATTTACTATTTTGTTTGTATGTATTTGAATGTTTATTAGAGATATTTTACTAAATATATATTTTGAGAAAATTTGATGAATATTAGTGAAATTGGTAAACTTAGTGGAATGATGGTTTGGAGGAGAGAAAAGTGATGGAAATTCATAATTTTATGCATGTCACAACTTAGTTAGACTTACAATGATCTTATTGAGTAATTGCATTATCCTTTCTTATCAATAACTCTATAAAACTAGTCATGTAAATCTTTATACATCATGACTTTATCATAGAGTTAATATAATCTTTTAATTGTGCAAGATAGTCTTCATTGCTATTATATTTTCTTAGAGGTGAGACTACACTAACTAAATATGCCCTTACAGTCATGACATTATATATTTTCACATTATTACAAACAAGTACTCCACTAGTATAATTAGTCATGATAATTTTTTTGTAGTACAATTTATTTGTTACAGAGCCAAAAAACTAAATGTTTAAGTTGTAACAATATTTTTTTCCGTGACTTTTCATCATAGAGAGCATTTATTTTGATTGGCTTTTCCAACATTGTGACTTTATGTTGTGGTAAAAAAATACCAAAGCTATGATTATTCCCAATATCATTACTTTGTGTTCTAGAAAGTAAATATATTAGTTGTGGTCATTTTCAATATCATGATATTTTACTCTAGAAAGAAAAGATCAAAGTCATAATTATTCTTGATGCCATGTCTTTGTGTTCTAGAGAGAATTTGTCTCAGTCATAACATTTCTATCATGATATCGTGCTCTTTTTTTAGAAAAGATCAAAGTCATGATTATTCCCAATTTCATAACTTTATTTTCAAGTAACTTTTTTTTCTAGAAAAAAAGTTACTTGAGTCATAATATTCATTGCTACCTACTTTTGTAATTTAGAGATAATATGATGTGACAATAAAGTTGCAACCTCAAGTTAATACCACAATTTCTACTTAGAGTAATGAAAGGATCCCAAAAGTATAAAGTATTACTAATAAAGATTCAAAAAAAGAAAGAAAAAATTTGATTTTGAGCCAAGAACATGTAAAAACATTAGGAAACAAAATTTCAACCCCCAAATTAAGAGTTAATCCAAGGAAAACATAAGCAATTTTTGTTTGGGATTAAATTTTAAGATTTAGATCCTCGCTTGGGCTTTTATTGGGAACCCTAGATTCTATGCGATATCTCTCAATATATCTTAGATGAATTCTTTTCTAATATCAAGCTAATTTGTGATCTAGGGTTCATTTTATGAACTTGTGTAATGATGATTTGATTTTATAAAGTTTATATATATGGTAATATTGTGGTTTAAAATATTGATGGACATGGATGTTATCTAGGATTTAAATTTAAAATTTTCACTATATTATAGGATTATGCTTGTTGGCTATGACGAACATGATTGATGGTTCATGAGACATGCTCATGCAATATGGTAAGAAGGAAGTGACAGCTCATCTAATGTTAACTTATGAGATAAGCCTATATGTAAAAACTCAAGATTGAGGTAAGTTTAATTGTCGTGAATATGATACTTATGAAGCTAAAATCACAAACATATTTATGACCAATCTATTATGCATATTCTAGAAAAAATAACCTTTGAATGATATAGAGATTAAGTAGAATGTATAACCTAGGGGTTTCACTAAATTGTGTGAGTAATGTGTTGGATGTGATAGATGGTGACATGTGTGTCACAAAACATATGCAAGTGGAAGAGACTCTTATGATGGTGTAACCCTATAGGTTATATCCTCTTATATGATTTATATATGTGAGATTCAAGAGAAGATGTATGTTAATTACGATGAGTATAATGTTTACGAAGCCAAAAGCAAAAATATATTTAGTATCACACTATTTCACATCTTTGAGATATTAGAGGTTAGAGAATAGAATACATATTCAAAGTCATCATCAGGGATAGTTAAAGTATTGCCTAAAATGAGTAGACATGTAAAAGAACTATGAATAAAATGACATCTAGTTTTGGTGGTAAAATACTAAATACATAACTATGAGGAGATCATCATTAGTAGTGATAGTTCAATGATGACAACCCACAATACTTTCCATAATGGCACATGGGAGTTTCATACTTATCTATCATTCATCTAATAGACAGACATAATTTTACCCAAATGCTATATTAGATATTATCATAGATAAGGAAGTGAGTCAACCCTAGAGTCTATGTACCTTTTCTAAAATCTAAGTTTATCTACTCAACTTGAATAGAAATTAGTTCACTATTAATTAATAAATTTATCTATATTAACTTTGTAGGATCGATATCTAAATTTTAGTTCATTTTACTACAAGTATGAACCAAATACTTGTGAAACTCAATTTATAAGAGATAATCATCCAATCAGATTTTAAAATCGTGTCACTAATGAGAAGTTTTTGGCATCATAACAAATTTATAATAATGAGTCTTTTAGAGAAAGCACTAAAATTAGTTGGTTTACAAGATGAAACCAAATTTTAAAGTTACGAAGATTAGAACTAGTCAGAGTAGTAGATAATGTGGTGATCACCACCCAACAAACAACACCATGAGCATTACATTACCATTTGACATTTTATCATTCTTTTATATTCAAAGATTTTGTAACTTTATATGTTGAGTGCCCGTGTTTTATTTTTTTTAATGTATTTTAATTTACATTTGTAGTTTTAAATTAAAAAAATTTAATATTATTTAAGCTTTTTTTATCCATTATTTCATATATTTTATAATTAATTTTATATATATGCAATCTGCATATATTATATATATAGGAAGGCAGGATATATGTATGGCCATGGGCCAATTGAGGCCCCTAGACTTTGGGCATGGACTAGGCTAAGTAGCTTGGATTTGGACTAGGAGCCATGGGTCTTGGAGTCTAGGGCCTAGATGTGACCTGGACAGGTTATGCCTTTACTAGGGTGCCAAGCTAGCATATGGCTACCCTCTATCACATTTAGGCTTGTCGGGGTGAGACGCATGCCAAGAAAGATATGAAGAAAGCCAAAGTCTTGGATTGTACTAGATATAATTGGAGATATACCTAACCTGATATGAGTGACATGCCCCAGGATAGAACTAAGCCCACATGTCATATTTTTTGGTTGTGTCGGCACAACATGGTGGTATGGTTGGCCCATAAAATTAGGTCATCATCGTGATATACCCACACAGACTTTTTGTCACCTCTACCACCGCTCATGCATAGAATTTAAAGTGAGAAGCAAGTGATGCATTCAATCATATCAAATGGTTATAGCACTTTCTACAAATACCACTTCTTTGCCAAACAAAACTTTTCCACTTTTTCATCTCTATACCTATAATTTTCTTAGCTTCACTTAGGGGTTTTCATCTCGATTTCTTGACTCAATTTTGCCTTCAACTTCCCACTTTTTTCTTGACTCTTTAAAGCAATCAATACATCATCAACATATAAGAGTAGATTGAGGAATGGCTTGCCTTACATCTTTTGGGTGTAAACAGAACGCCCTTCCTCATAGATCAATTTAATCCATACGATAATTAATTTTATTTTCAAATCCATTTTTTTTTGCCAACAACTTTGAATTTATCTAGTTGAGTTTTATAGGTTTTATCTACTAGATCACTAGATACAAACATGATTTTCACATCAAGTTGTATAAGTTCCAAATCAATTGTGCTAGCAAGACCAAAAAAAATATGAATAGAAGAATGCATAATAATAGGAAAAAATTTCACTATACTTAATTATTTCTTTTGCACATAGTCATTTGTCACTAATTTTGTTGTAAACCAAACATAATTCTTTTTCAGGAAATGCTTCTTTATTTACATATACCCAATTATCTTCTTGTTTGTCGGTAGTTGAACTAGCTACCAAGTTTGATTCTTCTTTAGGGATTGTATCTCTTCATATATGATTTTCTTCCACTCTTTACTTTATGAACTTATAACTACTTTGATGTTGGTAGAAAGAGTCCTCTCATATACATCTAAAAGTTCATAGGCCACCATATCAAAAAATATTTCACTATAATCAATTAATGATGAAATCATATATGATTTCATCAATATCCTTATAGAAGTTCTCAATCACTTGATTATCATCATCAATAATTTTTTCTAGGCTAACTATAATCTTTTGAAATTCTACCTCTTGTGAAGTACTCTCTACTTAGTGTAGCATTCTACAAGTCTTTTGGTCTTTTTTTTTTGACTTATTTTTCTAACAAGACAAATTCATTAAATGGAACATCCCTCTTAAGATATATTAAAAAATATATATACACCACCGATGGTATCCTCTCACACCTTATCTAAATCCTATAAATAATGTTTTCTTAATTCTTGGATTCAACTTTGATTTTTCAAAATATAGAATACAATGAAATCGAAAATGTGTAAAGAATCATAATTATTTGTAAGTTTAAAAGACTATACCTCAATTAGTGTTTTACCCTAAATGGTAGCTGATGACAACTAGTTGATGAGATGACTCTCATATGTAACCACCTTATCTTATAATTTTTCTCCCAGCCCAAAGTTGGACAAAGTAAACTAGACCTCCTCATGTAAATATTAGTTCATGTGTTCCACCACCTCATTTTCTTGGAGATTATTTGTGATTATAAAGTGACAAATAATACCTTCATCATGACAAACTTTTAGGGAAAGGGTCACTTTTGTATTCACTAATAATATCTAATTAAATATGCTTGCTCTTTCTTCTAGTCTTTGACTCAATCTTTTTCTACGTAAGAAAAAGTCCACACTTCATCTTTGATCTTCATCAACAAATATATCAAAGTAAAATGTATGTCCCGAGGAAGGTGTCCTTGAAAGTCCCCATTCAAATAAGTGAACATAACTCAAATACCTTTAGTTTTATAAATATTTATACCAAAGTTCACCTTTGTCTTAATTCCCAAAACACATAGCTTCATAACCTTAAATTGCAAGTTTTTGTACTTTTGAGCAAGCTTTGTTGTACAAAAAATTGTATAGCTTTTTGTCTGGCATGTCCCAAGTGCTTGTGCCACAACTTAGTAACTTATGAGTGTTTATCCTTCTTGGAGATTACTGCTGATTTAATTATATAATTCCTAGATAATAGTACAACTTGTTCTTTCTTATTCCCTTTATTACAACAAGTACATTTGATGTAACTTTCAAATTTTAATTTTACATGGTAATGTTGCACTCTTTAGAATCTAAGGCTCCCAAAGAAATAAGATTCTTTTTTAAACTTGGTACATGCATGACATCTATCAAAACCCTAGTTGATTTATTATGATTCATCAATCTAATTGGAACAATATACACACTAAACATATTAGTTACCTTTTTTTGTTATTATTCTCCCATGAAAATAGCCCCATCATCCAATTCTTAAAAAGATAAGCCACTCCTTATTGGAACATATGTAGTAGGTAAACTAGAATCTAAATTTTACTCGTCAATGTCTTCATCGATAAATGTCTAGTGTGAATTATGAGTCTTCAACATCACTTTTGGCTACACTAGATTATGTAGGAACTTAGGTCTTTTCATTCCTTACATTTTGTAGCTTCATGTAATATTTTGCATGAAAAGGATTACATTATGTAATCCTTTTCATGTAATTGATAAATGTCTAGTGTGTATATTGTCCTTACACTACATTCACATTCATGCGTTCTCATTGATCTTTCTTTATAATCTCAATATTGTACAAAGCATGGTACATTTCACCAAAAATCATATTTTCTTTAACATGGAGAAAGGTGATAACAAGGTGGTCATACTCATGAGGAAGAAAGACTAACAACATCAAAGCCCTAACTGTATCTTGAAAATTTTCATATAAATTTACTAAATTCGCCGCTAGATTATTAAAAAGAGTGATATGATCATGCATAATAATTATTTGCTGAAACTAAAATTGAAAAAATTTCTTTTTCAAATAAAGCCGATTCTTCATGCGCTTCTTTAGGAATTTGGGTTCTAGGTTGTCCCACAATGTCTTTAATGATATCTTCTTCTTAAAATCTTTTGTTATTTAGATGTACAAATGGATCGTACTACAAGCTTAGTAGTCGATATTCACCCATTCTTTATCACTCTTCCCTTTTGGTTTCTCCTTTTCCAAACTAGCATCTAAGTCTTTTTGGAAAAGTATGTTCGTCTCACACTTCGACATGCCAAAATTACTTCTGCTAGAAAACTTTCCACCTAAAAATTGTACATTAGTCATGCCAAAATTACTCACACCTCTACATGTCAATACAACTACAATCACAATGCATACTTAGAGAAATCTTTCTCTAATACCAAATGTTGTAATAATAAAATGGTTATTTTTCACTCAAATTAGCTTCATGGTAAAATGTAATGTACACTATCTAAATAAATACTAATATTCACAATAAAAATCTTAAAAGAAAGAAGAAAAAAGTTATAAAAAATTTACAAAATAAATTATCTTGGGTTGAAGAAGTTTTTAATTATTGAATGCTAAAGTGAGTTACAAAGGGTTATATTTATAGACAAAAAAAATCCAATTACATAGCTATTTTGTTTTATTTTCATAATACAATGAAAAAGCACTACACTCTTAAACAAATGAGCTGCCACCAAACAAAACTAACCTTAGGGTAGTCGCATGCACAAAAAAAAATAACCTATAGAATATTGTTAATTAAATACTTGATGCCTTTGAGATACATGGATGAAATATCTATCTTGGTTCATCTTAATGCCTATCAGAAAATCTTTAATCATTGTTCTATGATAGGGTATATTGCTCACCTCATCATGGTAATACTAAGATACACATAGATGTGAAAAATATTAGATTAGTGGTCAAGAAAGAAGGGGCATATTGTCAATATGTCGATAATAGTTGTACTCATTGATAAGTCAAGATAGAGTACCAAAAGTTTTTTGGATTATGATAACTTTTTTTAATTTATAAGTAAAAATGAGAATGTATTCTTTTATAATTTATATTGAATTTACTAAAATTGAGAAAATTGAGTGATGTTATATGAATGATTGTTAATCATGTGATGAAATCTACTATTTTTTGGAAAAGAAGATTCATTTTATGGAACTGCTGATAGAATTATAAGTGAAAATTTTTAAGATTGCTTGAAGTGCTAATCAATAATTTTTTAAGTGCTAATAAATATTATATCAGATGAGAATTGAATTTATCATCTCAAATTTGATGGTCAAACATAAAGTGTAGATCTATGATAAACTGAAATAAAGTTTGTGTATAAGATTTGTTGAGTCTAAAATTATTTGAAAAAATTTCAAATTATTCAACATCATATGAGAGCTTCTCAAATTAAACAAAAAATAATGTTGAATGCATAAGAAAGCTATTGGAATTCATGATAGATGACCACTTGTTTTTTTTTCATCTGATAATGCAATGCAACCTATAGATATGATCTTGTTCAAGTAAGGTCGTGATAGATGACCACTATTATCATCTTATTCCATCTAGTTTTTGTGAATTATGTTATAAGAAATTGATGAATGTTTGAGAAATTTAAAAAGTTGTGAAAATTATATAATTTTATTTTATTTATATGACTTTTCTAGTTATTGTAAATTATTTCATTTTATTTTAGGAATATGATTTTTTAGTTATTGTAAATTATTGTTAAGTAAGTTAAAGGATCTGCCCAAACATATCCATCTCTCTTCATCCAACCTCAGTGTCAATCTTCTCTAAATCAAAAAAATTGAAGAAAATGTATGATGGTTAGATTCTTAACTGATTTTCCCCTTCCTTTGAGTTAGAAAAATTTGTGTTTATAACAAAATAATTGGGTGTTTTGGGGAAAACTTAGTTTAAATGTAAGATCTAACTAAATTGAGGTCATGTTTTATTAAATATAATAAAAATTGATAAGTTTCAATGAAAATATAATATGAGCAAGTTATAGTTATAAGAATTTAAAAAAATTGGTAAAGTTTTGATTTATTTGTTTAAAACTCATAATAAGCATTTAATAATCTAAAGTATAATTATAAATTAGTGAAATTGCAAAAAAATAATATGCATAAACATATGTTGGGTTACTTTAGATGTGCATAGGAAATTTTTAGTTTAAGCTTATGTATAAATTTTATGCTATGAATTTTTAGTGCATTGTGTGTATAGAATTGGCCAATTTTTAAAAAAAAGTTAAATCATTTTTGTTTTAGATTTGACCAATTATGTGTATGAGTTTGTCCATAGATTAAAATGTATATAAATAGGATATTTTTATTGTATTTATATAAAAAATATTGAAAATAAATGTATGTTATTATGGTTATGTGCAAATATCTATATATAGTTTCAATTATGTCAGTATTTGCAGATGAGATAGGATTTTTGAATGTTAAATGCATGAGTTCTATATATGCAAAGCATGTAAATACAATTATGTGTAAAGTGTTTTTATGGTTTCAATGTGTGTGTGTGTGTGTGCGTGTGTGTGAGAAAATATTGAATGAGATATTGTAGGTGTTTAAATACAAATATTTTTAATTGTTGTATTTATGTGTTAAGTTGTACGTGTGAAGGTATCTTGCTTTAGTTATAAGTATATATGCATATGAAAAACAATAGATTTTGAGTACTTAAATGTATGTGATTCAATATAGGTAATGACTACATGTGTATATGATTATGAATAATATGTAAGATTTCAATTTTTGAATATATACTTATGAATAAAAAATTTTTGTGCATGGTTTTAGTTTTTGTATGGTTTCCATTTTTTTTAACTCGGTTTTATTATCATCGAGGTTCTGAGATTGTACTAGGACTATCCTTGTCTCCTCATTCAGAGGAGTAGCTAGTGGGGATTGAATTTAGATCTCCAAGGAAGCACGAATCTACTTTCCATTTCTTATATACCCATGTTATAGATTGTATGATTTCCATATGTGTGTGACTAAATGCTGAGTATAAATGGGTTGAGTTTAATATATATGCATAAAATAAATTTTTTTTTCGTGTTTAGATAAATTAAAGCTAATGCATATATATATATATGGCTTAGTTCAAAACGGTGTTTTTTTGTATTCATTGGTGTGAGTAGTTTGGCCATGGTTAGAAAATTTTATTTTGAAAAGTTTGTTATTAGGACTTGTTGAGTTGCCAATTACTTTCATTTTTTTTTCTTACTTCAAAAAAAAAGGTTCTACTTTTGGAGTTTTGACTAATGCCTACTTTAAGAATAGGGTTCTCCTCCATGTACATTTGTAGTAGTAATAAGGAAGATTGTATAATTCCCATGTTTGAGCATTGCCTACCTCAAGAATGGAGTTCTCCTATTAGCACATTCATAGTCATAATGGGATATAAATGATTTTTTGGTTTGAATGTTTTCTATTTTGAAAATTGGATTCTCCCCTTAGCACATTCATAGATATAAGGAATTTTAAGTTTTATGGCTTATATACTTCAAGAATAAAGTTCTCCTAGCTCCATTGAAATATATATTTATGAACAAACAACCTATTTCTTGAGGTTATATTATATTCAGTATGGCTAAAATAGTATTGAAATAGAAAAGTGCCTCAGCTTTTTTGTTAACAATTTTTTTGATAAAAACAATTATTGCCTATGATGGTGGGATTTATGAGTTTTAATGTAAAACTTACTATGTATACTTGTGATGCAAGTAATGAAAAAAATTAAAGAAAACATATGTTCAAAAAATCATGATGAAATGATTATTGTAGTTAGTAATATTCTATGGCATGAATGATATTTGGAAGTAAATCCAAAATAGTTTGAGCAATTTAGATGGGATGTTCTCTATTTGTTTATAAAGTAATCAGTTAAAATATAAAAAAAAGGAGAAACAATTATGACAATATCTAATATTTAGTTTAATTATTTGGAAGAATTATGTTTTGGGGTACTCCCCTAGAAATTTTTAAAAATTAGAAACTAAACTTTTAATATTTGAAAAAAAAAGTCAAAACAATAAATAAATTGAAAATAAAGGAACTTGAATTCGTATGTTCTAAACTACCCTCGCCCATCTCCTCTCGTCCTTGCCCTTCACCCGTCTGCCCTCGCCCCTCACCCCTCCCCCCACTCCTCTCTACAAACTCACTAGAGCTCGATGAGCTCTTTCGTGGAGTTCAGTCGAGCTCTAGGGAGCTCGACGTGAAGATTGATGGATCTCCTTGAGCTCTATCGTGGAGCTGGATGGAGCTTATCGAGCTCCGTTGTGGAGCTTGATAAAGCTTATTAGAGCTCCTCGAGCTTCGTTGTGGATCTCGACGAACTAGAGCTCTATCATGGAGCTCGAAGGAACTCCACGAAGGAGCTCATCGAGCTCTAGCGAGCTCCACGTCGAGCTTGCTAGAGCTCCTCGAGCTCCATCGTGCAATTCGATGGAGCTTGCTGGAGCTCCTTCGAGCTCCACAATAGAGCTTGTGGAGAGGAGCGAGGAAGAGAGATGGTGGGAGAGGGGTGAGGGAAGAGGGGTGAGGGGCGAGGGGCAAAGTCAAGGAAAGACGAGTGAAGGTGAGGGGCGAAGGCGAGGATGAGGGGCAGGGGAGAGGGACGAGTGTAGTTTAGGACTTACAAATTCGAGTGTCCTTATTTTTAATTTATTTATAGTTTTGTGATTTTTTTTTCAAATATTAAAAGTTTAGTCTAATTTTAAAAAATTATGGGGGAGTACCCCAAAACATAATTTCGGGGTAGTTTCCCCCAAATTTTTATTAGGTAGCCCATTTTCATTACGTCATGGTGCTGGAGATGGTTTCCTTAACAAACTTTATGGGCTAGTAGATAATGCCTAGATTGTCTTAATTTATCTAGTTGAGGAGTTAGCCCCCTCAACTAGAAGAGTTATTTTTATTATGGTCACTATGGCTACACACTAGAAAAAAGTCAATATCCCTGGATTCAAAATATTATAACTTATTAATTCCTTGAAGTATTTCTATGCTTTTTGGAAATAACGAGTTAACCCATATAAGAAATTATCTATGAAGTTTTTTTTTTAATATCAAGTGGAGCCATGTGTCACATTGGGGTTTGAGTTAACCATATGGACTCAAGAGAAGGAATGTTTTCACCATCCCAATTGTGGGGGATAGCTGGTGGGGATCGAACTTGCAATCCTAGGGTTGTGAAATCAGAACCCTGCCATCCATACTGCCATGTCATTGATAGATATTATATATGAAGTCTGAGATAATAAATCCTCCAGGGAAAATAGATATTTCTATTCAAGTTTTAGATATAAAACACTAAAAAATAATTATCAGCCATCTTATGTGACTCCAATAATATGTATTAGAGAGAATCAATCTTTTTTAGAGTAGCAGTTATGACTACCTTAAGTTATACAATGACTCTTAGGCTAAAATACTAATACCCATTCATAATGAAACTAGTAAAATTCATGTTTTTATCAAGATTGTCCTGCAAAAGCATGTCCATATTGTTTATTTTGAGTTCTTTATCCAAATGATTAAATATGGATGCATCCTTTGCAATACTTAATATGCCTATTTCTATGTAGTCCACTGATTCTCTACCTAATAAAGTATCATTTAGCAATATTTGTGTGTGTGTGCGTGTGTGTGCATGTGTGCATACTTCTATCATGTGTTGTTATTTGAAATATAAATATTGAATTGGGGTCTTGAATGATAAAATCAAGATAACTCCAACCAAATATTTATTTATATCATTCTTAGAAATCAATTACTTAATGAAAATAGTAATAACGATAATGAGATTTAGTTTAGACTAATAGATCATAATAAGTAATGAAAGTCACTCCAAATTATAAAATTTATCTATGGTGATATTGTTTTTAATTGATTATGAACATTCAACTTGAGATGCATATATATTAATTAGGATTCACAGAAATATGTCTATACTAGGAACCAAATATTTTTGCTCAATACAATGAAATTAGCAAAAATTAATTCTAGAATACTAACCAAAACTCTATTTATTTTGGGATACTAAAATTTTAATGATGAATTAATAAGGAAATGTATGCAAATCATAATCTCTAACATCTAATTGATGAATAATAAACTCTTATGAACTATTACAAAATAAATTTACCTTACTTTTAAAATAAACAAAAAAGAAAATATAAAAAAATGGTTAATTAGTAGTTGAGTTGTCACAAGTTATTTGGGTGTAATCCAAAATTATAAGACTTAAACAACTTCAACTCCTAATTTAATAGAAAAACTTGCCTAGTTCCTTTTCGAATAGAAAGATGAGGAAGTTAACTCACAGTTCTCCAAAATTCAAACTCTAATTCGAAATAACTAACAAGAAATACCAAAAAATATATAGGTGGTACATTAGGTTCCTTGGAAACTCATCTCTCACCTAAAATTTTCTAGATGAGATTTTACATTTATCCAAGATAATGTTTTCAAATTCCAACCCACATAAATACATTATTTCTAAATTAATCACATTATTTTATTGAACATCCAACAATGCAAGTATTCATATAACACAATAGATTTTGACTAAATTTTAGCATGACATACAAGTTCCTTAGTGTTTATCATAGTGCATATATATGTTTAAACATCACAAGCATAACCTCCTATTTTCAATTTTATCAATACTTAATTTGAATCTTTTATCCCCACAATACCTAAATGAGGATGATTTCCAACTTTGGACTCTTCCATCATGTTTTCCTCATGGAGGCCTATTTTCATAGCCATATAAGTTTGAAACATACAAGTTACTAACATTCTATAATATCATGCTACCCATTCACACACACATATATATGCCTATGTTCATACTTTTATATTTGAATACAAACATTAAATTTTGCTTGTGAATATATTCTCAAATACAAACATATCTGCTAACGCATGCACTCGGATGCACGCACAAACACATGCACACACGCACACACACACATTATAACTGATGCATGCACTCGGATGCACGCACAAACACATGCACACACACACACACACACACACACACATTATAACTGATGCATGCACACACACACACACACACACACACACTGTAACCAATGCATGCACCCACATTGTAACTCCATTATATGCATGTACTTGAATGAACACATATACACTTATATCAAATTGCCATGAGAGGTAAGCCTTAGTGTTTTTATGTGTTACCTTAGATAGGAATTATAATTCTTATGAGCCAAAGTCAACATACTCTTACATTACACCAAGAGAAACACAAAAGCAAGGCATGACTAAAAGAGGAACTTTAGAGTGAGAAAATAGTTTACATATAATTCTAAAAATTTATATGGTTACAAGATTAGGTATGCTCACTTTATATAGTGAGAGCATTATATTTAAGGCTTTCCTAGCGTGATGATGTTACATTACAAGTAACAAAAATGGAAATCCTAGAAAACTTTAAACATCAAGTTGTCTAGGAAATCTAAAAATACTTGGGCTCTTCTTTGATTTTGTGTAATATTATGAAATATTCTAGGTTCTTTAAGATTGACAATCCATATTGTTTTGGGTTTTGTTTGTATCATAGACCATCATGATAAGTAAGTCATGAGTCATGACACAAGTACCCCAACACATACACATGCACCCTCACATTCATATACATGCATTCCAAGTGTAGTCACTCACACTATTATATATATGTATGCATTTGAATGTACAAATATTCACTTATATGTATGCACTTGAGCACACACACACACACACACACACACACATATAAAATCATGAAAACACATTCAAATATACATATCAATGCACATGCACTAGTATGAACACACACACATGTGCATTGAGTAATCATGTTCAAATATATATGATATTTCTTCCAAACATATGTATATATATTATGGATCACAAGCTTTAGTGCCATATGTAAGGCCTTAATCAACAAAATTATTGTCCTCACTTTCCTTAGTCAACCTACTCTTGTCTCTCACAAGAGTTACTCTTATAAAATCTCACACCCAAATTTAGTGAGAGAGAAAAATACTTAAAGAGAAAAAATATATATTATAAATAAAACTCGAGGGACTATAATAATGGGAGGGCTCCCTAGTCCCTCCCTTATATTGTGAGATCTCTCCATCACTAATAACTCGGATTATTTTACATATCACAATCTCATCACATAGAAAATCCTTACAATTATTTAAAATGGGAAGAAATCTTGAGAGCTTAAGACCCTTCTAAAATTCTCTAGGAACCTCTTCATGATCATTTTAGAAATCTTCAATAATCTCATCTCATGATCTGATATTTCTTGAATTTTATTTGGTCATGATATTCTTCCTCAGCAATCTTGTTGATGCCCTCATTTAATTATCAATGTGCAAATCTATAATCTTCTTCTAGAATTATCATAATACATCAATGGGTTCGCAACTAGCTTCACTATCTAGTATTCCTTCTTTTACCTCGTGATGTATTCTGTCAAAATGGCTTATGTGATCTTTTTATTGGAGGCATTCTTATTGGTGCTCAATGTGATTTGTCTTGCGTTTGATCACATTGATTCTTATGGAATAGCTTCATAATATTTACATGAAATACTAGATGCACTTTATGTTTTTGAGGTTAATCAAATTAGTAATAGATATTACTCGCCCTTTTAAAAATATGGAAAGGCCCCTCATACCTTTGCAATAGTCTCATGTATACCCCTTAGTATTGCAACACTAAGTGAAGCTTTACTAATACCAAGTATCCTACCTAATAGTGCACATCTCTTCATTTTTTATCAGCCCACTTCTTTGAATGTTTAGTTTCTTTGTGTAATCTAATCAATGCTAAGTCAATTCGTTCTTTTTACTCCTTGAAAGAGTAATAATCTACTAGAGTTTGTTTGGTGTATTTGGGTTATGTGGTTATTTCCCATTCAAAATATTAAATGGACTTTGTCATGTTTCTTCTCACTACTATAAAATATAAAAAAAATCATACAATATCAAATAGTTTTGGCTAATTCCTTTGGGACGTATTTAGATGCATTTTTTCTATCATTAATGCACTAGATCTTATAAAAACTCCAAAGTTTAATATATTTGGTTATGATTACTATTGAGATGATTAATCAAATATGAACATTTATCTTATATATTTACCCTGGTGTTGGTAAGAGGGGATGGGGGAAGGGTGAACACATTTTTTTTGATGTATTCACAAAATAAGGTAGGAATATTTTTAATAAGGTATTCACCCATTGTTTTCTCATTGATTTGGTTTGAATAATCATTGAAAATTTTAGATTTGATCATATCATTTCTAGTCGTTTTGTCTAAAATCACCTTGTGAATCACTCATCTCGATTACTATCTATGCACCAAGATATGCCCCAATACTTCATAATAGTCTTTAGAAATAGTTTATCTACTTCCTCGGCTAAACATTCTTTCATGATAGAGATGAAAGTAGTATATTTTTAGAATCAATCAACTACCACTAGAATGCTCTTAAAGCCATTACTTTTGGGAAATTCTATAAAAAGGCAATGGAGATACTCTCCCATGACTTTTTTGGGATTTGTAATGGTTGATGAAGACCCATTATTATCTTCTACTTCACTTTGTCTTTTTGGCAAGCTAGAAAAGTCTTCACATATGCTTCTACATTATTTTCATATGTGACCAATAGTATCGTTCCTTCACAAAAGCTATGATATTTTCATATGTGACCAGCTTTCTTGGAATCATGATATATATGTATGATTTCTTTATGTAACTTCCTAAATGAGAGAACATACAATTGTCACCCCTTCATTTTTTGTATCTTTCCCTTAATTGCATACTTCATACGAAATTTCATGATTAGACCTTTGAATAATTCTTTTTTAATATAATCTTTCAAGTACCCACATGAATGGCTAATTGTTACATGCCTTGTCTTTTATCTTAATGCATTTGTTGTCGTATTAGTCCATCATAGCTTGTACTCCAATTTGTAGTCAAATTCAACATGGAATTCTTGTTATCACGTTTGGTTGGGAGTTATCTTCTATTGTGTAGAATTAACTAGTATCTATCTTATTAGTTTTTACCACAAATAATGATTCCAAATATTAGTCTCTCCATACTCATAAATAATGAATTATTGCCATCATTTTTTTCATAGATTGTATACTACCATTTAATTTCATTTAACGTTCAACTTCAAATGCAATTATTGGCATTCTTGGATAAGTACCACTTTGATAGTAAAGTTTGAAACATCCATGAGTACTTCCTAGGGTTTGGAATGATCCAACAATGCTAAGACAAACTCATCTATAATAGCTTACTTCAAATGATTAAAAGTTTTTTGGAAAGTTTTACTCTACTTCCAAATTCTTCTATTCTAGAATATGTTAGTTAATAGTGTGACATTGTGATAATATTTTCAAATGTAATGCTGATAGTAATTGGTTCACCCAATAAATAATTCCAACTTCATCACTTTAGTAGGTAGCTCTTATTCAATAATAATTTGTGTTTTGTCTTTTTCAATTCGTATCACTCCATTTTTCATAATATGACCCAAGGATAAACCTTGTCGTTGGGTAAAAGAATATTTCTCATATTTGACATATAGTTTATTTTTTCCTCAAAATTTTAAATATGTATCTTAAATGATTTACATATTCTTCCTATTATTTTCTATGCAAAATAATATCATCCAAATACATTAACACAAAATGATCAAGTGAAGACTATACCTTATTCATAAGTATACAAAATATGGATGGTATATTTGTAAGTTTGGATTCCATCACCAAGAATTCCGAGGACATTTATCTTATCACATATATCAACTTTGGTTTGTCACCTTCAGCTATTTCAAACTTGATTGTAACCCAACCTTTAATCAGATTCAGAAATGAAGTTTACATCCTCAAGTTGATTGAACATGTCCATAATCAAAGCAATCAAATATTTAATCTTCACTGTCAACATGTTGAGAGTCAGATAATCAATACAAAACTACAATGATTCATCATATTTTCTATGAGATAAAATATGAGCACCATATGGGGACTTTGGAGACCTAATATATCCAATATCAATTAACTCTTTTAGTTATTTTCTTTACTCTTCAAGTTTTGAGAGAGCAATTTGATAGAGTGCCTTACACTTTTGAAAGACATTTGGTACCACTTCAATATGATAGTCCACTCCCTTTTCAAAAAAAACTTATTTTGAAACTCATTAGGGATGATATCTCAAAATTGAGTTAAGAAGCTCCAATACTTCAATATGTGTCTCACTAAAAGCCTCTAAATTTTCATTAATCTTTGGGGTATTCAAATAGGTTATTTATCCCATCTCATCCGTTTTACTAATTATATTGTAGAGAATATTTTTGTAGATTATTTAATACTTCATATTATTAGAACAAAAGAAAAAATATTAAAAAAACTATATGGGAAAGCTATGACATTAATGCAAAACCACGAGTTGGAAAGTACATCTTTCCGTAAATCCATGACTTTTCATTTACAAAAAAAATAATAAAACCATATAGTATTGACCTTCAATCTTAATGTCAATACTATAAATACATAATCTTCAAATATCCTCCATAAAAAACCCTAAATTTCCATTGACACCGTGATGATCAAGCCCGAATCTTCATTATTTAGTGATTCGCCAATGGAGTGAAGAAGATTGTCAAAGAAAATATCATATAGATAATCGATAAGGAGAAAGAGAAAAGATATAAACCCAGTGCCATTGAGATGCCACCTGAAGTTGCGATGCCCATGGAAAGTTTCAATATAGAAATTGGTTAGAGATAAAATAAATTAGATAATATTTTGTATGCATTGAGAATATAAAATCTCAGTTATAAGGGAGTTCTATACAAATTTGAAGGATAGGTGGGGAAAGATGTGATATGTGAAAGGGATTTTAGTTTAATTTGATAGAAAAATCATTAATGAGTTACTTAGATTCCTAGGAGAAAAAATAATGTTAATTTCAAATCTCTTCATTGAGATAGATTTTCCAACAATTCCTAAGCTATTGATGAATAGTGAAGGCACATGGATGGTGACATCGAAGAGTGTGTATGGAAATTTGATGAGTAGAGAACTCATAAAGGTAAGTAAAGTTTAGTTGTATTTCATATTCTCATTTTTATTACTCACTCTCTATATTTTTATGATTATTTCAAAAAGAATGATATTGTTATATACCATTCCTATTGAATACCTCTTTGATGTAGAAATTATTTTAGAGAAATTGATTCTTGGATTTCTCGAGAGTAGATTTTTTGGTCAACTAATTTACTTTTCTCTTATTACTTCATTGTATTCAGTTGAGGGAGTTCCTACATATAAATGAGTCACTGAAATGTGTTTGATAGTGTCTCTCGTAATATTATCAAGCATAAAGAGAAAAATTGGAGGAGATAGAAAAAGGAATAAAGTCCATGCTTGAAAGGGAGTATCAACTAAAATTCGGAAAGAAGACCTATATTTCACCACGTGTGACACAAAGATAGAAAAAAAAAAAGAAATGTAAGAAGATGAGCCCTCATTGAACATTCTTTAGCTGCATATGGTAGTATGTTTATGGATATTTTACGTATTTTGGAAAATATTAGTAGAATATAAAATAAAATAGGAAAAGATGAAAATGAAGATACATTCTCAATGCATTGTAATAACAAAAGAGGTTGGAAAGCATGATACAATGTAGGAAGCATATCTATAAAAAAAGATGATCTTGTCACATTGCAAGAAATTTTTAAAGACTAGATCTACAAACTCTCGGAAGAATAAATGAGATTCAAGAGTGTTGAATTGACCGTAAGGATTGAATCATTTGGAATTCTATATAAAATAGTTATGGTGGATTAGAAAAGAATAATAGAAGAAAGAGACATTACAAATATAAAAAAAATAATACATAGCAAGGGCCAGTGGATGGATAAAATAGAAAAGTATAGTACAAACCAAAAAGATTCTTATTATGCAATGAGAAGCTTTTAGGTTGTACTAAATTTAATGGGACAAATATAGGAGGCTATGTATTACATGTTAGCGAAGATATTGGATGAGTTATCTACATTGAGAGGAGATTTAGAAGAGTTATCAATTTCTCTGGCACCTTTTGAGCACTCAATGTCGGATTTCTCTTTCAAGAACTATGATCCTAAAGATAAATAATATTGGTCACCTTAATCACTATCCTGATTTATATTCTTGTTGTTTATTCTTATATTGTGGTGATGTACACATTGTGTGAAATTGAATAGAGATATTTGGATATTGTATTTTTTTTTATTTTTTTTGGAGAGGGAAGTTACTGCTCCATGATGAGCAATTATTTTAATGTATGAGTTTATTTGGTGTTCAAATTATTGAATATTATTATATATTTTAATGGTTGATAACGATATGTAGATGTGAAAATAGAGTCAATTAGTCGGAGATGCAATTTTTTAGGCAAATACGGGATGTATTTTCCTAAAAACCCCAAAACTAAATGAACAATAATATGGGCTCACTTTAACATAATAAACAATAAAAAATTTATGGGTACCTAAGAAGAATCAATAAAGCATATATATTGTAATATGTGTGTGTGTGTGTGTGTGTACGAATATTTATGTCATTGATCATCTTAAAATGCATGCTGATCAATATACCAAAAAAACTAATACATTAGATCTCATGCAAACACAATTGAGTAGTTAAATATTTGAAGTCTGATTTAGTTATACTTCACTGACCCCCTTCATTTATTGTAGTAACTTTGAGAGAGAAGACATGACCAAATTGATTATGATCATTAGTCTTATAATTTGATTATCAGAGGATCATATAGTAGTTAGTATTATATAAACCTACTTCCAACATGCTTATCATATAATTCCCAAGTCTACTAGTATGAATGACATAATAATATATTATAAGTTAGAAAAATAATTAATAATTAATATATTTAGAAAATATAGAGTGGTGTTCGAGATATCCATTACTTAGATTGTGATGATATATCATTCATATGTTTCACTATCTATTGTGTAGATTCAAAATAAAAACTTAATAAAAAAAATAAGATTTCTTAAAATTCTCTATCTTCATGATGTTCATCCCATATATGAGTGTATAACAAAAATCTTTAGGGAATATGATATTCAGAATAAAATTTCTAGTATTATATTCAATAATTATTCCAATACCAAATTGTTAGAATTATTAGAGATGAGTCATTAGGTAACATTTTTCATGTTAGGTGTATATGTCATGTAATTAACCTAAAAGTATAAGTATGAATGAAAATTATTTTTATTGTATTAAAAAATAAGAAATTCACCAAAATATCTTAGGATGCCTAACAAATAATAAGAGTTTAGTAGTCTCTGTTTGTTAGTGGGTCTAAAAAAGAAAAAATTCAAATTGTTATAAGACATCATTGGATTTCTACGTGATGTTAAAGTCTTGTATTAGCTACCAATACATAATATCCGATTATGTCAATAGTAAGAGTAGTAAACTTATTATTGATGATTCATACTAGTTTACATCAATTTTTTAATGAAATTTCTGAAGATTTTTGATGACATGGTGAATATGTGTTCATCTATGTATACTCCCACCATTTGCATTGCACTTGGTGGGTGTGCAATTTTGGTAATATATTTAGTAACTATAAAGGATACTCTATATTTAGTATCATGATTGTTGAGATGGAGACCAAGTATTTAAAATATTGATCCTCTATTCCAACTCTATATCGTTTGGTTGCTTGAATGGATTCTAGGGTTAAGATGGAAGGGGTAGGGAGTATGTTAAGAAGCATATCCATTTTCATGAACTAAAGAGATACACTTGAAGGTTTATTCATGAAAAATTAATTAAGATATTTATATATTATGACACTTGGTATGATAGTTATAGCGAGACTTCGAGTATGGATATGAATATCATATTCGAAGATGATGACTTTTTTATTAAGTTAGTTATGAGAAAATAATAGGATGATCTATCAAATAAGAATGAGCTATTTTTATATATAGATTATAATTATTATTCTATCTTATCACGTGATTATAAAAAAAAATTGAATAATTTGAGTTTGTAAAAATCATACAAATCAAACTATTTCATGCTATATATGATGACACATGATCTACTACCCCCTTTGATATCTAGCATAGAATTGGAGTCTACATTTCCTATAGAAGCCAGTGTTATTTCATATAGAAGATGCATACCGTGACTAAATAGTATAGAGGCACTTGCATGCTTGAAGAACAGAGAAAATTCATGATTAGGTATTTAGGATAAAGTGAAATAGTTGATAGTGAATGATAACTTATATGACATCGAGGTCAAAGATATTGAAGCCGCCACTAGTGCTACATTCAGATGCTTACATGATAATATTGATGATGATAATGATGATTAGCATTCACAATTTCATGCTACAAACATGGATTAATGACTAATATGATTTTGGATTATTTTTTATTTCATAATTAAATGACTAATATGATTTTGGATTAATGACTAATATGATTTTTTGGATTGTTGTCAGTTATTTTTCATCTTATATTATTTATCATATTATAAATTATTTTTTTCATAAAATATTTTTATTTTAGAATTGAGTTGACTAAATGTCAATCAATTTTTTTTAATTATTGATTTGATTTGAATTCATTTCAATTTCTAATGTAATATAAATATATAATTTACTTTTTAATTATATTATTTTGAAATATAAATATAATATTTTGAATAAATCAAATTAAAATTTCAAAAAAAAATTTAATCATCCACATTGAGGTTACGCATAATTGAAATGACTCATCATGACTCGAAATCAAGCCAACGTGGCCCAGCATGGTAGTTCTTGGCTATGGACCATATTTGATATGTCTAGCTGACTGATTTGGATATCATGTCATGCTGCCAAGGCATGAGATCCATCTCATGTAGTGCTTAGCATGACATGGTGGCCTGACTGGGCCACAACAAAAAAGGTCATACCAACATGGTATTACCTATTTGTATTTGGCACATCTACTTCCCATCAATCCAAATTTCATGCATTCCATTCCTTCCTCCAAAAATTTATAAATTTGATCTTTAAATTTATCAACCTCTTCTACTATTCATGTGCAATAAGGAATGGATCTTCCTTTGATCTCTTTCTTTTTTTTTTGTTCTACATTCTACTGTATATTTTCCAAATTACACAAAATCTATATAAATATACCACCATATGTAGCTAAGAAATACTCAATGTGGGTCTTCTTCTCAAGAATAACTTATCAAGGAAAACTTGCACCAAGCTAACTTCTCTACTTATGTTCCTCCCCTTCTTTATGGTCTCATGAGTGTTACCCATGGTGAAGGTTGGGTCTTCTTCTTAAAATTTTGCCAATGTTTCCCCTTCCATCAACAATTTCTTTCCTTTTTTGTCTCCTTCAATATCTCTATTCATGCCTGACAATATTAGATGGAATGATATCAGACACATTGTATACACATATTCATTTGTAGGAATACCCTTAGTTAAGCATAATAAAGTAATAAGGGAATAATGAATTAATTAGCCAGAAAATTCATCCTTGAGGAATCAGAAAATCAATTTGTATAAAACCTTTCTCACATCAAAGTGATACCTAATGATATATGATATAGAAATATTTCTCACTCTAGAATAATTATAGAAACATGAAAAGTATGTAACAAAAATCAGCATATGAAATACAAGTACACTTTACTCTCCTTTGTGAGTTCTCCCATCATCAAATATCAATACACACTCTTTGATATCACCCTCAAAGTGCCTTTATTATCCATCAATAGCTTAGCGATAACTAGAAATTTCTTGTCCCTACGAAGAGATTTGAAGTCCTCACTATCTTTTGCCCCTAGGAATCCAAGCAACTCATTAATGATTCTTCTATCCTTTACACCAATGTATTTTTTTTCATTCTATATGTGTATAAAATATCATCTAATTCAACTTCTTAATAACATCACCAAAAGGAGGGATGAACTCGATGAATCCACTCTCTCTAATTAATCCCTTTTTGCAAAGCATGGAATCCATCCACCAATATCCAATTTCTATAATAAAAGTTTTCCTAGGTGTCATGACTTCAGGTGTCATTTCTGTGGTGCTAGGTTTTTATCTCTTCCCATTCTTCTTATTGTTCATCTTCACAACATTTTTATTTAACGATCTTCTTTTCTTTGTCGAATCAACAAGCATTTAGGATGTTGGCCAGTTCATTGTGCAATTGGTGAGAAATTAGAATTTTAATGTGAAGTAGATTCGAATGTTAAGTATTTATAGTCATGATCTGATAATTGAAAGTTGTGACTCTATGGTATATTTTTCTTTAATGAAAAGTCATGACTTTAGGAAATACGGCACTTTCACAGTTGTAGCATTGCATCAAAATCATGGCTTTCCCATATAGCACCTATAATACTCTTCCTTATATAGCATAAAAGTCATAACTATAAAAATTGAATCGGTCTTATCATATATCTTCTATGATGCATTTTCTTTCTATAATAATAAAGTCACGGCTTTGAAAAACTACCATGACTTTGTCACGTAGCTTCTGATGGGCTTACCTTTTTGTAAAATTACTATGACTTTGGGTAACAAAAATCTAAAGTAGTTACTTTGAATATTCTTTCTTTTATATGTGGGAGGGAGTGTAAGTGTAATTATTAACATATAACTTTTATTCTCACAACATTATAATTCATGACACAAAAATAAAAAATTACTGGGTTGCCTCCCAAACAGTGATATGTTTTATGTCCATAGATAAATATTTATAACTTCCACCTATCTAACAGAAATCTATGTTATTAAAGCAAGCTTTTCAATATACTACTTTAATTTTCTTCCTTGTACTTTCGGCATCAATTGTTGATGGTGAAAGAAATATTATCTCTGTTCTCACATACATGCCATTAAATTTTACATGTCTCTCCATTCATATTTTCTCTTTAGCCTTGGCATTATAAAAAATCTTGGATTTTTTAATTGCGCATGCACACAACTTATTAACTTCATTCAATTCAACCACCAAAGTATTATAATCAATCTTTGCTTTTTTCTTTTGAATAGTCGAGGCTGTATCTTCTAATTTGTCATCAATATTTTCAATATCTATTTTTTGTATATTAGCTAAAGAGATTGTGTATTACATTTAATCCTCACCTTGGATAGTTGAAGCTATAATAGCTATTTCCTCTTCAAAAGTTTTAACTGTATCTGTTTTCATTTTCGCTATAGAGATTTTAAATGAAATATTTTTTCTAGATGTAAACCAATTTATGACTTCATCTCTTTCTCTCATCATTGTCTCATCATTTCCTCTTCACGAGCATTTACTCTCCTCAAGTTGCCCAAAAATTCCTCCAGTTTAGTCATTCGATAAGATACTAAAAATGATTGAGACCCATAATCTATCATCTCCTAATGGCTTCCATATCCCTAATTCCTATATAACTTGCATGGAAATCTTGGTAAGAGTGACTAGACATTTAGATTTTATACAATGATGGTTGGAAAGAAAGAAAAGAAAAAGAATGAAAGAAAAAAATACAAGAAAATTCAAAAGGTAATTATCCTCATTCAAACAAGTTAACATGATATAACTTTTAGATCTATGAATGTTTATCAAGTATGATGTTGTCTAAATTACTAAAAAATAATTATTCTTATAAAAAAATAATTATATCACTCAAATTCTCTAACCAAACTAAATAATCCTTGGTAAAGATACTAAAAACTTATTGTGACTTTATTAATCTACCTAATTTAATCAGTTGAGTGATTTTTCAAAATATCATTAATGAGAATATCTCATCAATGAATATACATAAGTACATGAATCGTATATGTAACATAATGAACTTTTATCAAGATATTGATCTCACAGAAATTATATCAGCAGTTCGACTATTCAATATGATAACTAATTTTCACTAAGATTGATACTTGGATTGTTAAACAAACTTAGATCCAATGTTCATTTATTTAATTTATGTGAAATTGTTATGTCGTTCAACATTATTATGTTAGACATATAATAAATATTGAGTATTGTATAATGACTTCTTGCCCTAAAGACATACAATGTTGTTATCATCATTAAGACCTTTCCAATAGTGGTCATCTCATAGTTATTACCTCGATACATCATTACCAAGACAATAATTCATCTATGTAATAGAGTTATTAATAATCTCATACCTTTTAGGCAATTTTATCAAATAACATTGATAGTTTTTTTGTATACATATGCCCACTCATTGTTCTTTATTGTCATAAAGAATAAAAATTAGCATGATTTATAAGTATTAACACTTTCAGCTTCATAAGTGTTATACTCGCATAATTAACATATGTTTCATTCGAATTTCACTAGTAGGAACCATACAAATAAAAAGAAATCATAATGATTATCATCACCTTGTGAGTCACAACATACTCACATATGTAATGAGGATTGCCTATCATTATCCTCCTTTGTAATAATTCGACTCACACATTAAAGGTTAATCCCTTATAGGAACATTCTATATAATATCCATCTAAATCAAGAATCAATCCCTCTAAGATATATACAATGGATTGACATAAAAAAATATTTACACTTTCTACTTTGTAAGCATCATACTTACGATGATTAATATACCAAAATTTTAGGGTTCAACATATATGTTTATCTTATATATCATAATTAGAAGGACAGTCATTATCTTTCTATCATATGTATAATTGAGTCTCGTGGATTACCTGTCATCGTCCACCATAACAACCTTGTACTAACTTACTATTAGTCAAAATCCTATCAAGTTTTATTTAGTCATTATCAATAAATATATATAACATAAAACAAATCAAACTATTAATGCTTCTATAATCAAAACCAATTATATCATATAATTCAAAATACACAAACCCTAGATCATACTAATTCCATACAAATTCACAAATATATCCCAAAAAAAGGGGTTTAAAAGTGCCCCGAACTCTAGAGATTTGCATAAGTTGTATATCTATTATTTGCTTGTGGAACCCAAAAGGAGAATGAAAATTGCCTCTAGGGTTTGTAGTTATCATGGTTTTGTTTGTTGCATGAAGGAGGGGGAAAAAAGTGGGATGTCCCTCAAAAAATCTTTAATTTCCTCTTTTATATTCAAATAGTTTTGTATAACTAACTCTAGAAAATAGTTATGATTTTGTTCAACATCATGACTTTATCTTTAATTAAATATCATGACTATAAAATAAATATCATAATCATTTAATTATTATGAGAAAAGTATGAATTGAGTCCTCAACATTTCCTTGGGAGACAACACAAAAATTTTTTTTGTGTAATGTAATAAATATTCTATATATGTCACATAAATAATTATGTACACCCAACTTCCCAAGAGTATAGTCACTAGACTCAAATTCTGCCACAACTATCAATATTTCTACTAGAAATTACTCTTTTATTTTGAGACATTACAAAACTCATACTTAGTCATAAAGTAAAAATATTTTTTTGTCATGAGTTCTTTTATTGAGAGAATTTATTATTCATGAATGAGCAATAGTCTTAGTATAAAATTTTGTTCAATGTTTAAATTACCAAACATTCTTAAATATTTTGGTACTTCTAGGTGATTTGTGTAAGTACGAGAATGAGACATAAATGGATCAATTTTTTTAAAATTGAAATTTTAGTAAATTTTGATAAATAATTATGAAATCATTATATTTTTGGAGATCTTTAACTACTTTATAGATTATGGATTAATGAGCAATTTTAATATCTATTCTTGACCAAAACTCAACCTAATTAGTCGTGACAATATTTGTACATCATGACTCTACCACCTCATTAGTATAATATTTTAATTGTGTAACACATTCTTTGTGAATGTAATATTATTATAAAATCATAGTCATGCTTATCTCATAATAATTAAATGATTACAATATTAATTTTAATATCATTATTTAATTTTAACAATGCTTTGTGGCCCAGCTCAGAATTACGAGTTTTGTACGGAACTAATTAATTTAAAATAAAAAATTTAAAAATTAAGTTGGGTTTCAAAGATATGCACAAACTAGTGCGTCTGGAAATAATGTGGCAAAGCCGTCGTTTTGAACGGCGGCCATTGCCATGCTATTAATTTTTTAAAATCATAGGCCGGTGTTGTGAATGCCAACTATTGAAAATATTGTAGGGATCTCATTACGCCCCTCACTCCTTAGTAGAGCTCCATCGAGTTCCAGCGAGCTCGAAGTGGAGCTCGAGGAGCTCCGCGATGGAGCTCCAATGAGCTCCATCGAGCTCCAGCAAGCTCGAAGTGGAGCTCCAGTGAGCTCCTTCGTGGAGCTCGAGGAGCTCTGTCAAGCTCCACTTCGAGCTCATTGGAACTCAATGGAGCTCCACGAAGGGGCGAGGGGCGAGGGGCGAGGAGCGTCAGCGAGGGATAGAGGCGTGGGGCGAGGGGTGTAATGGGATCCCTATAATATTTTTAATAGCCGGCATTCACAATGCCAGCCTATTATTTTAAAAAATTAACAGCGTGGCAATGGCCGTCATTCACAACGACGGCATTGTCACGTTGTTTCCAGTCGTACTACTTTGGGCATATTTTTGAAACCCGACTTAATTTTTAAATTTTTTATTTTAAATAAATTAGTTCCATACAAAACTCCAAAATTACAACATTTTCACAAAGTTATGACTTTATATTTAACAAGACTTTGTAGTCTCAAGACATAATCACAACCTTTTCACAAAGTCATAATTTTTAATCCAAAAGTTACAAAGTCCAAATTATTCATGTCAAAGTCATGGTAAATATTAAGCACCATGCCTTTTGGACAAAATATTACAAATAATATTTACTCAAGTACGATCATTTCTCAAAGTCATGACTTGCATCCTCAACAAAAAACAAAGTAATTACTTTTATTTTGGGGCTAATTGTCAGTGTCGTGAGCATATAATGCACATAATAGACCATTTCCAATATCATAATCATGTCTAGCACTGTGACCGTATGATGCATGAGAAGGACTAATGACAAAGTTGTGGTCATTCCCAACAGCATAATTTTGTGTTACATAGATAATAGGTCAAAGTCATAAATATTTTCTAATACCGTGACTTTGTATTGCAAAAAAATCGAGACACATTTTAACATCACAATCACTTTTTGAAGAGTCATGATCTCTAGTTCAAAAAATAATGACCAATGTCACTAAATCTTCCAATCATGACTTTCTACTTAAAAACATATAGAAATATCAAAGTATAAAAGAGGAAAAAAAAGATTCACGATAAATGAGACATTTTTTTCTTCTTTTCTTGTACCAAGCAAAATTCAAAGTATATAAAAACAACCCTAGAAGTAATTATTGCACTCTAGGATATTCACAAACAAGTGAATAATGCAAAACATAAGTTAAACCTTAAAGTTAGGGAGCTAACTCTCAAACTACCTTTTGAGGGTAGATTTGAGAAAATCAATCAAAATAATATTAAGTCTATTATTTGTGTGATTTTATTTATGTGACACATATTAAATTTAACATTAATAAATGTGTTTAATTTATATTGTGAAATAAAAATTGATAAATATATAATTAAATAGAACTTGAATTAGAAATTTGATTATTAGTAGGTTCATACAAGTTGTCATGATAGATGATGACAAGTAAACTATGAGGATTACTCATACATATTATATAAAGAAAGTGACAAACATTCTAACCATGATGCACGACAACATACTCATATGTTAAAACTCAACAATTTAGGTATGTTAAATCATTACATGTATAGCACTCAGGAAGTCAAATGCACAAACAATTTTATATGTCAATTTATTATACATGTCTTTGAAAAACTAGTGTTGGATGAAGGTGAACATTTTATAGAACGTTCTCCTATAGATTTCACCTTTAGTATGTCAGTCGTATCATCACTGTGAAATACAATGACAAGTAATCCACGAGACCTATGTGAATATATTGACTCACAAGGTTATAACAATACTTTAAGTTACTTTCACTCGTATGATTTTTACCGATAAAACTTAATAGAAGTATATATTAATTATGTGAGTATGATACTTATAAGTCTAAAAATAAAAATACTTATTTATAAATCATGTCAATTCTTAGTATTCATGATACCTAAGACCGGAGAATAAGAATATATATAAGAAATAACTATCAAGGATAATTGACAAGTTACCTAAGGTATAAACTTGTGAATGACTCTCAGACTGAAATGATTTGTTATCTTTGAAATAAAGTACTGAGTGAATAACTACAAAGAGATCATCATTAGAACAATCTCAATAGTGATAACTATCTTGTATATCAATAGGTCAAAAAATAATTAAACAACTCAACTTTTATTATATATCTAAATCTAATATAATTCAAATTATATGAACATAAAAAACATATATTAAATAGAAAATTCCTAGTATCTAAGATTCATATCAAAATCTATAATTATCTCATTTATTAAAATTATATTATCTCACAATTAGTTGACATAACTACTAATATAACTCAACTTGTACAACCCACATGTTTGTAGATCTTTGTTAATGATATAACTCCACCAGCAATATTTTACAATATTATCTAACCAACAAAATTAAATAGTATACTAAAACCACAACACTTGTCAATGACAAACTAATATCAACCAAAAGGTCCCAAACTACTCACAAATTAAATTTTTCTTTCTTTTCTTTAGATAGCAATAGAAGTATCAAATGGGTCTGGCTCATGCCGGGCGCACCCTCGACACTAGTCGTGTCATGCCGGAAGCACACTCGACACTAGTTGTGCCATGCCGGGGCGAGGGATTTCGGCCTACGTGCCATGTCAGGCACGACAAGAGTGATTAGCACGTGAGCACATCACGAGTGACCACGCACCAAACATGGACACGATGAGGGGACGACGAGCCAATACCCGACTGGTGAGGCTAGGCAAGCCCCGACATGGTGACTACAGCACGATACCAAAACCCTAATTTTTTAAAAAAATTAGGGTTTCAGCCCGACCCAAACCAAGCCAAACCAGCCCAAACCCAGACAGATTTCAGGCCACAGGCTCATGCCAAGCTTGACCTCCAACGAACCATGCCATGCCAAGCATGGCACTGTAGCATGCAGTACCTGGCACAGCACACCAACACGGTGGGTCTGAAACCTCAGGCCGGGCCAACCCAGCCCGTTTGACACCTCTAGATAGATAGGTTTTCTCAACTTTTTTTTTTTTTTTTGCTTATCACATCGCAGCCATTCAATATAGCAAAGAGTGAACTTAAAAGAAGCTTGTGGTGTGCATTACATAGGCATTGATCAAAACAACCAAAAAAAAAATTATACAATAAGATCATATGGTTTGTCTTTGCCGAAAGAGAGAGCTCTCTAAGCATAGATCTTATGGATTTTCCCACTTTTTTCTTGACAGAAGCACACTAACAGGCACAGAACAATGAAAGAGAGCTCTAAGCATCACAGCCATTAAATTATGGTTTCAGCTAGTAACTTTCTTTCTCCACTCGCTTAGCCCACGATTGATCTCAGACCCATTGTTGGACAATCTCAAGATATGTAAGAAGTTCAAGCAATGGGCAGGCGAGCCATTGATAAATTGGGGAACAGGGCGTGCTTCACTGTCCTTGCCAGGAAACCAACTGGTCAAGGAATCAACAACATCATCATGCTGGCACTCCCTCCTGTAGTCCAGCATAATCGTTTGCAGTTCATGAGTCTCCAGGATTTCTTGGGGCATGCTCTGCGCCAAGTTCACAACACAAATGTGTAATAATGATCTCCCTGCAGTGATAGCAAGCAAGTAAAACAATGGAAAATGTATATGCCAACAACCTCTAGAACCCATCCAATATAGGTGACATTATTAACATGTTGGTTCATATCCAGATCTGCTCTTCTGGGCTGCAGACTACGAAAGCTCGTTACAAAAAAAAGAAAAATTATGGAATTGGGTTAGTCGAATTCAAATTAACCAGAATAATGTTGCCCCTACCACAAGCCCTAGTTTTGAATATCCAGCAGGATGCTGTAGTTCAGGGATTTTCCTCGAGCTTTTATTGTTTTCTTTCGGAAATGCCAATCTTGGAAGAACATAAAGTTTGATCAAATAAATGAGCATCATCATGGTTAAGTTAAGCCGAACAAATCCATGATTTATTGAACGAACGAACACATATGTATAATATAATCTCATTATATAATATACAATTAACACATCAAAAAGTTCATTTTTTAGTTTTTATTTTTTTTTTTTTGTCCCTCAAACTAATTACTATATCATATATTCAGACAGTAAATCATCCAGCATACATCTTAATGAAGACCTTCTTGAAAAGACTTTAGAGTATATTTCTTTCTTCAAGACTTGATATTTTAGACTTGTACACACCAGCTTAACAGAGAAGATTATAGTTTCTTTTTAATATATTATATTTTTTTTATTTCATGTTGATAGAGACACTCCAATAATATTTATCCATTATATAATGTTGTTTGTATGTTTTTATATATTGAGTGGTATGAGTTTATTTCTCACTTACACATTTTTAAAACAATATTTACCTATTTTATATATATATATCTATCTATATATCTTGTTTGTGTGTTTGTATACAATACAAGTGATATAATTGGACAATTATGCAACAATCATCTCTATATAACAATAAATACAAAATAAATATAAATATGTTGTACAACAATCTAGGGAGAAAATCATCTCACATCTTATCTGTGATTAAACAAAAATAATTTAATATGCACCATTCTTCTTATGAAAAAAGAACTTTAAAATAATGTCTCACATATAATTATGTTTGGATAATACAAAGAATCTTACATATATTTATGATAATGAGGCAAAAGCTTATATCGTCTATGTAGTAAATTTGGGAATAATTATTTATTTTTAAAAGAACAAAATTTTACTATAAAGATACATAAATATGTGATAGAATTTTGTATGTGCATGCTAAGGCCTAATTAAAATAATTAATAATGCTCATAACTTATAAAAGAAATTTTATGTCCTGATTGGCATTATTATGTACTGAGTTACTGGTAGATATTTATCTGTTCATGAAATAGCTAATAAAAAACAATACATCTACCGACAACACGCCATCACTATTAGTCCAAATGGTGGGACGTTGGATTCGCGCTTCATTGTTTGTGCGAGTTTGATCCCCACTAGCTACTCTGCACCTCTTAATACGAAAACAGAGATAGCCACCTCGGGCCCCAATGATAACAACATTGAGTTATATATATATATATATTTGTTACCACAAAGAATAACCAGATGAGAAAAATGAAACTTCATCTCTAAAATAATATATAACTCAAACTATAATGGAAAAAAAAATATTTGAGCATATCATATTAACAATTTACATGAGCATAACCATAAGAATCACATAATGCAGATCACCCTAGAAAAGATAATATCCAATATCAGAATTATGAAATTGTATTTACATAATATTTTAGATATGCATATATCTTAAATAAAATAGAATAATCTAGAGTCTATCTCAATAGTTAATATAAGATATTTTTTTTTTCTAGAATGAAAGAAATAATGAAATACTTCATTTAAATAAAAAAAGTCATTTCCTAACCAACAGTATGGTAGACCGATTAGCAAAAGGAAAAGACTGTCCAACCCTGGAGAACACGAGTTCAGTCCATAGAGAAGCTGGATATGTGCCTCGAGGTATCTTCACCAAAAGTCCGACCCTTGGGCATCAATGCCGATATATGAGGGATGAGGAAAAATAGAGGACGCGTTGAAGAGGAAGGAGAATGAAAGAATTACTCCCAATAATTCTTATCTAAAATTTATTTTTACTCTCAACAATTGTATGCTTTAGGTAGCATTCAAACACAAAAGATTTGAACTTTAATAACACGATTTAAACAATACAAGCTAAATAATCATATGATTAATTCATGAATATTACTATTTCTAAGAAAATATTGATTCATTTTCATAAATAAATAAACACAAATAAAATTGAAAAGTAAAATAAAACTAAAAAAACATTAAATATCCCACAAAACATAATAAATTACCTAATTATCTACAAATAAGTAATAAGCATGTTTGGATTAGTCTATTAATTGGATGCTCTCATTAAAAATATGCAATATGATACAAATTACAAATATAGATAAAATATAAATATTATAATACCCCCCTCAAGCTGGTGTGTACCATCAAGAATATCAAGCTAAAAAAAATATAAAAAATACAATGAGGCCTTAAAATTTTCATAAAAATGTAAATTAAATGATACATTGTATGGATATAATTTATGACAACGATCTCATCCTAAATCTTATTTTTTAAAATAATAATTAAACTTTATATACTTCAATTGCTCATAGAACACCGAATTAGATATTACATGTTACATTGTTTACCTATCATAACAGGGAATAATAAAAGAAATATATACAACTCCAATCTCCTCATGTAAGTACTTGATTTTTAAACTCATATGTAACTACAACTATTGTTGCGTACTTTTTTACCCCTTGTATTAATTTTTTTAGTTAAGATGTCTTTTACATTTTTAAGAGATAATATTGACTTCAATAAAAAATATAATAACCTAAAATACATCACACATCTATGAAAATTAGTATCCAGTAATCGAAATACATCTTAGTTGATGAAGATAATAATAATTGAATAATAAAAGAGTATCATGAAAAATTTATGAAATAATAAATTATACTACCTACATAGACTATTTATTCTAATAAAAATTATATAATTAATATTTCCTATAATTTTCTTTAACATTGTCAAGTTAACTAGAAGATGCACATCATATAAAAGATCAGTACTAACTCAACGTGAGTATCACCTAAAAGTACGACTAATATATAAATATTTGAAAAAGTATATAAGATATCTCATATGTGATAATATAATGCTTAAATTATCATGAGTTACCTTATCCGAAAAAAAATGTTTGAGTTTCCTAATTATCTAAAATTATGACTGAATATATTCATCGAGTTGAGTAATTTTAATTTTGTTATTCTCGTAATGAGTGTTTCATCCACATGTATAATCAAGAAAAATAAATGTATCGTTTTAACTATTCTAATAAAATAAAGAATAGCTTATATCACACATATGCAAATAAAATGAGAAACTAATGACTAAAAAGTTTGTAATTCAAATTCTTGGTGACTATTTTATGGCATAAAAAATTTTTCATAATCTACAAACTTAATCAGAAAACCCTATTAGTTCTCAAAAACTAGGCAAAAGTTCTACAAGCAACTCCTCAAAATAACCATTTAAAAATAATTCATTGCATCCAATAATATAATCCATTTTTAACAAGTTACATTATATTATAAATGAGTATTTGTACTAAGTTTATCTTGACCACTAGAAAAAAAATATTATGATGGTTAACCTAAAAATATAAGCAAAATCAACACGTAATAAGTATCATCATGTGATTTGCATTACTATCAAGATTAATTTTCATTGTTAACATTTATCGATAATTAATAATACATTTTCCCAGAGGTTGAGCTATTAGTTTTCAAATATTTTTAGATTTTAAGATATTTATTTCTTCTATTATGATCTAATATTATCCTAGATAAAATAATCTTAGCCAAAGGCTTCTCTATATTATAATACTGTCAAGAGAAATAATAAAAAATATAAAAGAATTAAAAATAGAAAATTACAATAAAATTAAAGATATAAGAAATTGAGAAAAACTGTTTCTTTCAAAAAATAATCAGAAGATATATATCAGAGAAATTGATTACAAAAACTTTTGACCTGCCTAAAGACTTCTCTCGACCTCAAGTAGTTAGAATATGATTTGATTGAAAAAGATAATTATTATTAAAAAAATATTAAATTCTATAGATTTTATCATGTGTATACTGTATAGAGGGATGGCCGGCCCAAAGAAAACTTGAATTTGCCATATCAGGAACGACATGACACTAAAAGTGTCAAGTGGTCATGATGGTCCGAGCACTGCACGAGGCAGAATCCAAATTAAGTGTGTCAAGCCCCAGCACGACATGGTCCAAAACTATACCTAAACATAAACAATGTCGGCCTATGGAAAGGCTCATGTCGTGCAGGATTAAAGTCTACCATGCTTCATACCATGCCAAGCAGGACCAGTGATCCTATCTCAACTGCACAGTCTACCAACATGGTGACCCATGACTAAACACAAGTGTGTTACAAGCCGTGGGTCACAGCACGTTAGGTAATAGCCCAACGGAGCCAAAGTTTTTTTTAAAACCTAGCCACATAGGCTAGGTTTGGCTTACATGACATACTCATTATATTTTCACATAACGAACACTAACAACGTCAACGATAGGCACGACCTCTCATTCTTTCCAACTTCTACATGCCAAAAATCTGACTAACATCACATTTTGGGTTAAAAACTAAAAAATTAAAAAATATATTTTTTTTAATTCTAGAAAAGTTCTATAAATAGAAATTAAAAAATTTATCAATTTTATTCTCATTTTTTGGATTTCTTTTTATTATCTCCTACTATTCTCTTTCCTCTCTTCACCTCTAACATTTTTGTTTTGGTAACTTTTTATGTTTATATTAAATTTATGTATACAACACATGCAATCAAGTTGTAATTAAAAATTTTTGTTAAGGTCATTAGTGATGCAAAGGAATATATTTTACAACAAAGTGATCATTATTACGATACACTTTTCTTATTTTTGTCATAATTTTATTAATTTTATTTATAAAAAATAAAAATTTTAAAAATTACAAATAATGAATATAAAGATATTCCATTTTAAATTGATGTAGATATAAATAATAACAATCCTACGAAATATTCGAGACCAAAACTAAATTTTTTCCAATAGTCTCGACTCAAATTCATTTTTCACCTAATAAATAAAAAATTATACAAATTTCAATAGTATATATTTTTTAAAAAAATAGAAAATCTAAAAGTGTCAAAGAAAAATCAACACATTATATATATTATCAAAAGATATATACATCAAAAAAAATTCATTTGACACTAATTACTCTAAAAAACATATCAATTAATATATCAAAAAAAAATGAAACATATAATCCAATGCAAACTCAACTGAGCAACAAAATCTTTAAAATTTGGAATAAGTTCAACTTTTTTAACCATATTAATATGTCACAATTTTGAAAAGAAATACATGATCAAACAAAATATATTCATGAGTTTTTTGATAAGATTTCAAAGAATCATAGAGTAATTAATATTATGCAGATCTACTTCCAATCTACTTATCATTTCAAGATCACAAGTAAGAATGATATAGTAAAATATTAATATGTTTAAAAATAATTAATAATTAATAATTTTACTATCGTTGAATGGTGTCTGACTATCCGTAACATTTGAAAATTTTTATTAGTCATAATGATACATTTTTCATTTATCTTATCACACATTTTAAATATTCATAAATGAAAACTTAATAAATAAAGTTTAGGATTTCTTGAGATCACTCAGACTCGTGATAGCCCAACCATAAATAAGTGTATGCCTAGAATATCTAGAGAATATAATATTTAAAATAAAATATTATTACTTTTAATAATATTTTTAATAAGGTAGTTATCATTATGTTTGTTAAAATCATTAGAGATGAATTATTACGAAAGATTTTTCAAGTTAGATATATGTGTCTTCTAATTAACCTAAAAGTACAAGTAAAAATAAAATTTATTTCTCTTATATTAGTTAAAATAAGAAATTCATTAAAATATATTAAGATATCTAATTTTTAATAAGACTTTTGCAATCTATGTGTGCCTACGAGTTTAAAAAAAATTCAAACAAATATAAAGCACTATTAGAAATATACATACCTCATATTAGAATTATGTGCTAGCTACCAATATATGATATCCAACTAGATCAATAGTAAGAATGACGAGCTTAATATTATAATTTAAACTAGGATACACAAATATATTTTATGAAATTCCTGAATATTTTTTAATATATGACAACAAATTTTTATGTGTACAATCCTATCTCTTGCATTGCACTTAAGTGGATATATAACAATAATAACATATTTAGAAAGTATAAATGTCACCTGACATTTGGTATCATGACTGTTGAAATAAAAATTGAGTATTTAAAATAATAATCCTACATTTCAACTTTGTGTTACTTAACTGTTTATACAGAACCTAGGGTTAAGATATAAAAAATAAAAAATATTTTAACATACATATTCATGTACATAAACCAAAAATACCAACATGAAAATTTTATTCACAAAAAATTAACTATTTTTTATATATATTATAATACTAGGTATAATAATTATCGTCAAACTTCGATTACAAACATGAACATAGAGGTGTCAACCGGGCCATGTCGGCAAGGCACGAGGCACGGCACTGTTCAGTCATGCCTGGGCCGGCCCTGCACGAAAAAATCACGTGCCCGGGCCCGTGCCGTGCCCGGGTAAGGCACGAGCTGTGTCGTGCTGTGCCTGGCCCGTGTCGTGCTGTGCCTGGCTCGTGTTGTGACGTGCCTGGCCCGGCACGGTTCGGTGCCCGTGGCACGGCACACCTGCAAGGGTTGGTCGGGTGTCCCCCTCGCTTCGCCCCTCCGGCAAAAAAGACCACGGGTCTCGTCTGATTAGACCCAACCCACAGTCCCGGTTTGGCCCATATGACCAGGCCATGCCCGAGCAGGCCAGGCATGGCACGGCACGGCCCGCCTTGCCAGCAAGTTGTGTCAGGCTCGGCTTTTCTAAACCGTGTCGGGCCAGGTACGGCACGGTACAGTAACCGTGCCAAACCTGGCCCGACATAAAAGCACGCCCGTGCTCAAAAAAATGGGCCGGGCCGGCCCTGCCCGGCCCGTTTGACACCTCTACATGAACATCATATTCGGAAACGATAACTTCTCCATTTAGTTAGCCAAAAACAAATAACAAAGTGATCCATCAAATAAGAGTGAATTATCTTAACATTTAGATACTAATTACTATTTTATTCAATCATGTGATGATAATAAAAATATAAATATTGTTTTAATGAAAAATTATATAAATCCACATATCCTGTGCTATCTAAGATTACATGTGATTTACTGACCTCTCCAATGGGCATATCCTGTGCATCGAAGTCTACTTTTTATTTGGCAGTTATAAGTGTCGAACAGGCCAAGCAGCCTAGGCATGACCAAAGACACGACCTGATTAAACCATGCCTAGCCCAGTATAACACGGTTGAGAATCATGTCTAGTCCTAGGTAGAGATGTCAAGTGAGCCGAATAACACAAGCACGGCACGATGCACAGCCTAATTGAGTCATGTATGGCCCAACATGGCACAATCCAAAACCATGCTTAGACTAGGTCGGGCCAACATGAATAACGACTCATGGTGTGCTTGGCACAAGGCAGCCATGCCTCATGTTGAGCCGGGCACGACCCACGTACATGGCCCTTGGCACGGTCCACCGGTCCACAAATAGTAACCCGATGGGTTACGAATTACCAAGAAACCAACACCCAACACACCTGCTTCCAGGTAACTATGTTACTGAACTTCACACTCAATAACACATCATCACAAGATGGGTCTTATTAATGAAACATGCTATGTGAGTTTTAAAGTTTTATAAATGAAATTGAAACTGAAGCCCCCACCCCCAACCTGATGTTGTCTCCTATCAAAGTCAAGCGAACTAACGCTGGCCTTGGTCGATGCTACCACGTGACAAGGTCTGACTAAGCTTACAGTAAGCTCAGCCCAACCCTATCACATCTTGGCTAAAAGCTCGGCTCGAGAGGCAGGCACACTGCCTACTCGAACCGTACCCAAAAACCGAACCCGACCTGCACCCATATTTTCAACCCCATCGACCAAAAACCAAAAAAATATATATTTTTTATGTAATCAATGATCTTAGTAGTTAGATTTCATTCCAACGGCAAGGACAGAAATTCAATGAATGTGGAGTTTCTACCAACTTAAAAATTAAAAAAAATTAAAAAGAATTAACAAAATATGTTTTTTATATAAAAAAATTATAAATATAGATTATTTCATTATTATTTTTGTATTGAATCTCAACTCTCTGCTATGACTCTCTAATATCCATCTTTGCTCTATGCTCTCTCTATTTTTATTAGATTTTTTTAAGCTTAAATTTTAAAGTAATTTGAAGTAGTATAAATTTTTATTTTTTCTTGTATCCTATTGTTGTGGGAGCGGGCTACATGAGCAAGCTTCGGGCTACAACTTTATTTATCTCATCTCTAAACTTCAATTCAAAACTTAATTCAAATATTTTTTTTATTTTTTTAATATAGTTATAAAAAATATATTAATTTTTTAAAAAATAATAACTAATAGTGAATTTAACAAAAACAATATTAATACGCATTGGGTATGCGCTCGACTTGTATTTATAGCTAGGCTGCCTAATAGTGTTAATTTATTTATTTTTCCTTATTAATCATTTAATCCGCAATTCCCCCAAAAGGCATAGGGGTGAGTCGAGTGTGAGTTAATCTCGAAGTCGGGGAGTCCTAGCTAGGCTAGTATATCTAGGCCCGAACCAACCTGACTTGAGCAGGACGAACTGTGTAGGGCCGACCATTATCGAGTCGATCATGTCAAGCATGGCTTGGTGGCCCGACTGTGCCACCAAACCCCAGGTCATGTTGGCACAGCATGGCCCGTTTGACATCTCTACATACCGGGCACAACATAGTTATCTTATCGAGTCATGCCCAGCACGACAAGGTAACCAGACTAAGCCTCCTGAAAATTAATCGTGCCAACACAACACAACTCATTTGACACCTCTAGTCTCAGGCCATGTCACCCAATGGTACGGCTCATGTCATACTGGGTTGGCACGAGCTGTGCCTCATGCCGAGCAAGGCACGACTAGTGTGTCTGGCCCAAAAACAAGGTCCAACTACTCAGCCACTCGCAAACCCAAGACCAATTAATGGTCACCAATCAAATCCCATCAGGTGACCAAACCGATGAGGCAGGATTATAATTAAAAAAAAAAATCTGTCAACATAAGCCACTATGCTGCACTAGATCATGTCATTGTGACATGCTAGGCAAGCCAGATTATTCCCATGCAGTGCCAACATTAGAATTACACCATGCAGTGCCAACATTAGAATTACACCATGCAGTGCCAACATTAGAATTACACCATGCAGTATCTAGCACAACACGATGGCACTGCCGTGTCAAACAAAAATGAGTCATACCAGCACAGTCGTGCCAAGCAACATCTAAATGTACCGGCAAGGCACGGCACGGCACGGCACGGCACGGCACAACCTATTTGACATCTTTAGTGGCAGTCAATGTTATTTCAAATAAGAAACTAATACTTTTACCAATTATCATATAATCACTTACATACATGAATAATTGAAAAGACCCAAAGTTAAACATTCAAAATAAAGTTAAAGAATTGTTAGTGAACAATAACTCAAGAGATATCAAGATCGAGGATATTGAGATCACCAGTAATATTAGTTTCAAATGCATACATGATGATAATAATTTTCATCTGCATTATCATACTATAGACATAGATTAATGACTCTTATCATTTTTATTTTTTTATAAGATACTATATTATCATTATTGTTTTGTTTCTACCATTTGTTTGTCATTATAATTTATATAATATTGTACTTATTATCTTATAAGTTATACTTCACTTCATCGTATGTTATAAATATATATATTAGTATATGTATTATCTTCTATTTTTAATTATAAAATTGAATAAATTATTTATTTGAGGCAAATATGATCGTGAATGTCAATTTTTTTAATTACTTATTTCATTTTAAATTTTTAAAATTTAATATTTTTAATAAATAATTTAATAAAAATTAAAAAAAATTAAAAATATTTTAAATTTCATTTGAATTTCTATTTTACCACTCAAAACCAAAATTGACACGATCTGTTTAATTGTCTATCTGTCAATCTGTCTATCTATTTGTAAAACTGTCTATCTAGTTATTTATCTACCTATCTATCTTTTTATATTTCTATATATTTATCTATCTGTCTATTTGTCTATTTATCTATCTGATGTCTATTGATATATCAAATTATCTGTTTATATATCTATCTATCTGTCTATCTGTCTATCTGTCTATTGATGTATCTGTCTATCTATTTATCTATATGTCTATCTGTCTATTTGTCTATCTATTTATCTGTCTATCTATCTATATATTTATCTATTTATCTATCTATCTATCTGTATGTTTATCTATTCATATGTCTATCTATATATTACTCTATCTGTCTATGTATCTATATATCTGTCTATCTGTCTATCTATCTATTTATATGTCTATACTTATCTGTCTACCTATCTACATATTTATATATCTATCTATCTATCTATTTGTCTATCTTTCTATTTGTCTATCTATATATCTATCAATTTATATGTCTATCTCTACATTTATCTATTTGTATATTTATTTATCTATCTGTCAATCTATCTAAATACCTATGTATCTATCTAAATGTCTATCTGTCTATCTATCTATTTAGCTAACTATCTGTCTATCTGTCCACATGGCCCAACACAATCCAAAATCATGCTGAGAACTAAACCGCACCAACCCAAGGCACAGCTCATGGTGGGCTAGGCATGCCCTGCATGCCTAGCCCAATGATATGGCCCATTAACATATGGTGAACCAAGATAGTAATCAATTTAATCTTGCCTTTTATCTCAAAGTCATTGCAATAAATTAAGGAGATCAATGAAATTTAAATAAATTCAACTTCAAATGCTCTGCCACTCAATTGGGTTTACATACGATCTAATACACTATTTTTTTTGTATTTTAATCAACATGTCTCTTAAGATGATCAATACCACTTGTACTCCAACATGTATATATTATCTTATAATATATAATGTCTATTTTTCTTTGATACTCATAAAATTTTTATTTTTTATTATGTTAAGATGAGTCCATACTATTTTAAGTTTATCTTATTTCAAATTTTTTACTCAAATGAGTTGAAATCATTAGAGAGACTTATTTCTATCTCAGACTTTTTGGTCAAAATATCATTATTATTTATATCTATATTAAAATCTTTATTATTAAAATTATTATTTATTATTTTATTTTTTTTTTATATTTTTTATTTTAAAAAATTTAATAATTTTGAATTTTTAAAAATTATTAATTATAATATGAATTAATAAACAAAAAACAAATATGCATTAGAACAACGTATATTTATTTGAGCAACAATCCACAATCGTAGTTCACCTCTTGTTCTAAATTAGATATCCCATAGCCAAGAATAGAGGTGTCAAACGGGCCGGCACGGGCCAGCCCGGCACATTATTTTAAGGCTCATTCGTGATTCCGTGCCGGGCCGGGCACGACACGGTTACTGTACCGTACCATGCTTAGCCCGGCACGATTTAAAAAAACTGGACCCGGCACGGCCCACAAGGACGACGGGCCGTGCTGTGCCTCGCCTGGCCCGCTCGGGCATTTCTGTCCGAGCGGTTCGGGATACGGGGGACCACGGGTCGGGTCGAATCAGACCCGACCTGCGGTCTTTTTATGCGGAAGGGGCATCATGGGGTCGGGCTCACGGGACACCCGGCACGGGATAAACCCGTGCTGGTTTGCCGTACCGTGGGCCAAACCGTGCCGAGCCAGGCACGGCACGGGCCCGGGCACAGAATTTTTCCTTGCCGGGCCGGCCCGGCCCAATTGACACCTCTAGCCAAGAACAAATCACAAGGATAGAACACACAACACAAAAGAGGAAAGAGAATAAGGGAGATAAATAAAAATAAATTTAATAAAATTAAATAATTTCTATTTTATATATATTGAAATTTTTTATATTAAAATAATATATTTTTTTTTTGTATAATTCACCGCAATATGTTTTGTCGGCTTGTAAAATGCTAAATTTGAGTCTATATGATTTGTTGACTAGCTATCATAGTAAAGGATAATGAGAGAAGAGAATACATGCCTGATCTCTTCAAGCAAATGTCATGTCTGAAGTATTTCACGTATAACTATAATAATTACTTTAAACTCTATCATTATATTAGATCTCAAAATAATTATATATATTTTATTTTTTAGGAAATAATAATCTCTAAAAATAATATAAAATTATATAGTAAATCTCATATAAGCGCATGTTTGTACCAAACTCGAATCTAAATATCTAACTAACTACAAATGTCAATAATCCTTAAAAGAGATCTCATGTCCCAAAAACTTCTTTATTAACTTCAGCATGTGAAAAGTTATGATAAAAATAACTTTTCAATAAAAATCTAAAAAATAACTGACTATACTAATTATATATATATTATATCTAGTTTGGACATAATACGATATTTAATATTTCTTATGATTTTCCTATAAGTAAAAGTATCAATGAATGTATCAAATCAAAAATGAAATTAATATATATATATATCAATAGAAATATTTGTTAAAGACAACCCGAAAGATTACCCATGCAAAAATATCAAGTGCATATATTTTTTGTGACAAGATGATACTCCTCATAGAACAAGTCATCACTATGCCAAATAAAATTTATCTTTCAATGTCATTCATTTGAAATTGTGTCCAAAAATAGTTCTTAAGTTAGAGCATTTCCAACAATGCTCTCTATTTTAGCGACTAAAAAATTATTTAAATATTATATTATCTATTTTAGCTATTTACTTTTTAAAGTTAACTCCAACAATATTATCTATTTTAACTATCCACCTCAATAAATTATAAATAACTTTTAAAGTTATTTATTTTGTAAATAATATTTAAAATATCATTTCATCACCAAAATGATTAAATTCAAAAGTTTAAATTTTGAAATTTTAAACATTAATTTTTACAATAGTCATATTTACAATGGTCATATTTGTGTGTGTGTGTGTGTATAATCTATTTATAAATCCAAGATCATAATTTGGTGTGATGCCGTGATGGTGTACACACAAACACACACAATTTTTTGATTCAATACTATTAAGATTTAATATTTCTAATTTTTAGAGGTAATAAGATATTAAATATCATAATAATTCAAAAATTAAAATTATTTGATTGAGAATAATATTGATATTATTGATTACCTTTGGCTTCCTATGCCTCCCAAAAGGGTTTTTGATTTTCTGCGCGATGAAAATTCTCAAATATAAGTATTGGGTCCGTGTGTTGCACTTGTCCTGTTGATGGCTCACATGTCGCACTTATCCTGGTCTGAGCTTCTGTTCCTAGTGGGATATTCTATCCAAAAAAGGAATTGTTCAAGAGATGGCACACATAGCCAATGGACGTGACATGGGCAATTGTGTGTCTCTTCTTCGAGTCAATGTGAGTTCGCTGCCTGGGTTTTTCTTCCACATGTTTGGATGCTAGACGTTAGTATTTTATGATGAGAGGATTTGTTTGAAGTAATCAAAGAAATTGCATTTTCGAGGTGTTGAAGTTGAATTCGTTCTTCTTCCCTGATGAAATAACTGGCAAATTTCTGCATCCACGCCATCGACAACTAAATTTCGAAGAGATTAATTCATTGCCAACGCATGCATTGCAGAGTGGAAATACAGGGCAGAGTAACATGCTGATACTTCAAGAGAGCTGCATCAATCAGACCGCATCCTTCGTAATCTATGCGCCGGTCGACATCGTTGCCATGAACATCATCCTCAGTGGTGGAGATCCTGATTACGTGGCTCTTTTCCCGTCCGGTTTCGCCATCCTTCCCGATGGGATCATGCCGTCTTGGAGATCGTAATCTCCTCGATTGATGCGTCTGGCGAGAAATGAAGACTCGTTATTTCTAGCGAGTGATTTGGGCAATATTTAAAATAGCAAGACAGGTGACAAGGCTGATGGAGTTCATTTTTGGAGAAATCCTCGATAAACTAGTTAAACGGATGTGTTTAGCGAGACTCTTGGAGATGCTCTTAAATTATTATAAACTCATTATCTCTTATAATCAGAATATTATTCACGTAGAAAACCAAAAACATAAATATGCTATTAAGATTTCTCCAAAAAAACAAAGAAAAATTAATAACACATGAGTAAAGTATAAATCAAACAAATAAATTCCTATGAAATCTCACAAATCAGACTCTAGGTGGTTACTTCAAGTCATACAACTCAAAGAACAAGTCATCACTATGCCAGGAAAATATTAGTCTTCCAAGATCATTCATTTTAAATTGTGTCCAAAAATAGTTCTTAAGTTAGAAGATTGTCAGCTCATTATCTCTTATCATCAAAATATCATTTATGCAGAAAATCAACAACATAAACATATTATCAAGATTCCTCCAAATAACAAAAAAAAAATTAATAACACACATGTAAAATGTAAACCAAAGAAATAAATACCTATGAAATCTCACAATTCAGACTGTGGGTGGCTACTTCAAGTCATACAACTCATCATCTCCTACACATGAATATATTATTCCATTAACACCTCCTCCTCAAGATCATTATAAAAAATATATATTTTTTATGTCTAGTTGATATATCCTCCACCTATGAGATGCTACAAGAAAAATAAAAATATATACTAATATCATTTTGAAAATTAGAGAATAAGTATCATAAAATTCCACACCAAATATTTACACGTATCCCATCACTACATGTCTTACCTTGAGATGATATATCTTCTCATATGAAACTATATCTACAGTAAACATTCATTTACAACCAACAATAAACTTTTTTACATATCATGATACTAGTTCTTAAATCTCATTAAAATAACAAAATAACATTTTGAATGAGATATAACCTCAAAAAAAAAAGATTCAAATATATAGTGCCATCAAAAGAAATAATAAAAAAATAAAATAAAATATAAAATAAGAAGACAACAAAATCTATAAAATTGAATACTTAGTACAACTCTTATATCTCTTTCAAAGAGTAATCAGAAAGGCAATATTAGAAATACTAGCTATAGAGTAATCTGGCTCATTGGTAACCTCATCTCTAGTTTGATTCGACTAAGCATATCTCTCTTTCCTAATATAAACTCCATATGGATAGTCAGATATCCTAGTTACTAACTCCATATGAGTTTGTTTTGGTGCAGACTCTTATAATACATCATTTTGGTTTGAATGAGATCGCCCTACTTGAGAATACCCATGTTCTCTGGACTCATTATAATATAACTTTTTTATATGTATTATGATTTCATAGGAATAATATCATACTCAATACCAACATGATTAATTATAACTGATGGATGACTCTTTCTACAAACTAATAGTCAAGGTATAGCTATAAGTAAGAGAATAAGATTAATGATATCACATACAACATTTAGATTCATTTTCTTCCTATACTCATTAAAGAATAAGTCATTATAAAAAAAATAATATATACACTCAGAAATATCTTATTAATTTTTAGGGAGAAATATTTATGTTTTCTTTGAAAATTACAAAATCCCAGGAAAAAAATATCTCAAGATACTAAAAGATAGTTTGCCCTATTCAAAATAATGATTGAAACAAACAAATAAATCTAAAAACCCTAAGACAAACTAAATAACATTTCTCTAAGATATAAGATCTAAAAGAATATAAATTGAGAAATAAAACATTCAATTAATTACATGTATTATGATTAAATCTACTTCTCCCCAAAGATTTTCAAAATATATGTTTCGGATAGGCTCTAAAAGAATAAATAAATCTAAGTCTTTCAAGTAGATGTATATTTTTTCATTTAATCACTTTATTTTGTTGGGATATATCGGCATGGGAAATCTGATGTATAATCTCATAAATCATATAATAAATCATAAATTAGTCTGACATCTATTCTAATATATTATCACTTTTTAATTTTCTAATATTTTTATCGAATTGAATTTTTAATATTTTATAAAATAACTAAAAAATAAAAACATAATTTATCACATAACAGATATACTTATGTATATCTCGAGCAACATTCAATAAATGTGATCAAATACTTAAATCTCACTCTGATCATATATCAACTAGATCATTATATGTTTGAATATATCAAATCAAATTAGTCATTACTCAAATCAAACAAATATATAGAATAAAAAATTAAAATAAACTTTTATAAGTAATATGTCTCATACTTTATAATCAAAATACTCTTAAAATTATTATAATATATTCTCAATTTAATTAAAATGAATGCTCAAACTATGAATGCACAAGTAATGAATCCATCTAAAAAAAGATTTTATCATGAAAAAAGAATATAAAATCCATCCTACGTAATTTCAAATAAAATCTTATTTATAATTTTTTGATCATGCAAATAAAGATCAATATAAATAAAAATTAAATCAAAATTAAGTTATCTATAAAGATAACTCATATGAAATAAATTAATTGAATAATTAAGAAAAAGCATGAAATATAAAAGGAATAATAATTTAAGCTGAATAATATTATAGCCAATAATATTTTAAAAATTTCTTATTTGCAACATTAATATTCCCAGAACAAAAAAAAAACTTAAAGAATAAAATATGATAATCAATAATATGAATATTTGCTCTTATAATTTAATGTTGCCTTAGGAATGAGTTTTTATATTTCTTTCAAATTAGTACCACAAAGTAGAGGTGTCAACCGGGCCGGGCCGGGCCAGCCCGGCACGAGAAAAAACCATGCCCGGGCCCATGCCGTGCCCGGGTCAGGCACGGGCCGTGACGTGCCATGCCTGGCCCGTTCCTGACCCGGCATGGTTCGGCCCGTGGCACGGCACACCGGCACGGGTTCGTCCCTTGCCGGTGTCACTCGAGCCTACTGCCTACAGGGCACAGGCTACCCCGCGAAAGACCCACGCCCCTCCAGCTAAAAAGACCGCGGGTCGGGTCTGATTGGACCCGACCCTCGGTCCCACTTCCACGAGGCCCGAAGCCCCGAAGCCCCGAACGGATCTAGATCCCCTATTCCCCCAACGGGAAAAAAAATAAAAAATAATAAAAAGATATATTTTCAGCCGTTGGATTCGCCTCCAACGGCTAGGGGGCAAAATCCAACGATCCTCATGATTCTGCCCCCTAAAAAATTAATAAAAATTCAAAAAATAAAAAAAATATCTTTTTTTATAAAAAATTAATATCTTTAATTTATAAATTATACCCCCCTCCCTTTAACATTTATGTTTTTCAAAAACATAAATTCTCTCAAATCATTCTATTTCTCTCTCAAAGATCTTGCTTCTCTCTCTTGGACCTCGGAATTTTGGCATTCGGCTTGGATTTTCGTGAATCTCGACTTGAGTTTTGAATATTAGAGCTTGACTGCGGTGCACCGTACACGTGACCGACCTCACTGCTTTTACAGGATAATTTATTTTACGATTTTTTTAACTCTCTCTCTATAGTTTCTCTCTCTAGACTAAAATTAAGAAAAATAAAAATCATAAAAAATGACAAATACAACTGAAACATATTTAAATTTAAAAAATAAAAATATTATACAAAGATCTGAGGCTGCTGAAACTTTGGTTTCTCCAGCCGTCTCAACTCAAACTTCTAAAAAATAAAAAACTAGGAGGACTTCTGTAGTTTGGACTCATTTTAATATAATAACACAAAAAAATATTAGGGATGAGGAACAAGAAATGACACGGTGCAAATATTGTATGGGACTTTTAACATGTAAGAGTTCGTTTGGGACTGGACACCTTAAAAGGCATACCGAATTATGCACCAAAAAACATGGACTATTAGATCCTAGACAAAACTAACTTGGCACTGCATTTTTTGAGATTGGATTGAGTTCAGTCTCAAAGTTTACTCTCTTCATATACTCCAGCGAGTTGGATAGGGACGGCATGGCCAGACTTATCACATTAATGGATCTTCTAATCAGATTTTCGGAAGATCCAATGGTAGTGCACATCATGCCGACATATTTTCAACCTGCCTATCGTAGGATTCCTAGGTCCACATCTAGGAATGACATACTAAAGATATATAAGATAGAAAAACAAAAAATAATTAAGGAATTTATGGCATATAGTGGAGTGGTGTCCGTGACGTCCGATATATGGATAAGTCACGATGAATCTTCTTATGCATGTCTCACCAGCCACAATGTAGATTCTAATTGGACAATCAATAAAAAAAATTTTAGGATTCTCTGAGATTCTCCATCCTCATGATGGCCCGGCCATTTTAGAGTGTATGATGAAAATCTTTAGGGAATATAAAATTCAAAATAAAATTTTTAGTATCATATTCGATAACACATCTAATAATGGAGTAGCGATCAATATGTTTGTTAGGAATATTAGAGACACACCATTAGGAGAGATATTTCATGTCAGATGTATGTGTCAAGTGATTAACCTAATTGTTCAAGTGGGTATGAAAGTGTGTTCCTCCGCGTTGGATAATATACGTAATGCACTAAAATATATTCGTGCTCCTCTCAGACAACAAGAGTTTGGTAGTCTCTGTTTGTCTACGAATCTTAAGAAGAAGAAATTCCAATCGGATGTGAGACATCGTTGAAATTACACGTACCTGATGTTAGAATCATGTGTTGGATACGAACACGTGATATCCAATTACGTCAATAGTAAGAGTGACGAACTTATTATTGACGACACTGACTGGGCTTCAGGAATTTCATTTATGAAATTCCTGAAGATATTTTATGACACGACGAACATGTGTTCGTCAGTTTATACGCCCACCACTTGCATTGCACTCCGGTGCATATACAACATTAGTAGCATGTTTAGAAAGTATCGAGCTGACCCGACACTTAGCCATATGGTTGCAGAGATGAAAACCAAGTACTTGAAGTACTAGTCCACAATTTTATCTCTTTATTGTCTCGTTGCATGCATGGTCCCTAGGGTTAAGGTGGAAGGGGTAGAAAACACCCTGACTTACATTTTCTCGTGCATGAACCTGGAAGACCCACATGAAGGGTTCATTCACGAGAAGTTGACTGACATGTTCACATACTACGATACTAGATATGATGGTGATAATAGTGAGACGGTGATTACGGACATTGATACCTTATTCGGAAATGATGATTTTTTCATTCAGCTAGCAAGGGAAAAACGTAGGGGTGGACCATCATATAGGAACGAGCAGTCTCGGTACTTAAATACCGATTACTGCTCGATCCTATCACATTCTGATACTAAGAATCTTGATTTATTACCGTGGTGGAAATCATATGAGTCCACATTTTCCGTGCTATCTAGGATGGCACGGGATCTACTGACTCCTCCAGTGTCAAGCATAGCATCAGAGTCTGCTTTTTCTATTGCGGTGAATGTGATTTTGGATAGGAGATCGAGATTACGTCCATATATGATTAAGACATTGACTTGTTTAAAGGATTGAAAGGATTTGAGGTTTAGCATCCATGATCGTGCTGGAGCTGGGATTGGGACTGGGACTGCAGTCACATCCACATCCATTACGATGGCGGAGGAGTTGATTGCCGATGATGATGATCCATATGATACTACTCTTGATGTTGCGGCTGATGATTCTCATGATATTCCGATTAACGATTGATGATGATCTACTGTTTTTTGTTTTCGATGTTTTTTTTATTGATTATACGCTTTGTTTGTATATTGTGTTGAAACTATAATTTGTTTTGTTCGGCCCTTCGGTTTCAAATGGATGATTGGTAATTTTTCATTTGTGTTGCTTATGTTTTTTTTTAATTTTTATTTTTACTAACATAATGTATTGATTTATTTTTTTTTTTAATTTTTCTTTTAAAAATTAATAACTTTATTATATAATTAATAATTATAATAAAAATTAAACTAATTTGATATTACAAAAAAAAATTTAAACTTTGTTTTTTTAATAAATTTTTAATTTTAACATTTTTAAAATTATAAATATATAATACTATACAATATCTAAAATTTTAAATATATTTTAATATTTTAAAAAAAAAATTCTGCCCCGAGCGGGCCTGACACGGCATGACACGACACGGCACGGCCTGTCGTGCCTTCGGGCCGTGCCGGGCTCGACTTTTTTAAACAGTGCCAGGCCGGGCACGATACGGTACAGTAACCGTGCCGTGCCAGTCCTGCACGAAAGCACGCTCGTGCTCCAAAAAAATGGGTCGTGCCGGCCCTGCCCAGCCCGTTTGACACCTCTATCACGAAGGTTAGACTCTCTTAGGAGGTGTTGGGCATCTCCACTGCAAGTCAAAGGACGCAGCCTCCACCATGACCACCTTTATTGTGCACACTTCTTCTACTGCATGCTTTTGCGTGCTTGCATCATGCAAGCACCCATGCAGCATTGTGCAACCACAGCATATGCCCACTAAACAAGCATATGCCCATTGCACGGGGACACTACTCTTCCACAATTCATTGTGCAAGCAGAAAAAAAAAATACTTATCTAACATCCTTTGATACCATGTAAAATCTTTAACTCAAATAAAAAAAAACATTTCAAAAAATACTTTATCTAAAAACATATATAAAAACTCTTATATATAGGCTAATATAATTAAGCCAGCTAATAAGTTACATACTCTCATCAAAGCAAAAGAAAGAGTAAAAAAAGAATATCAAATATCTCAATACATGTTATTGAATAGAAGACCTTTTGAATTAAAAAAAGGACTCAATCCATGAAGCCTCCTCTCAAAATGAGTTCCCCCACCCCCAAATCTATTGGAGCTACCTAACCTCCATACTTTTTAGAAAAAGCACTCCCATGCATTTAAGATAGATTCATACTAATTTCTTGGGATAATTTATTTCTTTTTATTTTCTGATTCTTATAAATGATCAATGTCTCTTGGAATTTAAATTTAATATTTCTACTAATTTTATTGCATGATAACAAAATGTATATATAAAATTAGAAATTCCACTAACTTTACGTCCAAATTTACATCTAAAATTTATATCAAAAAATCAAATATTAATATTTCCACCAACTTTATTGCATGATAACAAAATATTTAATGTATTTGCACAACAAAATATTTTTTTGAATTTTTCAAATCAAATGAATGAACTCTATAAAAAAAATATCAGCAGTAATATTTCAATATATATATATATATATATATATATATATTATAAACAAAATTTTTATAATGAATTTATATATATATATATATATATATATATATAATATTGAATATATATACAAAATTTATACATATGATATATAAATTCTGTATATATATAATTATATATATAATATATGTTAGTTATATATATAGATATATACTAAATCTATAATGAGGGGAAAATGAGTGTTTTTTCCCTCATATATATATAAAATATAATATTATATATATATATATATATATATATATATATATATATTGATCTATAATACAGAAAAATGAGTTCCGCATATATATGTATATATATACCTATAGATGAATGAGGTGAAAGTGAAACTCTCATCACCACAGCTGGAGATAGTTCCCTCATCACCACGGCCAGAGAATGTTCCCTAGTCACCAGACCACAGCCAGGTAATGTGCCCTAGTCACCACACCACAGCCAGGGAATGCGCCCCTCTCGGTGAAGGGTCACTAGAGAGGTACACATTTTTTACGAGGGACATTTAATTTTAAATGCCTCAAGGCAATTTTGAAGCACACTTTAGTATGCCTTTTTAAACTATGAACAATTCAAGGCATGTAATCATCAACTTTAAAATTGGAATATCACTAACTTTATATATAGATTCCACACACATCAAGACTAAGTATAGTAACAACCTATGTTGCACGGATACGCCTAGGAACTGCCGTGTCGCCGTGTCCACGTGGACACGGGTCGGACACGTGTCCGATACGCCACGTAGCGTATCGGATACGCGTCAGAGACATATCCGACTCGTTCGGAAACAATCATCGTTAACAACAGACGCGTCGTTTACCTACAGACGCATCGTTTACCTACATTATTTTAAAATACAGAATTTTAAATTATTTTAAAATACAGAATTTTAAATTATTTTAAAATACCTAATATTTATAATTAATAATTTTTATTTTTAATTTTATATTTTTTATCATGACATATCCTAGTCATATCCGTATCCTAGTTTTTTAGAATTTGCCGTGTCCCCGTATCCTACCGTGTCGTATCTCCGTGTCCGTATCCGTGTCCGTGCAACATAGGTAACAACAATACAACTTTCTTTTCATTCGGAACTAATCCAGACTAAGAACATCAATCCATGTTAAACAATGCATACCTCAGCTCTCTTGGACAGAAAACCAAGTACTCGTCACGGACATCATCAGTGACTTTCTGAAGTCGCCTAGTATCCTGATTCATCATTACCCATTTACTGAAACAAAATAATATTAAAAGATTGCTCTTGCCAACATAACTCAGTTTACAGAAAAAAAAATGTGCAGCTTAGTTATGAAGGTAAACCAGCATACGGCACCTTGTAGCTCTCCCAATAACCTGACCCCTTGCATAGTCTGTTAAGATCCAATCACGTCTGGTCCCAATTTTCCCCTCTCCTTGGCACCAAGTCTCAATTTCAACTACATCACTCCTGTTTCATGCATGATAGGCCACCAGAAAGAGCTACAATCAAATAAATTCAAAATCAACAATGCTAAAACAGCAAAACTCACCATGCTGGATAACTGTATATTTCGATGTGCATTCTGGCAGTCACCCATATGAGGTGCAACTTCCTCATGGTGTTTGTAGTGGCAAATCCATCTGTTGAAAAACCAAGACTTTGAGCATGATTGCACCCGACTTCCTGAGGTGTGGATTTGATATATCATCCAAACATAACAAAGATAAATATAAACACTAGAGTAGTGGCATGGCAGTGCATGTAAAAATATTTACATCATATGGCTTATTCTAGATTGTCATCCTTCTACCTGTAAAATAAATCACGAAATGATTTCCCTTTCAACTTACTCAGTCTTAAATCTTAATTTATTAATGTTAAGATAATTATTTTCCTAGGTGTATTTTCAGCTAGTCTACGCAAGCATGTCCTCATCATTGTCTAATAAACAAAAAATAAATAAATAAATAATCAAATTTTCTTACATAAATACATAATAAAGTATCATATATCTCTGAACTGATAAGCAAAGCACCTCTAATAAATTATTAATCCACTTGAGCTCACGTGTACCTGATGTTATAACTTTATACTCGACATCTCTATTAAAGCTCAAAATAACTATCTACCTCTAGAGATATCAAATGGGTCGGACGGTCAGGGCACGCCCATGGCACAATATGGTTCAGCCGTGCTTGGTCCCGGACTTTGCCACCCCATGGCATAGTTCATGCCGTGCTGAGTCAATGCGAGCCATGCCACATGCCGAGCTAGGTACGACTCACATGCCTGACCCGGTGTCACGGTCCACTAGCCCAGGGACCCAGGACAACTATGGGTCATAACCTGTGACCCAATGGTTAAGTTATTTTAAAAAAAAAATCAGTCAAGTAAGCCAAATCTTGCTGACATGGCCAATTGCAATTGCAATGCCACATAAGTCGGCTACCCATTACGCTTTCACGCAATGAATTTCCACAAGGACGGTCTGGCATGATCTGACACAACCCTGCACTCGACGGTGCCATCGTGCAATGATGGATCAGCTAAATGGTTCCCATGTCGTGCCTAACATGGCACGCGAATCATATTGTGCCATGTTTAGCATGGCATAGTGACATGGACATGCCTCTCTCAAATGGGCTGTGCCAGCATAATACCCATTTGACACCCTTATCTACCTCTTATTTATTTAAAAAACAAGACTAAATACAAAAAAAAATACAAACATGTAATGAATCTTCTTTCTACAATTGGTATTAGATTAGCTAGAATAAAATGTCACAATTTGGCTATACACATACTCTAAACATAATCACATATTCTATAAATTTTTTTCATATACCTGAAAATTTTAAATATTACATGTATATAAATATATCTAGAAAAATCTAAAAAATAATTAAATTTTAATTACTCCGTAAGTAATATCTAATCTAATTATTATCAGATAATTTAGTTTTCCTATAATCAGCTTATATTTACTAAAACCGATTGACAAACTGACAATTATAGATAAATTTACCAATGAATCAAGTGATAAGTCATGATGAATACATCCAGATATATTAAGTTTAAATAAAATATTTAAAATATATCTAGTCTAAAAAAAAAGATTATATTTCCAAAATATTTGGCTTCAATACCAAGAAAAAATTTCAAACATTGCAAATCATTTATTTAAAACTGAATTTATATAAATAATTTTAATTAGGATAGATCAATTAATCATCTCATGCAATCATAATATCATCAACATATATAATTAACATCATATATTTATCTCCTGATTCATATCAAAAAAACATAAATAATTTGACAGATATTTTTTAAGGCCAAAAGGACTAATTATCAAAGAAAATCAATTAAATCGAACCCTAAAAATTATTTTATACCATTAAAGATCTTTCACAATCAACAACATATTTATGCTTCCAAATTTTTGTCATTCTGAACTAGAGGTGTCAACGGGTCAGGCCAGACCGGCCTGGCCCAATTTTTGGCCGCTCAACCATGCTTCCATGCCGGACCAGGCACGGCATGATACAGTAACCGAATCATGCCTAGCTCGACGAAATTTCTTCAGGCCAAGCCCGACAATGCCCGTAGGCCCGGCCGATTGAAAAATCATGCCAGGTCTGGCCCATACAAGCAAGTTTTTAAATGCTAATAATTTTTTTTAAAGATGATATTATTTTATATATAATAATTTATGTATTCATTATTTAAAAAATTATAATTAGTTATTATACTTTAATTAATCATTTTATGTTTAAAAATTTTCTAATTTTAATTTAATACGTAATACTTTAAAAGTTTTTTTTAATATTAATTGTTAGTTATATTTACTTTTTAGTATTTACTATGTAATTAATGTTAGTTGTTTTTAGTACTTTATAATTAATAAATAAATATATCAGTGACTTTGTGTATGTGTATCAGACTATCAGATATCTGTGTAATTGTATTAAAAATTTAAATATGAATTAAAAAATATTATAACTTACATATAAAAAAAAATTTAAAACCAATGCAAAAAGAAAAAAAAAATAATATTTCAATTTAAACTTTCAAACATCACAATCAAAAATTAAATAAACACAAATGACAAAAACAAATACAATATAAATAAATATGAGTAAATCAAAATCAAAAATCAAAATCAAATATAACTATAAACAATGATTAAAATATCGATTTCTACGGATATATCGGTAATTGGATTTTACAGATATATCGGATATATCGAAAATATATCGGATATATCGAAGATATATCAGTATGTTTTTGTATATGAGCATCAATAAATAATAGATATATCGGTCTTGATAAATATATCGATACTTAGAATTTATAGATGTTTCAGAGATATATCGGTGGATATATCAGAAATTTTTATCATTAACTATAAGCATAAAGCATAACACTTAAGCATCATAATCGGGCAATCATCAACCATCAAACATCAATGTCAACAATCATCAATCGTCAATCATCATATCATTATCATCCTCAATATTAATATCCTTATCATTATATAGATCATTATCAGTAATCGATTTCTCTGCTTTTACTGCAGTCCAGCACGATCCTGGATGTCCAAACTCGAATCCTCCAAATCCTTCATTCATGTTAAAATATCAATAATATATAGACGTAATCTAAATCTTCTATCTGAAATCACTTTCACTGTAACAGAAAAAATAGACTTCGATATTATACTCTATACCGGATGAGTCAATAAGACCTATGACATCTTAGAAAGGACAGGAAAAGTGAATTCATATGATTTTCACCACTATAATATATCAAATTCTTAGTATCAGTATGTGATAGGATTGAGCTGTAATCAGTATCTAAGTATCAAGATAGCTCGCTCATATTCGACGGTTCACCCCATTGTTTCACCCTCGTTAACTGAATGGAAATGTCGTTGTATCCAAATATGGTATCCATGTCCATACTCGGAGTCTCACTACTACTACCACCATACCTAATATTATAATATGTAAAAAGCTCAGTCAACTTTTCGTGAATGAACCCTAGGATCCATGCAGGCAGCTAGATAATAAAGAGATGAAAAGTGTACCAGTACTTTAAATACTTGATTTCCATCTCTACAATCATATCGCTAAGTATCGGGTCATCTTGATACTTCCTAAACATGCAACTAATATTACATATGCACCTTATTGTAATGCAAGTCGTGAGAGTATAAACTGACGAACACATGTTCGTCATGCCATAAAAAATTTTTAGGAATTTCATAAATAAAATTCATGCAACCTAGTCAGTGTCGTCAATAATATGTTCATCACTCTTACTATTAACGTAGTCGGATATCACGTGTTCGTATCCAACACATGACTCTAAGATCATGTAAGTATAATTCCAACGGTATCTTACATCTAATTGAAATTTTTTCTTCTTAAGATTTGCAGACAGATATTTTAGTGAGACATGCGAATATATTTTAGCGAGTTACATATATTTTAGCGAATATATTATACTAAAAATTTTATTTTGAATTTTATATTCTCTATAAATCTTCATCATTCACTCAAAAATAATTAAATCATCATGATGATAAAGAATCTCAGATAATCCTAACATTTTTTTATTTAGAGTCTATTTTTAAATCTACATAGTAGACAGTGAGATATGTATAAGATACATCATCGTAACTAGTCCAGATATCAAATGTCATAGACACCACTCCACTATAATCTCTAAATTCATTAATTATTATTTACTTTTTAGAATATAATATTTTAGTATGTCGTTCCTAGATGTTGACCTTGGAATCATATGATATGCAGGCTTACAAAATATCTACATAATACTTACTACACTTGGATCCTCCAAAAAATATAATTAAAGGACACATTGTGGTGATAAATTTGATCATGTCCTCCCTTGCCAACTCATGGCAGTATATGAAATTGGTAAATTTTGAGACGGAACCAGATCCAGCCTCAAAAAACCTAACACTGAGTAAAATTTGCCTAGGATCTAATACAACATATTTTTTGATGCATAGCTAGGTATGCCTCTTAAGATACCCAGTCCTACACGAACTCTTACAACTTAAAATTTTCTTATAATATTTATATTGTGTCGATTCTTTGACGACACCCTTAAAATTTTTGTATTTTATTATATTAAAGTGAGTCCAAATACATGAAATCCTTCTAATTTTTTGTTTTTAGATATTTAGGTCAAGGCAACCGGAGAAATTAAAATTTCAACATCTTTAGGCCTTTGCGTAGAATTTTTATTTTCTAGATGTAAATTAATTTTATTTTTATTATTTAAATTACTCTTTATCATTTTTAAATTTTTTTTAGACTAGAGAGTAGAGTAGAGAGTGAGAAAAACTAGTTAAATTAACAGTTAACTAATAAAAAAATACAAAATACTCGTAAAGCATAAACTGAAACGCATATAGCCATATACTTTAGCTTTTTAAAATTCTCACAGGCCACAGCACACGCACCACAAATCCAAATATCAAAGCTAAGTTGCAAGTCCCAAAAAATCGTGCTGAAATCCCAAGAAAGAGAAAATTAGGAGGGAGAGAGAGAGAGAGAAGAGCAAGCTTTAAAAGCAAAAAAATGAGAAAGAATTAATTTATGTTTTTGAAAAACATAAATCTTAGAGAGAATGATGAGGGTTTTATAGATTAATAAAAAGATTTTTTTTTTAAAGTTGTTTTATGATTTTTTTAAATATTTAATAAATAATAAAGGGGCAGAATTCCTAAGGTCGTCGGATTCTGCCCCATAGCAGTTGAGGCAAAATCCAATGACTTAAAATTTAATTTTATAATTTTTTTTACCGTTTGGGTCGGTTCGACGGTCAAACCGACCCAAATGGTCCATTCCAAAAGCTTTGGCTTCTAGGATAGCCATTGGGGTGGACTCAAACTCTGACTCGAGTCGAAAAAGACCACGAGCCCAATTTCGAATCCGATGGAAAAATCAGATCCGTCTGGCCTTGATATATCAGTTCGGATCGGGGCATCGTACTAGCTAGGTCAGGGTGATTCTCCATTAGTGCTGAGAAGCCGTACCCATGGGCCTCGATACCGAGCCGTGATTGGCCCAACACGAGGCCCTATTGGCCTCAGCACGGCACAAGGCATTCCGTGAACAATCCCGGCATGGGCACAATCATGGGTACGAATTATTTTCGTGTCGTGTCGTGCCAGGCATGACCGAATCGTGATGTGCCTTGGGTCGGGCCGGGCCGAGAAAGCTCTGCCAATTTGACACCTCTATTCTAAACTTATTTAAAAAAAACTCATTGACACCATCAAATATATCTCTCCCATGATCATCCAAACTTCAATAAGGATATCAACGAGCTCTAGGACTTTTCTTGTCTTGATCTTTTTAATAACTTTCTTAACCTCTATGAGTTTTTGTTTTATCTATATATCTAAGATTATTTAGTTCTTTATCTCCCTCAATCTTCAAATTAAAATCCATAAACTTACTTAAAAGATCATCCCTCAATCTTCAAATCAAAATCCATAAACTTACTTAAAAGATCATAAAGATATATTTGTTTTCTCTCTTGGGCTTCATCCTTTAATAGGAACTAATTGTTTTCATATTTAATGTACCTTACATAATTAATGTCTATGCGCTTTTTCTATTTCATCCTATCAAACTTATATATATTATTATGATACAACACATTATATACTTTTAACTTAATTTCACTCATCACACATTTAGATTTCTTTTTTGTCTCGTTATATAATTTCATAGTATTTTCATTCTTACACTTATGTATTTCTTTAAACCAAACTCATTTCATTTTAATGATTTGTTAAACCTCAGGTTTACACTATTAGATTTTCCTATATGAATAAATATTTCTTTTAGATATACATAAAATATATCTAGATATTTTTTTTATAAAATGTATCAATTCTTTCCATATAGTATTCATTTCTACATCGAAGAATCAATTAACTTCATCATCTAACTTTTTTCCTAAAACATTATATCTTTACCTTAAAATTCCATCATTTGATTTTCAAACACCTATTTGAAGTCTTCTTATGATTATATTTTCTAAGACATAAATCTATGACAACTAATATATATTAGGTGGTTAGATTCTCACATGATATCATTTTATAATCTTTTTGACTTTACATAATATTTTATCTTCTCCTAATATAAAAAGAATCAATTTGGCTCCTATTAGAACCATTTTCAAATATAATTTTACAATCTTTTAACTATGCAAAATGTTCATTTATCTTCTTAAAGTATGTAATAGTTAGAAAAAAGATCATAAGTTAAAATAAAATCTAAAATTATTCATCTCATTTCATTTCTTTATTCAAAAATACATTTCTTCTATGATATCTCTAATAACACCCTATTATATACTCATACATGCCCATTTATATCATTTATTAATTTTTTTACCAAGTCTTACTTATAAAGCACATGCATTAATCACATAGATTTTTTTTGTGAATAAGTAATTCCTTTAGACGTACCTAAAATCTCTGCAAATATCAGTTTTATAAAATTAATCCTGTTTTTTTACATAGAATTCATATTTTTTTTCTTTAAGTTCCATCATTTAGTTTTTAGACATATTTGAAGTCTTCATATGATTATATTTTCTAAGACATGACTATTACGACTAATATTTATTAAGTGGTTAGATTTTGAGGTGCCAAATAGGCCAGACAATTCGAACAGGCCGGGCAATTCGGGTTGGTCCAGGAATGACTCGGAGCCCGACATGGTTCAGCGGTGTCTGGCCTAGCACAGTTTGAAACTATACTATAGGCCAAGCCGGGCCGACCCTTAGCAAGGTTCGTGCAGTGTCGGGCCGGCATGATCCATGCCTCGTGTCAGGCCAGGCATAGCCGAAGTATTTGGCCCGGAGGCATGGTATACTAGCTTGGGGACCCGGCTGAATTTTTTTAAAATTTAACTAGAAAAATTGGGTATAACCCAGCCCAACTCGACAAGTCCAAGCACGACCCGCATGAATCAAGTATGAGCCCGGCTGACAGGCCATGACGGGCACAGTACGGTGGCCATTGGGCCACCCAAATGGGTCAAGTCGGGCCAGCCCATCCCATTTAACACATCTTGTTAGATTCCCACAATATTATTTGTCATTTGAATTTGCATTATGTATTATCTAATGAGCAAAAAATATTTGGCTCCTATTAAAATTATTTTTGAAAGTCACTTTATAACCTTTTGATTATGCACAAATGCTCATCTCTCTTCTTAAGATAGATAATAATTATAAAAAAAGTATGTGCGCAATGTTTATCTCTTCTAATTTCATTCCTTTCTTAATATTCATATCTTTTATGATATATCTCATAGTCTCTATTATATATTCAAACATCTCATTTAAGTCTTCACAAATTATGAACTTTTATTTCACATAATATTACTTGTAGTAATTCATTCATATCATCCAAAAAAAAATTAATCACACCTAGAACTTTTTATCAACAAGACCCGACCCAGATATCCTCCCAGGACTCCCCGAGTGGTCCCACTTAGAGAAGTCTCACTGTACAATCTCTAGAAAATATCCAATTGAACCTCGCTTTAAGAAAGAAAATAAACGCATGCATTAATATAAAAAAAATCACGATAATAGCTCAGATCCACAACTGATTATCTTACCATAGGTCATAACCACAAACACACATAATAAATACTTATATAAAGTCAATACTAAAATCAAAACATTCAAAGAGTATTTGTGAATTTAAGGATACAAATAAAAATAAACAAGTCCAATAAAATAAAAACAAATAGATAAGATAGAATACTACAACTATTGCAGAAAGAGTGATGCAGAAGCTGATGCGAAGTAAGCCTACGAAATGTCTGGACCTAGGGAAGAGATTTAAAACAACAAAACGCAAGATGATCTCAATGAGTGGTATAAATTATAAGAAAAAATAATATTTTTATTTTCAAAAATTCTTTCTCCCAAAACCTCACTTCCACTCTTTTGTAAGGTTCCCCGTTTAAAATCATTTCACAAAATTCAAACTTATACCCAAATCAACAATATAAAAATCATGCTCAAAAATTTATCCGAAATTATTGTTAAAAAAATATAATCTAAATTTATTCATAATAGAAAAATTGAGCATAAAATAATCATGAAAATATAATAACCATAAATATTGAAATAGTTATAGCTTACTCAGAATCCAACGATGTATCATATCATATACCCATCATAAACTATGGGTTACCCCATCGCATGACCCTCAACATCGAAAGGTACCTTAGTAATAATAATAATAAATCATCGGATAAACATGACATCACAACCATGGAAATAATATATATAATTATTGGATGAAACCAACCACACAATACCATTGAAATAATATATATAACCGTTGAATAAAACCAATCTCATGACACCGTAGAAAAAATATATAACCATTGGATGAAACCAACCACTAGACACCGTGGCAAACTCAGTGCACTGTAACATAAATACTGAATCAAACCTCTGATACTATACGGTGCATTAATTTATAACAACTCATACAGTATCCTTACTCACATATACTTTTTCAACGATACTATATTATAAATTAAGTAATTATGAATTTTATTTTAACAACTCGATCAAATACATTGATGAATTACAATTCATCAATTCATGCCGAAATTGAAAAATATCATAATAAAAATATTCACCATAACTAATACTAAGCACATAAAACTTTAAAAATATTTAACATGCTTAAAATTATAAAAATTACAAAAATTCATTTCTGAACCAATAAATTTTCAAAGTGATTTAAAATTTCAATCTGTGTATCGAAATATTTAAAGCATTTAAACTACTCAAATTATAGATGCTCAATTCTACTCCCCTACAGATATTGTATTCAAGCTCAGCGTGAGTGTCTATAATATAATAAAAATATTATTTAGACTCCAATAACTAAACCAAAAATATTGGGATACCCCAAATATCTTAGAATAATTTTAAAACTATGAAACTAACTAAATTAGATTCCAACATGTCCAATTATACAGTGTGTTTTATAGACCCAATACTCAAAATTGAGGATTTTTATCTAGAGGCTAATTTTTTAAAATTGAACCTTTCAATAAATCATAAAAATATTCAATTTAACTAATCCAATTTCAATTTTGCCTAATTTATATAATTGGTATCCAATTTTAGTCCAAACCATTTAAGTAATTATCCTAAATGACCCAAAAATAAAAATCTAACCAAATGACATGCAAAATTTATAAACTTTATATCAACGAAAAGCCCAAGAGACAAGGAACACATCAATACCCTTACCTTGTTTCAAATATTATTGTGATGACCAAAAAACTCGATCCAACCTTCGTCAAAATTTATTTTCATCATCAAATGATGAGAAATCTAAAGAAAATGTCCATAAGAATAAATTCAAAGAGTCCAAAAATAGAAAGAGAGATCTATGGGTCAGCTTGAAATGACCAAAAAATGGTAAAATCCAGTTAAACCTAATTGTCCTGAAAATGGGTCGCAATGACCCAGTTCAAGATTCACGGATCTTGGAGAATTTGTCTAAGATTTTTGAGTTGAAAATGAGTGTTTTGAGGTCAGGGTTCTAGTTGACACGTAAAACTAAGTTTATAGAGAGTCTGAGATCATTTTAAGATAAAAACTAAAAACGATCATGAACACTGATAAAATACTGTTATTTGAACTTCCTAGGACCATAACTTTTTATCCGTAAGTCATATTTTGACGTTCAACCAATCTATGAACTCATATCAATGATACCTACGAAATGATATCTTATTCAACTCAAAATTATTCATTCTTGAAAAAATCAACTTAACCCAACCTATTAATTATTGGTCAAACTTGGTCAAACATATTAAAATTTTATATTATTTGATACGGGTCATTACAACCTACCCTCCTTAAAAAAATTCATCCTTAAAATTCATACCTATGTTATGGAAGAGATAAGGGTACTGGCTCCATTGGTCCTCCCGATCCCTGGTTACCTCTTCGACTATATGGTTTCTCCAAAGAACCTTCTCTAAGAATATTGTCTTGTTACAAAGCTCCTCTTCTCTGCCCAGAATCTGCACTGGCTGCTCCTCGTAGGATAGATCATCCCTCAGCTCAATCTTTGGTGTCTCCAATACATATGAAGGATCTGATATATACTCGGGTAGCATAGCAATATGAAAAATATTATAGACTCGAGAAAACTCTTCAAGTATGTATAATTTATAAGCCACTGGACCTATCCTTTCAGAAATCTCAAAAGATCCAATATAGTGAAGACTTAGTTTCTCGCTTCCCAAAGCATACCACATCCTTCCAAGGAGAAAGCTTTAAGAATACTCGATTTTTAACCTCAAATTCTAACCTTTTAGTCTCAACAAATGTTATGAGGCAAAATTCAGTGTGAAAAACAGTCTTGAATAGTGCTCAAGAGTAACATCTCCTAATCTCTCATATGTCCACTTCTTCCTTGCACTACCCCCTAGTAAAAAACCAGCTATCCTGACTCTATCTTCATCCGAACACTGCATACCTTGATCCTAAATCTTCTTTGTGTCATCTAGCCAGGATAAAGCCACCATGTGATCCATGGAACCATCAAAATCCACTGCTTCAAGTCTACGAGCCTAATCAATAGTAACACCAGTAAACTCACTCCTCTCGAGTGATCGAGCCAGACAGTCAATAAGATTCTCCTCATAAATAGGTGCATCTGAACTTTTCATCGAATCTTGGTTGGATATACGTCTACCTCTGTGCGCCATCAAGAAAAAAAATCATTCCAAAAATAAATGAAATATAATCAATTTCATAGAAAAGGCTAGAAAAAAAAATACTAAATGAGTTGCACAACAATATACAACCCTAGGGGATTTTAAAACCTAAACCTCTAATACCAAGCTGATAAGACCAGACACGGATACCCTCTTAAGACTCCCAAGGTGGTCCCACCTAGTGAAGTCCCACTGTATAATCTCTAGGGAATATAAATAGAACCTCACTTTAAGAAAGAAAGTACATACATGCATAAATTTAAAAAAAATCACAACAATAACTCAAATTCACAACTGACTTATCTTACCATAAGTAATAACCACAAACACACATAAAGACTTATATAAAGTCAATACTAAGATCGGAGCATTCAAAAAGTATGAATTTAGAGTTACAAATAAAAATAAATACGTTCAATTAAATAAAAATAGATAGATAAGATAGAATATTATAAGTGTCATAAAAAGAGTGATGCAGAAACTGACGCGAGGTAGATCTCTACGAAATGTCTGGACCTAGGGAACAGATTTAAAATAATAAAATATGAGATTATAAATCTTAGTAAAAAGTATAAATTATAAGAAACAATGATATTTTTATTTTCAAAAATTCATTCTCCCAAAATCTCACTTTCACTCTTTTGCAAGGTTCCCCATTTAAAATCATTTTACAAAACTCAAACTTATACCCAAATCAACAATATGAAAATCATGCTCAAAAATTTAATCAAAAATATTGTTAAAAAATATAACCTAAATTTATTCATAACATAAAAATTGAACATTAAATAATCATGAAAATACAATAACCATAAATATTGGAATGGTAATAGTTTACTTAAAAACCAATGATGTATCATACCAATACTCATAATAAACCATGGGTTACCCCACCTCACGACCCTCAACATTGAAAGGTGTAATAACAATAATAATAATAATAATAATAATAAATCATCAGATAAACTTAACCTCATTACCATAAAAATAATATATAACCATTTGATAAAACCAACCTCAAAATACCGTGGACATAATATATATAGCCATTGGATGAAACCAACCTCAAGATACCGTGAACATAATATATATAACCATTAGATGAAACCAACCTCGCGATACCGTAAAAATAATATATATAATCATTGAATGAAACCAACCTCACAACACCATAAAAATAATATATAACTGTTGAATGAAACCAACCTCATGACACCGTATCAAACTCAGTGCAATGTAACATAAATACTAAATCAAACCTCTGATACGATATGGTACATCAATTTATAACTACTCATACAATATCCTTACTCACATGTATTTTTTCAATGATATTATATTATAAATTAAGAATTTATGAATTAAATTTTAATAACTCAATCAAATATATTGATACATTTCAATTTATCAATTCATGTCGAAATAAAAAAATATTATAATAAAACTATTCATCATAACCAATTTTAAGCACATAAAACTTTAAAAATATTTAACATACTTAAAATCATGAAAATCTCAAAAATTCATTTCTTAAACCAATAAATTTTCAAAGTGATTTAAAATTTCAATCCATGTGCCAAAATATGTAAAACATATAAACCACTCACAGACTACAAATACTCAATCATGCTGCCCTGCAGGATCGTTTTCATGCTCAGCATGAGTGCTTGTAATATAATAAAAATATTATTTAGACTCCAATAACTAAATCAGAGATATTGGAATGCCCCAAATATCTTAAAATAATTTTTTAGAACTATGAAACTATCTAAATCAAATTCCAATATGTCCAATTATATAGTGTGCCCTATCGACCTAGTACCCAAAATTAAGAATTTTACCTAGAGGCTAATTTTTTTGAAATTGAACCTTCTAATAAATAATAAAAATACCATATTTCATTAATACAACTTCAATTTTATCTAATTTGACTAATTGGTATCCAATTCCAGTCCAAACTATTTCGATAATTATCCTAAATAACCCAAAAATAAAAAACTAACTAAATGATATTCAAAATTTATAAACTTAATATCAACAAAAAACCCAAGAGACAAGGAACAAAGCAGTACCCTTACCTTGGTCCAAAAATTGTTATGGTGGTCAAAAAACCTGATCCAACCATCGACCAAATTTATTTTTATCATATCTTTCAAATAGTGAGAAATCTAAAGAAAGTGACCATGAAAATAAATTCAAAAGGTCCAAAAATAGAGGGAGAGAGCTATGGGTCAGCCTGAAATGACCAAAAAATGATAAAATCTAGCTAAACCTAATTGGCCTGAAAATGGGTCGAAAGGACTCAGTTCGGGATCCATAGGTCATAGAAAATTTTTCTAGGATTTTTGAGCTGAAAATGAGTATTTTGAGACTGATTCTATTTGGCATGTAAAACTATGTTAATATAGAACCTAGGATCATTTTCAGGTAAAAACTAAGAACAATCATGGACACTGATAAAATACTATTGTTTAAACTTCCCAGGGTCATAACTCTTTATTCGTAAGTCAAATTTTGATGTTCAACCCATCTATGAACTCGTATCAACGAGACCTATAATTTGACATCTCATTCAACCCAAAATTATTCATCCTTTAAAAAGTTAACTTGCCCCGCCTTTTAATTATTGGTCAAATTTAGTCAAACATATTAAAAACTTATATTATTTAGTATAGATCATTACATTATCTGATACTATTTTGATTGTCATAAGCAAATCACTAATACTCTAGATATCAACAATTTTTATCTTCAAAATCTTCATTCATAATCTTATATCATTCATTAACCTATTAAATTGGGCTACATCTTTACCCGCACTCATCCAAGAAAGTGTGAGAATCAAGCAGCATCACAATGCCCTTACCAAGCCATTACGTGTGAATAATATAGTATATTACTTAAAACAAGCACCTTCCTAGCATTAGCACAGGCATAATTCGAGATTCATAATAAATTTATAAAAAATTTATCAATGTTGATTGTCTATCTGATGTCACTCTCCTCCTTTATCAAAGCTTGGGACCAATAATGTAAGAATAATTCACATAAGCGATGAAATAAAAATTTATCTTAAAAATAAAAATCTATCTTAAAAATAATAATAATAATAATAATAATACTAACAATACTTCACATAACTTATTATCTATCTCACTCTTCCATTTAATCTTTTATAAATATCTTATATTAATATTTTTATATTTTGGAATATTAATTAACTCTTTATTGTTATCATTCAATAACTCAATATTCAAAAAATATATCATAAACATATTAACTTGGGCTACTTCTTTACCCACACTCATCCAAAATAGTTTGGGAATCCATACATTTTTTATATTATAATCAAGCAGCATCACAACATCGTTACCAAGCCATTACACTCAAATAATATACTATATTACATAAAACATGCATCTTCCTAGCATTAGAACATGCATAATTCAAGATTCATAATAAATTTGTGAAAATTTTAGCAAGGTTGATATCTATCTAATACAACTCTCCTCCTTTATAAAAGCTTGTGACCAACAACAAAAGAATAATACAAACAGGTAGTGAACTAAAATTTTATCTTAAATAAAGAAAGAATTAATAATAATAATAATAATAATAATAATAAACAAATACACATGAATGTATATATATAGCATTTCTAAAAAATATTTCATTAAAATAAACTCTAGCAAACTCAACAATTTTCAAAGATGAAGTTTAAACTAGATCATGCGCATGATGAAACACAATACAATAACCACAAAAAGTTGTATTGGATCCAAAGTAAACCTCAAGACAAAATGCACAAGAAAACTTTTCCCTAGGATTATCTATGCAAAGAAGAGATTAGTTGAATTGAGAATTTAGCAAGAAACATTAATTTCCTCTGCAATTGATTCATATTTTCTCACATGTATGTTTTTACTTTTTTGTCAATAGTTAACCTTGCCATGCTCTTGTCTTTAAAATTATTTTTCTTCCTTGAGATCAAAAACAAATATGTCAATTAGAATTGAGTTTTTTCTCAACACTCACATTCTTTTTAAATGGTGGAAAAAAAGTGTACCAATGTTAGACCAATAAATAAATCATTTACAATGGTTTGAAAACATATAATAATTAATTAAATTAACAATGCCCATTAAATAATAGAAATAAACAAAAATTAAAAAAATTAATTAATATTTCAACAATTTATATAAAATAAATAAATACATAAATATATTAAAATATTTTTTTGAACTTGAATCTTAATTCAACATCAATATCTTAAACATTATTATTTGATTAGAAAACTAATTTTTCAAAATTTTCTATAAATTATTTTTTAAAAAATTAAAATCTAATATTTTCATCTTCACAATTCTTCAAATATATAAAATCTTCAGATATATATGTTATAATAATTACCTATCTATTTATAATTATATTCATAATAATAAAATAAAATAGATTATAATATTATAGTAAATACCAATAAGAATAATAAATCACATATTATTTTAGATAGCGTAAAAAATATAAATTTATAAAATATTTTATCACTTCATTATATCAAGATTTTATAATTCATTATGTGATAGGTATAAGCAATAATCAATACTCACGGATGGGTCGGCTCATCGCTTTCAATTAACTAATTATATAAATAATAGATCATTTCCAAATAAAAATAGAGCTATAATACTTAGAGATACACAATCATATATATTTTTAAAATATTTATATAAATTATTCAATCATCATTCATTCATATAAAGATTATATTTTAATATGATAAAATATACAATAATCAAAGAATGATAAGTCTTAAGTTTGAGCATCATTTGATAAGGCTTCTCTGATTTTCAATGATAAAAATGTTGAGATATAAATTTCTCATAAGCTTAATGCTAAGGCACGAGCCTTAAGCACTAGGTATAGCCTATTTTTATTTAATAACTAGCATGGTATAAATATAATGTTTATACTAATAACTATGAAATTTAAAATATTTTTAGGCATTCAATCTTGGTCTTTATATACATATCAATATCTAAACATAAGCTGGTGAAGTAATCATTCAACATTTTAAATTTTGACATAACTACATATATTTAATAAAAAAAAATTATTTCATATATTAAATATATATCTACTTGTTATACAAGATATATGAGAATATATTTAGAAACACATTAATAATATCATAAGAACTCTCAAGAATTAAAAAAAAATTAATATCTAAATCACTTAAAATTATTATAATTTTATTAATCATACAATTGATAAAAATTTATAAAATTTGATAAAATATTTTAATATTCTACATAACATTTTAAAATTAAGTAAATAAATTTTAACAATATTAAATACCAAAATAGAATTCTTTTTTTAACCTATTAATTTACATAAAATACAAAAATCTTAAAATTTATTAGATAAATAAAAAAATTATAAAAAATCAAATAATCTTTAAAGAGAAAGATAGTAATTCAAACTATCTTGTAATATTATATTAATTATATATTTACATGGCAAACACATCTTACATAAAATATTTCACTAAATAAAATTTATTTTATTATTTTTATAGATAAATTATGACCTTGTTATTTATTATATTATCAAAGTAATACTACAATAATATTTTGTATATCAAATTTTTGGAAATACTTATCATAACAGCATATATATCATATTCATCAAGAGAATAACATAATTAATCAAAACTTAATATTTTACTTTTAATGGACAATTTGAATGAGTATAATACCACTAAAATTTTTAATTAATATTTTTTTAATTAAAAAATTATTATTTTAATTAATTCATGTATTTGAGATACAACTATAATACCACTATAATTTTAAAATTTTTTAATTATTAGTTATTTTTATAATATTTTATTATATTAATATAAAAACTATCATAAAAATCTCATAATAAGATGATTGGACATACTTCTATATAAAACTTATAAATCTTGGATTTTCTCTAAATTTTATTAAATCTCATATTAGTTATAATTTTAGTTAATATTTTGCTTATAAAGCATTGATTATATACAAAAAACATCATCAAAGAGGAATAGAATTCACTTTCAGTTAAACCTCACTAGAATTATCTAACATCTAATACATCATATTTTTTGATATATTATTTGATATATCTTCTAAAATGACCTATGTCACCACTAAACTCACAACTATATACTTTTTTATAATATTTACATCACAATTACCCAGGGTCATTGAAGTGATTACATACTATTGATACATACCTATTAAGCCAAGATTTTTTCTTATTTATTATTTGGGAGACACGCATATACTATAAGAGATTAGAGTTTTTTCATCATAAAAAATAGTAAATTTATTACATATATAAAGTTTAGGATTTCCAACATTTATGTGATTGGGATTCATTTTTTATTTTAGAAGAAAATAAATTAGGAAAATAGAAATCAATAAAAAAATATACTTCAACCTTGAACCTGGTGATGTTGACAACTAATATTACAACATACTAAATATCTTTAAATTAAAAAATTATAACAAACTAAAATTTATAAATAGAAAAAAGATAGAATAGGTAATTAAAAAAAATTATATGAGAAATAATTAAAATTAGTTATATTTATAGAGATTTTTAAGAAATAAAAATAAACAATATATATATATACACATTACACACAAATATATTGATTTTTTGGGGGGTTTTAGCCATTGATGATGACTAAAAATTATCAACAAGTGAAGAATCATTTTATTTTTTTAAAACAAATAGATGACTAATCACGAATCATAAGTCATTGGTCATAGGTCAGGGAGCATAAGTCGTTGCCCACGGCCCACAGGCCACAGGCCATAGGCCACAAGTCAAACATTCCATATAGAAACATGTTTTCATTTTATAATCTCATAGAAACAAGATATGATATTGGGAATAAAAAAAACAGCCACGTGCAAAACAATCATGTATGCTATTGTAGATTTTGGAAATAATTTCAATGAAAATTGGCAAGGGCCAAAGAGTTACATTTCAGTAGTACAATCATCAAGATTTCATTTCAAAATAAGCCATCAAAAATACTTTAAAAAATCCAATAGTCAGCACGCACATGTAAAAGTCCTCCCATGAATATCTTCACCAACCTTGTAACATTTTGAGTATTCTAGCAAATGATAGACATAAATGGTTCACAGTCCATATAATTTTAGCGGCACCAACATTTACACCTCCCACCCACCATAACTCCTAAGGAAGTGAAAGGAACATTAGCAAGGGTAAATAGAGATCTGGTGATAACTGCCCACAATGTGCGATTTTTCTCTCAGCGTGTCATCACCTCGCATGTAACATTGACCTCCTGAGTAGGATCATGGTATGGTGATTAAAATTATGAAACTATATTTCACCTTTGAGAGGATTAATCCATGGAAAGCATAAATATGAAGGATCAGCATTTTCGGGAAAAGAACCCATAAATAGTTGATGATTAAAAACACACGAAACTACGTTCATTATAAACATGTAGATTGCATCATTAAGAAACACAGACTTGTCTCTAACCTGCAGTAAATTAGCAATTGTTTCTATGGTGGCAGTTCTGTTAATCCCGACCTCATAGCTCCTCACTATAAACTTCTCCTTATACGAAAGCCCGTCCTCCGTCAAGCTTCCGACCCGGAACCAATCTGCCGAGCTCTGGGATTCAGATTCTTCGTGAATCGTGGGGACATCAGGAAGGACTGCCCTAAGGGCACTTCTAACAGGTTTGTAAGATAAAGAGGCGAAACTCAGCCTGGGAGTGGGCGGCTGACCGGCCCTTCCATCGGCCAAGTGGCCCAGGAAAGCATATTGTGATGCTATGGCTCCGATTTGTTCCATGATGATGCAGAAGAGCTGCAACACTGAATGGAGCAGATGCGTGCGTGGCACTTCGATGATACCGAGAATGTTACAGTATCAATTCTGAAAAATAGAGATTTTGAGAAATGGGGAAAAGCGATGATATCGGGACAGGACTAAAACATGCAACCGCCTACAGAATGCCAAGTCTTTTGCCATTTAAATCTCTTCTGTCTTGTCATTTGCAAAGTGGCAGTATGTACAGCGGGACAATGAAGGCTGGAGAAGTGCCCCCTTGTGGCCCGCCGCATGTTGGACAACAAAGAATATGAACCATGTCCGTCCAACGATAACAATTAGAGTTGCGTCTTGCGTACCAAACTGGCAATAGGCAATAAACAATTAATACATGAATTTTTTTTATAAAAATTATGTGGCAGAGTTTAATAATTAATACGCCATGATATAAAAATTTTCCAATTATTTACCAACAAAAATTATGTGGCAGAGTTTAAAAATTATGTTTGGATAATGATATCCGATATCCTAATCAAAAAATATTGACAAACAAAAAAAATGATATTTTAATAATTAATACACCATGATATAAAATTTTATGTTTTTATAAATTACAAAATCTATAAATTATAAACCTAAAAAGCTATCCTCACCATCTATATGTCATCATAAAAAAAATGATTTTATTTCAAAAATTAATTTTTGAATAATTTTCAAAAATGTTGTATTCGAAGTTTATTAAAAACATTAACTTTCATTTTTTTTTCAAAAACTGATATATATATATATATATACATATATTATTTTTATTTTTATTTATATTTATATTTATTTACATATATTCAGATATATACATATATGTGCATGTGTATATTTGTATGTGTTTGTTTATATATAAATATATATTAGTTTTTTTATCCCCTACTTTTTCTTCTCTCTAATTCCAAAATATATTAACATTTGACTCTTATATGAGTCTTATATATATATATATATAGTTTTATTCACAAGTTTATACACACACACACACACACATGTGTATGTGTGTGTGAGTTTTTTTTAATCACTTTGTTTTTTTATACTAACATGTATAGTTTTGAGTTTACAACGTATAGTGTACAAAAACATAATGCATTCATTATGAAAAAATCACTTGTTTATATATATTTTTTTGTTAGGGTACCATGCAAAACATAATGTACTCATTCAAATTTAGGGTGTTAAAAAAATATGAAAAACTATATTAAAGTACCCTAAAATTAAATTGTTTATTAAAAAGTCTCATCTCTAAAAATTTTTTAGAAAAAGGGTACAAAAACAAAAAAAAAAATCACTTGGTTTAGTGATGAAATTGCGAAAATACCCCCACACATTAAAAATCATAAATATAAATAGTATTACCACATATAGTATTTACATATACAATTTACCATATACATATAATATTTAGCATATATGTAATGATCACAATGAAAAAAAAGCATAAAATTTAATATTAACTTGATATGCAACATAAAATGACTACATATATATATTTTATGCATATGCCAAATGTTATATGTATATGCTAAAAATTATATGTATTTAAATGTTGTAGATGTATACTAATATGTGTGTGTGTGTGTGTGTTTAGACGCATAAATATATACAAACATTCATACATTTATATAGATGTTATGCTTCTATAAAAATGTAAATAATATTTTTGTAAACATTGTACATGATGTAAGTAGTATTTTAAAAAATTGTTTATGATTTTTTATGTTAGTGTATTTTCATAATTTTGGTATTGAAACATAAATTATTTTTTTAAGTGTTATATTTATATGGTATATTTTTTAAAAAGAGAGCTTTGTGTTCAAGTGCATCAAACATAATATTATTATGTTTTAAAAGACTGAAACACATTAATCTAATTTTGTCCCCATAATTTTTTTTAAGTTTAAATCTAAAATAATGGTTTTCAAATTTAAAAATCATTATTTCAAATTGAGATACTACTGTTTGATATGAAAATCAATTTACTAAAAAATGTCGAAAATTAATTTCCAAAAAAATGAGAATCACTTTTAATATTGAAAATTGATTTTCCAAAAAAAAAAAAAAGAGAACTGATTTTCTATACGAAAAGTAATTTCCAAAAAATATAAACTACTTTTTCATATAAAAAAATGGTTTCGAAAAATGAGAATTGATTTTCAATTTTTTTAATCAAAACTTATATATATATGTTTATGTTAGAAGTATTTTCATTATTTTGGTATCTAAACATAATTATTTTTTTGTTTTGTTACCTCTTTTCTAAATATTTATAAGAGTGTGACTTTTTAACAAATATTTTCATTTTAGAATACTTTTATATTATTTTTCAAAAAAATATTACGTGTTTAGGTGTATTAAATTACATAATTAATGTAAAATATATCTATATCTATGGATATAGGAGAGCGAGAGATATAGGAGAAACATGGAAGAGATTTCTTTTTCTTTCAAGTATATTATGACTCATACAAATGCTCCCTATTTATAGTGCACAATACATGAATACATATTAAATGTATAAATGAATACATATTAATCAATGCCAATTAATACACATTAATCTATGAATAATAAGAGTCACGAGAATATCAATAGTCAATAGATTAATATAGTTTATGGATATCCATAATATTGTTCATAATAGTGTCCCTTGGATGTCCATGATATTGCCTCATTAAAAACCTTACCAGAAAAACCCAGTAAAACAAAACCATGGTAAAGGGAAAAAGACTACAATATAAAATATTTACTTCCCCTCTTCTCAATATCACTTTAAATCTTTGAGCATGCGCATTTCAAAACTTTGAACTAATCTTTCAAATGTTGCAGTAGGTAGAGCCTTGGTGAATAAAATTACTAGATTATTAGTTGAACGAATTGATTGAATATCAATATCACCCTTCTTTTGTAGATCATGAGTGAAAAAGAATTTTGGTGATATATATTTTCTTTTGTCCCCTTTAAAGTACCCATTTTTTAATTGAACAATACATGTAACATTATTTTCATACAAGGTCGTCGGGACCTCCTTGCTAAAAGATAAACCACATGACTCTCGAATATGATATATAACAAATTTTAACCAAAAATATTACTGACTTGCTTCATTAATTACTAAGATCTCTACATGATTAGAAGATGTGGTGATGGCTATTTATTTCGTAGAACACCATGAAATGGCTGTATCACCACATGTGAACAAATATATCATTTTTGATTGAGTATTATGAGGGTCAGACATATATCTCACATCTGCATAACTAATTAATTCTAATTTGGGTACATTGGGATAAAATAGGCTCATATCTATCGTACCTCGAAGATACTTCACTATATGTTTAATTCCATTCCAATGTCTTGTTGTTGGACAATAACTATATTTTGCCAACAAATTTATAGAAAATAATATATTAGGTTGTGTAACACTTGTAAGAAATATTAGTGCTCCAATAGCACTAAGATATGGTACTTCATGACCGAGAAGCTTTTCATCATCCAACTGATGTCGAAAATGATTTTTATTCATATCTAATGACCTTACAACCATTGGAGTGCTAAATGGATCGGCATCATCCAAATAGAATTGTTTCAACACCTTTGATATATAAGCTGATTGATGAACAAAAATTTCATTCTCTAAGTGTTCAATCCATAAACCAAGACAGAGTTTTGTTTTTCCAAGATTTTTCATCTCAAATTCTTTCTTTAAGTTGCCTACTACTTCTGAAAGCTCGTTCGTAATTCAAATAATATTCATGTCATCAGCATAAATTACAATTATAACAAACTCAAATCCATATCTCTTAATAAATACACATGGGCAAAGGGGATCTTTCTTATACCCTTTTTGCAATAAATATTCACTAAGACGATTATACCACATGCATCCAAATTACTTCAACCCATATAGAGATCTACATAATTTTATCGAGTAAAGTTCTCGAGGACCTAAATTATGTGTTGCATGAAATTTTAATCATTTTGGGATTTTCATATAAATATCAATGTCAAGTGGTCCATATAAATAAGTCTTAACTACATTTATTAAATACATACCAAGTTTTTCATATATTATTAGGCTAATTAAATATTGAAAAGTAGTTGCATCCACTACAAAGGAATACATCTCTTTATAATCAATGTTAGGTATTTGAAAGAATCCTTGTGCAACTAATCACGCCTTATATTTGACAATTTTATTTGTCACATCTTGTTTTCGTACAAATACTCATTTGTCCTACAGGTTTGACACAATCAGATGTACGTATAATAGGACCAAAAACTTTGTGTTTTGAAAGAGAATTCAATTCTGCTTCAAGTGCATCATTCCATTTTGGCCAATCATCTATCTGTCTACATTCCTTGACATACTTTGGCTCAATGTCCTTATTATCATTAACAATATTGAGTGTCACATTATAGAAAAATATATCATCGATGTTAATTTTATTTTGATTCTACCTTTGGCTAGTTGTGACATAGTTTATCAAGATCTCTTGATTGTCATAAGTTTCAGGTACCTGAATTTCTTTTAGAATTACAACTGAGGACTCTTCTAGAGCCATCAATTCATCAACTTGATCTTTTAATCCTTTTCTTTTATAAGGATTTTTATCTTTGGAACCAACTGGTCGACCACGTTTCACTGATGCTTTAGGTTCATTAGCAATAGATTATCTGACATGAACATCAATTCTAACTGGAGCATTAGCAGCTGGTGTGTAGGATATAGTTACTCTATTCGGATTAGTAAATGCATCTTGCAATTGATTTACTAAATTTTACAAATGAATAATCTTTTGAACTTCCAGTTCACATTCCTTTATGTAAAGGTCAAGATGAGACAATGATAATTGATTCCAACTATTTATTTTCTTTCTTTAAAGTTGGAAAATCTGATTCATCAAAATGACAATCAGCAAAATGAGCCGTAAATAAATCTTCAGTTGATTGCACTAAATATTTGATTATCGATAGAGATTCATATCCAACATATATTCCCAATCTTCTCTGGGGATCCATCTTAGTGTATTGTGGTGGAGTAATCAAAATATATATCACATACCCAAAAATCTTTAAGTGTGAAATATTTGGTTCTCCACCAAAAACCAATTGTAAAGGAGAAAACTCATGATAATTTGTTGGTCTAATATGAATCAGTACTGTTGCATGCAAAATAGCATGGCCCTAAATAGAAGTTTGGAGCTTCATCCTCATTAGTAATGGCCTTGTAATCAATTGAAGGTATTTAATAAATGATTCTGCAAGACTATTTTGTGGATAAATATTTGCAACAGTATGTTCAATAGTTATTCCAATATACATGCAATAATCATTAAAAGCTTAGAAAGTAAATTCTCCAACATTGTCAAAACGAATTGACTTAATCAGATAATATAGAAAATGAGCCCATAACCAAATTATTTGAGCAAGCAATCTAGCAAATGTTTGGTTACGTATTGATAACAAACATACATGTAACCATCTCATTGATGCATCAATCAGAATTATAAAATATCGAAATGATCTACATGATTGATGAATAGACCCACATATATCACCTTATAATTAATTTCCTTATAATTAATGAATTATATTGTTGCAAAAATGCTAGGAGTTCAATCCTTATTTTTGTTGGTGATGACCTTACAATTAATTTCCCTTGAGAACAATTAGCACACGAGGGTTCATTGAACAGAAAAATCTTTTGATTTTTTAGTGAATGCCTACTTGAATATTTAATGATTCTCCGCATCATTATAAATCCAGGATGTCCCAATCGGTCATGCCAAATAATAAAATTATTTTCATCAGTAAACTTCTAGCTTACTATGGCATGTGCCTCCAATTGTGCTTATGTTTGTATAGTACAAACTAGAGAAAAAACGAGTAATTTTTCCAATATATTTTTCTTACCAGATACAATGTTGGTCATATATAAATGCTTAGTGTTGTCTTTATTCGTAGTCTCAATATGATATCCATTTCGTCGTATATGTTTAAAACTCAATAACTTTCTTTGATTGTAGAATATAATATATCATCAATATGAATTTTTGTTCCTACGGGTAATAATATATTAGCTCTTCTGAAGCCCTCAATCAATTTTGTACTACCCGGTATTTTATTTATATTTGATCCTTGCATTATTAAAAAGAAAAAGAATTTCTTATCCTTAAGTATAGTATGCATTGATGCACTATCTGTGAGATACATATCATTCTCAACAATTGAGGATTCTACCAGATGAGTTTCCATATTCTTCAATATATCTTTTGAAAATCTAATAAAACTTTATGCTAATAATGTATTATGAAATAGAAGAAAAATAGAGTGAGAGATATAGTAGAAATAGGGGAATGATTTTTTATTCCTTCAAGTGTAATGTGACTCAAAAAGGCTTCCTATTTATAGGGTTTAATACATGAATACATATTAAATGTACCAATGAATACATTTAATCAATGTCAATTAATATACAATAATATATGAATAATAAGAGTTACAAGAATATCAATAGTCAAGAGATTAATAAAGAGTTTATGGACATCCATAATATTGTTCATAATAATATTTTCATTTTAGGATACTTTAATAAGTGTATAAATATATTAAATTACATTATTAATGTAAAGTATATCTATATCTATGGAGGGTTTTATATGTCTTGGTGCACTAGTTATAATTTTTTTTAAAAAGAGAGATTTGTATTTAAGTGTATCAAACATAAAATAATTAATTTTTTTTTCAAAATAAAAAATTTATACACCAAAATCATAAAATATTATGTTTTTGTTATGTTGAAATGCATCGATCCAATTTTAGTACACTGGTGAGTTTTTTTTACATTCAAATTTAAAATAATGATTTTTGAATATGAAAACCATTATTTTAAATTCAGAAACTATTATTTAATTCGAAAATCAATTTACTAAAAATTTGTCGAAAAGTAATTTCCACAAAAAATGAGAACCAATTTTCTAAATGAAAAGTTATTTCCAAAAAATTGAGAACGAATTTTCAATACTAAAAGTTGTTTTTTAAAAATATAATTGGATTTCTAATAAAAAATGATTTACAAAAATATAAAATTGATTTACAATTTTTTAAATCAAAATGTGTGTGTGTGTGTGTGTGTGTGTGTGTGTGTGTGTGTATTTGAATGTATATACATAAAAAATGTGTTTATATATCTATATACATATATACATATTTAAGTATACAATATAGCCTCATCGATATATGTTTATATACATACATATATATACATCCATATATATATATATATATATATATATATATATATATATATATATATATATATATATATATATATATATATATATATATATATATAAAACATATACATATACACACCCATATAAACCAATATAATAGTTTATTTATGTGTCTATGTTAATGTATATGTATACATATAAATATATATAAATACACACACACTTATATATATATATATATATATTATTTATTTATTTATATTTATGAATATATGTGTATAAACACACACAAACATACACACACACACACACACACACACACACACACATTCATATATATATATATGATTAAATATTTTTATATATACTTATACATATATAGATATATGCACGCACACACACACACACCTACATATATAAGCCGATAAAGTGTGTATGTGTGTGTAGATATATATATATATATATATATATATATATATATATATATATATATATATAAGTATAGTCATTTATATATCTATATATATAAAGGTTTTGATTAAAAAAATCAAAAATTAGTTTTGGTCTACTTAAAGTGATGTAGAATTGTTTGAGTATAAAAGAGTAATAGTGAGAAATTGAGAACATATATCATTTCCTTTTCTTCAATGCATCAAGCAAAATCCATGATGTAATTACCAAATATTGCATGTGAATTTCATACTTCCTAGGGGATCAATAAGCAAGAAAGGAATACAAGACATATGTTAATCCCTAGAGTTGGGGGGGAGGGGCCATCAAACCCCTCTCTTTTATGATAGATTTAATAATATCTATCAAAATAGCATATTGTCTAGGTTTGTATAACTCTATTTATGTGATGTATAAATAGATTTCTATTAATGAATAATCTTTGATTTATGTAATGTATGGAAATTGATGGGTGTGATTAAATATAAATTGAATTGGTATTTTGACTATTAGTGGATTTGTACAAGATTGTCATGGTTGTTGGTTATAAGTAATCCATGATACCCACTTGTACATATAGTATTAAAAAGTGATAGTCCTTCAAAAAGTGATGCACAAGAAAAAATCATATGTTAAATCTAAAATTGTGTTATGGTAATCATTATGAGTATGATGTTCATGAATCTAAAAGTAACAATATTTTTATATATCAATCCATTATTCAAGTCTTAGAATAACTAGTACTTGATTAGGAATTATATTATATAGAATATTCTCCTAAGAGTTTTACTTTTAATATGTGACGCATCATTATCAATAAGGATTATGACATATAATCGTCAATATAATGTATGAGTACATAATAATTTATAAGGTGGTAACAACCCTTTTGAATTACTTTCACTCATATTATTTTCACCAGTGACACTCAAGGGAAGCTTATGTTAATTGTATGAGTATGGTTCTTATGAAGTCAAAAGTATAAATACTTATAAACAATATTAATTCTTAGTCTTTATGATACTTGAGGTCAGAAAATAAGTGTACATATAAAGCAACTATCAAAGGTAGTTAACGAATTACCTAAAAGGTATGAGATTGTGAGTGACTCTTGAGTTGAGATGATTTGTTATCTTAATAGTGACTTACCAAGTGGATAGCTATGAGAAGATCAATATTTAGGATGGGTTCATTGGTGATAACCACCTTATATATCATTAGGGTAAGAAGTTATTATATAGCAACTCAACTTTCATTATGTATCCAAATATAATATAATTTGAATTATTTGAATATATATTAGATAAATTAAATGAACAAATCCATGTATCTAAGATTCTACAATTTGAAATATCTATTTTACTAGAATTTAATTGTCTCACTATTGAATGACCAAACTTCATACAATCTATGTAAGATTGATATATGGACAAAGTCATATTTACAACTTTTATGACCCATATACTCATGAATCTTTATTGATGATATATCCTCATCAATGAGCTTTTAGAACACTATCAAATTAAAAAAATTGGTAACATGATAAAGTAGCAATAACCATGAATCCATGAAAATATATTGCTTATGATGATTATGTTACACAATGAACTACATGTGTCAACTCGATAGTAGAGCTGAGGCACATAAAGAATGTCATGATTATTTATTGTAGAGTTATAGCCAAGAAGACAAATGTTGAAGCCAAAACTATTTTCAGCATCATGACTTTGTGTTATATAGATATTAGGCCTAAATCATAGATATTTCCTAATATTGTGACTTTATGTTACATAAAAATTGAGATATATTCCAAATTCATGGTTATTTTTTAGAGTCACGATCTCAAATATAAAAGATGAAAGCTAAAGTTGTGGATTTTAGAAGAATGCAATAATTTTCTACTTAAATTTATGTAGAATCATTTGATTGTAAAAGAGGAAAAAAGAAAAATCAAGAATAGATCTTCATTCTTCTTCTTCCATGCACTTTCAAAAGCCAAATCATAGCCACCAAACCGTAGGGATGAATTTTGTACTCTCTAGAGGCTTCATAAGCAAGCAAGGAATACATGAGATAAGCTAATCTCTAGAGTCAAGGAGTGCAACTCTTAAACCCCTCCTCCACTCTAGGATATATTTGATAATTTCTCTCAAAATAGTGTCTGGTCAAAAGTTTGTATTACTTTGTTTATGTGATATATAAATATATTTATATTAATAAATGATCTTTAATTTATGTTATGCATACAGATTGATATATTAATGATTAAATAGAATTTGAATTAGGGTTTTAACTATTGATGGATTTATGTGAGATTATTGTAGTGTATGGTGAAAGATAAACCATAAGACTTACTTGTACATAAGGTAGGAAGAGAGTGATTGCCCTTCCAGCCATTATGCATAAAATAAATATATATATTAAAACCTGAAATTTAGGTATATTAATCATTGTGAGTATGATACTTACAAAGCTAAAAATACGAATGTATTAACATGCTTATTCATTATATATATCTTAGAAGAACTAGTACTAGATTAGAATAGATATTTTTTATAATATTCTCCCAAGAGTTTAATCTTTATTGTATGATTCACATTGTAACCAAGGAGGATAGTGGTTGGTAATCCTCATTACATACATGAGTATATTGTAATTCATTATGTGGTAAAAACCTTTTAAGTTACTTTTATTCATATGATTTTTTCCAATAGTACTTACTAGACATATATATTGATTATAAGAGTATGATACTTATGAAACTGAAAGTCAAAAATACATATGCTTGCAAACCATGTCAATATTGGTTTTTATGATACATGAGGCTAAAGAATAAGAGAATATATATGAAATAACCATCAAGGATAATTGATGAGTTGCCTAAAAGATATAGAATTGTGAATGATTCTCGAGCATAGATAATTTGTTGTCTTAATGGTGACATACCGAGGGGACAACCATGAAGAAAATACTATCTGGGATGGGCTCATAGGTGATAACCATCATATATGTCATTAGGGCAAGAATTCATTACATAACAACTCAATATTCATTCTATGTCCAAATATAATATAATTCAAACTATTTGAATATATATCACAAAAATTAAATGAACAAATTCATAGTTCTCTAAGATTGAATCCATAATCTAAAATAATATTTTTACTAGAATCAAGCGATCTCACTGTTGAATGATCAAAATTCTGATACAATCTCTATGAGATCGATATCTAGGCAAAAGTTCTATTTACTACTTATATGACCCATATATATATGCAAATCTTTATTAATGAGACATGTTTTCCAATAAGTCTTTAAGGACACTGCCTAACCAATAAATTTATGTTGCATAATAAAGTTTAAATAGCCATAACTCTAAGAAAATATTATGATCATGATAATTATATTACACAGTAAAATACTTATATCAACTTAGTAGTAAAGTTATGTCATACAAAGATTATCATGTTTTTTTTGTAGAGTTATCACCGAGAAGAGATGATACAATTACTCAAGAATAAATATATATGGCATACTCAAGTAGTGACAAGTGAGTTGTTATGACTCTCCATCACTTCTCTCTCTCTCTCTCTTGCTAGCTTTTATGCCACCGAGTCTACCAATTCCATCCATAATTATTATAATTTCATTAATATTTATCAAAATTTCACAAAATATAAATATAATAAAATCTCTCCAATAAACACTAGAATATGTGTAAACAAAATAAGATATAATTATCAAATAACCCAAAAAAAATCAATACATGGAATATCAAACACAATGCCAAATATATATAAGCTTTAACTTACATCAGAAAAGCAAATATGAATAGAAATCATACTTTATTTATCTTTTTGAGATCTCAAATTTTTTAGTTTCAAATTAGGTTTTTCTCTTCTAGAAAGCATGCATTCACCTCTCGAATATGGCCATTGCATTTTTTTTCTTGTGCGAGATGTGCGAGCAACAAGTCCAAAGAGAAAAAGAGTGGTTTTCACATTCATCTTTTTTATGCAATAGAACCACCACTCATTGATGCGGTAGAAATAAAAATAGAAAAAAATAGTAATTATATTGGGACTTCCATATTATGAGATGGAAGCCCAACCAAACAAGATGGTGAGCTCCTTTAGGGATAGAGAGAGAGAGAGAGACAGAGAGAGAGATATATATATATATATATATATGAATACATAAATACCTATTACTATTATATACATATAAGGAGCTAGTTAGAGATCTATTGAGCACAAAATCAAATCTATTAGATGGACAAGCATTTGGGGTTCTATTGTCTTAATGACTTCAAGATTATAAAAATGAAAATTTTTTTGATATTTTTTGAAAATTGCATATTATTTTTTCTTTTATCAAAATCTTTGAATAAATATCATATGTGTGACATTGATAACAAAAATACTAAAAACAAGCTAAGATAATTTGAAATTATTGCGCGTATAAAGACATGCGTCATAAATTTTCATTATTGGTTATCTCCAAATCTAAAGGATCCATAAAATTTTGTTATCCTTTTCAAATTGGTCTTATTTATTTGATAACATAATGTGATAAGTGTCATAAAGCTCATGCATTTTTCATACTTCAAGCAATCATCTTATTTCACTAAAAGAACATATGCCTCTATGTTGATAATGGTTTGCTATCAACATTGGCATTTGTTGCTAGTAGGGGTTAGCATCTTTTGTTGTGATATAAACATTGATCTAAAATATGTTGATATTATTCTATCTATCTATATTGATACATGTTGATATTCTAATTGTTAATATTGATACTCTTATTACCATCAACATACACACCCTTGTTTATGGATCAACAAAATTCTTATTAACATATGATATATGAAAGAAGTCAAGTCTAGCATCATGGTTATTTCCAATGCTGATGTCACTTAAATCACATGAAAGGTCATTCTTTCTATCATAGTCATTTTCTAGTGTTGTGGTCATATTTTTACATGAGAGGTTATTCACAATGTTGTAGTCATTCCCAACATCATGGTTGTATGATGAATAAGAAGAATATGCTAAAGTCATGACCATTCTCAGCATTTCAACTTTATATTATAGAGATATTAGGCTCAATTCATAGATATTGATTAATGTTATGGTTTTGTATTATAAAAAGATTATGATATATTCTATAGTTGTGACTATTTTTAGAGTTACAACTTCAAGCATAATAGATGAAGAACAAAGTGACATTTTTCTTTTGAAATCTATGACTTGCTACTTAAAGTTAAAATGATATAGAATTATTTGAGTATAAAAAATAGAAAGATAAATCAATAATAGATCTCCATTCTTCTTCTTCTTCCATACACCGAGAAAAAGCTAAGACGCAACTACCAAACCTTATTAATAAATTTTATACTCCCTAAGGGCTGTGCAAGAAAGCAAAAATTATAAGACATAAGCTAATCACTAGAGTCAAAGGCATGACTCTCAATGCCCCCCTCCCTCTCTCTAGGGCATATTCAAATTTTTTTATCAAAATAGTATGTGGTTTAAGATTTATATATCTTTGTGTATATGATGTATAAATAGATTTATATTAATAAATGAGCTTTGATTTATGTTATGTATAGAAATTGATGGATGAATTATATTATAAAACATGAATTATATTTTTGACTTTTGGTGGTCTGTGACAATTATACTTAAACATTAAACCTAAAATTTAGGTATATTAATCATTACAAGTATGGTGCTTATAAAGTTAAAAGCACAAATATATTTACATATAAATCCATTATATATATCTTAGAAGAATTAGTTTTTGATTGAGATGAATATTATATAGAATATTCTCCTAAGGGTTTCACATTTTGTATGAGTCACATCATCACCATGAAGAATGATGATAGGTAATCCTTGAGACATACGCAAGTACATAATGTTTCATAAGATAATGATAGCCATTTTGAGTTACTTTTACTCATATAGTTCAAACCAGTGATACTTGAGGGAATCATATATTAATTATACATATATGTTGCTTACATAACCTAAACTACAAACATTTATGAAATATGTCAATTCTTAGTTTTATGACACTTGAAACTAGAGAATAAAAGTATATGTATGAATAAACTATTGAGGATGGTTAATGATTTACCCAAAAGATATGAGATTATGACTCATTCTTGAGTAGTGATAATTTGTTATCTGGGTTGTGATGTATATTAGAAATAATTATGAGAAGACTAATATTTGAGATATGAATAATATTGATAATCACCTTGTATGACATTAGGACAAAAAGTCATTTCACAACAAATCAATTTTTATTTTGTGTTCAAATATAATATGATTCAATTTATCCAAACATACATCACATAATTTAAATAAACAAATCCATGGATCTAAGATTGATTTCACAATTCAAAATATCTATTTTATTAGAATTGAGTCATCTGTTAGTTGAATGATTGAACTGCTATTACAATATTTGTAGGATTGATATCTAGATAAAATTTATCTTTACTACTTGTATGATCCATATACTTGTAAATTTGTGTTGATGATATACCCTCACCAATGAGTTTTTGGGACACTGCACAACCAACAAAATTATTCAATATAACAAAGTCACAATAAGTTTTTTGTTGTCATTACTAGAAATTATTTAGTTTGGTTAGTAAATATAAATTGACATAATTACCTTTGTGACAAGATAATTTTTTTAGTTATTTAGATATCGTTATGTTTGATAAATCCTTTCAAATATAATGGCTAGTCTTATTATCTTGTTTGGAAATGTGGATAGTTATATTTTAGTGTTTTGCTTGTCATTTTTTCCTTGTTCAGGTTCCTTTTTTAGCTACGAATCTATTGATCAAAATTTTTAGCCAAAATTTGCATAAAACTTTAAAAAAGATATTAAGGGAGTTGAGGGAGAAGAATGAAACAAATGAAATTCATTTGGAAAAATAGGAGACAAAAGTAACCGAGAAAAATCCAAACTATCAATACGAGAAGACTTATTATGTACCAAGTAGTGACTTCTATTATCCACCTCATGGAAATCATAATCAATATTAATATCATCCAAAAAAAAGTTATAGAGAGTGGAGTTATGGAAGCAATGAGAATGATATATTTTATGATTGTCACTCATTGCCTAAATCTTCATTCATAGATATGATCGACCATATGCTAATCGAGTTGAGAAGATCAAATACTAATATAGAATAGAAGGAAAGACTACCAAATGAAAGAGATAAAGTCACCAACTTGATTATGTTGAAGAAAGTTATATATCAGAAATCTCAATGGATAAAATAAAAATAGTTGTGATTGAAACCCTAGAAGAGAAAATTGAAGATATAACCTTAATCACCTAAGAAAAAGAAGATGAAGTGAATGATAAAATTATGTTGGGCAATTGTGCTTCCACGGTAGTGAGATTAAGATACAGAAACAACAGATTCATAGAAAACAATCAATATATATCCCAATCAGCAAGCATCCACGACAGAATCAAAAAAAAACGAGAAATCAACACCAAAAATAACGTGGTTCGCTAGTCGCTCAGTATGACTAGCTACATCCACTAGAAAATACTTATGCATTACAGATTAAAACCAAACAAAAATATCTTACAGTATGCAGCACACAGAACAGTTGCAATAAATCACGTAGAGAGAAGAGAAAGAGATGATGAACAGTTCCACGATCCGACCCGCTCCAGTTAAATGAACCGAGATGATTTTTAATATAAAATGTTTTATAATTTTATTTTCAGGTGGCTATTTTTGGACATGTGGAACTGTTCATAATCTCTCTCTCTTCTCTCTATGTGATTTATCACGACTGTTCTGTGTGCTGCATATTGTAAGACATTTTTGTTTGGTTTTAATCTGTAACGCATAAGCCTTTTCTAGTGGATGTAGCTAGTTGTATTGAGTGACTAGTGAACCACATTATTTTCGGTGTTGATTTCTCGTTTTTTTGATTCTGTATGGATGCTTGCTAGATTAGGATATATATTACTTATTTTCTGTGTTTCTGTTGTTTTTGTATCTTAATCTCACTACCGTAGAAGCGTAATTGCCCAATAATTGGTATTAGAGCAAGGTTTGGGAATTTTTCCAGAAATTGTGTTATTAGGGTTTGAGATTTTTTCTGTACAAGCGATATTCTATTGAAATGGCTAGAACCCTAAACATCACGATTGAGAAATTCAATGGTAGAAATGAGTTTAGTATGTGGCAGATTAAAATGCAAGTGCATTTGAAAAACTTTGATATTTGGAGTCCTCTGGTTCAAGGATTTGGTCCACAGACAGCTGCTGGTCTTGGAATAACCGAGGCTGAGGCTTGGAGGCATGAAGAGAAAGCACACTCCACCAATCTGTTGTGCTTGTCTGATGAAGTCATTACTGAGGTAGCAGATGAGGAATCTGCTGCAGGACTGTGGCTCAAGCTTGAGTCACTGTACATGACTAAATCATTGACGAACAAGCTTCTGTTGAAGAGAAGGCTGTTCACACTGAGGATGCAAGAGGGAACATCTTTAAAGAAGCATCTGGATGACTTAAACAACATCCTCATGGACCTTAAACGTGTGGATGCTAAGGTAGATGATGAGAATGTTGCACTTCTACTCTTAAATTATCTTCCTCCTTTCTATGAAAATTTTGTTGAATCTTTCATTGTGTGAAAGGAGGAGATTACACTAGAGGATGTTCGGGCTACCCTACACTCTATAGAGATGAGGCAGAAGGTTGCGGTTGAAAGACTTGAACATCCTGCTGGATTGGTGGTGACAAACAGGAGGCCACAGCCTGTTCCATTCAAGAAGAAAAATAAGATTCAGAAGAGGTCAAAGGAGGGTGACATTTGTCACTACTGTAAACAGAAAGGGCATTGGAAAACTGAGTGCCCGAAGAAGAGAGCAAGGCTGGAACAGCAAGGTCAACCTAACCTCCCACCTGCTGCTGCTGTGACTTTTGATGATCTGGATGATGGAGAAATCCTTGTGTTGGTAACCTCCACAATGATCGCAAGGTCAGATTCTTGGATCATGGATACTGGTGCTTCCTTCCATATAAGCACTCCCTTGGAGTGGTTTAGCAAATATGACATGAAGGATGCTGGCCATGCTGTGGTGGGGAACAACCAACCATGTAAGGTGGTTGGAATCAGCACAGCCAGACTGAGAACTTGGGATGGCCGAATAGTCTTACTTTCAAATGTGAGATATGTCCCTGAGATGACAATGAATCTCATTTCTCTTGGTGTTCTGGATGATCAGGGATATTCATTCAGTGATAGAGAATGAACACTGAATGTTCACTGAGGAGATGATGTTGTACTAAAGAGGCAGAAGATTAGAATGCTATACACACTGATAGGTTCCATAGTGACAGGAACTATTGCTATCACATCCAGAGAGCTAGTATCTGAAGACAAAGCTGAACTTACTAGACTATGGCATATGCAGCTCGCACATATGGGAGAGAAATGTATGAAAATTCTCTCTGATCTTAATCTTCTTGTTAGTCATAGAGTCAGTAAATTAAATTTCTGTGATCATTGTGTTTTTGGTAAGAAACATAGAACTAAGTTCAGTAAAGCCATACACTATACAAACAATATTTTGGATTATATCCATGCTGACTGTTGGGGCCCTTATAGAGTCACATCTCTTGGGGGTACTCGATTTTATTTATGTTTAGTTGATGATTACTCCAGGATGTCCTGGGTATTCATGATGAAACATAAATCCGAAAATTTTATAAAGTTTAAGTAGTGGGTTAGCTTAGTGGAAAATCAAACACAAAAGAATGTAAAACTGGTACGAACAAATAATGGTCTAGAATTTTGTTCGTCTGAATTTGAGGAATTCTGTAAGGACAAAGGTATAGCGAGACACAAAACTGTTAGGGACACTCCTCAGCAGAATGGCATTGCTGAAAGAATAAACCAAACTCTTCTGGAGAGAACTAGAGGTATGCTTTCTCAATCAAGCTTAGGCAAAGAGTTTTGGGCTGAAGCTATTAATACAACATGCCATCTGATAAACAGATCGCCACAAAGTGGAATTAATTTTAAAATTCCATTTGAGGTGTGGACTGGTAAACCTGCAGATTATTCTAATCTTAAAGTGCTCAGGTGTGTTGCCTAATATCATGTAAATGATGGTAAGCTTGAACCATGAGCAAGAAAATGAGTATTTGTAGGATATGGTGATGGAGTCAAGGAATTCCATATCTGGTCACCATCTGAAAAGAGAGTGATTCTTTCTAGGAGTATCACCTTTGATGAAAGTGCCATCTTAAGACAAGTACATTGTCCTATCTAGTTACCTGATGTTCCTCAAGCTGAACTTAAGGTGGAGCTAAAATCTAAATTTGTAGCTCTAGGAAGGATGCTTGTTGTCTCTAGATAAATAATAGCTAATCATGAAAATGATGTTAAGTCTATTACTGACCCTGATCCTGAACCTGCACCTGAAGAGTCTATTCCCTACTGTATTGCAAGGGATAGACAAAGAAGGGTGAATGTACGTCCTCCTCTGAGATTCGGCTTTGATGAATTTGTAGGGTTTGCCCTACAAGTTGCCGAAGAGATTGATATTCCCAAACCATACTCCTTCAGGAATGTTGTTAGATGTCCTGAATTTGAGCCATGGTTAGTTGCCATGAATGAAGAGATTGAATCTCTTCATATGAATGGTACTTGGCTTATTGTACCTAAACCAAAAGGGAGAATGATAGTTTCTTGCAAATAGATTTTCAAGAAGAAAAATGATGCCTCTATAGCTGGTGGTGTAAAATTTAAGGCACATTTAGTTGCAAGAGGGTTCAGTCAGAAAGAGGGTGTCGATTATAATGAGATATTTTCTCATGTAGTTAGACATACCTCAATCAGGGTGCTTCTAGCATTAGTGGCACATCAGAACCTTGAACTTGAGCAACTAGATGTTAAAACTGTATTTCTTCATGGAGAACTGGATGAAGAAATTTACATGAACCATCCTGAGGGTTTTGGGGTATCAGATAAGGAAACCCATGTGTGCAAGCTTTTGAAGTCCCTTTATTGACTTAAGCAGTCTCCCCGTCGGTGGTACAAGAGATTTGGATGTTTTATGACTAGTCATGAATACAGTAGGTGTGACCATGACTACTGTGTTTATTTCAAAAGGCAAAAGGTTGAGTCATATATCTACTTGTTATTGTATGTAGATGATATGCTTATTGCTGCCAGAAATAAATCTGATATTCAGGAACTAAAAGATCTCCTCAGTTCTGAATTTGATATGAAAGATCTTGGAGGAGCAAAGCAAATTTTAGGTATGGAAATATTCAGAGATAGAATTAAAAGAAAATTATTTCTTTCACATAAACAATATATTCAGAAACTTCTATCTAGATTTGGAATGACTTCTTGTACGCCTCTGTCCACACTATTTGCTTCTAACCTCCATCTGACATTAAAATATTATCCTCAATCTAAATCTGATAAGGAACAAATGTCTAAGGTTCCTTATTCTAGTGCTGTCGGGAGCCTCATGTATCTTATGGTGTGCACCCGACCTGATATTGCTCATACAGTAAGTGCAGTGAGTAGGTTTATGATAAACCCTGGTCAAGAGTAGTGGAAAGTTGTTAAGAGGATACTTAGGTACCTCAAGGGGACTTCTGATGTTGTTCTGATAATTGGTAATGAATCTGAACTCTTGCTAGCAGGATATTCTGATTCTGACTATGCAGGAGATGTTGACAGTAGATGGTTTATGACTGGTTATATCTTCATTGTATGTGGTTTTGTAGTTAGCTAGAAAGCCACATTGCAATCTTCTGTTACTTTATCTTCTACTGAAGTAGAGTATATGGCTCTGACTGAAGCTACGAAGGAATGGATGTGACTGAAAGATTTTCTCAAGGACCTTGGTCTTTATGAAAAGGTTGCAACAGTTTTCTGTGACAACCTCAGTGCTATCTGTTTAGCAAAAGACCAAGTGCACCATGAGAGAACAAAACACATTGATGTGCGATATCATTTCATTCGATCTGAGAAGAGGGTACAAGTAAAGAAGAGTGCAACTTCTGATAATCTAGCTGACATGTTTACCAAACCTGTTACTCTGAATAAGTTAAGACACTGTTTTGACTTACTGAACATATCAAATCAGATGTAGTCTTTTTTGGACTAACTGTTTATAGAGAGTATCTCTCTATCTGTATGCAAAACAAATTAAGGTGGAGATTGCTGTATATGTAATTTGTTTTTTTAATAATCTGTTTGTATAATAAAATATTTTTTCCTGTTTTAATATTTTCATGTAAGTGCAGGAAAAGAAATATTAAGAGGTTGGGGATATAGTAGTAGCACAGTTATGGAGGTCCCACTGTCCGGTCAACGGACAGAAATTTTTGGAGCAGAGCCTGACCCATTCCATGATCCGACTCGCTCCGGTTAAATGAACCGAGATGATTTTTAATATAAAATGTTTTGTAATTTTATTTCCTGGTGGCTATTTTTGGACCCGTGGAACTGTTCATCGTCTCTCTCTCTTATCTCTACGCGATTTATCGTGACTGTTCTGTGTGCTGCATATTGTAAGACATTTTTGTTTGGTTTTAATCTATAATACATAAGCATTTTCTGGTGGATGTAGCTAGTCGTACTGAGCGAATAGCGAACCACGTTATTTTCGATGTTGATTTCTCGTTTTTTTGATTCTGTCGTGGATGTTTGCTGGATTGGGATACATATTGCTTGTTTTCTGTGTTTCTGTTATTTTTGTATCTTAATCTCACTACCGTGGAAGCGCAATTTTCCAACAAATTACTATGACTAATTCAAAGATAGTTTTGGTTGAGAATCTAGAAGAATAAATTGAAGATATAGCTTCTATCATTTGAGAGGAAGATGACAAGGAACAACTATTTTTGATTTGCGAAAATAAGCAAATGACAAAGATGACTACTATGAGGTCATGGTATTTTTCAAAGCCATGACCTTGTAAGATTCTTATTCTAACAAGTTCAAGAAAGATGAAAGAATAAGTGAGGGAGATAAGACTAAGATAGAAACTATAGAAATTCTAAAAGCTATGACATCCAAAGTAGAAAAGGTCCAAGAAGTAAGTGTAGCTAAAGTTTGATCAAAGAGAGAATAAACAAAAATGAGGTTAAATAATTTAGTAAAAAGTTATATTGGATAGTAAATATCTCCAATCGAGGAAAAGAAATTTTGATAGTTTACCTATGGATGTTAAATATAGCACAACTTGGAAGGCAACTCAATGATTTGATTTTCTATATGTGTGATGTAATAAATATTTATATCCACCATATAAATGATAATACACATCCAATGACCTATGAGTATAGTCGTGAAACTCAAACCCTGCCTGTGCCATGACTATTAATATATATCCACTTGAAGTTACTCTACTATGTTAATATCCTATAAAACTCAAACTTAGTCATAGAAAAAAAATATTTTGTCTTGAGCTGTTGAACTTTTTTTGTTTGTTAAGGGGGAAGTTATTGCTCAGGATGAGTAATAGTTTTATTGTGTGAGTTTATTCGGTGTTCGAACTAACGAATATTCTTGAGTATTTTGTTGATTTTTGATAATGTATAAGCATAGAAATGAAATAATTATGGATTGATTTCATAGTTTTTGGATTTTAATAAATAGTCTTGAAATTGATAAGTTTTTTGGAGATAGTTTTCTGATGGGTAGAATATGAAGTATCGAATAGTTTCAGCATCTATTCTTAATTGAAACTCTACCTAATTAGTTATGGTAATCTTTGTATGTAATGACTTTATCAACTCATTAGCAAAATTCTTTTCACTATATAACATATTCTTTGTGATTATGATATTATCATGAAGTCACAACGATACTTATCTCATAATTTTTAAATGACTACAACATTAATTTCATGTCACATCAACTAAGTACCCCACTAATACTAGAAGTCACTACTTTTTAGTTATATGACTTTATCTTTAATATGGTTTGGTAGTTTTAAGTCAGAGCTATAACCTTTTTAGAAAGCCAAAACTTTAGAACTACATAAAATTATAGAGCCAAAACTATTCAGGCCAAAGTTATAAAAATTATTTAGTGTCATGACTTTTGAACATAAAATGATATAGACCATAATTACTCAAGTATAACTATTTCCAAAGGCTGTGACTCTTATCATTAAGAGAAGGAAAATCCATGACTCCCATGTCTAAGCTAATTGCAAGTGACATGATATTTTTGTAGTGTCATAGTCATATAATATATGAAAGAAATCAAGATTAGTATCATGACTATTCCTAGTGCTTGGCAACTTGAGTCATATGAAAGGTCATTCATTGTATCATAGTAATTTATAATATCATAGTATCATAGTAATTCTTACTATTGCAACCATATGATGAACAAGAAAGACAACACCAAAGCCAAGATCATTCTTAGCATCATGATTTTGTGTTATATAGATATTAGGCCTAAATCATATACATTGCTTAGCAACATGACATTTTGTTACATAAAAATTGAGATATATTCTAAATTCATAATTATTTTTAGAGTTACGATCTCAAATTTAAGAGATGAAGGCTAAAGTTATGGCTTTTAGAAAAAAGTCATGATTTTCTACTTAAAGTGATGTGTAGAATCATTTGAGTATAAAAGAAGAAGAAAGAGAAATCAAGAATGGATCTTCATTCTTCTTCTTCTACCATGCACCAAGCAAAATCCAATGCATTTCCACCAAACACTAGGAATGAATTTCATACTCCCTAGGAGATCCACAAACAAGCAAGAATACAATATATAAGCTAATTCCTTAAGCTAGGAAGTGCGACTTTCAAACCCCCCTTCTCTCTAGGATATATTTGGGAATTTCTATCAAAATACTAAGTTTTCAAAAGTTTGTATAACTTATTTATGTGATATATAAATAGATTTATATTAATATATGAGCTTTAATTTATGTTATATATACAAATTGATATATCAATGATTAAATAGAATTTGAATTAGTATTTTGACTATTGGTGATTTTGTGCGAGATTATTATGGTGGATGGTGATAGATAATTCATAAGGCTCACTTGTATGTATGATGGGAATGAAGTGATTGCCCTTCCAGCCATGATGCCTAAGATAAACATATATAAAACCCAAAATTTAGATATATTAATCATTGTGAATATGATACTTACGAAGTCAAAAGCATGAATACTTTCACATTCAATCTATTATATATATCTTAGAAGAACTAGTTCTTATTAGGATAGACATTATATATAATATTTTCCCAAGGATTTAACCATTATTGTGTGAGTTACATTGTCATTAAGGATAATAGTGATAGACAATTCTCATGACATACGTGAGTATATTATGATTCATAAAGTGGTGACGAACCTTTTGAGTTACTTTTATTCATATGGTTTCCATCGATAAAACTTATAGGAAGTATATACTGATTATGTGAGTATGATATTTATGAGGCCGAAAGTCAAAAATATATATACTTACAATTGTATCAAGTATTGGTCTTTATGATACCTGAGACTAAAAAATAGAAGAATATATACAAAATAATGATCAATGGTAGTTGAATAGTTGCCTAAAGGTATATAATTGTGAATAAATCTCGAACATAGATAATTTATTATCTCAATAGTGATGTGCCGAGGGGATAATAATGAGGAAAATATAATTAGGGATGGGCTCATTGGTAATAACTATCTTATATGTCATTAGGGCAAGAATTCATTATATAATAACCCAATATTCATTCTATGTCTAGATATAATATAATTCAAACTATATGAATATATATCACAAAAATAATATTTTACTTAATCTAAAATAATATTTTACTAGAATTAAGCTATCTCACTGTTGATATCTTAATTGTCCTTTCTTGATAAAAAAGACGATTAAGATAGTTATCATCAATTTGCTTTTCTTATTTTAGATTATTAATATCAAGGTGAGAGATAATTTATTATAACTATTTGTATTTCTTCAAAAAAAAATACAAAAAAACATTGCTTTTCTTCTGTCACGGTACTACAATAGTACAATTGTCCTAACCAAAAATTAAAAAAAAATACAATCCAACCTATTTGGACCCATTTTTGTATCATTTTTTTTTGTTTTTAATTATAATCAAACTAAATCCAATTTGCTCACCTTGTTTAGACTACTAATGTGTAAAAAAAGCAAGATGAGTTATCAAAAATATAAAAATGGAATGCATTGTGACTCTGTGGATAGAGTTTTTTTATTTGAGAAAAATATATTTGGAGTTATGTTGACAACATTTTTAGAATGCTATCAATGTAGCTCTCATCTTGTGCCAATATTATCATACATTTTTTTTTGTTCCGTGTCAAAGTTGTTGTCATTGACAGAAGCATTTTTTTCTTATTGTGAGCGAGCCAAAATAAACATTGGACATAATACAATTGATGAATCTCACAATTATCCATTTGCTTGGTGTTGTTGAAGATCTACAATTTGTTCTAATTGCATTTCATTATCTTATATATAGAAGAAAATGGACAGATATCACTTATTCTCTTAAAGCTTAAGCCCAATTTTCCATCAATCAAATCATCATAAATGTAGAACATGAGGAATTATATCTTCATATGTAAAATAAAGAGATGTGTTTCTAGGCATCCTCATTTTGAGAGAGTGAGAAGCAACTACAAGCTAGCATGAGCGCTAATAATTTCATAATCAATGATTTTGAGGGTCTATAAAAAGGTCAATTGGAGACAATTTTGATGTTTCATGACTCACAAATAATAATATTTGACCCACTATAAGTGACTTTTGTTGTGAGAAAATAAAGTTAGACTAGTGATTGTGAATCAAGCACATCTTAAGAGGCAACCAACCCTTTGCACATCTTAAGAGGCAACCAACCCTTTGCACATCTTTTCTTTTGATTTATATTTCTCTCTGTTTTTAATGTAACTATTATAGTGCAAAGAAAAGGGTACTTAGTTTTGATTTTTTTCCGAAGACAAGTATTCTAGCACTGTCGTGACTCATTGGAGAAATGCAACAATATTTCATTATTAGTACGAGTTCATTAGTATCAAAAAAGTGTTTGTTAGCATCTATTATAGCGCTTGAGCACATTCTTTTTTGTTGCAGTAAATGTGTTAAAAAAATATGCTTGCAAGAATTATTTCGAGATTCCATTAGTTATACAAATTCTTATAGTCATAGTATTATTAGCTAGGAGATTCTAAAGGAAAGTCAAGTTATAGTTAATAAATTTGATTAAGCGAGATTATATAAGAGAATATTTAATTGATAAAGATTATACTAGAAAATATACTTTCCTTTTTCATTCATGTCAATATGAACTCTATACATACCCTATATTTATAATTTAAATAACTTGAATGATACATATCCCATTCATCATTTCCATGTTGGCAGTTGGTATCGAAAGGAATATTTTTTCCTTTTTCTTTTTTTTTAAATGTTATTTAAACCTCCCACGTATCATTGAATGAAAATTTTATTTTCGTTTGCTGAAAAAAAAAAAAAACAAACAGAACCACATTGCACCAAGATGAGAGAAGCATGCCAAGCTAGTTTTTTTTATTATTTTTTGTTTTTTTTATGCATGCGAGCTACTTAAAAAGAATGAATGAGAATTTTGCTACCTCAATCATGGGAGCCTAACAATGATCAATTTGTGATTAGTAACGTTGATCCAAAATCAACCATCTTAAGACAAACTATGGTGATGATAAGTCAATTGTGAGAAGCACTTACGACAAGATCAGCAATTCCAAGGATCATTATTTTGAGCTTGTGTGATACCTTGGCTAGTGAAATCATTATTTTGAGCTTGTAGGATACTTAGGCAAGTGGGATCATTATTTTGAGCTTGTGGGATACCTATGGAAAGTGGGAGCATTATTTTGAGTTTGTTGGATACCTAGGCTTAGTGGGATCATTATTCTAAGCTTGTGGGAAACCTAGGCAAGTGGGAGCATTATTTTGAGTTTGTGGGATACCTAGGCTAGTGGGATCATTATTCTGAGCTTGTGGGATACTTAAGCAAGTGGGAGCATTATTTTGAGCTTACGGGATACCTAGGCTAGTGGGTTCATTATTTTGAGCTTGTGGGATACCTAGGCTAGTGGGATCATTATTTTGAGCTTGCAAGATACCTAGGCTAGTGGGATCATTATTTTGAGCTTGCAAGTTACCTAGGCTAGTGGGGTCATTATTTTGAACTTGCGGGATACCGAGGCTAGAGAGATCATTATTTTGAGCTTGCAGGATATCTAGGCTAGTGGGATCATAATATTGAGCAATAGAAGAAAGAATTCAAGAAAATCTCAATTATTACTTTTTTTGCCAAACCAAAAATATAGGATCTACATTGCTTGCTACCCTAAGAAATGGTAATATCTTAGATATTTCTACACGTGTTTTTAAAATGGATGTATAATTAATTTTAGAACTATAAATAGAGGTGTCAAGTGGGCTAGGTGGCTCGAGCATGACACAAGGCACAACCTGACAGAGTCATGATTGGCCCGACATGTCACGATCCATGACCATACATATACTTGGGTCATGCCAGCCTAAGACATAGCTCATGCAATGCTGGACCAGAGGCTGTCGTGCCTCTTGTCGGGCTAGACACGATCCACATGCATGGCTCATTGACATGGTCCACCAGCACAATGAATGTGACCTAAGACCGCAAATGAATCACAAAAACCATTTAAAATTGCTAGCTATAAATCATATGAATTTTGATTATATATAAGTGTTTCTTTTCCTAGTTGTGAAAGGCGTGATTAAGGCACGCCTATGCGCAAGGCGATGCAACTCCCTACTCTAGCACCTTACTTGAGGTGAGGCGTAGTGTCTTTAGAGCGGCATAGTTCATGTGTGCTAGGCGCGCTCCTTCTGCTAGTCATGAGGTTCCAAAAAAGTGTGATTTTCTACTACCTTGCTTCTTTATATTTTTTAATTTATAAATAATTAATTAAAATATTTTTTATGAATTTATTTGCTTACTCTATTTTTATATTATACACTTATAATAATTTGAATTAGAAATTTTAATTATTTATCTAGTTATTTATAATAAATTATTTATTTATAAACAAATAATAATAAATTATGTATTCTTAAATAAATAAAAATAAATTCTTTATTTTTAAATAAGTAAAAATACATGGTTTGCTTTTAAATAAATAATAATGAATTATCTATTTATAAATAAATTAATAGAAATTTATCTGTTTGTATAAATAACTATTTATCTAATTATATATATATGTGTGTGTGTGTGTGTGTGTGTGTGTGTGTGTGTGTGTGTAATATGAATTATCTATTTAGTGTAAATAATAAATTTCTTTCTATTATTATTATAAAATTGAATATAGTATGTTAAATTTGATCATATTTGATAAAAATACATATGTAATATAGGGCATGCCATTAAAAATCCCGAGCCTTAAATGTGTCTTCCGCCTCACAGTTCCAAGAGATATTTGCATCTCAATGCGCCTTGCACATTTTACAATTATGTTTATTTTCTTAAACTTTTTCATACAAAAATTTGTTTTCCCATGCAATGGTAAACAACCCCAAGTCCCAAAGATAGGGGAAGGATCCTTAGCCATGAGAATGATACTTAGAATTTTTTTTGAATTAAATCTTTGTCTATATAAAAAAAAAAAAAAAAATCTTTTGCTTATTTCTCAAAATTGACCAGACCTTGTACCATATTATTATTTTTCGTCTTAGTTTATGTGTTGTTAAGAACAAAAAAAAATTTGTTTATTTTCATAATTGTTAAGAACAATTATGATATTAAAATTAAACATAGGAAGGTATTACTACCTAGCTTTACGATCGAAGGATTCCAATAAGCTTTGAAAAGTGTGATATTTGTAGTTTCCACTGTAACATGGGTAAGCTCACAAACTCATATCATCCCTTAGCCCTTATATGGACCTCATTCCTCAAGGCGCTAGAGCCAGAGCAGCTAAGACCCCATCCCAGCCACATGATAGGTGATCTAGCCATCACAGCACCATGGGAAAGCATATCCAACATAGGAAGAAGCCATTACAGACCACCAAAATTGAATTACCATTGACCATCCCAACAAGACAACAAGCCAGGCAAGAGCATAAAAACAAAGAGAAAAACCATGGGCTTAAAAAAAACTCTTAGATGAAGAAAATGTTCACAATTACAGCCAGATTTTCAAATAAGAATTGTTAGCCAATTGTTCTGTGGCCAAATGCACCCTTGTTGTGCCTAAACTATGAAGCTGCTGCCCAAAGAGAGAGAGGCAGTGCGCCGTGAGCTTAGCCAATTGTTGAATAAAGAAGCTATTATCCTGCTGCAACAGGGGGGGGGGGGGGGGGGGGGGGAGGGGAGACGTCCCTCTTGCAGTATCTGCTTACGCAACGGTAATGTCTGCTAAAGTGATGGTGAGCATCAAACTGGTGGCGCTGCTGCCGGAAGAAAGACCCGAATGAGATCTCGTTCGGTCACTATTTTTCGGCATGCTGGGCACCGGTGGTGCGCTCGTATTGCAGTCGTTATACACATCTTGCAGAATATGTGCCCACACTTGGTCGACATCTCGTTCACAAATGGCCCCAAGCAAATCGGGCAGTTGAATATCTGCTGCACCTTTGGCTGGGGCCATGACTGCTGCAGCAGCTCTGAATTTTCTTTCTGCAAATTACATGCCGTGGCGTGTGAAAGCCACCCTCACTTAGCCAAATTGAGCAGAGTAATCAAAATTGAACTCTAGAAAACACACCGGCATACATCTCATAATGTTTGGGCATTATTTTTAAACCAAATAATAAAATACTGAGATAATTTTTTACATCACAAATTAAAAAAATATATATAGCACCCATTGCACAAATCTCGTGCCTAGTGCCAAAGTCTAAGAGAGATTAATATCTCGATAGTTTGTATCTAATGAGTCTCGAACCCGAGTTTTTACACTATTAAAACAAAAATACTTATCACAACAAAGCACAATATCTCCTAGCATTATTATGAACATATTAAAACATGATAGAATAAGAACCTTCGTTTCAAAAAGATTGATCCCGAGTTCATAGGCATGACAATGAGGGTGACCCTCCCCATCGTGCCCTGTGCCGCCGGTGAATTTGTGATCCCCACCCCTCCCCATTGCTCTGTTTATTGGAGTGTGTTTGCGTGTTTGTATTATATCATCCACATATATCAGACTGGGTCATTGCCGATTGCCGAAACTCAGAAAAATTATTTTTATATTTATAATCTATGAGAAGAGGCGGGGCAGGGATCGGCCCAGGGATCGGGGCAGATGATTTTCCTCCCTGTACCAGGCCATACCCCGACACGGGGCAAATTATTTTTCCCCGACACATTGCAAATTGTTTTGCCCCGTCCCCGCCCCGCCAACCAGTCGAGTAAATGGGCCTCGAATATAATCGAGACAAGTTGGGGTCGAGGCAAATTATCATCCTTATGAGTTTATGACTTTCCAGACACAATCTCTCTGATTCTCGAATATAATATTTAAACGAAGATACATATTATCACAAATAAGCATAAATTCTTAGTATTATTTTGAACATATTAATACAAGATAAAATAAGTATGACTACACAAATATTAACACATCATATCTTAAAAACTTTAAAATTAAATATATGTGTTTAAGATCATGCATTACTACAATAACAAGTGTCTTCGTGCAAAAAAATAGATCTCAAGTTTGAGGTTTATCGAACATAACCTCACAGATTTTATTCTATGCAAGAATCTTGAGCATTACGTACGATGACCTTCAATAAAAGATAAAATAAAAATTAATTATGAAAAAATATGCATATATAATTATTATTAATAATAATAACAATAAAATACAAAGAATAAACAAAAATATATCACTTAATTTCTACCAAATCATTTTTATCATAATTATTGTTTTTTATATCAATTACAACATTTTTTTTTTCTGAGTGAATACCTAGCAAGGGTCGATTCCCTAAAAACAAGTCAATCCTACTAGGTCAAGCCCAATTTTATGGAATACCAGCCTAATTAACAAAACTAAACCTAACCAATGATTGTTGAAAACAAGATCGATCTAGATTTTAAATGTATCAAATAGGTTGTCATGCCGACATATCCCAATATAACCCAATTACACCACAATGTCATTCCAAGCACGGAAAAGTATGTATATCGTGTCGTGCCAGCACGGCACGACCACGACTTCTATTCTAATAGGAACATGGCCCATTTGGCCCACATAAGGGTAGATTCATGCCAAGTTGTGTTTAGGGGTGTAACCAAGCTGAGTTGAGCCGAGTATTAAGCAGACTCGGCTCGGTTTTAAAGGAGTAGGCTCGAGCTTGTTCACGAGTATGTATACAAGCTGACGAGCTGAGTTTGAGGATGCTCGGGCTCGGCTCGTTTAACTTACGAGCCTGTTCACGAGCTTGGTTCATGAGCCTGGTTAACGAGCTTGCTCACAAGCCTATTCACGAGCTTGTTCACGAGCCTATTTATGAGCTGACGAGTTGAATTTAAGGGTGCTCAGACTCGACTCGTTTAACTTACGAGCCTCAAAATGATGTTCGGGAATTAAAGAAAATAGTCATCTAAAATAGCCAACATACAACTAAATTAAAAAAATAAGATAATAAAAGTTCAATTAACTTGATTGAAGTTCGAGAGTTAAAATATTCATCATGTTCATTTGTAGGAAAAATTTATTTTGCATCAAGCCTTATCCATGTTCACGAGCCTGTTCACGAGCTTGGTTTACGAGCTTGTTCACAAGCATGGTTAACGAACTTGCTCACGAGCCTGTTTACGAGCTGACGAGCCGAGTTTGAGAGTACTCAGGCTTGGCTCATTTAACTTACGAGCCTCAAAATGATGTTCGGGCTCAACTCGTTTAACTTAATAAACGAGTTCAAGTGAGCTTCTAATGAGCCAAACGCCGAGCAGTTCGCGAGAAACTCGGCTTGGTTACAGCCCCAATTGTGTCAGACCATATCGAGTTGTGGCTTTATGCTCAAATAAAAATATAATGAAATTTTAATTTTATATTTATATGCATAATTAAATATTATAAGATTTTAATTTGATATTTATACAAAATAAAAATGAAAATCACCAAAATAAAAAAAATAATCCGTAAACATAATATCAATATGATAAATAATATAACATAAAATATAACCAACAAAAATTAAAAATAAAATAAAATATCATATTATATAAAAAAATAATTAAAAATAGTACAAGTATCATCATCAATCAATATCTATAGTATAATAGTGCAGATACAGATAAAGATCATCATCATCATATATGTATTTAGAGATATATCTAGCATTGACCTTAATATCTTTAATCTCGATATTACATGAATTATTATCTATCATAAACTCTTTTATTTTATCATGAATGCTCAATCTCAAATCTTCTCAGTCTTTTATGTTAGTAAGTACCTATAGATATTTTATTGTAGTTTCAATCTCCTATTTAAAATAACATTGACTACAAAAAAAAATACTCCAATATTATACTAGATACTAGAGAGTAATAGATCACGTATTATTTTTCATAAATTCAAAATATTCAAATTTTTATTATTATAATGTGAAATGATATAATAGTAATTAATATCTAAGTATCAAAATAATTTGTAATATTCAATGAACCACTATGTCATTTGTGCCTAACAAATTAAATAAAAAAGTCATCATTTCTAAATATAACATCCATGTTCATACTTGGAGCTTCACTATGATTATATGACAATCATACATAATATCATAAAATATATATAAATATTATGCAAAATTTACTTTAAGTGAAATTTGATAGTTTTTAAAATAATTTAATTTTACTAAATCACCTAACTAGTAAATTAGTTTCACTTAATTAAAATAACAAAGATATTTTTTAAAATAATCAAATTATTTAATCCATTTAATGACTTATTAATATTTATGACATTTATAAATGGTAATATGGTTATTACGACTAACTATATGCACAATATAAATAATATCTAATTTAATAATTATTAGATAGTTAAATTTTTATATGATTCTATTATATCTCAAAGAAACAATTGAATTCTTAATATTTATGAACCAAGGTTATCCTCAAATTAAGTAGTAAATTGACTATTACACATCCCACCATGTCAAACTTGAATAAAATATCAAAAACATATATCATCTGAAAAATAATATCATATCTCTTGAGTAAACAATCTCAATACCCATCAAATACTTGAGACACACCTAAATTTTTGGTATGAAATTTAATCTATAAGAACAACTTCAGAATCTAATATGCATCTCCTAAGACTAAAAACAATAACTACTAAAGAGGAATGACTAAACTATATTATATGGAGTTATTTCAGGACATAAAAAATCTTTTACAATCTAAAAACATACATATGCTCCCTAAGATATTAAAATCTAGTAACTAATATATAAATATCTCCTCTAAATTACCATGAAAAAAATTTATCAAGTCTGATTGATAAATAATTCACATATGAAAAGCAATAACATAAAACAATAATCTGATATTGATAATTTTGATCACATGATAAAAAAAATCTCAATAATTCATATTATAAGTATTTATACATCTTCTCACGACTAACTGAGTCACAATTCAATCTACCTTATCTTCAAATACAATCTTCATCGTATACATATACATCTACTTATATTATTGAAATTGATGTATACATCTAAATTACTATTATATTCTTAACTAAAAATTTTAGAACAAGTTCTCACTTATTATTGAAAGTGATTGCATTTAATTTAGCTAACATATTATATATTCATCATGGATAAATATCTTAAAAAGTTTATGTAATCATACAACTATCAAGAAAAGATAAAAAACTAAAATATAAAATATAAAAATAAGAATAAGAAATATAATAGAGTGTTAGGTAGAATACATTCTCAATTTATTTCATTGAATAATCAAAAATATCAAATCAACTCTTAATTAAATTACCTAACATAACGAAAAGCTCAACTAAGAAATATATATACATATTCATCTAATATACAATTTTATATGGAGATCAAGTCTCTAAATTTTTATCACTTTCTGAGGACTCACTCAATGTATCTTAAGGGACTTCTTACTAGAAGCCCCCTCATCGCTCACATACACCACCAAAAACCTCAAAAAATTATGATCCAATGAGGCATTAAAAGATATTTCACCACTTTCCTCAAGACCAATCATGATGTTAATATTAGGTGGAGGGATAAGTTTAATTATCATCTTGGATCAAGCTCTTTTAAAAATACATATCCTCAAAGAACATTAGATTTGCATTCATAATAAATTTTCTGGTTTCTATAGAATAACAATTATATTACTTCTGATTAAGAGTACCAAAGAATACATGCTTGATTGCACATGCAGTTATCATTACTCAATCAAGAGAAAAATCCTAAATAAAACAAATAAACCAAAAAATCTTAAACAAAAAATTAAATAATCTCTCTTAATTATATAAACTAATATGAAATGTAATTTGAATGAACAAAAAATAGCATTCAATTAATGAACATAAATAAGAGTATTTTTACTTTTAAACAATTGAAGAATCCTAGACATTTCAACCAAATGTCTATTCTTCTTTTCTACTAACTCAATTTGTACATGAGTGATATCATAGAATATCTACTCAAACATTTCATTATCCTCAAAAAAACTAGAATACAAATGAGAATTATATTCTAAAATTTTATTAATTTTACATATTTGATTTTTGATAAAATTTTATAAAATTAAATAAAATAAGTTATTTTTAAAAAATAAATAATTATGTATATCAAATATAATAATAATAAAAGATAATAAAATATATTAAATCATCATATAAAATAATATTACAAAATTCACAACCAACTAAATAAATCAAAAAAAAATACATTCCTACTATTAACATATTAGATAGAAAGATAAAGAATACTTATTTAATTGGATACTGGCACACCTCGTAGTTAATATAAATCACTAATTTCATGATTGATTTCATAAATTTCAACTTATCTAATAATAAATATACAAGAGAATATATTTAATAAATTAATCAATCACAATCAAATATCTAGAAGAGCTTTGAGAGAGAAAAAAACATGTACAACCCATATGACCATATCACTCAATTCCTAAAGAAGTCATACATGATTTGCCAATTTTGCACAAAAAAAAAATTTTTAAAAATAATATTAAATTTTTATTATTTAATAAAATAACTGATTAAAAATAAATTATAATAAAATTCAAATATAAAAAAAAATTATTTCAAAACAACAAACTCATCATTAATATTGACATACCTCATGACTCATATAACGTTAACATTTGTCATAAGAATATCAAAGTCTATAGGCACAACTAATATGATTTAGATTTAACACTTATTTTCTTCTTTCTTTTTATCTGTTTATATCTTATAGATGAGTATATATTTAGGATACCTCAATCCAAAGTTAGAGTTATATATTTAGGATTCTCATAGTACATTTCATTGTCATTATTATAATTTCATATTTATTTCTTCTATGATAATTTTCTACATGATATCAGACTCAGAGTCAAACCTTTAAAAAAAACTTTTTGGCATGAAGTGTGAGGCGTGCGTCTGAAACACACACATGCACACATGTGAGGGTGAATGCATCTGTAAAAATTCTCATGGGTGCTGTGCATTATGTGAAAGCAAAAAGTAGATGAGTGAGCATGTGATAATAGGCACATGTCACACGTCAACTGTGTATGCGTGCGTGTAATTCCCTGATGTGGTAATGTGCATTGCATCCAGGCCCACTACGTCAATGTGGAGGAGTGCACATGGGTGTGCAGAATTTATGAACAATGCCTGATGAACATTGCATGTGTGAACAGTTCACACATGCAGAAAGTGTGTGAATTATGCAGAAATAGCAGTGCATAAACATTGAATGGCTGCTGACATTTGCACGTGATGTGACTCACATAAAAAAGTTATATAATCTAGATTATTACTTTATAGAACCTAGGTGGTAGAGATTATACATATTGAGCTATAAAAGTTCAAATGTAATTCTTTGTTCAGGGGATGATAGACCACCTAACAAATGAATTTCCTATTAGTGAGTTAAAAAAGGATTGATTACATATTGACTCTCGTTTATTCATTATCATGTGACAATCCATCAAGTTAAAGTTATCTTCTTTCTTTTTATCTTGCACAATATGCAAAATTATATACGAGTTAGCAGTATTATTATATTCATACCAAATGACACATATATACAAAATTAGTTCACAATTTATAGGATTGATATGAGAGCCTAAAGAGCCGTAAAATATCATCACTCATTTTGGCCACTCCACGAATTTAACTACATAACTTTTGGAGATTTACTAATAGAAATTAATGTGTTTAAGAGAGAAACAAATAAAATGACCTATTAACATGATATTTCTGAATTCTTTATTAGATAATTTTTTAGTATCCTGCAACCAGATTGTAATTGATCATAAATTTTCTACGAGACTAGAGATACATTATTAGACAGTTCAATATATATGAGAATGAGTAAATTTTTCACATTAGTCATGATAAATACATAAGTAGGAAAGTCTCAGCTCAAAGTAGACGCTATAAAAGAATTAGTCATACTAAAAAGAGTTATTGAGAGTGATTTTTAGAGATTAATTTAAGAAAAGTGGAGCGGTGAAATGCGAAGAGATCGGAAAGAACACCAACGGCGAAAGCACTCTGCTGGGCCGAACTATAAATTATTGAAAATAACATACCGATTACTTAAATCTTTGTCCATGGATCCTCAAAGAATACTCGGTCTATGATCCTTATTGAAAAGAAATATATAGAATTCCTTGCTAATAAAGCAATGACAAATACTTCGTGGTCATCATATATAATTTCGTGACTCATCTTCCTACTTCAAACTAGTAACTTATTAACTGATGAATCAATAGTCACATCACAAATAATTATTTTTTCACTATTTTTTTATTCTTGCTCCCCAAATATTATCACAACTAATAACAAATTATCTAAAAATCTTGATTATGACAACATTAAACTTAATCTTTTACTTCGTTTATATGTTCTGTCTATTCTTAGCTACCTAGTCTTCTTTATATGAGTTGTTTATCTATGCAACAACTAAAATTTTATTTTTTCTTTTACTAATATTATTTTATATGATCAACAAATTTTAGCAAAAAATTTTTTGGAATTGAACAGAATGAATTATATAATATTCATTTTATAATAAAATATCACACTAAATTATTGAGAGTAACATACCAATTATTTAAGTCTTCATCCAAAGATCCTCATAGAATACTAACTACTAAGTCTAATGATCCTTATTGAAAAGAAATATATAGAATACCTTACTAATAAGGATGACAGATACTCTGTGGTTATCATATATAAGTTTCATGACTCATCTTCCTACTTCAAACTAGTAACTTATCAACTGATGATCACATTACAAATAATTATTTTTTCACTATTTTTTTATTCTTGCTCCTAAATATTGACATAACCAATAACAAATAATTTAAAAAATTTTGATTATGATAACATTCATGATTCAACTTAGTCTTTTATTTCTTTTACATGTTTTGTTTATTTTTGGCAACCTAATTAGTCTTCTTTATATGAGTTGTTTATCAATGCAACTCAACTACAATTTTATTTTTTATTTTACTAATATAATTTTGTATGATCAACAAATTTCAATAAAAAATTTCTTTGGAATTTCAATAAAAATTTCAGTTGAACAAATTATATATTCTTCATTTAATGATAAAATATCACACTAAATATTTGAATATTATTGATTCATTACTTATTATTTCTCAATTTAATTAATCATTACTAGTCATGTTGAAAATATTAGATCCTCATGTTAAAAATATTTCTACCCTAAAACATGAAACAAGTCAATTTGAAAAATAGACAATAACTTCCTATCTTGTTCTTCAACTTTGTGGGAGTAATAATTTATTTGATTTAATATATTCAAACATATAAGAACATATTAGAGATGAGACTAAAGATATATTTAGTTATTTTATCATATTTTTTGATAATTATACATTTGTATGTAATTTGCTTGGTTAGTTATTTTCATTTTAGGTTATAATTTTTTTTATTTTTCAATAATTTCATAAATAAATACAAAAATAGTTTGATAAAACAAAAATTATTACAATTAACAATGAATTAGAATATATACTTGATAATTTTAGCACATATTATATTAATAATGAGATTATATATCAAATTTTTCATTCTAGCACATCCTCACAAAATAAGAATACTAAAAAGAAATATAAATATTTTATTAAGATGACTTGAACATTTCTTTTTGATCATAATATTTCAAAATTTTTTTAGCATGATGTGAATTTAACTATAAAATATCTCAATAATTGAATGTCTTTTCTCATTCTTTCTCGACATGTATATTATTAGATCTTACAACCTAAAGATAAATTAGTTAGCTCACTTCTCAGTCTTAGAAAATATTTATTTTGTCAAGAATATCTCTCTAAGACATGATAATATACTACTCACAAAAGGTATAAATAGTAATCACTTGAAATTAATTGAGTATTAGTGAGTATTTATATTATATTTTGTGAACAAATCATTTACCAAGCCTAAAAAAATAAGCATCTAAAAGAAACATTTAAATTTATTACTTTCTTTAACTCCTTTGTAGTCCACTTGGACATTGAATTAGAAGAGAGAATTACTCATTAACAATAGTTGTACTTATTTCATAGTATAATGATACTTCAACGTAAATATCATATATATCAATAAGTACAAAATATATTAATTTTAAAGATAGTAAAATTTCTTTTGAAGAAAAAATTTTTCTCAAGTCCCAAAAGATCAATAACTCATAGTTTGTTTCGGTTCCGACTTAGGATAAGCCAAAAACTAAAAAAGTTGATCACTCACTTTAATTCTATAATAAAAGAAGATGACATACACAACCTATTCAAAATAGAAAAGTCTCTAGAGAAATCATAAGATTCTATAATCAACTCTTCCAATTTAATTTTCTAATTACTCTTTGAAAGACAATTTACTAATCATCACTTTTACAAATATTATCATTCTCACATATTTCTCATATTATACTTCTTTTATTACTTCTCTTAATAATACTAAGATACTCAAATCTCTTTCTACAATATTATTTAATCTAAGATGATTGTATGTCATGTTTAAAGAGATTAATACTCTCAACAATAATGTGGTTTAGGAACTACATCAACTTTCAAACACTCTCAACTATAATATGATTTAGAAATTAGTACCTTAACTTTCAAACATATTTGTTATTAATTACAAATGAATATTCACTATAAAGTCAAGCTAAAATAAGAAAACAAATCATGTTAAGGCGAGATATTATGATATTTAATATAGATTCCCAAAATATTTTTCTTTTCAATTATCAAAATGACCCCTATATGAAATGTTATATTGCTAAAATCTTCTCGCAAATAAATAATAGATCAATAAGACAATATTTTTTCCTCGATCCAGAGGAAGAGGAGTATAAGGAGACATCACTCAAATTTCAAATAGTATAATCACATTCAATTTATATATTATTAAAAATATTATATAATAAAAAAATAGTCGCCAAAAAATTATTTTTAAAATTTTAAAATGACAATCATCTCTTCTAGATTACATAGATATATTATACAAACCATGTGCTACCTGTATGGGCCAACCCTAGACCAATCAGCCAAACCATGCTAGCCTGGGTTCAAGTCATGCCTAATGCATGGGTGTGTCGAGTTTGGTCCAGCCCAACCTGGCAAGACCCTAAGTAACTTGTGGGATAATAGGCCATGTCAAGCTATCTTTTTGAATAATGCTGGCATATTGGCTCAGGTGGACCTAAAAAATAGGTTAAGTTAGCCTGAAATGTCTTGTTGGACACTTCTCCCTAAAAATATATTTAATCACTCCTATATGTAGAAGTGTTTTGTTGTCTCAACTAAATTTTAATTCTTTTCATATACCTCATTTTATGCATGAGTATTAGCACATAATGTTAAGTGAATTATCTAGTGCTCAAAAATATAATAAAACTAATAAAAAATATTCCAAATCAATATCAATTTTTAATATTTTAAAGTCATAATTAAACTGAATTTTTATCTTTTTAATAAAAATTCATAAAGATAGACAAAATTTAAGATTTTTCTTAAATATCAATAATCATGTATATTTAGAATAATCATCAATAAATATAATAAAATATTATAAATTATCACATGATCTTAGAAGATTATCAAATATCCAAATGAATTAATTAGAATAGAACTCTCATAACATTCTTCTGATATGCTGAATAAAAAACTTTAGTATGAATTACTAAATGATATTTCTCATAGTTAATAAAAATTATCATCGTGATGCTGACTCCAAACTCTTCAATTTATCTAATTATGTACAATCAATGAATCAATAGTATAGAAGCACCTAGAGAAGCTAACGTGAATAGAGAAAAATAAGTATAATTCATCTCGTTCCATCTTTAGAAAAGTCAACTATATAGTTTGACAATCATGCAATAGAAATATCATAAGAAGAAGAAAACATCACCACTCAGATGCTTAGCAAAACAACTGATCAAAAATTAATTATGATTAAATTTCAATCAAAAAAGAATGTGTCAAACAAAAAAAATCCAACATTAATATAGTTATGTTTCATTACTCATACAATGGTACCATTGACCACGATATATTAAAAACTTTAAATTATATTAAAAAAAATTTATGATCACTTGTTGGATGTGTATTATCCCCTACAATAATATCTAATAAATTGACATGATCTATTACTACACTAGATAGAAACTTTATATATTCTACATTAGTAAATGTCAGTGTAACAAAAAAATATAAGTGTCAAAATGAATGAACTTTATGAGAAGCTAGAGATATTAAATGAATTATGTCATACTGCCACAACATAAAAAATTGATAGCCAAGCACGACCTATTAGCATGCCTTTTGCTTAGGTCATGCCAGGTCATGTCGATTCATGTAGGGTCACGCCAAGCTGGGTCAAATTAACCTAGTTCATTCCAAGCTCGCTTGGGTCTAGGTCATCATGGATCATTCCATATTCGTCTGGGTCAGGTCCAAGCCAACCTAGAACATTCCATGCTTCCATGGGTCAGGCTAGGCTAGCATGTTTGGCCAGCCATACCAAAACTAACCAGCACAAGTTGTCATGCCAAGTCATGTCGTGCCACACCTCCCAGTCCCAGGCCCCGAGTTTAAATAGCATTATCTAGATGTACCTAGATGCATACCTCAGGATGAGACATGATGAAAATGCATCGAGACATCTAAAACAAAATATTTTGGGGAGTTGCATTTTATAGTTTCAGAAGAAAAAATAATAATAACCCAAGTCCCGATTGAGAGCTTTGGCAAAATAAATCTCCTTTTCATCTATGTCCAAGCTCTTTCGTGGAATGAGTTGTGTCTGCTCATTCCACAAACGAGCTTGGATTATGAATTAAAAATTTTTAACATTTAAAGCTGTTTAATGGATTATATATTTTTTTAATACTTGTAAAAAAATATTAATTTTTTTTTATTTTAAAGTTTTAAACCAGTTAAATTATAAATTTCATTTTAAATTCTTTTCAATATTTTAAAATTTTGAAAATATCTCCAATATTTGCTAAATATTATTATTATAGTGGGAGTAAGGGTGTTTGTGAGAGCGGGAAACCTAATACATTATTGTCATATTTTTATTTATGTTATTTTATTTTATTTTATATATTTTAAAATATTAATTAATTATATAATATGAAACTCAAAAAACTTATGCATCAATGCCTCATGACTTGTGCATTGTCTCATGACTTGTGCATTGTCTCACGACTTGTGCATTGTCTCATGACTTGTGCATTGTCTCATGACTTGTGCATTGCCTCACGAACATAAAAATACACTATCAAATATTTTTGAATTTTATAATTTTGCCCATGCCAAGAACTCCAGCACAACATTGCTGAAGCCATTCAGTAAGTTGGCACAAGGCTATTCCAAGCACGGCTATGAATTGGGACATGTTGTACCAATCATGACTAAATTGTGTTATGTCTCATACCATGTTCGAGCTGCCAAGATCTATTGACACCTCTAGTAAGAACTCCTAGATAGTTCATATTACAATCTATCTCTTATAATATTATATAAAGTTTTCTACCAAATCACTAAAAATAAAATTCAATAACTATCATTGATATGATATATCCTATTACAATGTGTACATTTAACTAAAACTCACTTTCAACTACCTTCACTACAATAATATTTGATATATTTATATTTTGAAATACTAAATCAATAGATTAAAAAATACATTTTATTTTTTAAATTAAAAAAAATACATCTAACTTGAAAAAAATTAAATTTTAGTACACTAAAAGGTATCAATATGATTTTGCATCTCGAATATTTTAAAAAAAATTAATCACAAATTTTGAATTCAAAAATTAGTTTTCCAGTTTAAAAAACTCAACTTGACCAATTGGAATTCAAACTCATAACATTGTCATACAAGACAACTCTTAACCATCCGAACATATACAACAAATTATTTATTCTTGAATAAATAAATAAATATATCGACATACATTAATATCATTCATTATAAACATATGCAGATATGTTTATATATATATATTTATAACATATATATATATATATATACATGTTTATGTATGTGTGTGTGTATATATATATATATATCCATAATTATTAAATCGAGATTCAAATCGAGAATAAAAATACTTGAATAGTAAATTGAGAATTAAATCGTTAATTAAATTTTTTATAACTTTTTTTAATATTAATTAATTCATATTTCCTACAATTAGCACTTTTTTTTTGATATTTTAATTTTTATTTTTATAATTTTTTTGATATTTTGTTAATTTTTCACGTTAAATTCGTAATATCAAATATTTGAGTTATTTTTTTCCATATCAATTAATTCATATAGTTAATTTTTTTTGGTATTTTAATTTTTATGACTTTTTGAGAATATTGGCCCATTGGGAATCGGTATTAAATCGATTCATGTAAATCAATTCGTGAATAGTAATTTAGTTTTTGATTCATGTATATTTAATTTTTAAAAAAAATCAAATCATTTATCCCCAAAATCAAGAATCAAATTGTGAATCATATAATTTTGATAATAGTATATGTATTTACATATATATACATTTATTTATTTATATATTTATATTAACAAATATTTTTATATGTATCGATGTATATTTATTTATATAAACATATAAATACATATATTAGAGGTGTCAAACGGGCCGGGCCGTATTTTTTTTTGGGCACGTTCGTGCTACCGTGCCCGGCCCGGCACGGTTTAAAAATTACCGAGCCCGGCACGGCCCGTAGGCACGGCGAGCCGTGCCGTGCCTTGCCTGGCCCGCTCGGGCACGTCTGTCCGAGCGGTTCGGGATACGGGAAGACCGCGAGTCGGGTCGAATCAGACCCAACCTGCGGTCTTTTTATGCGGGAGGGGCTTCCGGAGGTCGGGCTCACGGGACACCCGGCACGGGACTGACCCATGCCGGGGTGCCGTGCCGCGTGCCGGGTCAGGCACGGCATGGCTCAGGCTGGGCATGGCACGGCACGCGCCTCACCCGGGCACGGCACGGGCCCGGGCACGAAATTTTTCCGTGCCGTGCTTCGTGTCAACCGGGCCGGCCCGGCCCGGTTGACACCTGTAACATATATATACAAATATATATACAAATATATATACACATATCTTTATATACACATGTTTATATATATATATATACAAATATATATACACATCTTTATATACACATGTTTATACATATATATATATATATACATATATATATATATATAAACACAGACACACATATATATCAATACACACATATAAATATATATAATATACACATATTTATACACACACAGAGACACATGTATGTGTGTGTGCGTATGCATATATATACATACTATATATATATATTTATACATATATATATATTTATATATGTATATATATATATAGTATGTAAATATATATTTATAAACACATATGTGTGTCTATGTGTGTGTGTATTTATATATTTATATATATATATATAAACATGTGTGTGTGTATTTATATTTATACACACACGTGTGTTTGTGTATGTGTATATGTGTATGTGTGTGTATGTATATATATATATATATATTTATTTATTTATTTATTTATCATAAAATGAATAATTTGTTGCGTGTTTGGACAGTTAAGGTTATTTTGCATGGTAATGACATGGGCTTGAATCTCATTTGTGTCAAGCTCAAATTTGAGATTCCAAATTAGAAAATCAATTTTTGAATTCAAAAATGGAGATACAATTTTTTTTAAATATTCAAAGTAAAAAAATGCATCAAGAAATTTTAGTATACCAAACTCAATTATTTTCAAAGTTTTGTATTTTTTTTTAATTATGAAAATGAATTCCTTTTTTTTCAATTACTTTGATTTTGGTGCACCAAAACACAACTCTCATATTATTTCTCTATGTCAATTCCTCATAAAAATAAAATTGCACCAACGGACCAATCCTTAATTTTTGTCAAATCAAATTAGAATTTAATTTTTTTGAAATAATAATTTATTGAAACTCTCTACTTAAAAAAAAAAAACATGGTCACCTGCACTACTGCCATTGTCGCCATCATCACCTTTCACAAAGCAACAACCACCACTATGCATTGATTTACATTGAACTATGCATCTATCATCCACAAAGCAACACCCACTACTATGCATCTAACATGATTTACATTGAACTACCAATGCCAAAGTTCCAATTACAGAATTCCTCTATCATCAAAGTAGTGAGAGTCGATGACCACCTCTACCACCTTGGAATTGACTAGCTCTTTCCCACACACGTCATAGAGTTTATTTTTCCCTAAGATATTATGCCGATACATTATTAGAATTCTAAGATAATAAATCACAATGATCCAAAAATACTCAATAATAAAAATTAAATATCAAAAATTTATAATATGGAATTATTTTAAGATTATTAAAAGTAAACATTTTAAGAACATCAAAAAATAATCGATACAATATAAATATTATAAAAAAATAAATTTATGAGTGATAATACTAAACACCAAATAATACATAAAAAATATAATATAATAAATCTCATACAAACTCAACTAAGCGAAAGAATATTTAAATTTGATATATATAAATTCAAAGATCTTATATTTCCAAAGAAATATATGATTATGTTCATTGTTAATATAAATTTTTTGCTTAGATTTTTTGAAGATTCTAGGTTAGTTCATTTAATACACAACTACTTTTGGTCCACCTTTGGTATAAAATCTAAGACAACATGTAAAAATAACTTAATAAAAGATTATAAAATAAAAACAATTAATTATTAATAAATTTGAACACAGAGTTAAGTAATCTTGATAATATCAAATATTTAGACTAATCACGATAACAAAATATTTACATGCATCAATACCGACTTTATTAATTCTAACTTAAAATCAAATAAAAAAATATTAAGATTTTATGATAACCTTGTTATATATAAGTGTATGTCAATAATATCTAAGAAATAAAAGACATGAAAAAACTATTTAGCATAATATATAATAATATTTTAAATAATATTAATTATAACAAATATTTTTATAAAAACTATTTGAAATAATCTCTTTGCAAATATTTTTTGTATTAGGTACATATGTCACAAAAATAAACCTAATAATACAAAGTGGTTTAAAATGTATTTTCTCAATAAAATAAATACATAATATATTAAAATATATTAGTATATCTAAAAAACTAAAAGAGGTTTATAGGCTATGTAAGTAATTAGGCCAAAAAAATAAGAAATTTTAACAAGATATCAAATACTATTGAAATTCTATATATCTAACATTAAATTCATATATTAGTTACTATCATGTGATATCTAATTACGTAAATAAAAAAATTAATAAAATAATAATTAATAAATTAGATTATGACATAAAATTTTCATTTTTAAAATTTATAAAAATCTATTATGATATGACTAACCTGTTATCAATATTATATTCTCATGACCAATATTACACTTAAGTGCATATAAAACATAAATAATATTTTTAATCAATATAAAAAACACTCATATGTTAGTGACATAACTTTTAAAATAAAAAAAATTAATATTGATCATTTATTTCATCTCTTTAATATTTAACTATTGGTATGAATCATAGAGTTAAGATAAAATAAATAAATAATATTATAAAATGTCTACTTACATAAAACAACCACAAAAATCATATGATAGAATTTATGAATAACTAATTAACTTATTTAAATATTATAAAATTAAGTATAATAGTGTTAATGAGCCTCCAAGCATGAAAATCAATATTGTAATCGAATAATAACTTTTTATCCAATTAACCATGAATAAATAACAAAAAGATTTCTCAAAAAAGAGGAAGCTATGAAGGTACTTAGATACTAATTATCACTCTATCTTGTTTCATAATAATATAAAAAATTAACATATTAAATTATTATAAATCATATGAATCCATCTTTTTCATATTATTTAAAATGGCATATAATTTACTCATTTATCTTATGCCTATAAAGATATCAAGTGAATACGGTGACTTAGGCTTGGCATGATCAAAAATTATGCTTGAACCATAGTCATGCTGGCCTGTGGCATTACTCATATCGTGCAAGGCCAAGACTAACCATGCCTCATGTCTAGCCTGCCAAAACTTGATGGCATGGGATTTAAAAAAAGTAGGCATGTTTTTTAAAGACAATTGATGGCTTATGTGGCTAAAATATTTTTGATTATTTTGGACAAAAAGAAACAACCCAACATGATAGTACATGTCTGTGTTGCACGGATACGCCTAGGATACGTGGACACAGCGACACAGGTCAGACACGCGTCGGATACGTGTCTGATACGCCACGTGGCGTATCGGACACAAATCCATATGGGATATGTCACATGGCGTATCGGATACGCATCGGAGACGTATCCGACGTATTGTTTAGAAACAGTTGTCATTGCATCAAACGGGAATGGGAGGAGCACACCGCCGAGCCGCCGACAGCACCTAAGGTAACCTAATTCTATAAAGGAAATGAGAGGATTTTGGAATCTGTATCGAGAGGGTGAGGGTTCAGAAGAGGGGGAGGAGGGGGTTTCAGGAGGGGGGGAGGGGGTTTCGGGAGGGGGGGAAAAGGTTCGGGAGGGGGGGAAAGGTTCGGGAGGGGGGAGGATGTTAGAGGGTTTAAATTTTGTTTACATTATTTTAAAATACCTAATATTTATAATTAATAATTTTTATTTTTAATTTTATTTTTTTTATCATTACGTATCCTAGTCGTATACGTATCCTAGTTTTTTAGAATTTGCCGTGTTCCTGTATCTTGCCGTGTCGTATCCCCATGTCCGTATCCGTGTCCATGCAACATAGGTACATGTCAATGTCCTATCAACTGCTTTATTAAAATTAATTCAATAAAAATATTTTGAAAAGTTAAATTTACATAAATCTAATAGTTATCAAATTTCTGAAGTAAAAATTATTTAAAAAATTTTAAAAATAATTTTTTAATTAAAAAATCCATAAATACTTTAATTGATTTATTTTTGTTTTCACATTTAATCTGTAAAATTTTCTCATCTCATCTCTTTGCTCTTAAATTAATATTATGTCATGTTTGTACTAATTTTTTTAATAATTTATGATTTTAATTTGATAAAATGACAATGTTAGTTTCGTGAAGACTTATGACTTCTAGGTGCAGAAATAAAAGGTAGGTATCCAAAGTGTCTAGTGCACACATAAAATTAAGATACACATTACAATTACATTTAAATAATTAATTTTATTTGATAAATTATAGATTAATAAATAAATTAAAAAAACTTAAATACCACTGCTCGCCTACTTCTAATTGACTCTCATACATAATAAAATATAAATAATAAATTTTAAAAATAAATTAGACCTTGGCATAAATAATAATAATAATTCAATCAAAAAATCTTCATATATTTGACTAAACCTAAAATTAAACAACCAACAATAGTTTGGACACTTTAACATTATTAAAAATAAAATTATTAATGATGTCAAAAAAAATTTAGCATGGTATATATATTATAAAAAATTATATACGTGTAAGAATAATAATGACATTATTTATCTTAAAATATTTATCTTAGGCAAAACAACTTAGCAATAAGGTGTTTAAAATTAGATTTAACTTCAAATTAATTGGCTCACTCATTTATTACAATGACTTTGAGAAAGAAGAAAGAATAAGATTGATTACTAACATAAATCTTTTATATAAAATTTTTGGAAAATCCTAAAATAATTATCAAATTTATTTCCAGTCTAGATATCATAGAATTATTATGTCAACCAATAAAAATAATATAATAAAATATTTTAAATTTAAAAAATAAGAAATAATTAATAAGCTTAAAAAACATAATGAAGTAATACCTATGATTTCTGACATCTAGACTAGTCAAGATAATACTTTATTCACATATATTACACCCACTATGTCGATTCTAAATAAAAATTAATAAAAAAATTTAAAATTTTTATGAGATTTTTCATACTCATAATAGTCTCATCATATAAGTGTATAATAAAAATTTTTAGAGAATATAATATTTAAAATAAATTTTTTAATATCACATTTGAAAATACTTTAAATAATAATGTTATCATTAACATATTTATCAGAACTATTAAAGATAAGTCCTTAGTTGATATTTTTCACATTATATATATATATATATATATCAAGTAATTAACTAAATAGTATATGTAAAAATAAATATTATTTCACATATTAAAATATATATAAAATTCACTAAAATATCTTACAACACCTCACAAACAACAAGAGTTCTAAAATCTATGTTAATCAACGAGCTTAAAAAAATTACAAATGAATATCAAATTCTATTGAAATTATATGTACATAATATTAAAGTCATGTATTGGCTATCAACATATAATATTTAACTACGTCAATAATAAGAGTAACAAAATTATTATTGATTATTCAAAATAAGATATGAATTTTATTTTTAAAATTCCTAAAGATTTTCTATAATATGATAAATATATATTCATTTATGTACACTCTTACCATTTGTATCACACTTAAATACATATACAACATTAAAAATATATTTAATAAATATAGAGAATACTCAAATTTTTATGTCATAAATGTTAAGATAAAAACTAAGTTATTAAATTATTTTCCTTCATTTCATCTTTTTTTTTGCTTTGTTGCCTATATAAATCATAGATTTAAGATAAACTAGATAAAAAATATATTAAATACATATTCAAATATATGAACCAAGTAAAAAACTAGATAATTAGATTTATTAAAATTTAAATTACATATTTATATATTACTACATTAGATATGATAGTATTAGCGAGCCTCCGAATATTAACATAAATATCATATTCAAATATGATGAATATATCATTTAGTTAACTAAAAACAAATTATGAGATAGTCTATCAATATAAATAAATTATCTCGATACTTAAATATTGATTACTACTTTATACTATCATATGATAATAATAATAATTTAAATATATTAAGTTAATAAAATCATATGAATAAACTTATCCCAGACTACATAAGATAACATATGATCAACTATCATTTCTAATATCTAACATAATATCAAAGTCTGCTTATTCTATGACTGTGAATATTATTTCAAATAAAAAATTCAAATTATGACCAAATATCCTAGAAATCCTTTTATTTCCTGTTTAAAAGACTACAAAGATTTAAGAATAAATATTCATGATAGAGAAAAAATTATTAATAGATAATAACTCATAGAACATAGAGTATATAAATAATAAAACTACCATTAGCACTAACTTCAAAATCAAACATGATGATTCAAATCATGATACAAATACAAATATTAGAAGACAAAGAGGCATATTATTGCTAATTTTGTTTAATTAATGTTGTGTTTTAAATTTTATTATTTTTTTATTATTTGTCATGTAGCAAAATCAAAAATAATAACAATTATTTTTTTTATTTTAAGCTTTCATTTTAATTTATAATACAATATAATTTATTTTTTATATTTTAATTTATCAACATTAAATTTTTTATTCTAGAATTTAATTATTTAAATTTAAAAATAAAAGTTCATGATGCATTGCAATAACACTAGCAATAACACTGACAACTTCACTAAAGATGTCAACCCACCCTGGTGGCCCGAGAATAGCCCACAACACATCCTAATTTAGTCATGCATGGTGCCGAATATGCCACCCCATTGCACGGTTCATATCGTGCTAGGGTCGCACAAGCCATGCCATGACACAGCATGCCCAATTGGAGCAAGCGGGCCATCAGGTCAAGCTCCCATTAAACTATGTCAACATAACACTACCCAAACACCCATTTTGTGCCTTGACCAACGCGACAAGATAGCCCAATCGAGCCATCAAAATTCAAGTTGTGGCACCCCAACATGACTTATTTAATACTTCTAAATATCTAATATTATATCAAAATTTATTTTTTTTATAATTATAAATATAATTTTTTATGTCAGATAAAAAAAACACAATACATTCAATTACTATTAAAATTTTGTCGTAGAAAAAAATTAAGAGAATAAATCTTATGATAAGTCATATGATAAAATAAAAAAATTATAAATAAAAGATAACATATATAAAAATAATAATACAAAATCCTGAAGATATAATAATCAAAATCATATAGAATGATGAGTGACATAATGTTTATGTTATTACTACTAGTACTATACTAGAATGCATTATTTTTAGTCTTTTTTTTTTGGATTTTATATGCATATTTTATATTTTTAATTCAAACTAAAGTATTTTTTTTATTATATTTGTGTGCATTAGATTTCATATATATTAATTATTACATGTGCAGTTCTGATATTATAAATAATATAATTTTTAAAAATTTTAATTAATACATATATATATATAATATAAATTTTATTACATATTATTTGATATAACCCAGCGTCACATCAGCCCTTGTAGAGGGACTCTCTCTCTACATCGAATGAAGACAAATACCCCTAAGGAGATTTCTATAGGGAGGTGAGAAGTTCAAGAAATATGAAAAAACCTTTATTTTCAAGAAAAATAAAGATATAAAAGATTCTAAAGGATTAAAGTAACTAGAAATCTTCTAAAACTCTAGAATATTGTAAAATATCTAGAACATTTACAGATTCTAAATATTTCCTTTGATATATATAAAAGAAGAGGTAACTTCACTTATAAATTATAAAATTATAAACTTATTTCTTGAATAATTTTTTTCCTTTTTAGTATTTTTTGAGTTCTTGCTCCTAAACTATTGACAGTAATTGAGTATCACTTGCAAGACAAGCAAAAGATTGACTTAGCAAGATCCAATGGATGAATTACCTAAACTTTCACTTGCAAGGCAAACATTGACCCTCCTGCCAAAGGGAAAGAATGAACAAGTCATGTGATCCTCTTAGAAGCTTAGATTGTCAAGTGACCAAATTAAAGATTATCATGATAGATACCAAAGAGGGAAGTATCTCATGGAGCAAAACATGAAAAGGGCCATGAAAAATTTCAAAGTACGAATCCAAAACTTTCTTGAAAAAATCCAAAGCTCAATATTCCAGATGATATCATATGAGAAATTCAAGTCTTGGACATGTAACTAATTTAGAGTCAAGGGTAAAAGTACTAACCAAGCATAAAGAGGAGCTCAGACAAGAAATAGCAGTTTATAATGTCACAATGTCTATTCGGGTGATGGCCATCCATGAGGTACCAAGGGTCGAGATGGCAAAGCCCTACATATTTAGGGGTCAATGGGATGCAAAGAAGATGAACAACTATTTATGACACTTGAAAAAATATTTTACAATAATTATACTGACAGATTAGACAACAAAGGTACACACCACTACTATTTATTTTACTGATAATATAATGTTATGGTAGCATACCAAATTTATGAAAACAAAAAAAGGAACATGTATAATAGATACTTGGATTAACATCAAAAAAGAGATTAAGAAGTAAATTTATCCAAAAGAAGTGACACATATGACACATAAAAAGAAAAAATATTTTAAACACACAAAATCAATATGCGAATATGTCAATGAGTTCTATTTCATTATACTTCAAGCTCCTAATATGAAGGAGAATATTTGACTCTTTAATTTTATGAATAACTTACAAGGTTCAAGACTTTATCACAATCATGGCAATAACCGAGTTACTCATGAATTTTCAAAAGGGTGGCTCATCTCAAGCCAAGCCATCATTGAAATGTAGTTATACTAAAAGTGAAGGAGAAAATAAACCTAAGAATTATAATGTTAGATAAAAATCAAGTGTGGCCTCTACTAATAAAGAAGATTAGGATCAAGTCAAGGATAAAGTATCAAGCCAACAATACATTATTTTTTATATTATAGATTATGTTGTACTCGTGTATGAAGAGAAAGACTCTTGGTTTTATGATTGAAAGGAAGCCCAAGCAAGGTTATAATGATGTGCACATGGGATCAATATAATTATTGAATGCACACAAAGTCAAACCAACCAAGGAGCATCCTCGTAGATGAGGACTCATGTACATAAATGCCAATGTAAATAAAATATTCACCAAAGTCATGATATACATTGATGCCACACAACTTTATCTTAAAGGAGAAAGCAAAGAAATTCAAGCTTCAAACATCTTAAGTAATAAGTTGGCTCAAGAGAATCAACTCCGTTATCAAGCTATCACAAAGAATAACTTGTAAGATAACAATAGAGATTAGATAGTGGGAACGAAATATTGATTTCACAATAATAACCATTGATAACTTCAAGATAGTAATCAATATGAGTTTCCTATGTCAGATAAAAGTTATACTTATACCCTTACCTTTTCTAAACTCAATGACTATTTTAGATTAAAAGACATCATGTATGATTTCCACAATTATCGAAGACAAAACTATGATGCACATACCATCAGCTATGCAATTAAAGAATGAGTTAAAAAAAATGAGATAACTTACTTAATAGCTCTAACAGAAAACATGATCGATTTTATATCTAAAGAAGTCAAGAAAATATTGAGCATGTTTAAAGATGTGATGCTATTAAAGCTCCCCATGAAACTCTCACCAAGAAGGAAAAAAAATTACAAGATCAAATTATAACTGAAAGCCAAAACCCTAGTCAGAGTGCCCTATAGGATACACCCCAAGAATTAAAAGAGTTAAAAAGACAAATAAAGTATTTTTTGAATGTTGGACTCATCCAACCGTTCCAAAGCTCCATACATTGCACCAATCTTATTCCAAAAGAAACATGATAATTTTTTACATATATACATTAATTACTGGGTACTTAACAAAATGATAATAAAAATAAGTATCACATTTCTCTTATTATTGATTTATTTGACTAGCTTAGTAGAGCAAAATATTTTACTAAATTAGATTCACAATCATAGTACTATCAAGTGAATATAACTGAGGAAGATAAATAAAAAACAAAATACATAATATGGTATCACTCCTATGAGTTTCTAAAAATGTCCTTTGGTCTTATCAATACATCAGCTATATCTTATATTTTTATGAATATAATATTCTATTCTTTCCTAAATAAGTTTGTAATGATATATTTTGATGATATTATTATATATAATAATACTTTAAAAAAAATATGTTGACTATTTTAAGAAGATATTTCATCTATTAATATAAAATGAATTATATGTGGGAAAAAAAATATTTCTTTGCTCTAAAAGAAATTGGTTTCCTAAGACATCACATTAAAAATAAGAAATTCAAGATGGATGAAAATAAGATTAATTCTATTCAAGAAAGAGATCCCCAAACTAATTTGTAATAATTAAAGTCCTTCCTGATCTTAGTTAACTACTACTTTTGATTCATTAAAAGATATTCAACGAATATTATTTCATTGATGAATCTTTTCAAAAAAAGTAATGCATTAATATGAGATGAAAAATGCCGAAAAATTTTTGAAGACTTGAAGAAGACTATAATGAAAGAGCCGATGTTGACACTACCTAATCACACGAAGATATTAGAAGTACACACAAATGCTTCTGACTTTATTATTGGAGGGATTCTTATACATGAAAAATACTTCATAACTTTTAAAAATCATAAACTCAATGACAAAGAAATAATACACAATACAAGAGAAAAAAATAATAATAATTATCCATAGTTTACCAACAAGAAGACATCATTTACTTGGGGTCATATTTCATAGTAAAGACAAACAATATTAATAATAGCTACTGCTAGTCCTAGAAGAAGGAAAGCCTCAAGTAAGGTGACAAAACTACTTAGTTTAGTTTGATTACACATTGAAATACAAGCCAATCATAAATAATCATGTGACCGATACATTAAGTCGCCACGCAAAATTAATATCCATGATTAGTCAGCCCTAAGAAGAGGTGTTAAATCTCATAAAAGAGAGATTACAACAAAATTCAGTGGCAAAGAATATCATTTTTCTAGCTCACGAGAAAAAAAAATAAAGATTTTGGATAGATAATGATCTATCATACACGAAGAGAATACAACTTTACATATCTAAGTGAGAAAGTATCGAAAAAACCTCAACAAGGAATATCACAATTCCAAATGGGTTGACCACCCAGGACAACAATGCACGAGAGCCTTATTAGAGTTCATCTATTATTGACCATAAATATAAAATGATGTAAAACTTACGTGAAGATTTATCTAATGTGCTAATAGAATAGAGTAAAAAAATGTCATCTTAGAGAATTATTGGAGCCACTACTAATAACAAAACAACCTTGTGAAAAAATCATCATGAACTTCATAATTGACTTATCCAATGCCAATGATATAGGTCGATCATAATAAAAATAAATCATTTCTCAAAATATATTACTTTTATAACAAACCCTAAAAATTACATAATAATTAAAATAATTAGATTATTCCTTAAGAATATGATGAAATATTAGAGCTATCAAAATTCATTATAAGTAATTGTGATACATGTTTCATGAGTACAATGTTCTACTTCTCTACTAATTTTCACTCTCGTACTGATTAGTAAATAGGACAGATAAATATATTACTAGAATTATATTTAAGATATTTTATGAGTGCTAACCAAATTAATTGGGCAAAACTATTGGATATTACTCAATTCTCTTACAACTTATAAATTAGCAAAGCAACCAAGAAAAATTCATTCGAGATAGTCATGAATAGGCTAATATAGCATGCTCATATTTTGAGAAAACTACTATAAAAATTAAAAAATTGGCTAACAAGAAAATAAGACGTGTTAAATTTCATGTTAAATTTAACATGAAAATAGTCCAACGACTCATCACACTCTAGATGGAGGGTATACAAGAAATAGTCCAACAATCTACAAACTTCATATAGGTTTATATAAGTAGGCTAACATAGCACGCTCATATTTTGAGAAAACTGCTAGAAAAATTAAAAAATAGGCTAGCAAGAAAATAAGACATGTTAAATTTTATGTTGGAGACTTGGTTTTTACTAAACCTATGCTAACAATTCAAACCATTTTGAAAGGTACATAAAAAAATTTTAAACAAATATAAAAGTTCATTTCCCATACTGAGAATGATTGATAAGGTATCATAAAAGATTGGGCCATCACCAAAACTAAAAATTCATTTTATCTTTCATATTAGCAATATCAAACCCTATTATAAAAACAAAAAAAGATCCAAAACAAGAGATTTTTAAAAAGATACCAACAATACTAGTGACATCTAATAATAATAAGGTAGATTATATCATGACAGATTGAAATATGAGAAATAATTATTTTCAATCATATAATGAATATTTAGTAAAATAATAGGGATTACTAAAAAATAAAGCAAACTGAGAGCCATGAATGATATTGTAGCAGTTCCAGAAATAAATCCAACAATTTCATGCAAGAGGATCGATTAGAATGTTTATATTATTGATGGGAAAGAATGTCATGTCTACCATTTTGGAGGGACCATCTTTTCATTTAATAGTGACAAATAATCCTTAAGAAATTTATATAGGAATATGAGAAACTTTAATAAGCATGTAAAAACTTTTATTTCCATGCAAAATATAGAAGATTCTAAAGAATTTAAGTATCTAGAACTTTCCAAAACTCTAGAATATTGTAAAATGTCTAAAACCTTTCAAAATTCTAGACATTTCCTTTAATATATATAAAAGAGATACTTCATCTGCAAACTACTAAATTATAAATTTTTTTCTTGAATACTAAATCTTTTTCTTTTCTAGTATTCTTTTGAGTTTCCCTTGCTCCTAAACTATTTATAAGAGTTGAATATCACTTGCATGACAAATAAAAAATTGACTTAATAATATTCAAAAGATAAGTTTCCTAAGTACCGCACGAAAGCCTAGTAGAAAAATTTAGTCCATGATACTAGTGCTTATTGGCTACTATAAACTATTAGTAGGCAATAGCCTATTGGATTGGGTAGTATGCCAATAGCCAATCCAATGCTAATTGCCTATTGATTGGGTAGTATGTCAATAGCCTATTGTCTACTGATAGTGGACCACTAGCTAGGGACAAGCCTAACCTAGAGTAAGCCACTAGTGCCAAGCATATATCAAGAGTGGCACAATCATGCCAAAAGTGAGCTGGTTCCAAACTATCCCTGCATAGTTCCAGCACACCATGTACCCTCTGCAGGCCAATAGGTAATGTCAAGTCTCACTTCCATGCCTTTATGCCAGTACAACATGGCTTAGGTGGATATACCATTTTGTGTTCGGCAAAAAATGGTAGCCCGAATGGGCCTAAAAAATTTAGAATAGGACAACATGGCATGGCCCAAATGACACTTCTAAATATTTTACAAAATTATTCAATTAACTATATTTTACAAATCAAAAAATAATAAACTACAATACAATATTTTAAGAAGTTAGAAAATGACAACTTTATTTCATCATTTGTAAAATAGAATATTGAAAATGCACATGAAAAATTCTAATTTGGGTTAAGACAGCTGAAATGATCACCATGTTTCATGAAGCAAAACCCATCTAACCCACCATGGAACTTTAACAATGTCACCACAAGTTGGTTCAACTGAAGTTGATCCAAAGTTGTTCCCACCATGAGGACTTGAAATTACCAGAGGGAAACCAAGAGAAAGTCCCACCTCAACCAAGACTAAGACAAGTAATGTCCACCCCCTCGTCATATAAAAATAATGAACATTAATAATGATATGGTATTCATGATTTTTTTTTTTTGTTATTACATCAATTGTATTTATTTTGCAAAGTAATGTCAGGTAATATAAAGGATTTTAACCACAATACTTAGCGTTCAAAAAGTTCCCTTACTGAGGAGCTGCTACTGCTTTCAAGATTAACAAGAACGTCACTTCTGATGGTGATTTTGTTCGATTGCAGTCTTTTGCGCTTGTTTCTGCAAACATAATTGATCCCAGTAGTTTTTCCTGCATAAAAAATGTATATAATACCATACGTAATAATTGAAAGAACATATGACATCAAAATGTACTGAAAATTTTACATACACGATAAATATAAGAATGTAGTATTACTACCAGAATCAACATCAACCACAACAGGCTGTTTGCGGGTCCTGGCATTGTTCCTCGCCTAAATGAAACTAAGGGGTGAAAAAAAAACCAAAAAAAAATAGAGCAACTAGCGGAGCATAAAATGTTATTTTAAAAGCAAAAAAAAAAAAAGAGTAAGTAAATAAAACTCAAAATACTTCAGCAAAAGCCCTCGGGGATGATTCGACTACATCGTCATCGAGAGCTTCGACGTCGATTGTACTACATGAGATCACCTGGCCTTCATTGCTCGCTTGATTAGTAGTGCGACGATGAATGTCAATTGAAGTGCCGTGTTGATCAGGTTGAAGCAGGTTAAAGTCCAATGGAACTTTTCTCCGCCGATACCCCCGTGAAACAGGCTTTCTTGTGTCCATGGTACGACTACTCATTCTTCTGAGAAAACTCCGTAGGGTGATAACCTAGGAGGCTTGAATAACAGATCAAACTGTTAAATGTCGGGGTTTAGTACATTTGTATGAAGATCATGAAGAAGTGTGATTCATTCTGTTATCCTGCAGACCTGCATTACACCCCTGTCCGTTTCCATTCAACGTGTGGTTGGTGTCCCACAAACTGACTTCGCAAAGGGGTTTTGTTTTGACGTTACTTGATTATTGATGGATTTGTTAATATTATTTTTTCTTATTCAAATTTAAATAAATTTACAAAAAATGTTTGATATTAAAAAAAAAATGTTTCAAACAAAAAATATTTAAGTTTTGAAAAAGTAATGTTTTCGAAATCTTTTGGAAACAACATATTTATATAATAATGTATATAATATATTTTTACAATGTATATTATGATTTTATAACATTATAAACATTTACAACAAATATAATATATGCTCATAACATATATTACAGGTTTGATGTGTTTATATTATTACTAATGTAATAGATCTCATAAGAACTTAAATATTAAATGTGTTTAGTCGTGATGATTACTAATATAATTGATCGGTATGAAAGTTTGTCATATGCATCTATATCACATATATTGCAAGTTTATAATATGTATAACATATATATGTATATATAAGCAAAAAAAAAAAACATGCATTTATCACATTTATAGTGTACATTATAAGTTTATAATATAAATTTCAAAAGAATCTCAGTGTTACAAACATATATCACATATATCTTATAAGTTTATAACATATATGTAGGGTCAATTGTAAGTAGGTGAAATATTATTTATTTGTTATTTGGGATTTTTTTCTATAAAAAAAATATTTTCCTTTATTTGTTATTATTTTCAATCTTAAATATTATTAGTTTGTATTTTATTATTTTCTAGTTATTACATTATCGTTATAAAAATTTCTATTTTAAATTATTACTATGGATAATAGTGGTACCAATGATGAGGTTTAGGATTGTGACTTTTATAGTTAATATATATCTTGAAAAGTTATATCAAAAGGGTAATAAAAATTTCAATGCAAGTTATTTTTAACATGGACCACTATGACCTTTCAACTTGTGTGGAACTTTTTGATATATTCAAAATAAAATAAAATGTGATAAAATTTTAAGTATAAAAATTCAATAGAAGTAATTTTGGGTTATAAAATACGAAGATAAAAGTTTTATTGAGGAAGAAAAATTACCTAATAGTAATTGAAAAATGCCAGAAAATATTAAAGATATGAAGTGAGATTGAATGAATGGCGATGATGTTACAAGTTTGAATTTAGCAATGATAGGCAATATATTATCAAATATATATATATATATATATATATATATATATATATATATATATATATATGTATTAGTTAGTTAAAGAGATTTGAGATACTTTGAAAAATATGTATGAAGTAAAGTTATCATACAACAAAATTTTTCTAAAAAAAGAGTTCTATACTCTTTGAATGCCTAAATATGCTTCAAAGGTAGAACACATTAGCATTTTGAAAATATTAGTCTTTCAATTTTCATCAATGAATCACAACATAGAAGAGAAAGAACATGCTAATATTGTACTTCAAAGTCTACTAAATTCATATGACAGTCTCATTATAACTATGGCTAATATTGTTGTGAGGAAAAATGTACTCTTTAATAGAGTTGCGATTACTATACTTGAGGAAGAAAGTAGACAAAAATAAAAATAATAGATTTTCCACTTGGCAAAATTGATGTTTTGATGGTCTTTAGAAGAAAATTAGTAGAACATTACTCTAGTATGAGTCAAAATAAGAATAGAGAAAAACCATGTGCAACAATAAAGTGAAATGTTATCACTATAGAAAGAAATGATATATAAAAAGAATATATTAGCATTAAAAAGGAGTGGAAAATGTCAAAAGAAAAGAATATGAATTATAAAATACTTGGGACTGTGTGATAAGTACTTAATTAGATGATGGTAAATTTTTATATAGTGAGACAATTGTGGATTTGAGTCTTAGAAATATGTGGTTTTGAGTATGCAATTCAATGAACTAATGATGTTGTGAAAGAAGAATCAATTACATACCTTAACCCTAGTCAATCCCTTGCCCGAAGCTTGATTTCTTTTCTCACATGGCCTTCTCCAAAATCAAAAAACAAAGAGATGAGTTGTAGGACTCCTCTCTCTTGCTAGCATTTTATAGTTGTGCATCCATCACCTAGAGTGATGGATGCTTTTCATAAATCATGCAAAGTCATTTTTATTATTTAAAATTAACTTTTTTCCATTTATTTAATACAATCTCTTAAATTGATTTTAAATAAATAAATAAACATGATCATGTATTGTAATTTATGAACCTATCTTTTATGGTACTAGCTTAGGCAATGGAAGAGATCTCAAACATAAATAAGATTTTGGACTCCTAATATAAATTAAATGATACTATTTATATTAATTATAACTTACCCCAATATATAATTATAATTACACTCTCTCATTTATTCAAAATATAATTTGAGCTCTTTTTTATTTAATACTTATTAATTTCTCAATATTATGATTACTGATATCCATTTATTAAATTAAATTACTAATAATTTTTTTAAATTAATATTTTATGATTTCTTTGAGACTTTCTGCTTAACATATTTGTCATACCAGATTAAAATATACTTGTATGATTTGATATTTTCAAAACATATAAGTATCCTAAAGGGGGTATCATTAAATATTATAATAGGATATGAATACTATTTATAATTATTATTCACCATGTAGGTAATACAATTATCAAACCCACTAAGCTTATAAATCTTTTTATAGATCTCACTCGATATGAATTAAAACAACTATAAATAAATGCATTTATTTATTAATTTATTTTAAGATTAAAAGTAATAGTATTCAAAAAGGTGTCAATTATTTTATGTGTCACTATAAATAATCATCTCGAAGTAGTCTTGCTCAATACACTCAATTGTTCTAGTACAAGAAGTTGGAATTTTATCATTTCTAATAATTTAGACAGACTTACTAAAATCGTGTGCTACAATCTTACTAATTATGTGTCAAACTCTATCTAGATCATGAACAAAATGCTTACATTTACAAGAACTAATAATTCTAATCTTCTATGCATAAGTTAAACTCTATGCACCAAATCATATATTATATAGAATAAAGGACATATGTATTTTATATCTAAATGCTAACTTAGCTCATTGTAGATTCTTATAAAAATAACAAAAATGCATTTAATAAATATTCATTATAATGAAATGACTTTCAGAAAAAGAATTCCTACTGTATGGTTGATGGATTTAGGAGCAACATGACATGATTTTTCTAAGAAAATGGTTCAATCAATACGAACATATCTTAGGAGGATATATATTCATGAGAAATTGATCAAGCTTAACAAATTACTAGTATCAATAAAATTGTGATGTATTATGACATAATATGCTTCATACAAGGTGTACAACATATTCAAAAAGAGATACTCATATTCAAAAAGAGACCATGGGAGCATTCAAGTGAGCATATAGTAATGAAAGTAGAAAAGGTAGCAACAAGTTTATATATAAGAAAAATACAAGAAGGAAAAATATCTATAATGTTAGCAAGTTTGATAGAATAATTAATGATAATGTGGTATCATAAACTTGGTCACATGTTAGAATAAAATTTGAAGATTATTGTTAAACAAATTTTTTTTAAGACTCAATAAAGTTTAGTAAGGAGCATAGATTGAAGTTTAATATTTCTAAATATATTTTAGAACTAATTCATTCTAATATTTGGAAATCAACAAAAAATATCACTAAAAGATGCAAGATATTTTGTATCTTTTATTATTGGCTACTCTAGAATATGTTGGGTGTATCTAAAGAAGAGAAATGCATACATATTTTCAATTTTTTAAATATTTAAAGTACAAGTAGAATATACTTGTATTGAATTTGATAACTATTGTCAATAAAAAGACATCAAGAAATAGTACATTGACATATATTCTACAATAAAATAAAGTAAAAGAATAGATAAATAGTAACATTTTAAAACAAACAACAACAATGGGGCCAAGTTAATTTGGGCATGAGTAGTCAAAATTGACTATTTTGTGACCAATCAATCACCATCAACTGTGATTGACTTAAAGATGTTGGAAAAGCTGACTAGCAAGCCAATTAACTATTCTTGCTTATAATTATTTAGAAGTTTTGTGTACATTAGTACCCAAGAAACATCAAAATTGGATTTAAAATTTCAAAAATACATATTCTTGAGTTGTGATGACTGAGTAGAAGGATATCACTTGTGGTATACAACTTTCAACAAGCTTATCGCGAACAAATGTGTCATCTTTGAAGAAGACATGCTATAATAAGAAGAAAGAGATAATACAAAGATCAAAATTTCATTGGAAACAAATAGCCAAAATTTGAATTATTAAAATAAATGAACAAATATTAGATAAGTCTTAAGTATATGAGGTACAATGATCAAATCATAAGTGGGTGAACCAACTTGGCATGTAGAGTATGTTTTGGAAGGAAATATTGCATGTTATTTTCAAATAGAGGATAGAGAGCTGTCTAATTTTAATGAGGCTACAAAAAACAAAGAATTTTATCTTTTTTATGATAATGATATATGAAAAATTTAAGGCTCTCCATAAAACTAAGAGATGAGATTTTATTTTGTTGCCACAAGGAAGAAAGCTCATTAAAAATCAATAAGTGTACAAGATCAAATATAATAGACACGATCAAATAAAATGATATCTTTCATGAATTGTAGTCAGAATATATGCTCATAAAGAAGGTTTCAGTTATTATGACTTTGTTATAAAACATAATTCTATGATTAGGTATGTCCCAAAAGCTAGTTGGATGAGATTCTCTCATCTAATATTATTTCATAAGTATTTAGATTATACAAGTAATAAAGTATACCTTTAATTCAAATATCAATCCTATAAGGATTGCATAAATAATGATAAGTCAATCAATGATAATTAATAATCGATCTAATAGGCATGATAAATAAGATTTAAGTCATAAATCAAAGATTATATGGAACACTTATAATTTTATTTGTGATAGAATTTATAAATATCCTTATTGTGATTATGCTCAATTATAGAACAAAGGCTAGATAATTGTGGAATACCCTCTTACCCTATTATCATACAAGATGATTATCAACTATTCAACCCTTCCCAATGATGGTCCCCTCATAGTTATCTCATAAGTACTTTATCACCAAGACAACACATTATTCCTCCTTGAAGGTTATTCAAAAGTTATTACCTTTTAGGCACCTCATTAACTTTATGTAATGTTTTCTTTGAAAATGCATTCTTATTCTCAGATCTCTAGTGTATTTCTTGATAAGAATTAACATGGTAATAAAAGTATTTGCATTTTTAGTTTTTTTAGCATCATACTCTCACAATTAACATATGATTTTCTTCATATCTCATCAAAGAAAGTTATATGATCGAATGTAACTCATATGACTATCACCACCATATGAATCACATCCATCCATGCCTATCACATAACTTATCTATCATCATCCCCAACTATGATATGTGACTCATACACTAAAGATGAAACTCTTAGGAAAATATTATATTTACTAATCAACATCAATTGAGGATCATTTTCTCTTTGACATGCATAATAGAATGACCTATAAAAGTATTCATACTTTCAGCTTCTTAAGTATCATATTCACAATGACTAGATATACCTTAATTTTAGGTTTGACATATGTGGTTGTCTCGCATATCATGATTGAAATGGGCATCATTTTTTTCCTACCATATACACGTGTATGTTTTTTAGCTTATTTATTATTGTCCGCTACTCTAATGATGTTTGAACCACTAGTGGCCAAAACCCTATTTTCAATTTTATTAATTATCAAACCATCCATAACTAATTATCATCACAACAAATATCACATATAAAGTATCAAACAAAGTATCCATCATGATAAATATATTATACTATCCCTAGATTATCTATTTAGCACAAAGTAATGAAGAATAATATATGAAGCAAGTAGAAATTCATCTCGTATGAATACGTGTATCTAATTTTAGCACTCAAGAGAAACTACATTTTAAAACCAAAATTCATCAAAACTAGAGGTGTCTATTGGGCCAAGCGACTTGAGCCCGACTTGAAGCCCGGAATGGTTCAAGCATGATGTGCCTTGGCCCGAGCCAGGTGGACCCTTGGCACAAATCATTCCATGTCGTGCCAAGGGTCTTAGGCCCGTGTGCCATGCAAGGCACATCCCAGGTGCGTGCCATGTGCACAAAGCATAGGCGATGATGCACTAACCGATGCACTATGGCCGACACAGTGATGCCCGATGTAGCGATGTTCAACGGGCAAAGGCTCTGCATACCTGATGGGCGATGGGGGTGAGGCAGCACAGCGGTGCGAAGGGGAACCCCTAATTTAATTTATAACTAGAATGGCCCGACCCAACATGAACCAGTTCGTACTCAAGTTGATTTTGGGCCGTGGGCCTTGTTGAGCCTACCCTCCGGTGAACTGTGCCATTCCAGGCATGGTACGATACTAAAGAATGTTTTGCCTATCATGGCACATGATATTGGTTCGGCCTAAAAAATGGGCTGAGCTAGCCCGGCCCAGCCCGTTTGATACCTCTAATCAAAACTTGCTCAATCTCACATTAAATTACTTCTTGGACGGGTTTAGAATGCATGCTCACCTTCTAAGGTTTATGCATGCACCTTGTATTACCTTTGTTATTCATGCATTGTACCAAAAAATTGGAGTTATGGAGCACCTTGGGTCATCTTCCTCATACCTTTTCATAAATTTTCTTTGAATTCTTAGGGTTTTACTTATATACTTGAGCATATGGTATGAGTTTCTTTTAATTGGAAGTCATGATACTAAATAAAAGTCATGGCTTTAGTATTTTAGTTCTATAACACAAAATCACGATGTTGGCTATAAGCTATATTTTTGGTCTCTTTCCTCAGCTTGATGGTCATGGTGCCGGTAAAAATCTTGAAGGCACATTTAGCTTCTATAACCCAAAGTCATGACACCAGAATGTGCTAATGAACATGGTTTATTTTTTTCTGCTTGATAGATATAACACTGAGAAGTCATGATAGTGTATTTAGCTTATGTAACACAAAGTTGTGGTACTAGAATATGATCATTATTTCTACATTTAGTCTTTTAACATAAAGTTGTGACATTAGAATGTGGTCATGACTTATACATTTAGTCTATATAATACAAAGTTACGACACTAGGTGATGGTCATGACTTTGCTTTTTTTGTTGAGTCAAGAGTCATAGTGCTTGTATAAGCTACAACTCACTATTGTTTCTCTATAATATTTTGTATCCAAAAGTCACATCTCCATATTAGAGCCACAACTTTGGCTTAAGTATTATGTGGTTTGTTAAAGAAAAACATATGCTACTAGAGGATACTGTAACTTTTAGTACTAGTGGGGTGCTTAGTTGCTATGATATAAATTTAATGTCATAGCCATTAAGTTGTTTTAAGCTAGTTTGATTGTGATATTAATAAATCTTCATAGTCAAGAGAATATATTGCATAGTAACAGGATTATGAGAACAAGGTCATAAAGTCATAGAATATGAAGATTTGCATTACTATGTGGGTAGAAATTTGACTAAAAATAGATGTTAAAACTAATCTATAAGTATTGAAAGGTGTAATTAAGTTATAGCATTTAAAATACTATGATTTTCATGAGTTTTTACTATCCTAATAATAATCATCAATTCCACCAAGTTATAAATTTAATACTCAAAAAAATTTCTAATTTCACAAATCTTTGTCAAAATCTTTCAATACTAAAATTTTGTGAAATCATAATAAATAAACCTTTCTTTAAGGTAAAACATATCATTAAAATCATACAAAATTATTAGTATTAATCAATGCTTTGCATATCAAACAAACTCACACACATTGCTCATCCTCGAGTGATCCATCCTCCACTTACAACAAAAAGAGAAAATATTAGCTTTTTCTCCTAAATAAGTGAAGAGTCATGGTGATGTTTTAGTTGCATGATTAACTTTTAGGATGAATAAATGATATACTATTATTTGTGTGACTACCTATATATCATTATTAGATCATACATCATGCAAAAAAAATTTGGGTTGCTTCCCAAGCAACATTATGTTTAATATCCATAGCTAAACTACTAATGAATTTATGTCTCCTTATGTGATCTCAGATGTCCAGACTAGCTTTTTAGTATATTTCTTCACATCTTTTTTTTTTGGTTTTTATTCTGATATTGGATCATTTTATGTGGCTTGCTTCTTTTGAATTTCTTTCATTGGGTTTCTATTCCATAGAAGCTACAACTTTCTTTAACATTGTGGCTTTGTGTTGGAATGCTTGTTAAGCATTTCTTTTCCATGTCACATTATACATAGTATTATGTTGAGCCACAATTGCTATCTTTGGTTTTTGGAATTCCAAAGTCACAATGATATTAAAGGTCACAATATTCATCACTATTTCATCATTTTCTCTACTTCCTTAGAAATTTTCAAATATTTCATTTCTGCCATATCTTCATCTTTCCTCTTATTAGCCACCAGCTATGATTTTTTATCTACCTTCACTTCATATGTAATCTCTAATTTCTCCTCTTCATTTTCTTTGAAATTGTGAATCGAGAAATTAAATATTTCACTTTCTTTTTCTTCCCCTTAGGAGTATTTTGTACAATTCTTTGAAGTCATGACTTTAAATAATTTCATGACTTTGTGATGATCATCTTTATCACTTCTTGCTCCATCACTTTAATACCTTTAAATATTTTTTCTATTCATCTACCTCATCTTCATTGGGCAAGTAGTCTTCTACAAAGTTTTTCTATTCAAAGTTGACATTTTGTTGCATTGCTATGTGGAGGAGATTAAATATCCTTCATTAACCTTTCTCATCATCATCATCTTGACTATTCACCTCTTGTAAAGGTTGAATTTTACATATTTTTCACCAACTCAAAGTTTAAATTAATCCTTCTTCAAATCAATCATGACTTGATTGGTGATTAAAAATGGTAGTCCCTAAATCAATGAAGTATATTGATCTTCTTTCATATCCAAGATAATAAAATCTATGGGAAAATTAAAAACACAAATCTTAATCAATAATTCTTCAATAATACACATCAGATGTTTAGTCGATCAATCCACTATTTGGAGTGAGAGATAGGTTAGCGTGATTTCATTGAGCTTCAATCTTCATGTTATTGATAAAGGCATCACGTTAAAAATTGATCCTAAATTACAAAATACCTTCTGAAATATGTGCTCCCAAATTATACATGACATGTTAAAACTTGCAATATTTTCCAGTTTTCTTTAGAGGTTTTATTGCATGATTGCACTACATTTTCTCATCATATTTATAATTTCATACATATCTTTTTCTTACTACTCATGATATCTTTCATGAACTATAGATAGTTGAGCATTTGGGATAATACTTTATCATTAAAAATGTTTATTTCTAATTTTCAGAAAATATTGAAAAATCCCTCAGATTATTAGTTAATTTTCTATTTCTAAATCTTTGTTGAAAAAGTAAATTAAGCGGAAGAGTACCTTTGGTATTATTATTTGTCACATGTTTCTTTCCACTATTTTGGGTAGTCTTCATTCGCTCTCCCACTTTACTTTATCCATTAATCATAGACGAGAATATGAGCTAGCCATTTTGTCAAGTGGATGCCGTGACATTGAGCTCCATGGCTTTTGAATCAACTATTATGGGAGCCATGGCTTTTGGATAAACTAAGACACTATTTGTAAAAGCTTTCTCTATTTCAACTTTCTACTCTAGCTCTTTTTTTGCTTCTGAATACTATGAACAAGCATTTTTTTGCATTGGCTTTTCATATCACTAGGCATCTCATTCACACTTTCCTTTTTCAATGATAATACTAATTTTTTTTAATATTTGTTTTCACACTTTAGTATGATTTGTAAGCATTTGCACTTTTAGCTTTGTAAGCATCATACTTACATAATTAATATACATTTCTTTCAAGTTTCAAAAATAGAAATCAAATAAGTAAAAAGTAGCTCACAAGAGCTATCATCACCTTCCGAGTCACTACATATTCACACATATCCCAAAGATTACTTTTCACTATCCTCCTAGGAAATGAAGCAACTCCCACACTAAACGTAAATCCCTTTAAAGAATATTTTATATAATGTTCAACCCAATTGAGAATAAGTCCCTCTAATATGAATATAATATATTAGCATGTAAAAGATTTCACACTTTTAGCTTCATAAGTGTAATACTCACGATGATTAATATACCCAAACTTTGGGGTTCGACATATTAATTTATCTTATGCATCACACTTAGAAGGGTTATCACCACCTTCTTATTATCTGTATGAGTGAGTCTCAAGGCTTACATGTCACTATTCACTATAGGACCTCATATAAACCTATCATTAGTAGAAACTCTAATTAAAGTTCTATTTAGTCACATTTAATAATATCCATAACATAAAATATAATCAAACCATAATTACATCAATCATCCAAACCAATTAAATCACATAATCCAAATAATACAAATTTTAGACTATGCTAATTTCATACAAATTTTCAAATTAATCTTTAGAGATTGAACTTTTAAGAGTCACACCCCCAACTATAGGGATTGAAATTGGTCAAACATTCTAGTATTGCTTGGGAAACTCCTAGGGACTACAAAATTAATCCCAAGAGTTTGTAGTTATCATGGATTTTGTTTATTTCATGAGAGAGAAGGAGAAGAAATAAGAGATCTTTTGAAAATTTTCTAACTTCCACCTTAGATTTGGGCAACTTTGAATTTCTCTAAGTAGAAAGTTGCAAATTTTAGATGAAAGTCACCTCACTGACCTTTCTCTCTTTAGCTTGAGGCCGTGACTCTAGAAAATTATTATGACTATATTCAAGATATTGATCTTTCTACAACACAAGGTTATGGTAATGACAATGACCATGATTTGGGCTTGATATGTTTATAACATAAAGTCACAATTCAATGAAATAGTCACGAATTATGTCTTCCTCATTTGTAGTCAATAGATGGCCTTGGTGCTATGAAGTGGCCACGTGATAGATATGACTTTCAACATTGTTAAATAGTTGCAGTATTGTTTGGAGGTCATGACACTATCTATTTTTCCTTCTAAATATGTATATGGCCATGGTGCTGGTAACTAGTCACAGTAATTTGCACTTAGTTTGTGCATATAAGTCATAACTATTAATTCCCTTGAGGACGAGAGTAGTGGCTTTAAAAATTATCTTACATGCATAATGTATTATATTATATTTAGTAACTCAAAAGTCATGGCTTTCAATAAATACCATGACTTTGGCCTTAGTACTTGTGTATCTTTAATTTTTTATAACTCATAAGTTATGACTTTATATAATAGTTACAGCTCTAACTTTAGTCTATTGAGCCATATAAAGATAAATTCATATCTTTTTGAAATTAACTACAACCCTGAACACTAGTGAGGTGTTTGGTTGCTGGGATAAAAAATTAATATTATAGCCATTATAATTTTATGAGCTAAGTGTGATGCAACTCTAAGATAATATTACGACTATAAAGAATGTGTTACATAATAAAAAGATTATGCTAATGAGAGGGTAAGATTATGACATACAATATTTTGCCAATGATCATTTAGATAGAATTTCAACAAATAAGAAATGTTGAAACTAAGAAAGACTTAAAGATTTAACTCATCTTCTAAACACCTCCAAAAACTCATTGATTTCATAAATATTCATGTTCTCCAAATTACTATTTAGATAGAGTTTCAACACATATTTATTTTATTTCTACATATACACATCATTCTTAATCACCAAAATATACTAGAATATTTAGTAAATTAAACACCAAATAAACTCTCCAATAAAATGATTGTCATTCCTAAGCAATAACTTCTCCCACCAAAAATATATATATCATCAAAATGAATTCTTATGACTAGGTTTGACTATCGTAGGGTCTATAAAATAATAGAATAACTTTAAGTATAGGGCTTGATTTCTATGACTATACTTGTGGATCATTAGGCCGATATATTTGTATTTGTAGTGGATATAGACATTTTTTATATCACACATGTAGAAAAAAAATTTTAAGTTTCCTTCCAAGTAGTGCTATGTATAATATCCATAGCAATACTATCAATATCCATAGTTAGAATCCCAAAGTCATGGTTCCGTGCATAGCCGTGACTTTGTCTTTGATTTTCTCTTCCATGAATTTTGTCTCAGCCTTCTCTTTTTCATCATGTCTCTTATTCCTTAATGGTGTCATTATAAGACTCCTCAGAGGTCATGACTTTAAAAAATGACATGACATCATAGTAGTCATCTTCTTCTATTCTCATTTTTTCAACTCCAATATAACTATTCATTTTCTTCATTTTCTTCATTATCATGGATCTAAAGTTATTTCTCCATTTGTAAACTACATTGCACTCACAATTATAAAGTTCTTCTTCTATTCGATAAATATTGTTGCTCTCACAATTTTAAAGTTCTTCTTTAAAGTTCATATATTTTGTCTTCATCCTGCTAGTTATCTTCTACAAATTCCTTCCACCACAAATCTACTTTTTGTTGTAACATAGTCCAAAGTAAATTATCAATCCTCCAACACTCCATTTCATAATCATCAAGATCTCATAAACAATTATAAATATTAAACATTACTTGTTTCTCACTAACAAGGAGAGTTAATTCCCACTTCTTAACATCAATAAGAAATTATACCATGGCCATAGATAAATGTCCCAAAATTAATGGTGCATATTGATCTTCCTCTATATCCAAAAAACAAAATCCATTGAAAAAATAAAAATATTAACATTAACCAATACATCTTCAATTATCTTATCCGAAAGATTGATTGTCTGATCTATCATTTGGAGTGTAAAAGATATTGGAGTGATTTTTCCAAAATTTAATATTAGTGTAATGAACAAAGACATCAAGTTGACACTCGTTCTCAATTTGTACAATACATTCCAAAATATGTGATATCCAATAGTACAAGATATAGTAAAACTACCAAAATCTTTCAATTTTCTCCATATTTTTCTTTAAATAATAACACCACACTTCTCAATCATGTTCATATTTTCATATTTATTCAACTTTTTATTTCTACTCATTATATCTTTTATAAATTTTATATAATTCATCATTTGGGCTAGAATTTTAGTATATAGTATATTCACTTTTAATTTTTAGAATTTATTTTGAAATTTTTTGAAGTATTCATTCAATTTTTCCTTCATAAATCTTTGTAGTAATTGACAATTCATTAGAAATTTCTATTGAATTCATTTTAATCCATCTCTCTCTCCATGACTTTAGGGAGGCCCCATCCACTCCTCTAATCTCCCATCTCCCTTTTTCTCTTCTTTGGATGAAACTTGGAGAATTTTATAAAGTGTCATAACTTTGTTACGTGCCACAACTTCATTATTATTATTATTATTATTATCATCATTATTATTATTATTATTATTATTTCTAAAGTGTTTTTCAATTGGGTTCATGGTTTCTTGGAGAATTTTAGGTTGAGTCATGCCTTTTGAGAAAGCCTTGTTACCCTAAAAAACTATAAAATCTACTAGTCCAAAGTCATCTTGTACCTTTGGAGTCGTGGTCCTTGGAAGAATCACAACATTTTCATCCCCAAATTATTTAGAATAATTTTATCCAGATAATCTTTGTAGTTCCTATCCACTTATAAGCAATACTGAGAAATAATTCCTCAGATTTACCTCAGTATCCTTTGGCAATTCATTCACTCTTCTTCCCTTTATTGATTAATAAGATATTCATAGTTCCTCAGCATCAAATTAGTTTTATTCATCTTAGCTTCAAGTACTCTTTTTCGCTTGTCTTGGTCATTCTTCTTCTTCTAAAGTTCTACTATAATGATTTGAACACCATCATCTACAATTGGATTTTCTTCCATTCATAATTATGGGAAATTAAGATGAGTTCCCTTGATTCATGTAGTTTACCACATTATTCCCTATTTTTTTCCATGATTTTTTGATATGTTTCATCCTACTCCCATAGTTTTCGTATGAAATATTTTCATAAATTTTCATGTTTGGTTGATAATACATTAGGATATTGTTATTAGGTCAAAATAAATGTCCATTGCTCCGCATTTTATTCTGCCTCTTAAAATTGATAAATGGTCATTTTCACTGATTCATGACATTGTAAAGTGGAAATGTCCCCTAACACTCTTCTTTTTTCTTCTTCAGCATCAAAATTTTTCAATAGGACTTTCATCTTTACTTTGATGGTGGTAAACTTATCTAAATCTAGCACTCTAGCTTATCTTCTCCCAAATGAGCGATTCATTGAAGTTAGGTAGTTAATTTTTGCTAGCTCCTCAAAAAAATAATACATCTCCTCTAGTGATTTATTCATAATAGATCCGCTAGTAACCGCATCAATCATATACTTTATCATGTATTTTAATCCATTATAAAAGATCTGAGCATAGAACTAAAACTCAAAACCATATTGATGGCATCTTTTCAATGACTCATAAAAATAATTCCAAACATTTTATTATTTATCATTCTCCTCTTACCATTATTGACTTTTCTCGCTTTGAAGTTGAGAAGTCATTTGTGATAGAAAATATTTAATAAGAAAAGACTTTACTAATTCATACCAACTCTTAGTTGAGCAATGTGGTAAACATCATAACCAACATTGTATTTTACCACTTAATGAAAATAGAAATAATTTTAATCTTATTGCATCATGGGACAATTTCATTCATCTTCATAGTGTCGTTTAGCTTTAAAAATAGTATGATATGTTCATTAGGAATTTCTAATACCATTCCTCTATATTGTTATTGTTAAACCATAGCAATTAAACTCGGCTTCAACTCAAAATAATTAGCATTAACTAGTTACAATTAGATCCCATAATAATTTCTCATCACTATCCTCCTCTAATACTTTTTATAGTATGATAATAGATGGACTATCAAACACCTTGTCAATCATCTTTTTAGGTCTCTCTATTACTTCTAGTGTCCTCCATACTATCCTTGTAAGATTTTTTTTGGAAAGGATTCTTCTAGTTTTTCAATTTTTGGGTTTAGAAAGTGTCTTAGTTCCATTGCATTGGCTCATTAATAGTGGCTACAAAAATAAAAAGAAATGAGAGTGCCTAAAAACAAACGAATCCAAATACAATAATTTATGTTCAAATAAATATAACATCACTTAGTCATTTGACTCAGGAATATTTATCAAATATAATATATAATTTACTAAAAAAAATTAATTTTTTACAAGAATAATTATGTCAACTCATATTGAATAATCAAATTAAACAATCCCTTTACAGTAGCACTAAAAACTTATTTTATTTTTATTACATTGGCTAATTTAATCGGTTCGACAATATCTAAAAAACTTATTAACAAGAGTATCGCATCATCTGAAATCTACAAGTACATGGATCATATAAGTAGTATAATGAGTTTTCATCCAGATATTGATCCCACAATGATTATATTGGTAGTTCAAATATTCAATAGGAGGCAACCCATTTTTAGTATATTGGATACTCATATTTTTAAATAATCTTAGGTCTAGGGTTCATATAAATAATTTATGCAATATTATTAATTCTTTCGATATATATATATATATATATATTATAGACATAGAATGAATGTTGGGGTATAATGTAATGACCCCTTATCCTAATGACATTAAAATGTGGTCATTACTATTAAGCCTTTCCCAATAGTGATTTTCTCATATATGTCTCCTCAATACATCACCACTAAGACAATAATTCATTTCTATGTGAGGGTCATTCACAATCTCATATAATTTAGATAACTTTATCATCTTTCATTGATAGTTACTTCATATGTACATTCTTATTTAACATCCTCCATTGTCTCAAAGACTACAAATTAGCATGGTTTATAAATATTTATATTCTCAGCTTCAAAAGTATCATACTCACACAATTAACATACATTTCCTTGAGTTTCACTAGTAAAAATCATATGAAGAATAAAGTAGCTCACAATGGTTTTCACCACCTTATGAGTTATTACATACTCATGTATATCCCAAAGTTTACCTATCATCATCTTTATTGGTAATGATGTAACTCTTACACTAAAGGTAAATCCCTTGAAAGAATGTTCTATATAATGTCCATCCAAATTGATAACTAATCCATTAAAGATGTATATAATAGATTGACATATAAAAATATTCATATTTTTGGTTTCATAAATATCATACTCATAATACTTAATATACCCAAACATTGAGATTCGATGTATAGCTTCATCTCGTGCATCACAATTGAAAAGACTCTCTAATTTTCTATCATATAAATGAGTGAGTCTCAAGGATTATCTATCATCATCCACTAAGATGACCTCACATAAACTCATAATTAGTTAAAACCCTAATTGAAGTTCTATTTAGTCACCATCCATCAATATCCATAATATAAAAAATAATCAAACCATAAATGTATCAACAAACCAAAACAATTATATCGCATAATTCAAATAATACAAACCATAGACCATATTAATTTCATACAAATTCTCAAATTCATTTTTAAATGAGGAGGATATGAGAGTTGTGTCACCCAACTATAGGAATTGACATTGATTATGTATCCTTTGCTTGCTTGTGGAATTCATAGGAAGTGCAAAATTTGTCTGCCCCCAAGTTTTATAATTGTCATGGTTTTTGCTTGTTTCGCGAGGGAGAATGAGAAGAAATAAAAGATCTTTCATAAATTCTTCAACTTCCACTTTTATACTCGGATATCTTTGTATTTCTATAAGTAGAAATTCATAACTTTTAGATGAAAGTCATGGCTCTATCTTTTATCTCTCCAACTTGATGTCATGATTCTATAAAATGGTTATAACTCTATTTTTCATCTTGATCTCTTTATAACAAAAAGTCATGACATTGATAATGACTATGACTTAGACCTAATTTTTTTATAACATAAAGTCACATCACTATGAAATAACAATGACTTTCTGCCTACATCATTTGTAGTCTAACATTTTCTATAGTGTTATGAAGTGACTATAAGATAGAGATGACTTCCTATTTTTTTATATAGTCATGATATTTTGTGGAGGCTATGATATTAGCTATTTATCTTTCTTGGTATGTATATTGCTGCAATACTAGTAATTGGCCATGACATTTATACTTAGCTTGTACATACAAGTCATAGCCATGTCTCTTTTGAGGATAAGAGTCGTGGTCATGGAAATGGACATACTCAAAGTAATATCTTTTATAATATTTAGTGACCTATAAATCACAACTTTAATTAATTGTAATGACTTTGACCTTAGTACTTGTGGCTCTTTAATGTTCTAAAGCTCATAAAATACAACTTTATAAAAGTCATGACAATGACTTTAGACTATTGAGCCATAAAAAGATAAAGTTGCGGCTCTTTGAGATTAATCATGACCTTGAGCACTAATGAGGTACTTGATTGTTATAAAAGTGAATTAATATCATGACTATTATAATATTAAAAGCTAAGTACAATTATGACTCCATAATAATATCATAGCCATTGACAAAATATCACATAACATAAAGATTATGCTAACAAGCATGTATGATCATGGCATGTAAGATTTTGTCAACTACCATTTAGATATAGTTTCAACATGAATTGATATCGATACTATAAAATACTTAGAGATTTATCTTCACTATTAAATACCTCAAAAACTTATCGATTTCATAACTATTTACCAAAGATATTTAAAACACCAAAAATTATGAAATCATTTTATTTCTTTAGATACACACCATTCTCAACCATCAAAACATACTAAGATATTTAATAAATTGAACATTGAATAATTTTCATGAATCTCACCTTTGGAAGTTATATAAGAAGAAAAAATTTATAAGCCCATCACCATCATATGAGTCTTTTCCACTGCTCTGTGTCCCATGATATACCTATCATGGTCTATCATGCCTGGCACATGCCCATCCTTTTATTTTAGCTATTCTACTTAACTATCATATCAATCAAAGATCAATTAATTTAGAAAATACACAATGGATTGGTCATAAGTATATTTATGCTTTTGGTTTCATAAGCATCATACTCACAATCATTAAATTTACTTCAATCTCAAATTTTCACATATATGTTTACCACACTCATTATATTTAGAAGGGTTATCACTTCTTTCTTACCATATCACACGGTCATGTCCCATGACATATATGTCACCATCCATCATGAACAACATGCATGGGCTTAAGATATAGTGAAAATCATACATCTTAGTTCTAAATAATATTCATATCAATCTACAACTATACCACAATATTATCACAAAAACAAAATCTATATATTCAAATCATTATTACACAAGTATGTATAACTAACCCTAGATTATCAAGTTAGTCTAACATTTGGAAGAATTCTTGCACAATATTTTGAGAGATATCTTGTAGAATTGTGAGTTTTTAATGAAAGTATAAGCAAGAAGATAAGTCTTAAATCCTAATTCAAAACAAAGATTACTCATGTTTGCCTTTGATTTACCCCTAATTGAGCATTGGAATCATGCTACCTAGGGTGTTTGCATTATCTTAGCTAGTAATCCAATTCTTCTCCTCCTCTTTTTGTAAATTCCTTTAAGTATTACTTCAGTTCTTCGAGGATTATGCGATGCTTCAAGATGAAAGTCATGATGTTGGCTCGAGATCATAATTTTATTGCCTTGGATCATTTATGGAATTTTAAAGTCATAATGGTAAAAATATCATACTCAAGTAATTCTTCTCTGGAGAATGTTATCATGATGTTGGCAATGCCAAACTAAGACAATTTATATTTTGAACACAATTGTGGCATTAGGAATGATAGCGGCTTTGAACCTTTCTCTCTGGAGCTAAATCTCATGGCATTGGGAATACCATGATTGATATAAATTTCTTCTAGAATAAAATATTGTGGTACTAGAAATATTAATGACTAATACATTTACTTTTTGTAATATAAAGTTGTGGTATTAGGAATGTTTATGATTTTGGTAATTTCTCATTGGAGTACAAAGTCATGACATTAAAAATGTCATGACCAAAGTAAATGCTCTCTAAAACCACATATTTCTCCTTTATATCAAAGGTATTATTTTAGAGTGGTGTGATTTGCCTTTTGTGATTCTAATATTTTTTATCACAGCCAAGTGTGATTTCTGTGTAGATCCTTGATATTTTGGGGTCTAACACTTAGTATTAGATCAAACCTAACACTTGGTATTATAAGAAAGGTTTGATCATAGAGTATGGTTTGATACTCAGATCTAGGGTTGAGATCAAGAAGTTATAGGGAAGGATTTTGAACTATGAAAATTGAAAGTAAAGAATATACTTTTTGATAGAAATTATTGGTTTATAATTAAAGTACCAAAACCAATGATAATATATCAAAAATTAGAAATGACTTCTATGGAGAAAAATAATTGCGACAAGTTGGATTGGAGAGCAAAAGACTTGATCTGACTATGTCTAGTGGTTGAAGTATTGGTAAATATTTTTGGAAAGAGAAACATGATTAATCTTTGGAAGAAGCTAAAATTATTTTATCAAAGCAAGACATTGGTGAACAAGTTATTGTTAAGAAAGAAGCTGTTTAAATTGTGCTTGGAAGAGTTTGATTATTTTTCTTCATATTTATATGAACTTCACATACTGATCAGCTAGTTGTCTTTTATCGGTTATGAAATTAGCGAGGAAGACAAAGTGATAATGTTCCTCTGTTCACTATTTAATTTATGAGATAATTTGATTGTCACTATTAGTTACAGTATAATACAACTATCCTATGAGATAGTGGTTTCAACACTTTTGTTTGAAGATACGAGGAGGTAGAGTATGGAAAAAATACTCAGAATACAATGTATGTGAGAGGGATGACTAGAGAAAGAGTGTGGAGTCTGAAAGCATACCAAAAAAAAGTGGAGGATCAAAAAGAGTTGATAAGTTGAAGATGAAGTGCTAAAAATATGGTTTAGCTAGGCACTTGAATAAAGATTTCCAAAGTGCCAACAAGTCATGATAGGAAAGTTTAGAGTCACGACCTAGGCAACTATTAGCTTAACAAATGAGGAGATATCCATTAGTTAGATTCATATTGTTGAAGCACATGTTGCTCATATTAATGAGGACACTTGGTATACTAACACATGTACATTATATCAGATGACTCCTCATCAAAGCTAGTTTAGCCAGTATGAGTCATTCAGTGGAGGAGATGTGACTATAGGGAATGATTTAGTAGTGAAAATAGTTGGTCATGTGAATGTGAAGATGAAAATATATGATAGGACAATCAAATTTTTTATGAGGGTCATATACATTTTTGGTTAGAGTAGAAATCTTATCTCAGTGAGCATAATGCTGAATGATGGTGAAATATTTTTTTATGTTGAAAATGGTTGCAAGATGACACTAAGAGTATTGATAATTACGTGAGGAACAAGATGTGTAACCATGTACAAATTATGATTAACCATCATTATGACTCTAGGTAGTGGGTGCTAAAACATGCATGACATGTAGTAGGGTTTATCCATGGAGAAATAGTCCACTAGAAGTATGGACTCACATTATTGAAATGTGAAGTTGTTATGACTTTGTGAGGGTGCTAAAACGTATTATTTGGGATATGGTCCCAAAAGCTCGTCAAGGTATTGTTTCTTATCCAATGGAGTCCCCAAGTATATGGGTCATACAAGTCACAACATAGACATTAAGTAGATATCAATCCCACTTGGTTTGTTTAGTTCATTTGATTAGCTAATAGTGAACTAATAGCTGCTCGAGTTGAGTAGATAGACTTGTGTTTTTGAGAAGGTACTTAAACTCTAGGGTTGTCTCACTTCCTTGTATTTGTTGATATTTTATTTAGTATTTGGGCATTGTTGTGTTCTTCTATCAAACAAAGGATAGGTGAGAGTGAAAATGTTCGGTGTCCTCTTGGTATACAATGTGGCTAGTATCCTTAGATTATCACTACCAAAAATGATCCCCTTTAGTAATTATATCAACTACCTTTGATGATTACTTTAGGTGTGTAATTTTATTTTCTAACCTCTAATGTCTCAGAGGTGTAAAATAATATGGTATTAAATGTGTTTGTACTTTTAGCTCGTAAGCATTACACTCACAATAAATAACATATATCTTCTCACCAATCTCACATATGGAAGTCATACAAGAGAAAATAAATTATAGAGATATCACTACCAGATGAGACACTTGTGTGTGTCCCTTTAGATATCTATTACCATCCATTATAACTGGCATATTACTTCCACACTATGGTAAACAACTTAGGTTAAACATTCTACTTAACTTTTATATCACTCAAATGTTAGTTATTCTAGAAAATATATAATGGATTGGTCATAAGTACATTTATACTTTTGGCTTCATAAGCACCATACTTACAATGAGTGTGTCACACTTTAAGACTAGAAGGGTTGTCACTTTTTTATTATCATATTGCATGAGTGTGTCATATAACTTGCATATCAACATTCATGATGATTAGCATACATAAACCTATGACATAATGAAAGTTTTAAATTTCAATTCTAAATAGTATCCATATCCATCAACATTCATACCACAAATATAAAGCTTATAAACTTAAATCATTGTTACATATGTAAACAAGTACATATAATTAATAATAGATATTAAATTAGCGTGACATAATGAAAAATTTTATACAAAATATTTAGAGAGGCATCTCATGGAATCTAGGATTCCCAAGAAACAAAAGTGAAGATCTAAGTCTCAAAACCTAATCTCAAACAAAGATTTCTCATGTTTGTCTAGGATTTGCCCTTAATTTAGGGTTGAAATCACATAGCCTATGAATTTTTGCATTCTCTTGGCTCAAAATCTAATTTTCCTCCCTCCCTTTTTATGGATTTATCTAAGTATTGCATTTATACTTTGGGTATACACAAGATATTTAAAGTTGAAATTCATGGCAATGGCTTGAGGTTATAACTTTATTATCTTGTGGATTTTCTCTAAAATACTCAAGTCACAATGAAAATGAATACCATAACTCAAATAACTCCACTTTGGAGCATAATGTCATGATAGTTGGAATGTTATAACTAAGACAAATTCTCTTTAGTTAAGACATTGGGAATGGTAGTGGCTTAGATCCTTTCTCTATGAAACCAAATGTCATGGTGAAGAGAATATCATGATTGATACAAATTTTTTATGAAATTAAATATAATGACACTAGGAATAATCATGACTGATATATTTACTTTCTATAACACAAATATGTGATACTAGGAATGGTCATGACTTTGGTGTTTTCTCACAAGAGCACAAAATCATAACATTGGAAAATCCGCTACTAGAGTGAATACTCTATGGAACAAAAAGTCATAGTGGAAATAATATAGCAACTCAAAACACTTGATATTTTAACTCTGTATTGAATAAGTCATGGTGTTGAAAATTATTATGACTAATTTTACTAATGGGATACTTGGATGACATGATGTAAAAATAATATCACGAACATTATGTATTTTAGAAATAGCAAGCCATGACTTTAAAAAAATATCAACGCCATGAAAATTATGTTGTATAATAAAATAATTATCAACTTGGTGATAGAGTCATGGTGTAAAACTATTACCATAACTAATTTTATAGAGTTGTGGCCAAAAAATGATGCCACAACTACTCCATAACATCATAAAAGATGTATCTGGGTTGTGGTATGGAAAATAACATATCTCTCTATCATTTCTATCTTCTCTAATCTTTTTCTCTACCAAGTCTATCAATTTCACCTAAAATAACTATGATTTCACTAATAATCATCAAATTATTTCATATTAGATCTTAATAAACTCTCTTAAATAAATGCTCAAATACATATAAACATAATAGTAAATACACACAAAATCACCCAAAAAAGTTGGTGCTTGGAGTGTCAAACAAACTCTCACTCTAAAAGTATTTCTCATCCTCGATGAATAAATTTCCCTCAAACTTTGGTATACATCATAAACATCAACACAACAAGAATAAATATAGTAAAATATTATCAAGGAAAACAAATAAACAACATCTCAACATGGAGAAGAAGAGGGATAGTATGATTTACCATGAAGATCAAAATCCTATAATGGAAATTTCACTCTATATGACTCAAATGGGGACATATATATGGAAGGACTTTCTGAATCTATCTCATTTCTTGCCACTCATTCAATCATCTTCACAATTACACTGCACAAAATATTTTACCATCTTCTAATGGAGTTCACCGAATCTTCAAATGAACCTAGTATAAAGTACATTTGCTTCTAGCTCTCACTATATTTTCCCAAATATTTGATCCACTATTTCTCTCTATAGCACACATTTTTTATCTTTATTTTATCCTAGTCCACAATCATTTCTACCACTCACTTCGATAGACTCATAGAGTATCCCAACTGATATGGCACTCTCCATCATTTCTATCTACACTTGTCATTGCCTCTTATAAGATCATAATGAGGTCTTAAAATTTTTTGGTGTGATCACGAATAAAAATTATTTGTTGAGATGCAATTCTCCCATAATGCATCTTTTCTCTTTGTATTAACTTTTTTCTCATCTTTTTTTCTTTTCATGTACTCTTCTCACTTATTGTTTCTTCTCACTAATTCTGCCACTAAAAAACTACGGATAGACTTTATCTTTGCTTTTTAGTGAAATTCCATATAGTCCACCTCTAATTTCATATTTTTAGAATATTGAAGACTTCTCCTAGGTCACTACCTAACCTAGTCAAATAGTGATCGAATTGTAGTAGTGATTCTTCATCAATTCTTTTCTCTACTTCATTTATCATTTCTATGTTAGCTTCTCACTAATTTCCCTTTAAGAATCCCATTTTTTTTCTTGTCTTCTTCAAGCCCTCTTTTCATGCTTACTAATGTCATGGGGGCATCCATGAGTACTATTCATCTCTTTATTCATTTGTCGAGACTTCTTTGACTCAGCATAACAATATTATCAAATAGAGGTAAAATTATTTGATTAGAGAATTCACCCTCTTGAAAATTGAGGAGTTACTTTTCCAAAAATTTTCTCTCATAGATCTTGAGTCCTTTCACAAACCAAAAAGAAATATTTCTCTATATTTCATAATGGTAGAGAGATGGAGATACAACTAAAAATTAGAACTTAGAAAGTATAACTAAACCTTGATCTCTTCCATAAGTTCTCTCTACACTAGGTGTCCAAATGCACCTTTCAATGAATCTCTCCATGTCCCTCTTCTATTCATCAATATCTTGGTGATTACCTAGTAGTTTAGCTGCATCTTTAAAGATATGAAGGTCATATCATCCATGACCCCTTGTAATCCAAATACTTTGTTGATTAACCCCCAATTGAAGTGTACCCAAACTCCTTATACATAGCACCTCTTGTCTTACTTGTCTTCTAAGTTGGAGTAAAATTCTCTTATAAGTGTTATGTTCCAACATTTCATATGCATGCATAATCAAACCCAATATATTTTATTTATTGGTGCCTAAAAAGGTTGAATAAGCTTGCTAAATCTTCACTCTCTATCCAATATCCTAAACATCAAATAGTCTAGTTATTTTGATTCATATATATGATGTGTTTGTATAAAAAAGTATCAAAAAAAAATAATTTTAGTAAATTATAGTTTTTATGAATTTTGATAGATAGTTGTGAAATTGGATAATTTTTGGCTGAAATATGAGACTTGATGAATTATTAAAAATGAGGAAAGAAAAAAGTCATGTAAAGTTGTTGCATTCTACATGTTATGGCTTTTTTATACCTCATTGAGCTATCAGGTAGTTTTGAAATTTTATCTTGGTTGAAACTCTACACAAATATCATGATAATTTTCATATATTATAACTCAAACTATCTTATTGACATACTTAGAGTATCAACTATACTAGCTCATAATATTTTTTTATGACTGATATTAATTTTATATCGTAGCAATCAAATATCTTATTGATACTAAAAATCATGACATCCTCCAGTATCATGACTTTTTAGTTATAGTGCAATCAAGTACAAGGGAAAGCCACAACTCTATTCCTAATACCATATCTTGCAGCTTTAAAAAGTTCCTTAGAGTAATACTCAAGTTGTAGTTATTTTGAGGGCAATGACTTTCTACTTTTGAGGAATGATCAAAGCCATGTCTCATTTCCAATGTCATTGCTTTGGGTTATAGATGCAAAATGCACAAGTCATGATAATTCTCAGTGCTACTACTTAGTGTTACGATAAAAATACGCAAGCATAACCATTCCCAATAGTATATTTATATAATGAAAGAAAGAGATCAAAACCTCACCCTATTTGTAGAACCGTGACTTTGTATCCTAGATATGAAATATATAATCTTGTACATTCTTAATGCCATTGCAATATAAAGAAATAAATAGACCAAAGTTGTGACTCATTTTCAATGCTATGACTTTGTATTCTAGTGATGAAAAAACTAAGTCATGATATTCCTAAAAGTGATGACTTTCAACTTAAATTTTCCATTAAGTAGTTCAAGTATAAAATTGCAAAACATGAAGTTTCAAAAAAATATTTGAGGGCATGAGAGAAAAGATGAAAAGATGGGGTTTTGGAAGTAAAATTTTCTCAAACTTAGGAGAGATCTGAGATCCATGAGAAAAGAGGTGATACAACACACAAGTATAAATCCTAAGAGGGGGCGAAAATTTTAATTCTACTTGGAAGTAAATCTGAGGTGCATGAGCAAGTAATGTTGATTTATAGTTAGATTCCTAGACACTATTGAGGACTATTATTGGGAACCCAAAATTCTATGAGATACATCTCTAATTATCTCAAGTGAATTCTTCTCCAATGTCAAACTAAATTGAGTTATATGGTTGGTGTATTTAAATTCATGTGATGGATATTAAAAAATGATTTTATGTTGAATTTTATTATGGTTTATATTATAAATAGAAGGACAAGAGAGTGAGAGATATAGGAGAAATAGGGGAGTGATTTCTTATTCCTTCAAGTATCTACTGACTCATACAAAGTCTCCTTATTTATAGGGTTTAATACATAAATACATTAATGTGTATATAAATACGTCAATGAATATATACATTAGTATGCAAATAAATGTACCAATAAATACATATTAATTAATACCAATTAATACACATTAATCTATGAATAATAAGAGTCACAAGAATACAATAGTCAAGAGATTAATGGAGAGTTTATGGATATCCATAATATTGTTCATAATACTCCCCCTTGGATGTCTATGATACTGCCTAATTAAAAATCTTACCAGGAAAACCTAGTGGGACAAAACCATGGTGAAGAAAAAAAAGAGTTTAATATAAAACATCACTTTTATAGATCGCTGAGCCTATGCATTTTAATGCTATGAACTAGCCTTTCAAATGTGGCAGTAGGTAGAGTCTTGGTGAATAAATCTACTAGATTATTAGTTGAATGAAATGATTGAACATCGATATCACCCTTCTTTTGTAGATCATGAGTGAAAAAAATATTTGGTGATATTTATTTTGTTCTATTCCCTTTAATGTACCCATTTTTTAATTGAATAATGCATGTAAAATTATATTCATACAAGGTCGTCGGGACCTCCTTGCTAAAAGATAAATCACATGACCCTCGAATATGTTGTATTATAGATCTTAACCAAAAATATTCCCGACTTTCTTCATGAATTGCTAAGATCTCTACATGATTAGAAGATGTGGTGGTAATTAATTGTTTCATAGAATGTCATAACATGGTTGTATCACTGCATGTGAACAAATAGCTTATTTATGATCGAGCATTATGAGAGTCGGACATATATCTCGTATCTACATAACCAATTAATTTTAATTTGGGTATATTTGTATAATATAGGCCCATATCCATCGTACCTCGAAGATACTTCATTATATTTTTAACTTCATTCCAATGTCTTCTTGTTGGACAAAAACTATATCTTACTAATAAATTTACCAAAAATGTTATATCAGGTCATGTATGACTTGTAAGATACATTAGTGCTCCAATAGCACTAAGATATGATACTTTAGGACCAAGAAGCTCTTCACCATCCATATGAGGTCGAAAAAAATATGTATTCACATCTAATGACCTTACAACCACTGGAGTGCTCAATGGATCAGCATTATCTATATAGAATCGTTTCAACACCTTTAATATATAAGTTGATTGATGAACAAAAATTTTATTCTCTAAGTGTTTAATCTACAAACCAAGGCAAAGTTTTGTTTTTTTGAGATTTTTCATCTCAAATTCTTTTTTTAAGGTAAAGCTCATTCATAGTTCTAATAATATTCAGGTCATCAACATAAACTATAATTATAACAAACTTGAATCTAGATTTCTTAATAAATACACATGGGAAAAGGAGATCATTATTAAACCCTTTTCACAATAAATATTCACTAAGATGATTATACCACTTGCATCCAGATTGTTTCAACTCATATAAAGATATGCATAATTTTATCGAGTAAAGTTCTCGAGGACTTAAATTATATGTTGTAGGTAATTTTAATCATTCTGGGATTTTCATGTAAATGTCACTATCAAGTGGTCCATATAAATAAGCCATAACTAAATCTATTAAACACATACCGACTTTTTCATGTATTGCCAAGCTAATTAAATATCGAAAAGTAATTACATCCACTACAGGGGAACACGCCTCTTCATAATCAATGCTAAGTCTTTTAAAGAATTCTTGTGCAACTAATCATGCCTTATATTTGACAACTTTATTTGTCGCATCTTGTTTTCACACAAATACTCATTTTTATCCTACAAGTTTGACACCATCAGGTGTACGTACAATATGACCAAAAACTTCATGTTTTGAAAGAGAATTCAATTTTGCTTCAATTGTATCTTTCCATTTTGGCCAATCATCTCTCTGTCTACATTCCTTGACAGAATTTAGCTCAAGGTTCTTATTGTCATTAACAATGTTGAGTGCCACATTATAGAAAAATATTTCATCGAAGTTGATTTTATTCTGATTCTACCTTTGGCTTGTTGTGACAAAGTTTATCAAGATCTCTTGATTGTCACAAGTTTCAAGTACCTGAATTTCTTCTGGAATTACAACTGGGGACTCTTCTAGCGCCATCAATTCCTCAACTTGATACTTTGATCATTTTTTTCTGAGGATTTTTATTTTTGGAACCAACTGATCAACCATGTTTCAATGATGCTTTAGGTTCATTAGCAATAGATTGTCCTACATGGATATCATTTCTAACTGGAGCCTTAGTAGTTGGCATTTAAGATGTAGTTACTCTCTTCAGATTAGTAAATACATCTGACAATTGATTTGCTAAATTTTGCAAATAAATAATCTTTTGAACTTCTAGTTCACATTTCTTTGTGCGAGGGTCAAGATGAGACAATGACAATTGATTCCAACTAATAGATTTTTCCAACTGTTTTTATTTTTTTTTAAGTTGGAAAATCTAATTCATCAAAATGACAATCAGCAAAACAAGCCATAAATAAATCTCCAGTTGATGGCTCTAAATATTTGATTATCGATGAATATTTATATCCAACATGTATTCCCAATCTTCTTTGGGGACCCATCTTAGTGCATTGTGTTGGAGTAATCAAAACATATATCACACACCCAAAAATCCGTGGGAAATATTTGGTTCTCGACCAAAAACCAATTGTAAAGGAGAAAACTCATGATAATTTATTGGTTTAATATGAATCAGTGTTGCTGCATGCAAAATAGTATGACCCAAAGCAGAAGTTGGGAGCTTCATCCTCATTAGTAATAACCTTGCAATCAATTGAATGTATTTAATAAATGATTCTGCAAGACTATTTTGTGTATGAATATATATTACAGTATGTTCAACAGTTATTTCAATAGACATACAATAATCATTAAAAGCTTGTGATGTAAATTCTCCAGCATTGTCAAGGCGAATTGACTTAAATAGATAATTTGGAAAATGAGTCCAAAACTAAATTATTTGAGCAAGTAATCTAGAAAATGCTTGGTTATGTGTTGATAACAAACAGACATGTGACCATCTTATTGATGCATCAATCAAAATCATAAAATATTGAAATGATTCACATGGTGAATGAATAGGCCCACATATATCACCTTGTATATGTTGCAAAATGCAAGGGGTTATGTCCTTATTTTTATTGGTGATGGCCTTATAATTAACTTTCCTTGAGACCAAGCAGCACATGAAAATTCATTGGACAGAAAATCTTTTTATTTTTCAGTGAATGCCCACTTGAATTTTTAATCATTCTTTGCATTATTATAGGCCCAAGATGCCCAATCGGTCATGCCAAACAATAAAATTATTTTCATCAGTAAACTTCTGATTTACTATGGTAGATGCCTCAATTGTGCTTATGTTTGTGTAGTACAAACCAGAAGAAAAATAGGTAATTTTTCCAATATATTTTTCTTATCCAACTCAATGTTGGTAATATATAAATACTCAAGGTTGTCTTCATTCATTATCTCAATATGATATCCATTTTGTCGAATATCCTTAAAACTTAATGAATTTCTTTGAGACTTTGTAGAATATAATGCATCATCATATGAATTTTTATTCCTTCTAAAGTTGTGACTTCTTTAGTCACAACTTCTAATTCTATTTTAGCTCTCCTTTTGGATTTCTTTTTTGTTTGTTTCTCCTCTAACTCTTTTTCACATCTCATTATGTTGGACAAATACTTCTTTGGATTTGCTTTAGTATCACTTGGTAGTCCATTCATGCCCTTTACTTTATTGATAGTGCTACTTTTCCAAGTTGATTCTATTATTTTCACCTTAGTGTGTTATAAAAATAATGTAAATCTATTCCATCTAGTTCTTTTGAAAATTATTTCTTTTCTTTGTCTCTTTGAGAAAAGAAAATATATTATTTTAAAGTGACAATTTTTCTACTCCGTTCAGATAGTTGAAATTTGAACTTGAAGCTCCTTGCATTTGATAACCCTTTGAGTCATTCCCAAACTTATTCTAGAATTCACCTATATTCTACAATGCATTTATTCTACAAAATATTGGTTTCTTTCACTTGATATACAGGTCAAAAATTTTTATTCCATGTTGTTGCAAAATATTAAACACTGAATTATTCTGAGTTTGGTTATTATTGTTCACTAGCTCTTCAAATAATAATTTACTTCCTGGATGACTTATGATTGTGACTTTATCATTTCACATAATTTAAATGATTAGATGACATCCCAAAATGCACGTTAATGAGGTTATCTCATCAACTAAGATCTACAAATGCATAGGTCATATACAACTTAGATCTAGAATCTAATCACTCAATTCATATGTCACTATTAATTTGTTTGATATATTTTATACAGTACATAGAACAAAGATTAGGGTGTTGTTCAAATGACCCCTTTTCTATTATTATAGAATGTGGTTGTCATTATTGAGTTCTTCCCAATATTAATTCTCTCATAGTTGTCCCCTTGTTACATCACCACCAAGGTAGCATTTCATTCATGCATGAATATTATTTACAATCTTATATCTTTTAGGCAACTTCATCTACTTTCCTTGATGGTTGCTTCATATTTATCCTTTTATTCTTTGGTCTCAATTTTCTTAAGACTAATAATTAGCATTGTTGGTAAGTATTTGTACTTTTGGCTTCATAAGTTTCATATTCATATAATTAAAGTATATTTCCTTCAAGTTTCATTAGTAGGAACCATATAAGTGAAATTAACTCATGATGGCTAGGAATATCTTATGAGTCACACACTCATGTATGCCCCGAGGATTCTTTATTAGCATCCTCCTTAGTAATGATACAACTCTCATATTAAAAGAAAACTCATTGGAAGAATATTTTATATGACATTCATCCCAATCGAGAATCAATCTCTCTAAGACATATACAATGGATTAGCATATACAAGTATTCATAATTTCAGCTTCATAAGTGCAATACTAATGATGATTAACAAACTTAAATTTAGGATTTTGATTTATAGGTTCATCTCATGTATCACAATTGGAAGGACTATCACCACTTTTCTATCATATGCATGAATGAGTCTCGTGACTTACTTATCTTTGTCCACCATGACAACCTCGCACAAATCTATCATTAGTCGTAATCCTAATTCGAGTTCTATTTAATCATTATTTATCAATTTTTATTAACATAAAATATAAAGAAACTAATATTTTATCAATCATTCCAAACCATTACATCACATAATCCAAATAGAAAATCATAAACTATACAAATTTAATACAAATTCTCAAATTTATCCCTAGAGGAAAAGGGTTTGAGAGTCATGCCCTCCAACTATAGTAATTGGTATCAGTCATGTATCATTTGCTTGTTTGTGGAGCCCCCTAGAAACAACCAAATTCACTCTTATATTTGTTGCTAGAGTTTTTACTTTTTAATGAGGGGGAAGGATAAGAAGAAAAATTAGAAAAAAAAAATTTTATTTCCCCTTTTATACTCAAGTAGCCTTGCAATACTTTAAGTAAAAAGTTGCACCTTTTTAATGGATGTTGTGACTTTAGACTTCATCTTTTTAGCTTGAATGTCATGACTCTAAAACATGGCTACTACTCTATTTGACATATTTATCTTTCTTTAACATAGTCACACTTTTGGAAATTACATTGATTTGGGCCTAATCTCTCTATAACACAAAGTGGCTACACTATGATCATGACACTGTGAAATGACCATGGAAAGTGAATTTTCAACATTGTTTTTTGGCCATGGTACTATGTGGAGGCCATAACAGCAGTCAGTCATCCTTCTTGATAAATATATGGATGCATCGCTATAAAGTGGGCATCATGCTTGCACATAGCTTGAGTATACAAGTCATGGCTATGCCTTCCTTTGATGAAAGAAATAGTTATACTCAAGTAATATCCTCTATAATATTTAGTGACCAAAAAGTTCTGGCTTTAAATAATAATAGTGATTTTGGCCTGAGTACTCGCCACCCTTTATTTATAGAAAAAATCATGGTTGTATGTAAAAGTTATAGCTCAAACTTGAAACTACTAAGCCATATAAAGATAAAGTCACGACCTTATAAAATTAGTCATAACCTTGAGTACTAGTAGAGTACTTGGTTGTTGTGATGAAGAATTATTCATATCCATTAGAATTTTAAGAGTGAGGATTGGCTGCAACTCCATGATAATATCATAACCATTAAAAAAGTATCTCATAGTTGAAAGATTTTGTAAATTAGATGATAGGGTCATAGTGCATTTTTTTTCTGATCATTTAGATAGAGTTTTAGTCAAGAATTGATGCCAATACTACAAAGAACTTATAAACTCACATCCCCTACTAAACACCTCTAAAACTCATCAATTTTACAACTAATCATCAAAGTTGTCCAATATATAAAAATTATGACATCAACACAAATCAGCCACATTTTTACACATATACACTATTCTAAACAACTAAAATATACCAGAACATTTAATAAATTAATTAAATACTAAACAAAGTTACACACTAAAATAATTGCTCATCCTACCCTATCAATCAAATTATTGTGTTAGTTTTTTCTTGTTTGTGGAGCTCCTATGAATTGAAAACCCCACTCTATAGTTTGTAGTTGGTGGGGTTTTTGTTTTTTCTTAAGGGGAAAGGATAAGAAGAGAAAGAATATTAGAAAATTCTTTAATTTTGCCTTTATACTCAAGTAGCCTTAAATTACTTTAAGTAATATGTTGCAACTTTTTAATGGATGTTGCGACTTCAGCCTTCATCTATTCAACTTGAGCCTTGAGGTCAAGACTCTAGAACAAGACAACTACTCTATTTAACATATTGATCTTCTTGATAAGTAATTTCCAACATTGTTTTTTGGCCATGGTGCTATGTGGAGGACACAACATCAATCATTCATTCTTCTTGATATGTATATGGATGAATCGCTATAAAGTGGCCGTTGTGCTTGTGCATATCTTGTGCATACAAGTCATGGTTATTTCTTCCTTTGATGATAAAAGTTATAGCCTTATAAATAGTTATACTTGAGTAATATCCACTATAATATTTAGTGATTAAATAATAATCACTACTTTTCTCTGAGTACTTGTGACTTTTTATTTATTTATAGCAAAAATTTATGGCTTTATGAATAAGTTGTGGTTCAAACTTTAGACATCTAAGTCATATAAAGATAAAGTCATGAACTTATAAAATTAGTCATGCACTTGTGCACTAGTAGAATACTTGATTATTATGATGGAGAATGATCATCATAGCCATTCGAATTTTAAAAGTGAGGTTTGGCTACAACTCCATAATAATATCAGAGTCATTTAAAGCCTATCGCATAGTTGGAAGATTTTGTGAATGAGATGGTAGGGTCATAGTGTACATAATTTTTTCATTATCATTTAGATAGAGTTTCATCCAAGAATTGAAGTCAATACTAAAAATAACTTATAGACTCACCTCATCTACTAAATACCTCTAAAAACTCATTGATTTTAAAACTATTCATCAAAGTTCTCTAAAACATAAAAAATTATGAAATTAATACATATCAATTCTATAGTTGTGGATAGGTTTGAGTTTTGTGACTATACTTGTGGGTTATTAAACATGCATATTTGTTTATCTGGTGGATATAAATATTTATTACACCTCACATGCAAAAAAAAAGTTATTGGATTGTTTACCAATCAACACTATATTTAATATCCATAACTAGACTTTCAAAACTTTCTCTTATGAGATATAAATCTCTATAGCTCAAGCAATATTTTCAACATGTTGTTTTAATTTCTTATTTTTAGTCTCTTCATTCAAACTTTCTTCCACTACACCCATATCTAACATTATCTCCTTGGTTGATGCCGTAGCTTTAATACATTTTGTGGCTTCTACTTCTCCGCTCCATTCTTCCTTTTCGTCTGAATACCCAAAGTCATGGTGGTGTCAAAAGTTGTGGTTTTGTCTTGTATATATTTTTTTGCCCTTATCTTTCTCTAACTCCAAAGTTGTGACACTATGCAAAGCCACAACTTTGTATCTAAGCTTTAGAGCGACAAATTCATTAAGTAACACCAAAGTCATGATGATGGACATAATTATAGCTATGTCTTTGATTTTCCCTCCCATAAAATTTATCTAAACCTTTTGTTTTTCTTCCTTAGAGCTATTATCATAAGACTCTTCATAGGTCATAATTTTGAAAAATCTCATGACCTTATAGTAGTCATTTTCTTTTATTTTCATATTTTATACAGCTCTAATATACTTCTTCATATTCTTCATTTTCATTACCATCAAAAATACAAAATTATTCCTTTATCTCACACACAACATCACACTCACAATTCCATGTTTCTTCTTCTAATCCATAGAATTTTTTTTTCATAACTCCAAAGTTCTTCTAAAGTCCAATTATATCATATTCATCCAACTAGTAGCCTTTTACAAATTCCTTCTACTTGAAATCTTTTTTTTTTGTTGCATGGAAGTATGGAGTAGATTGTCAATCCTCTAACATCTCATTTCATAGTCATCTAGACCGATAAGTCATTGTAAAGATTGAACTTTACTTATTTCTCATCAACATGGAGAATAAACTCTGCCTAAGTGACATCAATGAGGGCTTGTCCCATGGCAAAAAATAGATGCCCCAAAATTAACAAAGCATATTGATATTCATTCATATCTAAAATTATAAAATCTATTTTAAAAATAAAAATACCAACATTGACTAGTATATCTTCAATGATTCCATCTGGTCACTTGATTGTGTGATCTGCCATTCATAGTGAAAGAAATGTTGAAAGAATTTTATCAAGATTTAATATTAATGCAATTGAAAGGGACATCAAGTTGACACTTGATCCCAAATCGTACAATGCCTTTTAAATTGTATACTCTTCTATAGTGTAAGGTATAGTGAAACTCCAAGGATCTTTCAATTTCCTTCATATTTTTTGTAAAATAATAGCACTACACTTTTTGTTCATGTTCATTGTTCTGTATGTTTTTAACTTCTTCTTTATAGTCATTATATTTTTCATAAATCTAATATAATTTAGCATTTGGGCTAGAATTTTGACAAATAATATTTTCACTTCCAATTTCTAAAATATATTTAGAAAATTTTCGAAGTATTCATCTAATTTTCCTTAAATGAAAGATTCATTAGAAACTATCATTAATTTGGCTTCATTCTGGCACAGTTCTTTCTCTTTCTTTCTCTCTCTCCATGACTTTGAGTAAGCCTCATTCACTCCTTAGATTCTTTATTTCCCATTTTCTTCTCTTTGGATGAAAGTTTTGCTCTTCTATGGGAGTTATGACTTTACTATGTGCCATACCTTATAGTTTTCATTTTTCCCATCTTCTTTAGTATGGGCAGTAGTTTCTTGGATACTTCTAGGTTGAGTTGTGGCTTTTAAGAAAATCATGGCTTTTTTATCCCCCAAATTTCTAGAATCCTATTCAAAGTCATCTTGTATCTTTAGAGTCATGGCTCTTGGAAAAGTTAAGATATTTTTACCCTCAAATTGTCCATAATCTTTCTGTCCTAATTACCTTTGTAGCACCTTGCCATTTTTATGTAATTTTGAAAAACAATTTTTTGAATTTAGCTCTGTATTATTTGAAAATTCATTCATACATCTTTCCTTTATTGATAATGCCAAATGAGTAAGATGATGCTCAATATTACTCGTTAGTGAATTTATTTCATTCATCTTAGTTTCAAGTTCTTCTATTTTCTTGTCCTAATCACTATTTACTTCTGAAGTTCTACTATAATAATTTGCATATTATCATCAACAATTGACTTTTTTCTATTTATGATGAATGGAAATTAAAATTGGAGTTCCCCCTATCTTGTAGTTCATCATAGTATTCCCCATACTTTTTAAGGATTACCTAATATGTTGTATCCCATTTGCATAGTTTTCGTATGAAAGATTTTTATAATTCTTCATATTTGGATGAAAATACATTGAGACATTTTTATTTGGTAAAAAAATATATAATTTTCTCTACAATTGATTTTCCTTTTCCATTTGATAAATGGGTTCCGATTATACCAATTCCAATGGATGTATAGTTGTGGTTTCCTCAGCATTCTTCTCTTTTCTTCTTGTGAATCCAACATTTTCAATAAGGCTTCTATATTTTCTTTCATATTGGTGAATCTATCCAATTCCAATGCCCCTACTTTTCTTCTCCCCAATTAGCAATCCATTGGAGTTTGATAATTATTTTTCATTAACTCCTCAAACAAGTAATATGCTTCATCTGGTTAGTTATTCATAATAGATTTTCAGGTGGTCACACCAATCATATACCTTGTCATATAGTTAAGCCCATTATAGAGGGTTTGGGCTTGGAACTATAACTCAAAACTATTGGAAAATTGTGCTTCCATGATTGTGATTTAGAAGAAGAGAACAACAGAGAAACAACAACAAATGATATATATGCAATCCACAATCAAATCCTACCACGGCAGGATCAAAAAACAAAAATAAACCCATAATAAAAATGCACAAAATAACGTGGTTCACTAGTCGTTCAACAAGACTAGCTACACCACCAGAAAATACTTATGCATTACAATATATAACCAAAATGTCCAGAATTCTCTTACAGTTTATCCAACAGAAATAGTCATGATAAAATCATGCAGAAGAGGAGGAAAAGATGAACAGTGCCACATCAAGAAAAATAGCAGCCCAAAAAATATAAAATAAATACAATTTATTTTAATATAATTTCTAGTTGAATTAACCGGAGAAGGTCAGCTCACTGTATTCCCGGCCTCTTAATATTTTGTTTTCTGCACTTACATGAAAATATTAAAACATAAATAATTTGGTTATATAAAACAGAAAATCAAAACAAATTATATTTAGTAAAAACCATATTGAAGACATCTCCACAACAACTTCTTTAAATGATGCCGCACATCAAACAAGTTTTCATGCTCTTCTTATTATAATTTACTTATCTTAGTATGAAGTTGAAAGGTAATTTATGGTGGGAAGAATTTGGTGAGAAAAATCCTTACCAATTCATCTCAACTCTTAATAGAACTTATTGTGTTAGACATTGGAACCAACTTCATGCTTTACTACTTAGTGAAAATGAAAATAATCTTAATCATATTGCATCCGGGCCAACTCTATTCATCCTCATAGTGTAGCATTGATCCAAAAAAAGTGCCACATGTCCATTAAGGTCTTCTGATGCCCTTTTGCTATATTGATGTTGCTTAATCATAGTTATTAGACTCGCCTTCAACTCGAAACAAGTACCTCAAACTAGTTGTAAACAAATCCTAGAATAATTGTTCATCATTATTGAATAATCATCCAATGTTTGGTAATGGATGGGTTATCAAATATTTTTTTCCAATACCCCAATGGGTAACTTTCTTACTTCTGGTGTCCTCCATACTACCCTTGTAAACTTTTTGTTTCTCATGGCTTCGTCTATTTCTTTTGATTTCAAATTCCAAATGGTTTAACTTGGTCTTATAGTTTTGCTCATCAATGGTGGCTAACAAAAAAAATAGAAACATGAGTACATGATACAAACAAATCCAAGTACAACAATCTACATTCAAAGAAGTTAACATGACTTAGTCATTTAATCTGAGAATAATTATCAAATATAATCTTATCTAATTTACTAAAAAGAAAGTATCTTTTTATAAGAATAATTATGTCAACTCATATTGACCAACCAAACTAAAAAATCCCTAACAAATGTGCCAAAAACTTATTATGACTTTGTTACTCTACCTAATTTAATCAATTATGTGATATCCTAAAAGGCTCATTAATGAGGTTCTCCCATCAACTATGATCTATAAGTATTCAATTCATACAAGTAATATAATAGACTTAAGTTCATATAGTAATTCCATAGAGATTGTATTAGTAGTTCAATTGTACAATTAGAAACAACCTATTTTTAGTAGAAAAGATACTAAGATTTTAATCAACCTTAGGTCTATGGTCTAATTACCCAATTTATGTGATATCATTAATTTATTCAATATATTTTGTGTTGGATACAAAATGAAAGTTGGAATGTTGTGTAGATAATCCCTTGCCTTATCATCATACAATGTGATTATCATCATTGAATCCTTCTCAATGATGGTCCCCTCGTAATTATCACCTCAATACATCACAACCAAGATACTTCATCATTGTGTGAGGATCATTTATAATTTCATACCTTTTAGGCAACTTCTTTAACTGCCCTTGATAGTTACTATGTATGAACATACTTATTCACTGATCTTCATTGTCTTAAGACCAATGATTGATATGGTTTGTTAAGTATTTGTACTTTCAGTTTCCTAAGTATCATAGTCACACAATAATCATTATTTATTTCAATTTTTACCAATAGAAATTATATGAGTAAAATGAACTCACAAGGGGATGTCACCACCTTGTGAGTCACACACTTGTGGATGTCTTGAGGGCATCTTATCACCTTTCTTATTAGTGATGATGCAACTCCCATATTAAAGATTAACACTTTGAGAAAATATTTTATATAACATTTATCCCAATCAAGAACCAATCCCTCTAAGATGTATACAATAGATTGACATATAAAATTATGTTCACTTTCATCTTCATAAGTACTATACTCATGAAAATTAATACCCAAACTATAGGTTTCGATATATAGGTTCATCTTGTACATCACAATTAGATGAGATATAATCATATTTTTTGTATGCATGAGTGAGTCTCATGGATTATCTATAATCCACCATGTAAACCTCACACAAACCTATTTAATTGAAATTCTAATTCAAGTTCTCTTTAATCACCAACCATCACATCCATAAACAAAAAAAAGTACAAGCAAACTATTCCAAACCATTACATCACATAATTCAAATAATACAAATCCTAAACCATGTAAATTTAATATAAATTCCTATATTTATACTTAGAGAAGAAGGTTTTGAGAACTGCACCCCCAACTTTATGGATTAGTAGTAGTCTTATATCACTTACTTGCTTGTGAAGTCTCTAGGGAGTGAAAAATTCACTCCTAGGGTTTGTAGTTTCTATGTATTTTGATTGTTTCATGAGGGAGAAAGAGAAGAAAACATAAATTCTTCAAAAATTCTCTAATTTTCCCTTTTATATTCGAATAGCCTTGCATTGCTCTGTGTAAGAAGTCATGATTTTAGCAATCATCTCTTTAGTTTGAGGTCACGACTCTAGAAATAGAAATAACTTTATTTGACATCTTGATATTTCTATAACACATGTTCTCAACATTAACAATAACCATGACTTAGGCTTAATTTATTTGTAACATAAATTTGCGACATTTTGAAATAGTTGTGGCTTCATATCTTCATCATTTGTAGTCCATAGATGGATGCATTGCTATGAAGTGGCCATTTAAGGAGTGACAGCTTCCAACATTGTTTTATAGTTTCCATATTGTGTGGAGGTCATAACATTATCTATTCATCCTTCTTTATAAGTCTATGACTATAGCTCTATGAAGTGGCTACTTTCATTTAGCTTGTACTAACAATTCATGACTATACATTCTTTTGATGATAATAGTCATAACCTTAAAAATGATCTTACTTATTAGTAATGTCCTCAATAGTATTTTTTTTTTAGTTTTATCCATCCTCTCCCAAATCCACCCTTATTAACACTAGGATAGATGCATATGACAAACTTCCACACTAATCAATCATCTCATTAGTGATCACGACCAAACACATTTAATTTTGGAGTTCTTATGAGATCCATTGCATTTGTGATGGTTTAAATACACCTTCCTCAATAGTATTTAATGACTCAAAAGTTGTGGCTTTAAAAAATCACCATGGATTTGGCATGAGCACTTGTGACACTTTATTTTTCTATCGTAAAAAAAGTCACGACTTTATGAAAAAGCTATGACTCTAACTTGAGACTGTTGATCCATATAAAGATAAAGTCTAACCTAATGAAATTTATAATGATCTTGAGCCTAAGTGAGGTACTTAGTTGTTTCAAAGAATTAATGTCATAGCCATTAAAATTTTATAAGTAAGATATGACTTCAACTTTATAATAATATTATAGCCATTGAAAAAGTGTCTCACATTGGAAAGGTTTATACTAATGAGAGGGTTGGGTCATAGCGTACAAGATTTTTACACAACCATTTAGATAGAGTTTTGGCCAATAATTGATGCCAAAACTATAAAAAACATAGGCTCACCTTATCTACTAAATACCTCCAAATTTTTGTTATTTTAATAACTATTCAACAAATTTCTCCAAAATACCAAAAATTATAAAATTAACACAAATCAACCTCATTTCCACACATACATACCATGAAGATTTCTAATGTTATATTATTCATGCCTCTCATCATATTGTTCAACTCAATATAGAAAGTTTGAGATTGGAACCATAATTCAAATTTATGTTACGGAACTCTCTTTGAAAAGTCTATAAATCAGTCATAAGCATCATTTAATATTTTCTTCTCCGCTTATCAAAATTGGTTTATCTTTCTAGGTAGTTGAGAGGTGATTTGAGGCAAGAAGAACTTAGTGAGAAAGACTTATACAAACTCATTCCAACTCTCAATCAAACCCTTATATGAGTAATAGAATCGATTCTAGGTATTGTCTCAAAGAAAAATAAGTTCATAATTTTATAGCATCTAGGCTAGCTTCAATCATATTTATCATTTCGTATAACACTAAGAAAGTTGTGACATGCCTATTTGCTTCTAAAATTCTTATAATATATTGATATTATTGTATCATAGATATCAAACTTAGTTTCAACTCAAAGTAATTTACTAGCACAGGTTGCATTCGAATCTCAGTGTAACTATTCATCATAAATGGTAATCAATAATCACCCAATGTATGATAAAGATTGGGCTATTGGGTAGCTTGTCCTTCACCTTATTTTTGATCTCTATTATTGCTAGTTCCTTCTATATTCTCTCTATTTTAGCTTTCTATTTAAGAAGTACTCTCATTATTTTCTCAATTTTTAGATCTAGAGGTGTTAAACTAGTCCTAGAAATTCTACTCATGTAGTGATAGTGACTACAAAACATACAAAAATAAAAAAGAAAAACAAAATACAAATGCAATAAAAATATAAAGTAATAATAGTTTCCAAACAACTAGAAATATAATTATTCTTTTAAAAGGAAAGTTAATTTTTTTTCAAGTTGACTAATCAAACTACAATCACCAACATAAATACCAAAAACTTATTGTGACTTTGTAAGGGTGTCAAAATTTTTAATTTGTAACACAAGACCAAATGTAACTTGGGTGATTGTCTCTCTTCTAATGGAGTCGTATAAGTTACGGGTCATACAAGCATTAAAGTGGACTTAAATCCATATATTGATCCCATGAAAATTATATAGGCCATTTGATTAACCAACAATGAACTAATCAATGCTTGAGTTGGGTAAATAGACTTGAGTTTTTGGGAAATCACTTAAACTCTAGAAATGACTCACTTCCTTGTGTATGATTATATTATATTTGATATTTAGGCAATGTTGTGTTTGTCTATCAAATGAAGGATATGTGAATATAAAAATATCCATATGTCCTCTTGGCATACAAGATAGCCACCATCTTTAGACTATCACTATCAAAGATGATACCATTGTAGTTGTGCCCTTGGTAGTTCACTATTGAAACCACACAATATTCCATTCAAAAGTTATTCACATGTATACTTTTTTTAGGCACGATGTCAATTACCCTTGATGCCTACTTCAAGTATACATTTCTATTTTTTTCTTCTAATGTTCAAAGATGTGAAATAAATTGATACTAAATATATTTATACTTTTAGTTTCATAATTATCATACTCATGATAATTAATATATATTTTTCTTTTGTAACTATGATATCCTGCCTAATTAATCAGTTAGGTGATATTTCAAAAGCTCATTAACAAGAGTATATTATCAACTAAGATCAACAAGTGCATTAGTCATATAAGTAGTATAATAGACTTTGGTCTAGATATTGATCCCACAAGGATTGTATTGAAAATTCTGCTATCTACCATAAGGCAAAACATTTTTAGTATAACGGATACTTAGATTGTTAAACAATATTAGATCCATGGTTCTTTTTTCAAATTTATGTAATACCATCAATTAATTTGATATATATATTATGCTGAAGATAAAATAAAGTTTGGGATATTATGGAAAGATCCATGTCCCTAATGACATACAAGGTAATGGTCACCATTGAGCACTTTCTAATGGTGGTCCACTCGTAGCTATTTCCTAGGTACAATACCATTGAGACAAGTGTTCATTCTTATGCAAGGGTCATTCACAATTCTATACCTTTAGGTAACTTCATCAATTAGCCTTGATGGTTTGTATTATATGCATACTCTTCACCAAAGATCATTATCTTAAAGTCCAATCATTAACATGGATTGTAAGTATTTTTACTTTTGACTTCTTAAGTACCATAATTGCATAATTAACATATGATTCTTTCAAGTTTCATCAAGTGAAATCATAGGAGTAAAAGTAGTTCACAATGACTATCTCTCTATCATCATCCTTCTTGGTAATGATGCAACTCTTACACTAAAGGTAAACCCCTTAAGAAAATATTATATATGATATCTATCTCAATTGAGAACCAACCCCTTTAAGATGTGTACAATTGATTGTCATGTAAAAGTATTTGTACTTATAACTTCATAAGAACTATACACATGATGATTAATATATCCAAACTTTGGGTTTTAACATATTGGTTCATCTCATGCATCATAATTGGAAAATTTATCATCACCTTCCTATCATATGCATGATTAAGTATCATGGCTTACCTATTATCATCCACCACAATGACCTCGCATAAACTCACTATTAGTTTAAATCTTAATTCAATTTCTATCTAGTCACCATCTATTAATATTCATAACATAAAATATAATCAAACCATAATTGCATCAATCATTAAAACCAATTATATCACATAATCCAAATAATACAAATCTTAGATATGATAATTTCATACAAATTTCTAAATTAATCTCTAGAGGAGGAGCTTTTGAGTGTTGTGCCCTACAACTCTAGATATTGACATTAGCCATCCATCCCATGCTTACCTGTGGAACCCTCGGGGAGTGTGAAAATTTCTTCTAGGTTTTGTAGTTGCTGTAAATTTTGATTGTTTTATAAGGATGAATGAGAAGAAATAAGAGATCTTTTGAAAATTCTATAAGTTCTAATTTTATACTCGAGTGGCTTTATATTTCTCTAAGTAGAAAGTCACAAATTTTTGATAAAATTAATAACACTAGCCTTTATCTCTTCAACTTGAGTTCATGACTCTTTAAGATAGTAATGACTTTATTCAACATCTTGATCTCTTTATAATACAAGGTCATGGTACTGGAAAATATCATGAATTAGGCTTAATACCCCTATAACACAAAATTACGATACTATGAAAAAGTCATAGCTTCGTTCATTTATCCTTTTTAGTCTAAGATGAGTGTAATACAATGAAGTGGCTAAAGGGTGGAGATGACTCTTAATGCTATTTAGAGGTTGCAGTATTGGCCATTTCTATTTCTAGATATGTATATGGTTGTGGTACTAGTAACTAGCAATTATGCTTGTACTTAGCTTGCATATACATGTCGCGGATATAGCTTTCTTTGAGAACAAGAATTGTGACATTGGAAATGGTCATACTCAGGTATTGTCTTCTATAATAATTAATGACCTAGGGGTCATGAATTTGAATAATTACCATAACCTTGGCTTGAGTACTCGTGGCAATTTAATCTTTTGTAGTTTATAATCATAGCTTTATAGAAAAGTCATGGCTCTAACTTTAGACAATCAAGCCATATAAATATAAAGTCTTGGCTCTTTGAAATTAGTTGTAATATTTAGCACCAGTAAGGTACTCGGTTGTTGTGATCGAGAATTAATATTATAGCCATTATAATTTAATGAACTAAGTATGGTTGTGACTCAATGATAATATTGTAAACATTGAGAATATGTCGTATAATAGAAAGATTGTGCTAATGAGAGGGAAGCATCATGTTGTGCAAAATTTTTCCAATGACAATTTAGATGGATATTTGACCAAGAATAGATGTCGAAACTACAAAATACTTAGAGATTTACCTTCTTTGCTAAACATTTCCAAAGCTCGTTGATTTCATAACTATTCACCAAAATTCTCCAAAACACTGAAAATTATGAAATCAATACATATTGACTCTATTTTTACATATACACATCATTCTAAACTATTAAAATATACTAGAATAAATTAGTAAATTGAACACTAGATAAATTTTCATACTAAAATGATTGCCCAACGCCAACCCACCCCTGAGTAATAACTTTTCCTACAAAAAAAATGCATCATTATAATGAATACCTATGAATATATGTGTTTGAGTTTCATGATTATACCTGTGGATCATTGGAGCCATATTTTTGTTTATGTTATGTATATATATATATTTATTATATCACACATGCAGAAAAAAAAATTCATGGTTGCCTCCCTAATAGCCTTTATGTTTAATATCCGTAGCTAGACCATCAAGATCTCTTCAACTTTATTAGAGAATCTAATGTCTACATAATTTTTATTATTATTTTGCTTCACTTTTTTCTTGTTGGTCTCTTCATTCAATATTTCTTTAGATATATTTATCTATAAGTCTATATCCTTATTTGATGGCACACTTTAGTAAATTTTTTGAATTCTTCTTCTCCATTCCATTGCCTCTTTTTTTCTGAAACACAAATGTCATGGTGCTGAGTACTATTGTGGTTTTGCCTTTGAGCTCATCATTTTCTTTTTTTTTCTATGGTTCCAACGTTATGCCATTGTGGATAGCCATGGATTTATCTTGCACCTTTTCCTTTTCTTTATCTTTCAATAATTTTGAAGTCATGGTATTGTGCATAATTGTGGCTTTATCTTAAAGCTTCTAATAGACTAATTTTTTTTATATCCCCAAAATCATGGCATAAAAAATAGTCATAACTTTGTCTTCGATCTTTCCTTGGAGAATTTTTTTCTATATCACTAAAGTCATAGTGTTGGGCACAATCATGATTTTTTTTTTCTTGGTTAGTTTTATTCTAGAACCCCAAAATTATGGCACTATGCATAGCAACAACTTTGTCTTTGATTTCCCCTTCCATGAATTTTTTAGACTTGTCTTTTTCATCAAATATCCCTTATTCATTAGAGCTAGCATCATATAACTCCTTAGAGATCATGACTTTACAGAATATTATGACCTCATAGCAGTCAACTTTCTTTATTTCCTATTTTTAGTGACTCTAATATAATTCTTTATTTTCTTTATTTTCTTTATTTTCATCACTATTTTAGATCCAAAGTTGTTCGTGCATTAGACTTAATATTTTAGATCATGACTTTACAGAATACATACCTCTTGCATTAGACATATCATTCTCAATCAATATTATCCTCTAATCTCTTATGTCATCCTCAAGCCTTCTACTATGAGATTCTTTGATATCTTTGATTTGTTTTATCTTATAAAGCAACATACTAAAGATATCATTGATTTTTGAAAGTAATTTTTAAGAAAGACCATGGAGAAAAATAACTAACAAATTTTGAATGATCATGATTTTTGGGAAAAGAAAAGTAAATGTTTTAAAGTTAGACCGACTCACCATGATGGAAGTAAAAATGAAGACATTTATAAATAGGTTGATAGCACATGAGGAAGAACAAAAAAGTGTGGGAGAACTAGCTATTTTTCATGTGAAAGAAATAATGACTTTCAACCAAATTTATCAAGCAAAGGAAGCCAATAGTATGTGTTTTGACCCAATCAAAATATCCCCACACACTATTTACAAACATGAGAAATCATGAAAACTCTTTTTATGTGAGCCATGGTAGTGGACACCAAAATATTAACCTAAGTCCCAAAGAAAATTAGACATAATTTTATGGAATATAATAATCACAGAAGATCAATCTCAAATTACCAATACCAAAAAGTAGAAGAAAAATGATCCATTGGATGACTAGTTGATGACAATACTAATCAAGATGAAGTGAAATGATGAATGGAGAAGCATGAGACTAAGTTGGAAAATATAAATATGGAAATGTCGAGTATAGAAAATCTAAGAAGCAGAAAATAGTTAGTTGAACAACATGAGGAGCAAGTTGACAAAGAGGGAGCTCTTACTAATAGCACCACAACTTTCCTAAAAATCATAGCTCCCACAATGAATGATTCAAAAGTTGTGGAGTCCAATGCTATGGCATTTCTTAAGGCTACAATATTTCTTAAGGCCACAACATATAATGGATATAATGCCTACTTCACATCCCTATTTATGATTGATAGAGAAAGTGAAGTAAGTGAGCAAATGGAGGCTACCTGAAGCATTGGAAAGAAGTATGTGGCAGAGAATGATATCAAAGATATTTTTCCTCTTAGTTTACTTTTTCCATAAAGATTTAGGAAGAAAAAAATGAATGAATATTTTGATAGATTTCTCAATATTTTCTGGAAGCTATAAGTTAATATTCTATATGTATAAGCATTATTCCAAATGTATAACTTTTTAAAGGTCATTAAAAATATTATAAATAGTAAGAGAAAGTTGGAGATATATAGAACCATAAATATGATGAAAAAAATAGTTCAATTATTCAACAATATCTTCTGAGGAAATTGAAAGACCCAAGAAGTTTTACTGTACCATGCATGATTGGGGAGCATATATTTCGGAAGGTATTTTATGATTTACGATCAAGTGTGAACTTGATATCTTTATCAATAGCAAAAAGATTGAATTTTGCTAAAATTACTTAAACCTCTCTCTCACCCCAAATGACAGATCGATCAACTAAGCATTTGAGGAATATTATTAAAGATATATTGATTAAGATTGTGATGTTTATTTTTCATGTGAATTTTGTCGTGTTGGATATAAAATAAGATCACTATGTTCTATTGATTTTTGGATTACTATTTTTAGCCATTATATAGGCTCTAAATTACATGAAAAATGTTTCATTCATACATCAAGTGGGTAAAGAATATGTCAAATTCAACCTTTATAAGGGGGTAAATAGTCTGAGTAATAATGAGAAAGGTTATTAGAGGATACATAATATCATTTGCACAATAATATAACAAAAAGTCAACTTTTGATAGAAAGACTTTGCAGAAGACTGATAGCCTAATGAAGATAACACTAAAAGAAAATGTCAATTTAGCTAGGAAAATTTAACTAGGGATTAATCCCTAGCTAAATAGCGAGGGATTAGCTAGGGAATAGCAAGATATTTTTGATTTTATAATAAAAATAAATAATAATGACTGATTAGTAAAGGACTAGTGATGGATTAGCGACGAAAATGTCTAGTTGAAAATTTTTCATCGCTAATATTTTCGTAGATTTCCTCACAAAGAAACTGAAGAAATTAGCAAGAGATTTAGTGACGGAGTTTTCCTAGCTAAATATATCGAGATATATTCCATCGGTAATATTTTCATAGATTTTCATACAAAGAAAACTAGGAATTTAGCGACGGATTTTCCTTAGCTAATAATATTGAGATAAATTTTGTCGCAAATATTTTCCTAGATTTCTACGCAAAGAAAACAAGGAATTTAGCGATGGATTTTTCTAGCTAAATATATCGAGACAAAATTAGTTGTTATATAATTATTTGAAATTTTTTTTTACTATTTTATATTTTATTACAAATGATTATTTCTTAAATTTTATTTTTCACAAAATATATCCATTTAGCTAGGAATTTTTCCCTAGCTATTTGCACCGGGGATAATTTATGTCTCCAATCTTTAATGATTTAATTTTTTTCAATTTATTATTTGTTTTAATATTTTATTTAATTTTGTTTATTAAATATATGTCATGGTCTATAGATGAGCGATCCTTGAAAGACAAATTCTCCTTGTAAAATTATAAAAATATGATATTATAAATGAATAATTTTAAAAATAATATTAATAAAGACTAAAATAACTATTTTTAAAATTATAAAAATTTTAAAAAATTATACAAAAAATTTTTCTAAGATTTTTAATTAAGAAATTAAAAATTTTGTATTGAAGTAACATTAAATAATTAATTCTATAATTATAATAATTTTTAAGATATTTTAAAAAATAAATGAACATATATTAAAATTTCTACTAATATAAAGGGAAAATAATTCATTGTATGGTTAAATAGAAAATATTTACAAAAATATCTAAATTTACAAATAAACTAATAAATATTAATATTATTATATGTATAAAAAAATGTAATCATTATAAGAAACTTTTTAAAAAAATAATTACTACAAAATTTGAAAATCTTGAATTATAATAAAAATTTAAAATTTTTCATTAAATTTAAAAGAAAATAAATTGATATTTTAAAAATAAATACATAGATGTTTGCCCCTACTAAAATATATAAGAATTAAACAATTAAGTATTATTTTTACTATTAGATTTTAATATTCAGTCTTTATTAAAATAATAAATATAACTTTTTTTTATTATCTTCTCACTTTAAGTAATTTTTAGAATTTTAAAAATTATAAATGATATCAAATAATATGCAATTTTATGCCTTTAAAATTATTTCATATTATCTTCATAAAAATTATTATGGATTCTTAAAAATTTATAACCATAATATATATATATAAACATAAATAGTATTTATAATTCTTAGGAGAGTGGCTTAAAGACCAATCATCTTTTCCTGCATGCCTTGCAATATGAAGTTTATAAATTTTGTAGCCATGATTTTTTATTCTAGTTGGAAGGCTGAACATCTATTTTTTGAAATTGTTTATATATTCATTGTCTAATTAATTTGATAATTAAAAATTGCAAGGTGTTTGTTTTTCATGTGTGTCTTGCTGCACGCACAATAACTTGTTGAAAATAATTTATTAAGTAAAAAAAAAGATGAAATTTTATGGTATATATATATTTATTGTTTATTAAAATTTTTGATAATTAAAAATTAAAACATTTACTGAATTACAATACTTCTAAAACTATTTCTTGTTGTCCAAAGACAACTCTAAGTCTCTAACTAGGGTCATCCACCTCTCTCTCTCTTGACACAGATAAATCAAAACGAAACCTAACATAGGAAGTGATTTCTTTCAGCCGTGAGTTTCTTATCGATTTGAGGTATGCTTTCTGTCCTAGCTTTTCATCGCTTTTTTTAATGCAGGTGTGTTTGTTTTGATTTTGGTATTTTTTTTCCAATTTCATCTTTTTCCTAGCTTATGTATATTCTCCAATTAAACCTGATTTACTAATACTCAACATGGATGTGTTCAACTGTTCATCTATTTTCTATTTATTTTGCCACTCATACAGGCTTGTGGCACTTTGTATTTTTCCACAGGTGTGTTAGTCACAGTGGGTGTTTGTGTTTGTGGTGAGTAGTATGTATATAACAACATATTTAATATTTACAGAATAAATTATGTAAATATGATAATCCCAAGATTAATAACACATAAATATATATAAGTATATTTTTCTACATGTATAACTATTAAAATAGTATACATAACTACATATAAATATAACAATATATATTTAATATACACATACATACATACATGCACGCACGCACGCACACACACACACACACACATAACTATATATAAATGTATTTAACAATATGTATATTAACATATTACTATAAAAAAATATATTTATCTACATCAATACATATACAAAGCTATATGTCAAAATATATATAATTACATGAAAAACTATATATAGCTACATCTACATGTATAACTACACCCATAATTATATGGATAACTATGTGTGCAATCACACATGTAACTATAATTATAATTAAAACTTATAACAACATTTATATATAACTATATGTTTAACTATATATGTATAATTATTTATAAATATTTGTATAACTATATAAATCTCATTATAACTATATTTAATTATATTTGTAACTATGTAAACTAATTTTATAACTATATTTATAACTATATATAACTAATTTTTTAACTATATTATAATTTATAACTATATATATATATATTTCTATATAACTATATTTCTAACAAAATATACTATTTTTATAATAATATATAACTATATATAATTGTATTTTACTATAAGTATAACTATTTATATATTATATATAATTATATCTTTAACTACATACATATTTATAACTATATGTATAATTAAATATAATCATATATAAATCTATTATAACTAAATATACTATAGGTATAAGAACATATAACAATAATTAATTATCTTTTACTATATATATAACTATAAAAACATTATACATAACTATATTTTAATATATAATTAATAACTTATATTTAATATACAATTTTATATATTAGTATATAAAAATGTATTTAACTATATCTATGCCCACACATAACTATATGTATAAATATATAAAAGTATATGAAAAAATATATATACCTGCATGTATAAATATAAGTATAACTATATGTATAAACACTTGTAACTATATTTATAATTATACGAATAACAACATATAACATTATGTTTAACTATATGTGTATAACTATATATAAATATTTGTATAACTATATAAAACTCGATAAAATTAAATATAACTATATTTGTTACTATGTATACATATATGTAAATCTAGATATTTGTTTATAATTTTGTATACATTTATGTATAACTACATATAATAACCTGTATGAATATATATATATATATAATATAACTATTTTTTAACTATATATTACTATTTATAACGACATATACTATATGTATAATAACATATAACTATAAATAATTTCATCTTACTATATGTATAACTATAAAAACTTTATACGTAGCTATATTTAAATTTTTTATAACAAAATATATTTAATATACATTTTTATATATTAATATATACAAATGTATTTTACTATATCAATACCTATACATAACTATATGCATAAATATATATAATTATATGAAAAAATATATATACCTACATGTATAAATATAAGTTTAACTATATGTATAACCACATTCAACTATATTTATAATTATATGTATAACAACATACAACATTTGTTTAAACTATATGTGTATAACTATATATAAATATTTATATAACTATATAAAACTCTATATAATTAAATATAACTTACATAATTTACTATGTATACATATACGTAAATCTAAATATTTGTTTATAACTTTGTATATATTTATGTATAAATACATTTAACTACGTGCGTGAATACACACACGCACACACACACACACAACTATATGTTTAACTATATATAACTATTTATAACTATATATACTATATGTATATTAACATATAACTATAAATAATTATATCTTACAATATGTATAACTATAAAAATTTTAAATGTAAAAATATTTAAATATATAATTTACAACATATATTTAATATACATTTTTATATATTAATATATACAAATGTATTTTACTATATCTATACCTATACATAACTATATGTATAAATATATATAATTATATGAAAAAATATATATACCTACATGTATAAATATAAGTTTAACTATATTTGTAACTATATGTATAACAACATGTAACTATATTTATAATTACATGTATAACAACATAAAACATTATGTTTAACTATCTATTTATAACTATATATAAATATTTGTATAACTATATAAAACTGTATATAATTAAATATAACTATATTTGTAACTATGAATACATATATGTATACATATATGTAAATCTATAACTTTGTATACATTTATGTATAACTACATATAACTACTTGTATGAATATATATATATATATATATATAACTATATGTTTAACTATAAATAACTATTTATAACTAAATATATGTATAATAACATATAACTATAAATAATTGTATCTTACTATATGTATAACTATAAAAGCTTTATACATAGCTATATTTAAATATATAATTTTCAACATATATTTAATATACATTTTTATATATTATTATATAAAAATGTATTTTACAATATCTATACCTATACATAACTATATTTATTAATATATAAATTTATATGCAAAAATATATATACCTACATGTATAAATATAAGTTTAACTATATGTGTAACTATTTGTATAATAACTTGTAACTATATTTATAATTACATGTATAACAACATTCAACATTATGTTTAACTATATATGTATAACTATATATAAATATTTGTATAACTCTATAAAACTTTATATAAATAAATATAACTATATTTTTAACTATGTATACATATATGTAAATCTATATATTTGTTTATAACTTTGTATATATTTATGTATAACTACATATAACTACTTGTATTAATATATATCTGTGTATATATATAACTATATTTTTTTGCTGTATATAAATATTTATAACTACATATACTATATGTATAATAACATATAATTATAAATGGGATAGTACTAATTTGTTGCACTAACTTAAAATTAAATGGCAAAAGATATAATATCACAAATATCTAAGCACATAGTATGAAAGTGTCAGCTGGTCAGATATAGCATGATATTAAAATAATGGTCGTACTCTTGCCTAATCACACCCCTTGGGCCTTAAGCTCATATATGAACTTATGTATGACAAAAGTTGTAATATTTGATAGGCTTGTATAGAATAAAATCTTTTATTATTATATGTAATTCCTCATTCTAACACTGCATTCTCTGTGTCTCTCTCTCTCTCTCTCTTATTCTTTCTATGTCACTCTCTTCCCCTTTTTCTTTTTGTGTCACACATTCTCTCTTGCTATTTTTTTCTCGCTCTCCTTCTTTCTTGCTTGCTCTCTCTCTCTCTCTCTCTCTCTCTCTCCCTCACTCTCCATCTCTCCCTCCCTCCCTCCCTCTCCCTCTCTCTCTCTCTCTCTCTCTCTCTCTCTCTCTCTCTCTTTCTCTCTCCCCCTCCCCATTTCTCTCTCTCTCTTCTCCCCCTTTCTCTCTCTCTCTCTCCCTCTCCCCTTTCGCTCTCCCCCCCTCTCTCTCTTCTCCCCCTTTATCTCTCTCTCTCTCCCACCCCCCATAAAACTTAATTTTTTTTCTTTTTTGCTTTCCTTTCTTGTCCATTATCATATTTTGCTCTATTTATCTAGTAATGAAGTGATATATATTAATCTTTACCATGCTAAAAATTATTTTATCTATTCATGTAATTCTTGTAACGTATTGCCTCGATATTAACGATATTTAATTTTTAAATATTCATCTGTAAGTAATTTTATTTAATTATTAGCATATTTTGAAGTAATTGAATATTTAATTTAAAATAATGATTGAGAATTATTATTTGTAAATAAAATAGGACAAAATGAGTTCTGATTGTCAGTGGATATACAAAAGATTTATGAATGGAATTTAAAATAAAAATTTTTTGAGTGGGCCTGAAACTTTTATCAATATTACATGTAGTAATCGAGATAGATGGATGGAGAAAAAATTAAGTATCCATGTAATCATTGCAAGTGTCAGAATATCACTTTTAGTGATGTAAATACTATAAGATACCATTTGGCTAAATATGGCTTTGTGCCAAATTATTTTGTTTGGATTTATCATGGAGAAAGTATATGGCTTTGAACATTACCCAAAATGAGGGTACTGAATCGTTTGCTTGTGGTGAAGAACCATCAAACACATACCATAGAATGGTCATGGAAGCTACTGGTGTTGACTTAAATATGAATTACATGAATGAATCACCTAATCTTGAAGCTTAGAAATTTTATGAAATGCTTAAAGGTGCAGATAATGAGTTGTGGCTTGGTTGTAAAACACATTTGCAATTGTCACTTATGGCTCGAATTATGAGCATTTAATCAGAAAATCATATGTATGAAAAATTATTTGATCAGGTGACAGCACTGATGTAGGAGATTATTCCAGATAATAATTTGGTCACTAACAACTTTTACAACACTAAGAAATTACTACGAGGAATGGGTCTACCAGTATAAAAAATCAATTTTTGTTTTAATGGATGTATGTAATATTAGGGTGGTGATAGTGATTTAATTAGCTGTAAGTTTTTTGATCATCCTTAGTTTAAGAAGGTACCTCGTGTTGCAGATATGTGACAAAAATTGAAAGTTGTATTTAATAAGATGTATTATTTTCCTTTAATTCCTCAATTGTAATGACTATATGCATTAAATGCTACAACAAATGATATAAGGTGAAATTCTGAGCATGAGGTTGAAGAAGGGGTAATATGTCATCCATTAGATTCACTTACTTGGAAGCATTTTAATCATATACATCAAGATTTTGTAGCTAAAAGTCAAAATATGAGATTAGGTCTCTGCACTGATGGATTTCAGCCATTTGGGCACTCTAGACAATAGTATTCAACATGGCTAGTGATAGTGACACCTTATAATTTGCCTCCATTATTGTGTATGAAGGAGTAATATATGTTTTTGTCAATATTGGTTCCTGAGCCAAAAAATCCGAAAGACATGTTGGATGTTTTTTTACATCATCTTATAGCAGAGTTAAATCATTTGTGGGATGTTGGTGTAAATACATATGATATCTCAAAAAAGCAAAATTTTATTATGCGGGCGACCCTTATGTGGACGATAAGTGACTTTCCTGCATATTCAATGTTGTCTGGCTAGAGTACTGCAGAATGATTTGCATGCCCATATTACATGAAAAAGTCTGATGCATTTACATATATACTCTCAAATTTAGTGGTAAATTATCGTTGTTTGATAACCATCGTAAGTTTCTACCTACGAATCATCCATTCCGAAGAAAATAAAACTGCATTTCACAAAAATAAAACTGTGATGACAATTTTACCAGTAGTTCCCTCAGGAGATGATATTATGACAATGATTCAGAGTTTGGGTTCGATGAATGTAACTGAAAAGGATGCTACTAGAACTAATGGACCAATATGCAAAATATTTGGATGGAGGAAACATAGTATTATTTAGGACTCGCCCTATTGGAAGTCCAATTTAATTCGTCATAACTTGGATGTAATGCATAATGAAAAAATGTGTTTGACAATATTTTCAACACTATCTTAAATGTAGACAGAAAAATAAAAGACACTTTAAAATCAAGACAATAGCTAAATGATTACTGTTGGCATCCTAAATTGAAATTGAACGAGGCAACAATAAAATTCCTAAAAGCTTGTTCCACACTTGATAAGAAGGCAAGACAAATATTATGTGAATGAGTTAAAAATTTGAAATTTCCTAAAGGATATGTATCAAATATGGGTAGATGCATGGATATGAAGAATCTTAAGTTATCTGGAATGAAAAGTCATGACTGTAATGTATTAATGCAGAGATTAATACCAATTGTATTTCTTGAATTACTTCCACTAAGTGTTTGGAAGGTCCTTATAGAACTTAGTTTGTTTTTCAAATAGCTAACTGCAACCACAATCAAAATAGATGACATGGTGATGCTGGAGGATGATATACCACTTATTCTTTGTAAGCTTGAACGAATATTCCCACAGAGCTTTTTTGACTCAATGGAACATTTGCTATTCCATTTGGCATATGCAGCAAGGATCTTAGGGCCAGTGCAATACAGGTGGATGTATCCTTTTCAGAGGTAAATACATATAATTAGTTGTGTTTTATAATTTCATACATAAAGTAATATTGTAAAGTAATATTGAAACCTAACATTATGGTTGTATGTATCTTCGTAAGTTAAAATTGAATGTTAGAAAAAATGTAAAAGTTGAAGGTTCAATTTACAATGCATATTTAGTAAAAGAAGCATCCTCATTTTGTTCTTATTATTTTCAGTATCATGTCAATATAAAGGATAGAAATGTATCTCGGAATGATGAATGTCATGTGATAGTAGAAGATAATTATGTAGATAAACTAACTATCTTCAAGCACCCTGGAAGAGCATTTGGAAGAACAAAGAAAAGATGTATGACAGATGAAGAGTACAAAGCAACCTGGAGTTATGTTTTACTTAATTGTGAAGATGTTACACTATATATTGAGTATGTTTACCCAAAATGGTTGCATGTTTAATCATAGTTTAATTTTGTCCTATATAGGAATAATTAAAAATTGATATATATTTTTCTCTCTCTTTTTATATCTGTGTAGTATTTATGTTGAGTAGTTAAAAAATAGGCAACCAATAATTTCCAACAATAATGTCGATTATATGCTAGAAATTGAATTTGTGAATTGCTTCAAAAATTATATGAGAATTTTTAAGTTTTAAAATTTTGAATTATTTAATATATTAGTATCTTTTATTTGTTAACATCATTTGTTTAATTTATGTCAGAAAAATGATCTTTCAAATGTAGATTCTAATATTTTCATTCAGAATCTAAGTAAAGGCCAATTTAGATATGTGACAACCTATCCTGGGTATTTTGTCAATAGATATACATAAATTTCACGTAATCGGGCACAGTTCTTCTAAAATAATAATGAATAGTGGTGTATGCATTAAAGGCTCAGGTTATAATGTAAATGAGATTGATTATTATGACCAACTCATAGAAGTTATTGAGTTGGAGTATCTTGGACTCGAAAATAATAGGATTGTATTATTAAAGTACGAGTGGTTTGATCCTACACGAAATGTGGGTACAAAGATTCATTTGGATTATAAGCTAGTGAATGTTAACTATAAATACATATATAATCGATATGAGCTATTTATTATGGCAATTCAAGCCTCTCAAGTATATTATTGTACAAATCCAAGTTTATCTCTTGATAAGAGTGATTGATGGGTGATTTGCAAAATCAAAGCTTGATCAAATTTTGAAGTACCAACATCTCAACAAAGAAGTGTAGACTTATCTATTGCACCGGCATTCCAAAAAGATGACATAAATAATATTGAGCCTATGCATGTAGATGAATATCTAGAAAATTTATGTGACTCAAATGGTGGCCTAATAGATTTTGAAGATGATCAATTTCTATCTAAAGATGAGTTGGAACTTATATCAGAATTAGACAAAATGTCAGAAGATCCATTGGATGATGATAGTGATGCCGATAATTAAACATTTATAATTGTATTATAATATTAAACTATCAAAGACATTCTATATTTTGTTGAAATATATTGGTGTGTTTTATTCTAAAATGCATGGTTGTTCATCATTTCTCTATTATTTGTTCTATATTTTTTTATAGCAGATGATGCCTAAAGGACATGGCCTTGGTGGAGGTGGACGTGGATGTATAAATGAACTAAATTCATCTAGTATTTATATCATGTTGTAAATTAAATACCATCTCATACCCACCATATCTAGACTTCAACATTACAATCATCATCTCCATTTCAATTACCATCAGCATCATTGATACCTTTATTATCATCTTTATCAGATATAAGCCCACCACTCATTATCCTTCCTACACACACTTTTGATCCATCTCTATCTTTTGCCCCACATTTTATAGTTATAGGTCCCCTATTTACAAAATCAACGACATCATCAAATGTCGTGCCTTCCTCTGCATTCAGTGTTAAGTTAGTAATTGAGATTGTGGATGTGAGGTATAAAAAATATATAAATATGACTTGAATAAAAAATTTTGATGTTATTATTAGTGGTTTTTTTTATATATAATTATGATTTACTTATTTTCAATGTTGTTTATTTATGTGTACAGTTTTATTCCATCTCACAAGTGTTCGACTATAATTACAAAGTCTTACAAAAAAATGGTTAATTCTAAAGTATTCTTGTGTAAGAAAGTTTTCGAATCAACAAAAGAGTCTTATTTTAATGACTTTCAGGTAAAAATAATGAAACAAAAGCATTAAAAAGTAATTATCTAATTAGTTAACTATTATGTTGGTTATTATTCAAGCAGTAAATAATTATGTCCTTGTTATTGATATAAATTCTTTTGTGGTTTTTCTATATATAAAATTAGCACACACGGGCACCCAAATTTAATGGAATGATAAAGTCATAATGGGAGAGCAAAGCTACTGAACGGTATTCTGATTTTTCCATAAATTGAAGAATATAAAAGAAAGACCTAATTTTATATTTGAGGATGACTGGTCCGAGTGGCTTAAGTATTGGGAGTAGCCAGATGTGAAGACAAAATTAGAGATTACCAGCAAAAAATGATGAACTGAGGTAGTCGAACTAGGTACATAAATGTCTCGCCACATAGGAGGGTCAAAGTCGAGCATGAAGCACGCTCGAGATTGGTACAATTTTAAAATTTTAAACATTTATATATTTAGTGATTGTCCTACTAGTCCAAATAAATCAAATCTTTGCATGGTTTTATTAATTTTGTTAAAATTTTTTATCATTTGTTATTATATGACTTAATAAATACATATTCTAGGCTGGAGAATTGGGTTGAAATTCTAATTTTTATGAGATATCCAGGAAGATGCATGTGAAGAAAAAAGATGGTCAGTTTGTTGACAATAAGCCTTAGATGATTGTTGTAAGAATCTATTATATTAATAAAATTTTATAACACTATAGTACATTTAGAAAGTTGTTTGGAATGCAAAATATTTAATTTATTTTATGTATATCAAGAATAGTATTTTTCTCTGTTTTATCTTAGGAACTTATGGAAGAATGTGTGACAGCTGCTTCTCAACAAGTTGAGGGTTTTATGGATCTTCAACCAATTGACTATGATCCTATCTTTTTGGAGACCATAGGAGGTCATAAGAAGTAGTGAGTGTATACAATCAGCTCGAAGGGAGTAGCATTTTATTGTAGCAGTCCTGCTTCTAATTCATCTATCATAGAAATGGTGGATGAGGTGGTCGAACAACATTAAATGGAAACAAATGAACGTTTTGAAGTTATGGAGACCAAAATGAAAGAGAAGGATAAGCATATATTTCATTTGAAGGAAGAAATGCATGAAATGAAAGAATAGAATGATGAGTAGATTACTATTTTGAAGGAAGAAATGCAGGAAATGAAAGAAGAGAAGGATGAGCAGATTACTCATTTGAAGGAATAAATGCAAAAAATTGAAGAAATTGATGATGAGATGAAAGAAATTAAGAATGTAATGCAAGAGTAGATGTCCTATATGGAGTCATAGTTAGAGGCATTGATGCAACAGATAGCAGTCCGAGATCCAGCTACGAAACCTTGCAGGAGAGGCTAGCACAAAATCATCAACTAATTATAAGGATGATTTCGTATCAGAATTATTTCTGAACTGTTTTTTATTTTCCTCTATGTGTAGCAAAACATGATGATATTTTTTTGGTGGTTTTAATTTTTTTTTATTTTGGGTTTGTTCTTTTCTTTGACAATTAACCTAATAATGAATCTTTGCAGGACATCTAATGTGAGATGCATGAACAAAATCTGATTCAAAGCATTCAGATATTGTCTCGGTCCTTCCAATGCATGGGTCCCATATTTACTGATTTTAGCTGGATCAAAAGGAGGCTGAGCTTCTATTATTTTCATTATTCCCGAAACATTTTATTTTTGCACTCTCTTTCTCTATAAACATCATTGCTAGATATCATTTAGATATTTGTTGAAGTTGTATGACTATCAACTTAGATTTATGTTTTTACATATTTATAATTACTATTTTTATATATTTGTGAATATGTTTGCGTGTCCCCAAATATTTTGGGTAGAGTTTTAGCCTAGTATAGGTATGTAAAAGGCTTGGTTGGTCCTCCTAGTGCTGGGAACATCACTTTAGCTTTTGAATTTATGAGATGAACGAAAAAATTCTAGTCCCACGCAAACACAGGTTTGTTCTTGACACTCTTATTCTGTACAGATCTATATTGTCACAGTTCATATCTGTGATTACTTTTTATCTGTCATCAATGGAATTAAACTGTTGAAATGTTAATAGCCATTACAATTCCTAAATGAACCTACAGGTGTGGAAAAATTCAATACCTTGTAGCCTATTGTCATTTCAACTTCTATTTCCCTTTTGTTTGGCACATTCTAACTTTCTTATAATTAACCATGGATTGATGGGTGAAGCTAGGCAACATAGAATAATTTTTTGATGGGTAGTTCACTGGAAATCTTGGAGTAATCTTGATTTGGTAATTTAAAAATAAGCTCATGATTATCTCGTCATGTGAAATTTCTAGCATATGGTAGTTGGTGTTGCATGTGCTAGTCTATCTATTTATCAGTGGCATAGTATTGTGTTCTTTATTAATTTGTAAATATACTATGCTATGCTCCATGCGCAGGTGTAACAATATTCTTTATATGCGTGGAGTACCAGAGGACAAAGAAATAGAAGATGCTGACCCTGCCTAAGAGACCTGTATGTATGTTTTTTAAGCCCTAGATTATTTCCTTATGTTGTCTTTGATGATATGTGTATTTGCATGAAAGTACATGTGTGTGTATCATCTGAGGCTATGTGATTATATATATGTACATATAATACTATAGTATATACGTACATATATACTATAGTATATATGTACATATTACTAAGTATATATGTTCATATATATTGAGTATATACGTATGTATATACTCAGTAAATACATACATATATACTGTAGTATATACGTACATATATACTCAATATACATACTTATATACTATAGTATATATATACATATATTCTGAGTATATACATAAGTGGTTGCATATATTTATTTGTAGACATATATATTGACATACATACACACCCATTTACACACACACACACACATGTTTGAATATATAATTGCTCGGGAAGGTCTAGTCATCATCATGCATTGCTTATTGATGCAGGTCATAAAAGCCATGGATATTAGACCTTTTCCAAAGCTGTGGCATGAAGATATTTCTAGTCCAGGTCAGCCAGGTAGACAGAGGTTGGTCTTAAATCTCATAGTAATTGTGTAGATATGCAATTATCACATGATACAAAGCATATGTATGAGGAAATAAGTTTTCTTGCTGTATGTTCTAGTAATGATTGGTTCTAATTGTACTAGGTCTTAGGATGATGATGATGATGCTCGTGTAGTGTCATGTAATTTTATTAGATTTCAGAAAACTATATTTAATCGGAAGAAAAAATGTAATATAACTTGATTTTTACAGGCGGCGAGTGCCAGGAGGAATATAGGGTCATATTTGGGAGAAGCAGCTCGTTGCCTCGTCAAAAAACAGAATCTCAAAATGAGTGGTTGGTAGGGAAGTTCATTAATCGAGCATCATCGCTCGCTCCACTTTTATTATCAGTGGCAACAGCAGCAGTAGTAGTAGAAGAAAATATAGTATATACATACATATATACTCGGTATATACGCAAGTATATACTTAGTATATGTACATATAATATTATAGTTTGTATGTACATATGCTACAGTAATATATGTAACTAGTGAAATGCTAGTATATATGTACATATACACTATAGTATATATATACAAATATACTGCAATATTATATATTTATCAAAACATAACTTTATTTATTTATTTATTTTGATTTTATTGACTAGTTTAAATTTTGTACAGATTTGGTACCGCATTGTTCTCCATACGAAGCTTGTATAAGTGAAGGGATTTTTTAATAGACATGACGCACCGTGACTCAGACAAGTTTGTCATAGAAGAAAGATGATGATTGGAGGAGCTAAGAGAGAGAAAGTAACATCAATGCACGAATAGATTATACTTTATGCACTATCGATAGATATATTGACAAATAAGATACAATAAAATTTTGTTGTGTTTTTGTTTTAATTATGTAAAATATTGAATCATAATAATTTATTAAATGATTTTATTTTTTGTTAATTATAAATTATTGTTTATAGTCTCTGTTTTTACTCAATTTAATATAAAATATAAAATTATTTAATTAAATTTTTTGAACTAAAAATAAAATTCTAAAAATAATTTTTGAATGAAAATAGCTAGGGATTTTTCCTTGCTAATTTAGCTAGGAAAATTATTATTTTATCTAGGGAATTTTCCGTAGCTAAAATTTTTTAGCTATGGAATTTCCCTAGCTAAAATTTTTTAGCTAGGGAGTCTTTCCTTCGTTAATTTTTAGCGACGAGCACTTTAGATTGGGAAAGCTTCCATCATTAATCCATCATTATATCCCATTTAGCGACTGAAAACCCCCATTTAGCTCGGGAATTTTCTCTAGCTATTTGGGATTTTTCTTATAGTGTAAGAAAGATGACATAAAAGAAATATGAAGATATGAAAGTGATGGAGTAGAGAGTGATGGAAATGACTGTCATGAAGTGAAAATATTCAAAATCATGACTTCAGATAATTATAAAGCAGACAACTACAAAGATGAAAAATAGTAGCAAAAAGCCTAATTTTTCAATGCACAATCATAAAGAAAATAAAAAGGAAATGATTGAAGATTATATGTAAAGTAAAGACATAGGAAAAATAAAAACTTGTGGATAATAAAATGAAAGAAAAAGACATGGTTGAAATAGAAGATCTAGAGATCCTAAAAAAGTAGGAAAAAATAACAAAGTAGTGATGAAAGTCATGACTTCAAATAGCATCACAACTTTAAAGCTATAGAAGCTAAAGTTAGTAGCCATGGTTTCACATTGTTGCCATGAAATTTGTATTAGAAAAAGTAAATACTCAACCTATAGCCTAGCACAATGCTATGACACTCAAAAAAAGTATAGCTTCCATTGAGTAGAAACTAGTAAAAAAAGTTCAGAAAAAGCAAAGCATGGGGATGATTTAATTTTGAAATAAAAATTGAAAAGAAAAAAAGGAAGTGAAAAAATTTACTAAAAATCTAGCATGGACATCCGATATCACTGTTGGAGGTATGGACTCAATGATGGTCATGCTATAGGCATTAAACATAGCACCATGTGACTTTGTTATCTTGCCTAATTTATTGGTTAGGTGATGTCACAAAAGCTTATTAATGAGAGTATCTTATTTATAGAGTTCCACAAGTATACAAGTCATATAAATAGTAGATGTAATGAGGACTTTTATCCATATATTAATCTCATATAATGATTTTATTGGTAGTTAGGTTATTCTATTGTGAGACAACTTAATTCTAGTAAAATGAATATTCAGACTGTGGGACAATCTTAGATTAATGGGCTTATTTATTTAATTCATGTGATGTCTATTAAAATTAGCTTGAATTATATTATGTTTGGACATAGAAAAAAGGTTAGAGTATTGTATAATGACTTCTTTCCCTAATAGAATATAAAGTAGTTCTCACCATTAAGCTTGTTTCAATGGTGGTCTTTTCATAGTTGTCCCTTTGGTACATCACCATCAAGACAAAAAAATTATCTCTATTCATGAGTCATTCACAATCACATACATTTTAGGTAATTTTATCAACTATCATTGATGGTTACTTCAGATGCACACTCTTATTTTCTAGCCTCATGTATCATAAAAATAAAAAATGGATATGATTTATAAGTATTTGTACTTTCAGCTTCATAAAGATCATATTTATAAAATTAATATATGCTTCTCTCATGTTTCATTGGTGGGAACCATATGAGTGCAAATAACTCACAATGGCTATAACTACTTCATCAATCACAACATACTCGCCCCAAGGATTTCTTATAACCATCTTTCTTAGTGATGGTGTGACTCTCACACTAAAGATGAATGCTCAAGGGAACATTCTATATAACTTCAATTATAATCAATAACTAGTTATTATAAGATGCGTACAATAGATTACTATGTAAAATAATTCATAATTTTGACTTCATAAATATAATATTTACAACAATTAACATGCTCAAATTTATTTTAATAATATAGATTTATGTCATGCATTGTAGTTAGAAGGGATTACACTTCCTTTCTACCATATATTCGAGTGAGCCTCATAGTTTACCTATCATATTCCACCATGATAATCTTGCATGGAACTATGAATAATTAAAATCCTAGTTTAAGTTCTATTAAATTACCCATACATCAATATCCATAATATAATATAAATCAAACACATTTATTAATGTAAAATCATTGTTATATTACATAAAATAATTATACAAACCCTAAATCATATGCTATTTTGATAGAAATTCTAGAATCAAATCTAGAGATGGTGGGCTTGAGAGTCACACACCCTCTAACTATAAAGATTACCATTGGGTCATGCATTCATTGCTTAATTTTGGGGCCCCTAAAGAGTGTGAAAATTTCCCAAAGGGTTTGGTAGCTACACAGTGGTTTTGCTTTTTATGTGGAGATAGAGAGGAAAAAATGAGAGATCATTTTGGAATTTTTCTTTCTTTCACTTTTATACTCTAGTGAGTCTGCATTACTCTAAGTAGGAAGTCATGTCTATCATAATAAATATGCAACCTTACCCTTCATTTCTTTAGTTTGAGATTGTGATATAGAATGCATCCAAATCTTTCTATAACATAAAACTATAGTGATGGGTAATGACTGTGACTTGGGCCTAATGTCTTTATAACAAAAAGTGATGGTGCTATGTAGCGATCACGACTTTGTGTGCCCATCTATTTTTTTTTATCATAAAAGGGGTGCGATGCTAGGAAAGGCCACAACATTATGAATGACCTCTCATATTGTTATATGGCCAAAACACAATGACGTAGTTGACATTGGAATTAGACTTTTTTGATAATTATATGGCTATAGTACTAAGATATAATTATGGTACTGAGGTCTCTTGTATGTATAATGCATCATAAGGTTATGGTGCTGGGAAATAGTCATGGCACAAAAATTTTCTTTCATATGTCTCAAGTGGTTGTTGTGTTATGTGTGGCTGAAACTAGAGGTGTCAAACAGGCCAGGTTGGGTTGGGCCGACCCATTTTTTTGGGCCCACCTAGGCTGGCATGTTGTGCAAGGCATGACATGATTTTTTGGAGGGTAGACCCGACACGGGCCCATGGCCCAAAATCTGCCCGGGTTCATGCTAGTTTGGGTTGACTGGTACGAGTCAGTTCAGTCATTTTATTAAAAAATTAAGATTTTGGCACTACGCCACCATGCCACCATTGCTTGTCGAGCCTGCCGAGCTATTGCCCGTCGAGCATGCCAAGCTATCACCCATCGAGCATCACTCACTACGTGGTTACCCGTGTCGTGCCCACGTGCCTTTGCACCCATGTCATTCCTGGTACAACATGTGAGTCGAATACCCTCATCACGGCACGACATGATTCATGCCGAGGGTGCACCCAACATGGGTCCTAGCATGCTACTGTAGCATGCCATGCCTGAAATGGGCAAGGCTGGCTGACCTATTTGATGCATGTAGCTAGAATACTATCCTTCATTTCTCTCATATATCATGTTACCATGATAATACAAAGATGCCTCATCATTTGCAATTATTTCATACATACAAGCCATGACTTTGCATTCCTTTGATGATAAGAGTAATGACCATGAAGAATGATTATAATGATTAATGTCATCTATAACAATTCATGTTTTAAAAGTCATGGTACTGAATAATTTACATAATTTTGGCTCGAGTAGTATTGTCTCTATAATTTTTTATAGATCAAAAATCATGACTTTGTAAAAAAACTATGACTCTAACTTGAGACAACCAAATCATATCTAAGATACAGTTGTGATTCTAGGACATGACAATGACTTTTACTACCAGTGGGATACTTGGTTGATACGATACAAAATTAATATTATAACCATTTAAATTTTATGAGATAAGAAGGGTTGCGATCTTATGATAATATTTCAGCCATAAAGAATATGTTACATAGATAAAAGATTATGCTAACAAATTGATAGGGTGAAAGCATACAAAGATTTCCATGATGAATTGGGTACAGTCTCAACCAAAAATATTTGTTGAAACTATGCAAGACTTTATACTTTACCCCTCAATCAAATACCTACAAAAGTTATCAATTTTATGACTATTAATCAAAATTTGCCAAAACTCCTAAGTCATAAAATCAATCTATAATTACTTCATTTTCATGCCTACACATCATCACAAATTACTAAAATACATAAAAATATTTAGTAGTTTTATCACTGAAGAAGCTCTCACATTAAAATAATTACACATCATTGAGTAATAATTTCTCCCTACATAACAAAAAAATCTTTAACATTACTAAGAAACCATATGACTAGATTTGAGTGTCATAAAATCTAAAAATAGTAAAGCAACTTCAAGTGGACACGTTGATAGTCATGATGAGATTTGAGTTCCTTGAATATACTCATGAGTCATTTGATGTGTATAGTTATTCATATGACGGATATAAGTGTTTATTACTTCACACATGTAAAAAAAATATTTGGATTACCTCCAAAACAAAGCTATGTTTAATATCCATAGCTAGACCATCAAAATCTATTTTTCTTTATCAGATATCTTTGATGATGCTAGCTTCTCAATATTTTATTTTATCTAATTCTTGTTTATTTCTTCCTTTGGTCTTGCTTCAAAAATAAATGGTTCTTGGGCATTTTCTTTGTTGGATGCCATGACCTTAGTAAATGTTATAGCTTCTTCTTCTATGTTAGCTTGTACCTTTTCTTACAGGATCAACAAGGTCACAACATTAAGTGAAGCAATGGCTTTATCTTGAAGATTTTTCTGGTCATTTCTATTCTATAATTCCAAATTCACATTGTTTTAATTAGCTATGGCATTGTCTTTAAACACCTATGGATTAATTCATTTTGTATCACCAAAATTGTAGCACTATGCATAGCAATGGCTTTTTCTACAAAATTTCTTTGGTCATTTTCATTATATAACACCAAATTCATGACACTGTGCTCAACTATGACTTTGCCTTCAAGGTTTCTTTGGCTATTTTCATTATGTAGCACCAAAGTAATGATATTGAGCATAACCATAGCTCTGTCTTTATGCTTTCCTTGGTCATTTTTATTTTGTACACTAAAAGCCATGGTGTTGTACATAATCATGGCCTTGTCTTTGATTGGCTCCTCCATAGTTTCTATCTTAGCATTTTCTTTCTCAATTATCCCTCAGCTTCCTTAAAATTGTAAATATAAGATTCCTACGAGGTCATGACTTTCAAGGATGTCATGATCTCATGCAACCATCTTCTTCTATTTACTTATTTTCTTAACTCTAAAATAATTCTTTCTCATCATTTTCTTGTCTCATGACTATCACAGCTCCAAAGTAGTTTTGCTTCATCTACTCCATCTACATTCAACTAGTAGTCTTCTACAAAATATTTCTATCAAAAATTAACATTTTGTTACATTGTGATATATAAAAGATTATATTTTTTTCCAATATCTTATTTCATCATCATTTAAACCCTATAAGCCATTATAAAATATTAAACTTTTGCTCCTCATCGACATGGAAAGTGAACTTTCATTTCTTGACATCAATAAGGGCCTGTTCTATTGCAAAAAATAGTCATCCCAATATTAATAGTACATAATTATTCTCCTCCATATCCAATAGTGCAAGGTATAGTAAAACCCTAGGGTTCTTCACTTATCTCAGAAGTTTTCTTTGAATAATTATACTATATTTCTCAATCATATTCATGATCGTGTACATCATCAACTTTATCTTATGACTCATTATGTCTTTCATAAACATTATATAAATAACATTTGGGTTAGAGGTTTGGTAGATAGTATATTCCTTTCTAACTTTTGAAATATGATGAGAAACTCCATAGTTTCGAGTAACCTCCATTTGCTCTTTTATTTCTTTATTTCCCTCATTTGCATCTTTGAGTGCGATTTGGGTTGAAATTCCTCTAGATTCATGACTTTTTAAGTTCCATTACATGATATCCTTCATTCTTCGAGCACTCTTCAATTGGGTTCTGGTTTCTTTGGAAAATTTTAGTCAGAGCCCTAATTTTTGGAAAAGTTACAGTGTAGTGCAATCATGTGATACCCCAATCCTCAAGGGATCCCATTCATTTCACCATACAACAAAATATGCAATAAATTAAAATTTTACCAAATGTAGCATACCCATTTTTCTTCTTTTATTTGCTCAATATAATAAAAATACATAATATATTATTCAAGCCATAACCAGCTTCCTTCACAAGTGTGATCTTACAAGTGGGTTTCTCATCTATCCTAGACCTATACCTGAAAGGGGTCCACAAGAGAGTGAGCAAAAATCAGTAGAGGTAAACTTCTACAAGGCTAATTTCTACCTAAGTGCACATAAAACATCATGCGTATATATCAATGCCCATTCAAGTATAATGTTTACATAAATGTAATTATGGATGAAATAATTATATGTAGATATATATTATATATAGATGTAGAGAGAGAGAGAGAGAGAGAGATATATATATATATATATATATATATATATATATATATATAGAAATTTTCTGAAAAATATGGACCTCTTCCGAAAAATAATATTAGACATTATCTGAATAAAATATACTTTTCTTAGATATATTCAGAGAAATATGGACATCCTCCAACCATATTGGACATTTTCCAATAAGATATTTTTATTTAGATATTTTCTAAAAACCACCGCATAACTCAGTCTGGACATTGTTCCAAATTGAGTTTGCATATTAATATTAGTCATGCTCCTGAAAAAAAATATCATGCAACTCAGTATGGATGTTCTCCCAATTCGAGTTTGCAAAATACAATCTAATATACCTACCTTTGTGTGTGTATCATGCACTCACCTATATATTTGGAATATCCCCTTGCATATGAAATGCAAATATATCATTTGCGATTAAACCATGTTCCAGACATAGTTATAACTATCGAAACATAATTCATACTACAATATATTTTACTAAACGAAACACAACATTTTTTCAACAATTAACCATTCCCAATGAAATTCCTAAATAGTTTGAATTATAATATAAACCATGATTATTTAGGGCCTTTAAATAGAAAGAAATTCTAATAGGAGAAAACTACTACCTCTCAGAATATTTCATGGAAATTTTATAAATTTGAAATCAACTGAAGCTCTCGTTGCATTGAGCAATTTTTGTTCTTGGATTATTTCATTCCGACTCCATAATAGTCAATTATTATCAAAAGAAAATCAATGAACCTTTAAATTTTTTATCTACACTATCTCTCTCTCTCTCTCTCTCTCTCTCACCCGAATACCTTTTTTTCCATCATCCCATTTTTCCAATTTCCATCATTTTTTTCTATTATTTTATTAAAATAATATAAAAAAACTTATTATTTTATTTTTTTTGATGCATGGACCGCGCATCGCATAGCCATGTTGTAGCATGGTTTTTTTCTTTTTTTTCTTTAATTTCCTAATTATTATAATAATTATTAAATAAATTAAAAAAAAATAACTAAATTCTGACTTCCTTAGAATTTGATGAAATTTGTTACCATAGCTTTATTTTTCAAAATGAATTCAATGATGAAATCCATTTCATCATCGGGGTTCTAAAATATTCAGCTTATTTTTCTTATTGAAAAATTATCATTTTGCCCATTTATCTAGTAAAACCATATTACCCATTTATTCATTTTTTTTCATGGATTTCACATTCTCTCCTCCTTATAGAATTTAATCACAAAATTCTCATAGATACTCCTTTACAATTATGAGCATACTCTGAAGTTAAATAATGATGAAATTACTAAAACACATACCTTCATTTTCAAATAAAAAAGGATAAACAACATGTGTATCTTCACATTCCCATGTTGCATCTTCTATTCCTTGATGTTGCCATATCATTTTTATTAGCCTCATAATCTTGTGTCACAAAACTTTGTTCAACTATCAATGATATGCACTAGTATTTCTTTAAACATTTCATTTGCATCAATAACGAATTTAGCCCAATCCATTACATGAGTTGGATCATAAATATATTTTATAAGCATAGAGATGTGGAATATCTCATGAATACCAGATAGTTGTGGTGGTAATACCAAATGATAAGAAACTAATCTCACTTTCTCGAGTATCTCAAAATACCTAATATATCTTGGTGATAACTTTCCACTCTTGCCAAATCTGATTACTTCCCCTTTGGCATTATTTTCAAGAAAATATGATCTCCCACCTCAAATTTTAGAGGCACCATCATCTATCTGAATAAATTTTTTATTAACTTTGAGCTGTAAGAAGAAGTTGTCGTATCAAATCTACTTTTTCTAAGGTATCTCTAATCACATCTAGACTCGTGATGGATTTGCCTCCCACCTCAGCCCAACAAATTAGAGATTGACATGGCCTTCCGTATAATGCTACATATAGTGTCATTTGGATACTTGCATGATAATTATTGTTATAGGAAAACTCGACCAAAAGTAGATGTTCTACCCAGCTATCCTTGAAATTTAGACAACATGCTCATAGCATATCTTTCAAAACATGTATGGTCCTTTCTGACTAACCATTTGTTTATGGATTAAAAGTAATGCTCATTACCAACTGTATTCCCATTTCTTTCTGGAAACTGTTCCAAAAATGAGCTGTAAATATAGGATCTCTGTCCGATATAATAGATATTGGTAGTCCATGTAATCACCCACACAACATCATATTTTTCTTGTTTGTATAACATGCACAATTCCTCTTGTGTGAAGGTCATCTGCATTGCCATAAAATATGTCGACTTTATAAGCTGGTCCACTATCACCCACACAACATCATATTTTTCGTGATGTCCATGGTAAGTGAGTCACAAATTTCATCATGATATGCTCTCATTTCCAATCTTCTACCTCCAAAGGCTTGAGTAATCCTTCTAGCTTCTAATGCTTAGCCTTAATCTGTTGACACGTGAGGTCTCGTATAACAAAATCTCCAATGTGACTCTTTATCCCATTCCAGTAATATTGGAAATGAAGATCATTATATATCTTTGTGCGACCCATATGCACCATAAAATAAGAACAATGGAATTCTCTAAGAATATCATCTCTCTCAATTCTACTATCTGAGGAACCACAATCCATCCCCTAAACCAAAGACTGCCATTCTTTATGGATAATATTTCTGCATCTTGTTTCTGGATCTCAATCACCTTATTTAATATGGAATGTATGGCTACTAAATTTTCGATAATACTCTAACTTGGATTGCTAAATTATAAACTGAATCATCCCATAGTTTTAAGCATATCTCATTCCCACGAAGCTATACTAACTAGTGCACCTCGTGACTTATGACTAAGTGCATCAACCACTACATTTGTTTTACATGGATGGTAATGCAAAGTAAAATCATAATATTTTAGATACTCCATCTATATGCATTATTCATGTTAAGGTCTCGTTGAGTAAAGATATATTTCAGACTTTTGTGGTTTGACTATCCCCAAATTACTACCCATACAAATAGTGGTATCATATTTTTAAAGCAGAGACTATAGTCGCCAACTCTATATCATGTGTGGGGTAATTCCATTCATGATTTTTTAACTACCTTGAACCATAAGCTACAACTTTCCTGAATTACATCAGAACACATCGCAACCTATCATTCGAGGCATCATAATACACTATATATTTCTATCCCCTATCCAAAACTATTAGAATAGGAGCTGAAGTAAGTCCCCTTTTTAATTCTTAGAATGTCTTCTCACATGAATCAGTCCACTTATACTTGACTTCATTCCTAGTCAATTTAGTCATTAGAGCAGCTAATCGGAAAAAATTCTCAATAAATCTATTGTAATACACGGTCAATCCCAAAAAACTATGTATCTCAAAATTGACTTTGGTCTCTCCCAACTAATGACTGCCCTGATTTTTGCAGGGTCCATTGAGATACCAGTAGTTGATACTATATGTCTCCAAAATTTTAATTTGGTCAACCAAAAGTCACATTTACCAAATTTGGTATACAACTTATGTTCTCTTAAAGTTTGGAGAATAATATTTAAATGATTTTCATGCTTTCCTTCGAACTAAGAATAGATCAAAATATCATTCACAAAAATCAAAACAAAATGATCTAAATATGGTTGAAATATTCTATGCATGAAATCCATGAATACTGCTGGTACATTTATTAATCTGAAAGGCATTACTATAAACTCAAAATGCCCATACCACATTCTAAATACTATCTTAGGGATGTCAACCTCCCTAACTCACAACAGGTGATATCTAATACAAAGATTTATTTTGGAAAAGACTCGTGTCCCTTTTAACTAGTCAAACAAATCATCAATCTTTGGTAATAGATCTTGATTCTTTATTGTAACCCTATTCAACTATCAAAAGTTAATGCACAGCCGAATGGTCTTATCATTTTTCTTTGCAAAAAGAATCGAAGCACCCCAAGGTGAAGTGCTGGGTCTATTTAAATCTTTGTCCACCAAATCTTGTATCTGGACTTTGAATTCCTATAATTCAATCAGTGTCATCCTATGTGGAGTCATAGAAATGGGTGATGTATCAGGATGTAACTCAATATTAAAGTCCACATTTTAGTGCATTGGTAATCTTGGTAATTCATCTAGAAAAATATCCTCGTATTCACAAACTAATCCAGGAAAATCCATATTCAGTGTCCCCTCTTCTTCTAAGATGAGACATGCTAGCTAACATATCAGTTGTCCATATAATTTAGAATCATATATAGTCTGGGGTAAAGTATCATACTTATCCCTTGAGATACGACACATACATCATCTAGTCCATAGACAATAATTTTTCTATGATCACAATCAATAATGATTTGACGTGCTATCAACTAGTCCATGCTAAGAATTATTTCGAAATCCAATATGTTCATGACCCAATGTCTTCCATGAGTAGAATCTCAGAGATTTCTAACTCACTATCTTGACATATCTGAATAATTTTCACTTTAGTCCCAAAGGTATAAGTCACATGCAATGGCTCGTACAAGTTTTTAACCTCTAATCCCAATTCTTTCACACATGATACAAAAATAAATGAATGTGATACACTAGAATCAAATAGAACTCATGCCCATAAATGAAAAAGCAATAAAGTACCTTGTATTACTGACTAATCTATCCTTTCCATATGTAGTGAAGTGGCATAGACATGCCCTTTGGTCCTCAAAGTCTTGGCATCTGAGCCCTCTCCTTGACCCCGACCCATGCCTACGCCTCTCTAGTTTATCTATGAAATAGGAGATATTTGTAGAATACCTTAAGATTTCACTCGATTCCCTGGACCCGTATTAGAGAAAGGAGGAATAAACTATGTCTGCGTATTTCCCATGGATGTATGGGAGTGTGATGTATGATAATCCTGGGATCTTGGCTTTAGTGGACACTCTCATTTCCAAAGTCTAGGCTGATAACAGTAAAAACAAATTGTTTGCTCAATTTGGCTAAAATTTCTAGTTTGGCATTAGCCTTAATAACTACAAACTTGTCTCTGAAATCCTTATGAGATAAAAGGTCTCTGCCACTTTCCAAAAAAATAATGACCCTTTTTTTTTCTTTCTACTAATACTTCTACTCATTTCTCAGATATTACAGGCATCATCGACCTTCTGCTCGATGGTTAAAGCTCTCTTAACCATCGAATCTATATCATGGATAAGAAATCCCACAATCTTACCTCGGATGGATAATTTCAATCTATCTTCAAATTTCTGAACTTTAGCCACATTAATGGATAGTAAGCATCCCCAAAAAGTGTCAACTCGGTGAATTTAGTCACTTTGTCAAGCATTGTCATATTTCCTTATCTAAGTTCAAGGAATTCTCAGGCCTTAGCATGTCTAACTGAAGTCGGAAAATATTTCTCCATAAAGAAGTCTTGAAAATTTTCCCATGTCATTGCCTCTATATTCTTCAAAGCATTGATCTAATCCCACCAAATTTGGGACTCACCCTCTAGCTGGAATGTTGCTAGCCTGATCTTTATAGCATTGGAAGTGATTTTCATAGCTTCCAAGATTTTATCAACATGTCGAAACCAATGATCTACTACCATTAGGTCCTCTCTTCCCATAAATATCAGAAGATGATGTGCCTTGAATCTTTAGAGATTACTTGACCCCTCTTGACCTCCAGCCATACTAGTCTGTGCAACCATGGCAAAGTTGACACTCATAGTTTCTATGAAAGCCCGTCGATCAAAGATTGATGGTGGTTGATCCTCATTTCTTGGATGTCCTCTGTGTCCTCATTATCTACTTGTCATCTACATAAGTCAAATAATAATTTAAGAATCATATTCATGTTCTCTTATTAGTGCACATGCCAACTAATAATAGACTTTTTATTTTGAAAATATATTTTCATTTTCTAAACTGCAAAAGTTATGCTTCTTTACCCTAGTGTTCCTTCTTTTTTCTTCTTCCCATTTTCCACCATGCATATAATCCATACAATCTAAAATACATAACAACTTCACACCAATGTATACATAACAAAAAAATCACTTTATGTTGTGATCCCTTCTAGGAAAATTTCTACATAGAACTAGACACTAAGGTACTATTTGCATATTAATTTTTTTTTCCCGAGTAATATATATTTTTATATCTAAACTTTTCTACCACGTTATGAAACTTGTACCAATTTTGAGATATAGGTAATCGTATATCTAATCTTTGATACCAAGCTTTGACATCCTAATCCCCAGGGAATCTCATTTATTCTATCACACAACAAAATATGCAATAAAATAAAAATTTCCCAAATATATCATACCCATTTTTTTTCTTTTCATTTTCTCGGCAGAATAAAAACGCATAATATATTATTTAAGCCATAACCGGCTCACTTAACACACTACAAAAAAATCACATTTAGCTAGGGACAATTCCCTAGCTAAATAAGCATTTTCCATCGCTAAAAGGGACAGAGTGATGGATTACCGATGGATAGGTTCTCTATCTAAAGTGTGTCTTAATAAAATTTAGCGAGGGAAAGTGTTTATAGCTAAAAAGTTAGCGACGAAAAAATCTCTTTCAAAAAAAGACAAATCCTCTCGCTAAATTAGAAAGCTAAATGAGATTTTCCATCGCTAAAAGAAAATAACAACGAAAGATTCCCAAGCTAAAATGTTGGTTAATAAATTTTAGCGAAAGAAATAGTCCTAGCTAAATAAATTTAGCGACGGAAAATCCGTCGCTAATTTTAAGATTTTTCTAGCTAAATTAGCTAGGCTATTTTAATTTCAAAAATAATTTCAGAATTTAATTTATTTTAAAATTTTTTAATTAATAATTTAATATTTTTATATCAAATTGAATAAAAATTGAAACTATAAATAATTTATAATAAACAAAAAATAAAATCATTTAATATCTTATTCTAATTGAATATTTTACATAATTGAAACAAAAAAATAATAAAATTTTATTACATCTTATTCATCAATATATCTACAGATAGTGCATAAAGTATAATATATTCATTCATTGACGTTGCTTTCTATCTCTTTGCTCCTCCGATCATCATTTTTCTACTATGACAAAGTTGTCCGAGCCATGACACGTAATGTCTAGTGAAAAATCCTATCATTTATAAAAACTTTGTATGAGGAATAATGCTGTATCATATCTATAAGAAATTTAAATGACTCAGTCAAATTAAAAAAATTATGTTTTGATACATATATAATCTTGTAGTATATATGTAAATATATACTAGCATTTCCCTCATACATATATATTACTACAGTAGATGTACATAAAAATAACAGTATTATGTGTACATACAAATAGAGTACAAATATACTCAGTATATATGTACATAAATACTACAATATTATATGTATGTATATATTGACTTTATTCGTATGTATATATCTCATTTGGAGCTGTTGCTGCTGCTCCCGCTGTCACTCCTACCACTACCGCCATTGCCGCGGTCACTTTCAATACCATTGCTGTTGTCGCCATTGCCGCCGCTGCCTCTACTACGGCCACTACCACTGATGGCACCACCACAGCTATCCTTGTTGGCCGCTGCGGTGGCTGCCACCGCTGCCCCCGCTGCTAGTGTTGCCGCCGCATGCCGTTGCTGCTGCTGCATGCCACAGCTGCCGCTGCCGCCACTATCGTTACCGATACTGCCACCGTTACTACCGCCGCCACCACCACTGCCACTGTCGCCTCTACCACTGTTGACATTGCTGTCGTTGCTTCAAGTGTTGTCGTTGCTTCCGGCTAAGCCGCTACTAATGCCGCTGCTTCCGGTGCAGCCGCTGCTTCCAGTGCAGCCGTTGCTTCCGGTGCAGCCGCTACTAATGCTGCTGCCGCCGTTGCTTCTGGTGCAGCCTCTGCTGCAGCTGCTGCCGCTGCCTTTGATGCTGCCACTCCCATTGCTGTCGCACCCGCCACTACTACTGCCATTGATGCCGCCGCTACAGCCCCCGCTGCTGCTGCCGCCACCACTGCCATTGCTGCCACTTTCGATGCCGCTTTCGCAATCGCTGATGCCGTCACTATCACCACTTTCGCTGCTACTGCTGCTGATAATAAGTTTTTACATAACTATAATAGGCTAAAACTCTACCCAAAAAATTCGGAGACACCAACATTTTCACAGATATATAAAAATAGTTATTATAGACATGAACAAATACAAATTAAAGTTGATTGTTATATAACTTAAACTAAAATTTAATTAAATAATTTAATATTTTTATATTAAATTTAATAAAAACAGAAACAATAAATGAAAATTTTAAATTAAACAAAAAAAAATTCATTTAATAACTTATTATAATACTATATTTTAAATAACTAAAACAAAAAATAATAATAAAAATTATATTTCATCTTATTAATCAATGTATCTACCGACTGTGCATAAAGTATAATCTATCAATGCATTGACGTTGCTTTCTCTCCCTCTGCACCTCCAATCACCAACTTTCCACTGCAAAAATACTGTCCAAGTCACGGTGCATCATGTTTGTTGAAATATGTCTTCACTTATACCAGCTTCGTATGGGAAATAATGCAGTACCATATCTATACGAAATTTAAACCACCAAATCAAATCAAAATAAATAAAAAAAAACTATGTTTTGATAAATATATATTGCTACAGTAAATATGTACATATATACTAACATTTAACTCGTACATATATTAATGTAGTAAATATACATATAAACTATATTATTATGCATACATATATATGGAGTATATATATATATATATACTCAGTATATATGTACATAAAATACTATAGCATTATATGTACGTATATACTGACTATATACGTATGTATATACCACATTTGTTGTTGTTGCTGCTTCTCCCGCTATCGCTGCCACTGCTGCCACTGCCACTACCGGTGCTGCTGGTGCTGCTGCCGTAGCTACTGGTGTTGTTGCCGTAGCTACAGGTGCTGCTTCCGTAGCTATAGGTGCTACCGCTATTGGTGATGCCGGTGCTACTATTGTAGCTGTAGGTGCTGCTGCCGCCGCCCCCACTGCCACTGCTATTGCCGCTGCTGCCACTGCTGGCACTACTGGCACTGATGCCACCGGCACTGCTGCTATTGCTGCTTCCGGTGCTGCCATTGCCATTGCTGCCTTTGTTGCCGCTACTATCACTACTGAAAATATGCTTTTACATACCTATAATAGGCTAAAACTATACCCAAAAAATTCAGAGAAACAAAAACATATTCACGGATATATAAAAACAAATATTATAGACATGAACAAATACAAATTAAAAGTTGATTGTCATACAGCTTCAACAAAAATCTAAAAGATGTCCATCGATTATGTTTAGAGATAAAGTGAGTACAAAAATAAAATGTTTTTAGAATAATAAAGATAAGATAAGCTAGCCCACTTTTTGATAAAGCTGAAACCGGTAAATATGGGAGGGACCCATGCATTGGAATAACCGTGGTAATGTCTGAATGCTTTGAATTAGATTATTTTATTTTGTCTCACATAATGTGTCCTGCAAAGATTCATAATTAGGTTAATTGGAAAAACAAAGAACAAAACTAGAAAAAAAATTGAAACCTACAAAAAATATCATAATTATTTGCTACACAGACAAAAAAAAATAACAGTTCAGAAAAAATTATCATACTCAATCATCCTCATAATTTGTAGGGAATGCTAGCTTCTCCTAGGAGGATTCACAGCTGGATCTCGGAATGCTATCTGTTGTGCCAATACCACTAACTGTGACTCCATATAGGACATTTGCTGTTGAATTACATTTTTAATTTCTTTCATCGCATGGTTCATTTCTTTAATTTCTTGCATTTCTTCCATCAAATTAGTATACTGCTCTTCCTTCTGTTTTTTAATTTCATATATTTTTCCTTCAAATTAGATATATGCTCATTCTTCTTTTTCATTTCAGTCTCTATAACTACAATACGTTCATTTGTTTCTAGTGCTTGTTGTTTGACCATCTCATCCACCATTGTTGAGACAAATGAATTAAAAGCATGACTACTACAACAAAATGTCAATCCCTCAAAGTCAATTCCGTACACTCGTTGTTTCTTTCGACCTCCTATTGTCTCCAAATAAATAGGATCATAGTCAATTGGTTGAAGATCCATAGAACCCTAAACTTGTTGATGAGCAGCTGTCACACGTCCCTCCATTAGGTCCTGAGATAAAATAGAGAAAAAAACTATTCTAGATATACAAAAAATAAAATAAATATTTTGCATTTAAAACAATTTTCATAATGTACTGTAGTTTTATAAAATCTAATTAATATAACAATTTTTTACAGTAATTATCTGAGACTTGTTGTCATCATACTAACCATCCACTTTCTTCACATGCATCTTCCTAAAAATCTTATAAAAATTTGGATCTCGACCCAATTCTCCAGCTTAGAATATGTTTTTATTAAGTCATAAAAAATAAATAAGAAAACAATTTAACAAAATTAATAAAACCATGTAAAGATTTTATTTATTGGACTATTAGGACAACCACTAAATATAGAAATGTTTATAACTTTAAATTTGTACCAATTTTCAAGCATGCTCAATGCTCGACTCTGACCTCTAGTGTGTCGACAGATTCCTATACCTAGTCCAGCTACCTCACTTCGTCGATTTTTGCTGGTAATATCTGATTTTTTCTTCACTTCTGGCTCCTCCCAATAATAAAGCCACTCAGGCTAGTCTTCATCGGATATAAAATTAGGCATTTATTTCATTTTCTTTAATTTATGAATAAAATCAGAATACCGTTGAGCAGCTTTGATCTCCCATAATAACTTTTTTTTCCATCAAATTTGGGTGCCCATGTGCACTGATTCTATAAATAGAAAAATGACAAAAAAATTTATATTAACAACAAGAACATAATTATTTACTACTTGAATAATAACCAACATAAAAGTTAAATAATTAGATAATTATTTTTCAATGATTTTGTTTTGTTATTTTTACCTGAAAGTCATTAAAATATGACTCTTTTGTCGATTCAGAAACTTTCTTCCGGGAGAAAGCTTTAAAATTAGTCATTTTCTTGAAAGACTTTGTAATTATAGTCGAACACTTGTGAGATAAAATAAAACTATACGAATAAATAAATAACATTGAAATCAAACAAATCATAATAATATAAAAAAACCACTGACAGCAACATCAAAATTTTTTTTTCAAGTCATTATTACATATTTCTTTTACCTCTCATCCACAATCTCAATATCTAACTTTGCATTGATTGTAGAGGAAGACACATCATTTGATGATGTCGTTGGTTTTGTAAATGGGGGAATAATCAGTGTAAAATGTGGTGTATAAGATAGAGATGGATCAAAAGTGTGTGTAGGAAGCACAATGGGTGGTGGGCTTACATCTGATAAAGGTGATAATAGGTCTCAATGATGGTGATGGTGTTAGAAATGGAGATGGTGATTGTGATGTTAAAGTCTGGATATGGTGGCTATGAGATTGTACTGATTATGCAACATGATGTAACATACTAGATGAATTTGGTTTATTTCTGTGTCCACGTCCACGTCCACCACATCCATGTCCTTAAGGTGTCATTTGTAGTACAAAATAAAACATAGAACAAAAAATAGAGATATCATGAACATGCATGCATTTTTGAATAAAACACACCGATAGATTTCAACAAATATAAAAAGTCTTTGAGAGTTTAAATTTATAATAAAATTATAACAATTTAATTTTTGGCATCACTGTCATCCTCCAATGGATCTTCTGATATTTCCTCTGATTCCGATAGAAGTTCGAACTCATTTTCCGATAGAAATTGATCATCTTCAATTTCTATCGTGCCACCATTTGAGTCACATAAATTTTCTGGATCTTCATCTACATGCATAAGCTCAATATTATTTATGTCATCTTCCTGGAATGTTGATGTAATTTCTAAGTTTGCACTTCTTTGTTGTGATGTTGGTACTTCAAATTTTGATTGAGCTTTGATTTTGCAAATCGTCCACCAATCTTTCTTATCACGAGATAAACTTGGATATGTACAATAATATACATGAGCAGCTTTGAACTGCCATAATAAATGGCTCATATTGATTATATCTACATTTATGGTTAACATCCACTAGCTTATAATCTGAATGAATCTTTGTGCCCACATTTTGTGTAGGATCAAACCACTCGCATTTAAAAATACAATCCTATTATTTTCGAGTTCAGGATACTTCAACTCAAAAACTTCTTTGATTTGACCATAATAATTAATCTCATTTTCACTATAACCTAAGCCTTTAATGCATGCACCATTATTCATTATTGTTTTAGAAGAATCGTGCCTGATTGTGTAAATTTTATATCAATTAACAAAATACCCAGGATAGGCTATCACATATCTAAATAGGCATTTACTTAGATTCTAAATGAAAAATATTTGAATCTCCATTTGAAGGATCAATTGCCTATGACATAAATTAAAAAAATGATATTAACAAATAAAATACTACTAATAAATTAAATAATTCAAAAATATAAAACTTAATTATTCTCACATAATTTTTTAACCAATTCACAAATTCAGTTTCTAGCATATAATCGACATCATTGCTGGAAATTGCTAGATGCCTATATTTTAACTACTCAACATAAATACTACACAAATATAAAAAGAGAGAGAACAATGTATATTAATTTTTAATAATTCCTATTAAAGATAAAATTAAACTATGATTAAACATGCAACCATTTTGGATATACATACTCAAAATATGGTGCAACCTCCTCACAATTAAGTAAAACGTAGCTACGGGTTGCTTTGTATTCTTCATCTGTCATATATCTTTTCATTGCACTTCCAAATGCTCTTCCAGGGTATATGAAGATAGATAGTTTGTCCACAGAATCATCTTCTGCCATCACATGACTTTCATAATTCCATGGAACATTTCTATTCTTTGTATTGACATGATCCTCAAAATAATAAGAACAAAATGATGATGCTTCTACTACTAAATATGCATTGCAAATTGAACCTTTAACTTTTGTCTTGTTTTAACATTCAATTTTAACTTTCGAAGTTACTTACAACCAAAATATTAGGTTTCAATTAGATTAAATTACAATATTACTTAAAGTAAGAAATAATAAAACACAGCAAATTATGTGTATTTACCTCTCAAAAGGATACATCCACCTGAATTGCACGGGCCCTACAATCCTTGCTTCATATGCCAAATGGACTAGCAAATGCTCTACTGGGTCAAAAAAAACTCGATGGGAATATCCATCAAGGCTTACAAATAATAAGTGGAATGTCATTCTTCAGCCTCACCATATCATCTATTTTGATTATGGTTGCAGTTAGCAATTTGAAAAATAAACTAAGTTCTGTAAAGACATTCCAAACAGTTAGTGTTAGTAATTCACGGAGTGAAATTGGTATTAATCTCTGGATAAATACATGATAGTCATGACTTTTCATTCCAAATAACTTAAGATTCTTCATATCCATGCATCTACCCATATTTGACACATATCCATCAGGGAATTTCAAATTTTTAACCCATTCACACAATATCTGTCTTTCCTTCTTATCAAGTGTGTAGCAAGATTTAGGGAATTTTCCTATTTTCTCATTCAGTTTCAATTCAAGACACCGATAGTAATCATTCAGCTCTTGTCTTGATTTTAAAGTGTTTTTTGTTTTTCCAACTACATTAAGGACAGTGTTGAAAACATTGTTAAAAATATTTTTTTCAATATGTATTATATCTAAGTTATGACAAATTAAATTGGACTTCCAATAGGGAAAATCCCAAAATATACTACGTTTCCTCCAGCCAAATAATTTGCATATTGGTCCATTACTTCCAGTAGCTTCATTTTCAGTTACCTTATTCGAACCCAAACTCTGAATCTCTGTCATAATATCATCTCCTGAACGAACTGTTGGCGCAACTGTCATTATAGTTTTATTTTTTTTCAAATTGTAGTTCTATTTTCTTCGGAATGGATGATTCGTAGGTAGAAACTTATGATGGTTATCAAACCATGATTATTTACCACTAAATTTGAGAGTAAATGCATCATACTTTTTCATGCAATATGGGCATGCGAATCATCATGCAGTACTCTTGCTAGACAACATTGAATATGCATGAAAGTCACTTACTGTCCACATAAGGGCCGCCCGCATAATAAAATTTTTCTTCTTTGAGATATCATATGTATTCACACCAACATCCTACATATGATTCAACTCTGCTATAAGAGGCTGAAAGAAAACATCCAACAATTCTTTTAGATTTTTTGGCCCTGGAACCAATATTGACAAAAACATATATTGCTCCTTCATACATAACCACGGAGGCAAGTTATAAGGTGTCACTATCACTGACCATGTTTAATACTATTGTCCAGATTACCCAAATGCTGAAATCCATCAGTGTAGAGACCCAATCTCACATTTCGACTTTATGCTGTAACATCTTGATGTAAATAATTAAAATGCTTCCAAGCAGGTGAATCTGATGGATCATGCATTATCCCTTCTTCAAATTCAAGCTCAGAATGCCACCTCATAGTATTTTCTATAACATTTGATGCATATAGTCTCAGTAATTGAGGAATTAATAGAAAATAATTCATCTTCTTAAAGACAACCTTCAATTTTTGTCACGTATCTACCACACGAGGTACCTTCCTAAATCGAAAATGATCACAAAATATGCAACTAATTAAATCACTATCATCTCCCCAATATAACATGTATCCATTTAAATAATAATTAATTTTTTCCACCGGTAGACCCATTCCTCGTAGTAACTTCTTAGTATTTTAAAAGTTATTAGTAATCAAATTATTATCCAGAACAATCTCCTTCATTAGTTCTGTCACCTGATCAAATAATTTCTCAGACATATGATTTTCTGACTTAATGCTCATTAGTCGAGTCACAAGTGACAATTGCGAATGTGTTTTACAACCAGGCCAAAACTCTTTATCTATAGCGTTAAGCATTTCATAAAATTTCTGAGCTCTAGGATTAGGTGGTTCATCCACGTAATCCGTGTTGAAGTCAGCACGAGCAACTTCTTTGATCATTCTATGGTATGTGTTTGATGATTCTTCACCACAAGCAAACGATTCAATACCCTCATTTAGGTTAATATTCAGAGCCATTGTACTTTCTCAATGATAAATCCAAATAAAATAATTTGGCACAAATCCATATTTAGCCAAATGATATCTTATAGTGTTTGTATCACGAAAAGAGATATTCTGACACTTGCAATGAGTACATGGACACTTAATTTTTTCTCCATCCATCAATTTTGATTGACTACATGCAAAATTGATGAAAGTTTCAAGCCTAGTAAAAAAATCTTTTTTCAAAAATCCATTAATAACCCTTCTGTACATCCACTGACGATCTGAGCTCATTTTGCCCTGTTTTATTTACAAAAAATAATACCTAATTTTTATTTTGAATAAAACATTCTATTACTTCAAAATATACTAATAATTAAATAAAATTACTTACAAATGAATATTTAAAAATTAAATATCGTGAATATCAAGGCAATGCGTTTGCAGAATCTATACTAATAGATAAAGTAATTTTTAGCATGATAAAGATTAATAGATATCACAGATATACTAGATAAAGGGTGCAAAATGTAATAATGCACAAGAAAGGAAAGCAAAAAAGAAAGACATTTAATGTTTGAAGGAGGAGAGGGAGGGAGGGAGAGAGAGAGAGATAAGGTGGGGAGAGAGAGGGGCAAAGAAATGGGGAGACATGGGAGGGAGAGAGAGGAAGAGGGAGAGAGAGAGAGAAGGAGGGAGAGAGAGAGAGAGAAGGAGGGAGAGAGAGTGGGAGAGAAATGGTGAAAGGGGGAGAGGGAGAGAGAAAGGGAGGGAGAGAGGGAGAGAGAGAGAGAGAGGGGTGGAGAGAGAGAGAGAGAGAGAGAACAAGCAAGAAAGAAGAGCGAGAAAAAAATTAACAAGAGAGAGTGTGTGATACATAAAGAAAAATAGGAAGAGAATGGTTGAAAGAATTAAAAAGGGAGCGAGAGACACATAGAGAGTGCAGTGTTAGAATGAAGAATTATATAAAATAAAATATAAGTTCTTCAGTACAAACCTATCAAATATTACATCTTTTGTTATACATAAGTTCATATTTGAGCCTGAGGCCCAAGGACCGAGATTAGGTAAGAGTACGACCCTTATTTGTATTATATCATATTTGAGCCTGATCAATGAACACTCTCATGATATGTGCTTAACATATTGTTGATATTATATCTTTAGCCATTTTATTTCAAGTTAGTGCAACAAACTAGTATCATCCCATATATAATTATATGTTAGGATACATATAGTAAATGTAGTTATAAATAGTTACATTTAGTTTAACAAATAATTAAATATAGATATATGCACACAAGTAGTTATAAGTAAATATAAATAAATGTATACAAAGTTATAAACAATTATATAGATTTACATATATGTATACATATATGTATACATAATTAAAAATAAAGTTATATTTATTTATATAGAGTTTTTTATAGTTATACAATTATTTATATATAGTTATACACATTTAGTTAAACATTATGTTGTATGTTTTTATACATATAATTATAAATATAGTTACATGTAGTTATACATATAGTTACATGTATAGTTAAACTTATATTTATACATGTATGTAATTATATTTTTTCATATAATTTCGTATATTTACACATATAGTTATGTATAGGTATGGATATACTAAAATACAATTTTTATACTAATATATTAAAAATGTATATTAAATACATGTCGTTAATTATATATATAAATATAGTTATATAGTTATAAAAATTTATATATCGTTAAACATTTAGTTATATATATATATATATATTCATACAAGTAGTTATATTTAGTTATACATAAATATATACAATGTTATAAACAAATATATATATTTACATATATGTATACATATATGTATAAATAGTTAAAAATATAGTTATATTTAATTATATAAAATTTTATTTAGTTTTATAAATATTTTTATATAATTATACACATATAATTAAACATGATGTTTTATGTTTTAATACATGTAATTATAAATATAGTTACATGTGGTTATACATTTAGGTACGCATATAGTTATACTTATATTTATACTTAAAATAATCAAATCCTACTTGTGTTATCATGATAAAGATTTTTGAATTCGAGATTTCTAAAAAGTTACTAGTTGGATGGTTGGTGGCATCATTAAATGGGTGTAAGCCCTAGGTTTGAACCTATCATTATTCTTTGAAGAAGTATACTTTGGAAAACCCTATGAGAATCAAAAATTGATTTTTGAATTCCGAAACTATTATTTTAGATTTAAATTTTTTAAAAACTTCTATGAGATAAACAAAGTTGATGCATTTTCGTGCATCAAAAGTGAATAAAAGTTATAATGTGATAGAAAAAAATGTTAAGAGGACCCAAAATGAAAATAATTATGTTTTATAACAATTTTTAATTTTAATATAATATTGGGGGACACAAATCCAAAATATTTTTGATTTGGGTCTTCCAAATTCTTATACTGATAATTACTTTTATTTATTCATACGGTATGCATATGCTCAAGTATGCATATGAGTTTATGTAGAAACTCATTTTTTCATAAACAAAAACATATGCATATGGAGTTCATAAATACTCTATATGCATAAACATACGCATACACTCATTTTTGCATACTGAGTAAGTTGAAACGAGTTTATGCATAATGTTTTTTTTTAATTATATTGGGATAATTATGAGTATCCGAATTTAGGTACTAAAATATAACCCAAATCATAGATATTTTTTTTTTTGGATTCCATAACATAATTATCTATTATGTGTGTGTGTGTGTGTGTGTGTGTGTGTGTGTAGATTAAGGATGAAAATATTAAGTATTATTATTATTAGTATTGTGGATGAATTCCATTTTTATTTTTGCAAGTTAGATAAAAGTTAGTGCTGTTTTTGAAAGCAACAAAATATAAAGAATATTACTTTCATTGTTAAGAAAATTTATTTAATAAATTTCTGAAATTGAACTAATTTAAAAAATACTTCTCTAAGCAATATTCCTACCTTTTAGTAGTATCAATGCATAATATTAAATTGTTTTTGTTATTTTGTTTTGTAATTTAAGAGATGCAAGCCTAATCTTTTTTTTCTATTTGAAGATTAGAATGATTTGAATTTCTTGTTATGCATGTAATTGCTACTTAAGAGTTATAAGACTACTCTATTTTCATTTTCTTTTTTATCTCAATAATTTGGATTTTTTTGGCTCCTTTGCAAGACTAATAATTATTCTTGATCACTAATTTATTTTTGATATTTTCTTAATTGCTATGTGATCAACTTGAAACCTTACAAAATACCTTTATGCGACATCATAAGCAATGTCTCTTTGTTCAAGCTTCTTTGTTGTGCCATCCAAAACTATAATAAAACCTTGATTTATCATTTTCATTATACATGATGAATAGTTATATACTTAGTCCCTTACAAGGGAATTGAACATAATGCAGGTTGATGTGTAGGATTTAGCTTGGTTTTAGGTTGACTTTAACTTGTCGACTTGCATTCCTACAAACAATTTAGAAATATTAAAAATTTTAGATATAATATATAAAAAAATGATAATATGGCATACAAATCATGTAAGTGACTAAATATATTTGCCTCTTTTCTTTGGTTCAAATTAGAAACGTAATCAAATCATGGTACTAGAATGAATATAATTAACCCTCATATGACTTATGAAATATCATCCCTCTGGTGGCTATTAAGCTAGCATGAAATGAATATAATTCATTCTAGCCGCAGGAATCATAATAAATCTTTCTTTTATGGTGCAATATAAATGGATAGAGAGGTTTACTTCTCAATTATTGATTATACAATAAATACAAGTAGCTCGGACAACATTGAGAAGTAATTGTTTGATATGAGTACATAATGAGTTTATAATGACTCAAAATAATTTAAGGATGACATTGCATGAGGGTTTATTATCACGATCCTAGGGGACTCTCATTCAAGGGTTATGATGTGCTTATTTTGATTAGTTAAATTTCATAGGATTTAAAATACTTTAAATTCCAATATTAGATGTTTTTGCATTTTCAATCATAAGTTTTTACAATTTTTATAAATTACTTATAAAGTATAGTAAAAGTTTATGTTTACTATTTTTATAGTTATATAGATATAGTTATGTTTAAATAATTTATGTATACTATTTTTATAGTTATATATATATAGTTATGTTTAAACACACTTATATAAAGCACACTTATATTTATGTATACTATTTTTGTATATTGTATGTAGTTATGTATATTGAAGAAGTTGTTAATTCGGCATACCTATTGTGCACCATCAAAATCCACACAATGACAATGCATTATATCATAAATGCATGAAGTATATATATGATTAAGTATATATACACAATCCAAGAACACCATGGTGAATAAAGGAGAAGAATTTCGGAAACAATAAATAACAGAATCAATATGCTTAAGCTTAATCAATAAAATCGATGAAGAATAAATATATAAAACGTACCTCAAATCAAATAAAAATTAAAACTTAAACCTCAATTATATGTTGATGCGTTGGTGTCGAGAATTTGATGGCCGAATGCGGAGGTTCGCTTCACTTATTGTTGAAGAATATTGCGTCTCGACTTGAATGTAAATATTAGCAAATTTTTTATATTTTTAATTATTAAAATATTAAATAAACAATATATATATATATATATATATATAATCAAAAAGACTCATTAATTTTATTTACTATCAAAATTTTTTCAATAAAATTAATGTGCGTGTAGAAACGTACAAAAGAAAAACAAACACCTTACAATTTTTTATTACATTATTAATTAAACAATAAATATATAAACAATTAAAAAAATATGTTTAGCCTTATAAAAATTATCAAATAGGTACAAAATTAATACTCTATATAATAAGACATAAATGAAAAGATAATTTTTCTTCTAGTCACTCGCCAAAGAGTTATAAAATACTATTAATGTTAAAAAATATATAAAAATTTATATTTTATGGTTATAAATTTTTATGAATCCATATTAATTTTTACGAAGATAATATGAAATAATTTTAAAGGCATAAAATTTCATATTATTTGATATCATTAATAATTTTTAAAATTCAAAAAATTACTTAAGTGAGAAGATAATTAAAATAAATTATATTTATTATTTTAATAAAACCTTAATGTTAAAAGCTAATAGTAAAAATATTACTTAATTGTTTAATTCATATAAATTTTTGTAAGAGCAAACATCTATGTATTTATTTATAAATATTAATTTATTTTCTTTTATCTTTTTTAAATAAATTATATTTCAAGATTTTCAAAATTTGTATTATTTATTTATTTAAAAGTTTTCTATAATAATATAATTTTTTTACTTATAATAATATTAATTTTTACTAGTTTATTCGTCAATTTAGATAATTTTGAAAATATTTTCTATTTTATTATACAATGAATTAATTTATATTTATATTAGTAGAAATTTTAATATATATTAATTTAATTTTTAAAATATAGAAAAAAATTATTATACTTATTGAATTTATTATTAAATAGTACTTTAATACAAATTTTTTTCTTAATTTAAAATTTTAGAAAAATTTTTTGTATAATTTTATACAAAATTAATACATCATAAAAATAGTTAATTTAGTCCTTATTAATATATATAATTATTTTTTGTATTTTTATATTTTTTAAATTATTTATTTATAATATAATTTTTGTATGAATTTACGAGGAGAATGTATCCCTCAATGATTGCTCATCTATAGACCATTAACATATATTTAATAAACAAAATTAAATAAAATATTAAAACAAATAATAAATAAAAAAAATTAAATAATTAAATATTGGCTAGGGAAATACCATCGCTAAATTCGTAGCTAAATTATGAATTTTATAAGCTAGGAAAAATTCATCACTATATTATGGATTTTATTAGCTAGAGAAAATCCGTCACTAAATCTGTCATTAAATTACAAATTTTATTAGCTAGGGAAATTCCATCGTTAAATCCGTTGCAAAATTAATGATTTTATTTTCTAGGAAAATTCTATCGCTAAATCCGTCACTAATTTATGGATTTTATTAGCTAGGAAAATTCGGTTGCGAAATCCGTAGTTAAATACGGATTTTATAAGCTTGGGAAAATCTGTCGCTAAATCTGTAGCTAAAATATGGATTTTATTAGCTAGGGAAATTCCGTAGCTAAATCCTTCACAAAATTAAGGATTTAATTTACTAGGGAAATTCCATCGCTAAATCCATCACTAATTTACGGATTTTATTAGCTAGAAAAATTTGGTTGCTAAATCCGTAGCTAAAATACGGATTTTATTAGCTAGGGAAAATCCGTCACTAAATCCATAACTAAAATATGGATTTTATTAGCTAGGGAAAATCCGTCGCTAAATCCGTAGTTAACTTACGGATTTTATTAGCTAGGAAAAATCTATCGCTAAATCAAGAATTTTATTAGCTAGGGAAATTTTGTCACTAAATCCGTCGCTAAATCAAGGATTTTATTAGCTAGGAAAAATCTATCGCTAAATCCGTCGCTAAATCAATGATTTTATTAACTAGAGAAAATCCGTCGCTAAATTCGTCAATAATTTATGGATTTTATTAGTTAGGGAAAATCCGTCGCTAAATCTGTAGCTAAATTACTGATTTTATTAGCTATGAAAAATCTGTCGCTAAATCTGTCGCTAAATTAATGATTTTATTAGCTAGGAAAAATCTGTCGCTAAATCAATGATATTATTAACTAGGGAAAATCCGTCGCTAAATCCGTCGCTAAATCAAGGATTTTATTAGCTAGGGAAAAACCGTCGCTAAATCTGTCGCTAAATCCATCGCTAAATCAATGGTTTTATTTGCTAGGGAAATTCTCTCACTAAATCCGTCGCTAAATCAATGATTTTATTTGCTAGGGAAATTTCTCGCTAAATCCGTCGCTAAATCAATGATTTTATTTGCTAGGGAAATTCCCTCACTAAATCCGTTGCTAATTTATGAATTTTATCAAGTAGGGAAATTCCGTCACTAAATCCATCGTTAAATCACGGGTATTATAAGATAGAGAAAATTTGTCGCTAAATTTGTCGCTAATTTCAGACTTTTATTAGCGAGGGATATGTCATTGCTAAATTCGTAGCTAAATTCTCTGCTTTCTTGAGCGGAATTTACGAAAATTTTCAGTCGCTAATATGTCGCTAAATCCGTCGTCAAATTCCCCGCTTTTCTTGAGTGGAATTTATGTAAATTTTCCGTTACTAATCTGTCGCTAGTCCGTCGATAAATCCGTCGCTATTTTTTTTCAAAGAAAAATCATAAATCACTTGTTATTCCCAAGCTAATTCCTTGCAATTTAGCTAGTGATTAATCCCTAGCTAAAATTCCTTAGCTAAATCGATATTTTCTTTTAGTGACATGTGCGATCTCACATGTGGGTTTATATTTTGTCCTGAACCTATACTTGAAAGGGGTCCCGCAATAAAATGAGCAAAGCTTAGCAGAAGTAAACTTCTACATGGATACTCCCAACTGAAGTATACATAAAATATCATGCATATATATCAACACTCATTCAAGTATAATATTTATGTGAATGCAATTATGGATGAAATAGTTATATGTCAATATCCTGAGTCTCATCTATTCTTTCACACTTACCAATGCCAAGTGTGACATATTATATATAGATGTATATATATATATATACATCTATATATATTATATATGGATCTCATCTGAAAAATAATATTAGACATTCTTCGAACAAAATATACTTTATTTTAGACATATTTTGAAAAATATAGACCTCCGAAAAATTATATTAGATATTTTCTAATAAAATATTTTTTTCCTTAGATATTTTCCAAAAACCACCATATAACACATCTTGGACGTAGAGCTGGCAATTGGGCTGGCCGGGGCCGAGCGGGCCGGACCAACATTGGGGTGGGCTAAAATCAAAAAAGGGCAAAAATCAGGATGGGCCCAAATTGGCCCGGATTTTTGGGCCAAAATTTTAGCAGCCCAGCCCACACCTAAAAACCAGGCTGGTCGGGCCAAATAGCCTTTTGAATGCAAAAAAAATTTGGGCAAGCCGGGCCAGGCTGGCCCATACTAGGCATGGACATATTAGGCCTGGCCATATTAGGCGTGGCCAAATTTGGCCTGGTTTTTTTGGGAGACTAAATTAATAGCCCAGCCCGACCCTAATTCAAGGTGGACCATGCTAACCCACCAGGTCGGGCCAATTTTGCCACCTCTACCTGGACGTTATTTCAATTCGACTTCGCATATTAATATTAGGCATGCTTCTAAAAAAAATACCGTATAACTCAGTTTGAATGTTGTCTCAATTCGAGTTCGCAAAATACAATCCATTATATCTGTGTGTGTGTGTGTGTGTGTGTTTGTTTGTGTGTGTATTTATTTAAATATTTGGAATATTTTTATGCATATGAAATACAAATATATCATTTACGATTAAACCATGTTCCAAACATAATTATAACAATCAAAACCTAATTTACAGTGCAATATATTTTGCTAAATGAAACATAGAAAATTTTCACCAATTTACTATTTCTAATGAAATTCCTAAATAGTTTGAATTGAAATATAAATCGTGATTATTTATGGCCTTTAAATAAAAAAAAATTAAATAAGAGAAAACTACTACCTCTCATAATATTTAACAGAAACTTTATAAATTTGATATTTAATTTGATATTAAATTGAAGTTCTTATTGCGTAAAGTAACTTTTATTTTTGAACTATTTTATTCCGACTTCAGAATAATCAGTTATTATCAAAAGAAAATCAATGAGTCTTAAAAAAATTTTTTCTACCATGTGTCTTGATGTGTCGAATGGGCCGGGTTGGGTTGGGCCAGCATGATTTTTTTGGGCCCAACTAGGCTGGCGTGCCGTGCTTAGCACGGCACAATACATTAGAGGTCATGCCCGGCATGTGCCTGCGGCCTGAAATTCACATGGGCTTGAGCCGGTTCGACCCAGTTTGGATCGGGCCGAAACCCTAATTAAAAAAAATAGGGTTTGAACTTTTGGCGCTGCACCACTACACCGCCATGCGCAAACTACCCTGTCGTGGCTCGCCAAGCCTCGCCCGTCAGGCTTCCCCCCTTCATGACCATGCTCGGTACGTGGTCACCCATGCCTTGCCCATGGGCCAGGCACTCATGTCGTGCCTGTCATGGCACGCGGGCCAAAATCCCTCAGCCCGGCACGACACGTCTGGTCTTGAGGGTGAGCCTAGCATGGGCCCGGGACAACCCGGCCCATTTGACAACTATACTTGTGTGTGTCTCTCTCTCTCACCCGAATACATTTTTTCCTGTCACCCCATTTTCCCATTTCCCATCATTTTGTTCCTATTATTTTATTAAAATAATATTTAAAAACTTATTTATTTTCTTTTCTTTTGACACATGGATCGCACATGGTGTAGCCACGTCGCTAACATCGTGGCACGTTCTTTTTTTTTTCTTTAATTTCCTAATTATTATAATTCTAATTAATTAAAATTTAAATAATAATTAAATTATGACTTCCTTAGAATTTGACGAAATTTGTCACCATAGTTATATTTATTAAAATGAATTCAATGACAAAATCCATTTTATCATCGGGGTTCTAAATTTTTTAGTTTATTTTTCTTATTGCAAAATTACCATTTGCCCATTTTTCAAGAAAAATCATATTATTTATTTATTCATTTTTTTCCTAGATTTCACAAATCATCCCTAAAAGTTCTAGACTTCTCTTGATTACTACAGTGCATTTGTAACTCTTTTCTTTTTCTAAGCAATATAGTCGAGCAATTCTTTGGATTTAGTTTAGTATCACTTGTAGTTTATTTACTCATTTTTCATTCATTGATAAATCCAATTGTTTGATTTGATTCTCTATATTTTTTTCACTGAACTTAATTGATCTATTCTTGCTTCAAGCACCCCTGACTAATTGTCTTGGGTATCATTCTTTTTTTTCCAATTCTGCTAAGATGGTATGCATATATTCTTCCAAGACTATTTTCTCTTCTCTTCAAGACAGTTGATAATTAAAACTTGAGCTTCCTTGATTATTGTATATCACCATGTTATTCCCGACATTGTCTTAAAAATTATCTAATATTCTATAGCCCACTCACATTGCCTCTAAAATAAACAATTTTTGTGATTTCTCACATTTGGATAGTAATGTATTGGGTTATTATTTTTAGGTCAAAACAATTACCCTTTGTGTTGTATTTGGTTGACTTCTTCCATTTGATAAATGAGATCCAAGTTCAATGATTCATACATAAGTAAAATGATGAGCTTCCCCAATACTCTTTATTTTTCCTCTTGGGTGTCAAGCTTCCTTAAAAGAGCTTTATCTTTTCTTCAATTGTAATGAACCAATCTAACTCAAACTTTCTAGCTTGCCTTCTCCCAAATAAATAATTTGTTAGAGTTTATTAGTTATTTTTCACTAGCTCCTTAAACAAATAATATGTCTCCTCTAGGTATTTATTCATAATTAATTATCTAGCAACCACATCAACCATGCATCTCTTTATATAGTTTAACCCATTGTAAAATTTAGGGCTTGGAGCCACAACACAATATTAATGTTGAGGATATGATCTCTAACATCTCCTTAGAATAGTCTCAAACATCATATAGAGTCACTTGTCCATCTTGTTAGAATTGATTTATCTAATTTCGTAATTGGGATATAATTTGAGGTGGAAAGATGTTTGTGAGAAAGATATTCACTAGTTCATTCCAACTCTCAATAGAGCTCAAAGATAAATACTAGAACCAATTTTATGCCTTATCTCAAAATGAAAATGAAAATAAATATAACTTTATTGCGATATGTCTAACTCTATTCATTTTTACTTTATCGTATAGCTCCAAAAATATTACGGCATATTCATTAGGATATTATGATGCCCTTTTATTGTATTGGTACTATTGAACTATAACTATAAGATTCGGCCTTAACTCAAAGCAGTTAGCTTCTTCTGGTTGCAATCAAATACCTGAATAACTATTCATCATCATAGGCCTCCAATAGTCTCCAAAGGTTTGACAATTGATAGATAGTTGTACATCTTACTCATTAATTTTTTAGAGCTCTCTATTAGTGCCACTATTCTCCATAGGCTCTTTATTAGTTTTTTGTCTAACAATATTACTTCTAGTTCTTTTGATTTCTAGGTCTAGAAGAGTTAGCTTAATCTTAGAGCTTGGGCTCAAAAATTAGTGCTTAAAAAGAAAAAAAAAAGAAAATGATATAAACAAAAACCAAAATATAACTATCCACATTCTAAACAAGTTAATATGTTTTAACATTTAGATTTGAGAAAATTTATCAAACTCAATACTAATTACTAAAAATGAATTAATCTTTTAAAAGAATAATTATGTTAACTCATATTGACTAATCAAACTAAATAATCCCTAGAAATAGTGCCAAAAACTTATTATAACATTGTTATGATACCTAATTTGTTGGTTAGGTGATATCTCAAAAGTTCATTAATAAGTGTTTCTCATCAATAAAGATCTACAAAGTGTATAAGTCCTATAAGTAGTAAAAAGAACTATCATCCAGATATCAATCTCATATGGATTATAGTAGTAGTTTAGTTTTTTAATAGTGAGATAACTCAATTTTACTAAAATAAATATTTATATTATAAGACAATTTTAGATCTATGGACATAGTCATTTAAATTATGTGATGTTTGTTCAAATGAGCTGAAATTATATTATATTTGGACATATAATAAAGGTTGGTGTATTGTAAAATAACTTCTTGTAAGTCAAAGCTTTTAGAAAAAAATTGCACATTTAGCCTTCATCACTTAAGCTTGAGGCCATGACTTTAGAAAATAGTCATGACTCCAAAATGCATCTAATTCTTTTTTTCAATACAAAGTTGTGCTGCTGAGCATGAGTATGACTTAAGTCTAATATATCTATAATACAAGGTTGTGATACTATGAAGTGGACATAAATTCATGTATTTCCCTTTTTTATTTTTTATAAAAGGCATGTGATACTAGAAAATACCATGACATTTTGAATGACCCCTCATATTGTTATATGTCTCATGTGTTTGTGATGCTATGAGTGACTATGGTACTATCCTTCACTTGTCTCATATTTCATGTCACCATAGCACTACAAAGATATTGTTGCACTAGTAATTAGCCCATACATACAAGTCACACCTTTACCTTCCTTTGAGAACAAGAGTTGCAACTATGGGGAATGACAGTACTTGAGTAATATCCTCCATTATATTTCTTGTTCGTAAAGTCATGGTGATAAATAATTGTTGTGTCTTTGGCTTGAATATTTTTGGTTCTAAAATTTTTTATAGCTCAAAAGTTATGGCTTTGTAAAAAGGTCACAACTTTGACTTGAGACTGCCAATACATATCAAAGATAAATTCATAGTGCTAGGATATGTCGTAACTTTTAGTACCAGCGAAGTACTTGGTTACTATGGAATAAAATTAAAATCACAACCATTTAAATTTTACAAGATAAGTATGACTACAATTATATGATAAATTCATAGCCACAAAGAATATGTTACATTATTGATAAATTATACTAATAAGTTAGTATGGTCATGACATACAAAAATTACCATAATTAATTAGGTGAATTTTTGACCAAGAATAGATGTCAAAATGATGCAAAAATCCATACTACACCACTCAGCTAAATACCTTCAAAACCTATCAATTTTATGACTATGTATCAAAATCCACCAAATATCAAAAATCATGAAATTAATCCATAATTATTCTATTTCCATGCCTACACATCATCATAAATTATCAAAATATTTAAGAATATTCAATAGTTTGAACATTGAATGGTCATGCATAATAAAATGATTGTACTAATGAGTTGGTAGAGTCTTAGTTTATAGAGATTTCCATAACCAATTAGGTAGAGTTTCCACCAAAAATATAAGATCCAAGACTCCATACACTATTCCTAGAAAAATATCTCCAAAATTTATTGATTTCATGAATATTAATAAAAATCTACCAAAACTCCAAAGTTATAAAATTAATCCATAATTACTCCATAGCCCATACTCAACACATCATTCCTAGCAATGATACCAAAAACTTCTTATGACTTTGTTATGCCACATTATTTATTAGTTAAGTGGATGTCCCAAAAGGTCATTAACAAAAATATCTCATCAACCGATATCCACAAATACATGGGTAATATACTAATATATGTAGTAAAAAGAACTTTCTTCTAGATATTGATCTCACAAGGCTATCATCACCTTGTTAAAGCAATTCAAAAGGTGATGACAACCCTAGTAGGAAATATGAGTGAAATCAAATCACAAGGGTTGTCATTACCTCGTGAGTCATAATATATTCACATATGTCCTGAGGATTATCTATCATCACCTTTCTTGATGATGATGTGACTCTTATACTAAAACCCTTAAAAAAATATTATATTTAATGTTCATCACAATTGAGAACTATTTCTTCTAAGATGTATATAGTGTATTAGAGTGTAAAAACATTTGTAATATTAGCTTCGTAAGCATCATATTTTTAATGATTAATATACTTAAATTTTAGGTTTTAACATATAGATTTATTTCATGTATTAAAGCTAGATGAGCAATCACGTACTTCTTATTGTAATATCATATTCACTAGTGAGTCTTATGGTTTACATATCATTATCCACTATGACAATCTTTTACAAATCTACTAATAGTCAAAATCATAGTTTATATTTTATTTAACCTATCATCCATCAATATTCATAACACAATATAAATCAAACACATCTATTAATGTAAAATCATAGTCACATCATATAAAGTAGAGTATACAATTCTAGACCAAATGTTATTTTGATAGACATTCCCAAATCTACTCTAAATATGAGAGTTTGAGAAATGCACTCCTAGCTGTATGGATTAACATTAAGTATTACATTCCTTACTTGATTTTGAAGCTCTAAATGATTGAAAAATTTACTCCTAGGGTTGGTTTGGTAGTTGTACCATGGTTTTGCTTGTTAGATCTGAGGAGAGGAAGAAACTGAGTTTTTTTTTTGGAATTTATATTTCTTTCACTTTTTTACTCGAGCAATTTTATATTACTCTAAGTAGAAAGTCATATATTTCAGAATAAAGTTGTCACTTTAGCCTTCATCACTTAAGCTTTAGGTCTCCATCTTATAAAATGGCCACGACTCTAGAATGATCCCTAACTTTCTACAACATAAAGTTCCTGAACTAGGCAATGACCATGATTTAAGCCTAATGTCTTTGCAACACAATGTCATGATGATATAAAGTTGTTCTGGCTTCATGTATATGTCTTCTTATTCTTTATAAAGTGTCGTGATGCTAGGAAAGGATGCAACATTATGAATGGCCTCTTATATTGTTATATGGTCACTATGATATGAAATATCCATAGCATTGGCTTTGATCTTTCTTATTCTTTATATAGCTATGACTCTGAGAAATAGCTACAGCACTAAAAAGGTCTCTCGTGTGTATTCTATGGTCATGATGATGGGAAATGGTTGTGGCACCAAAATTGCATTTTATGTCTCAAATGTTAGCGGTACTATGAGTATCCATGACAATTGTATTCACTTCTCTTATATATCATATTATACCCAATAATAGGTTATAGAGACTAAATGCACAAGTCATGACCACATTCTAGCACCGCAAATTTGTGTTACAAAGGCTAAATGTGTCATTGCAACTTTTGCCAGCATTACAACCTTTAAGATGAGAAAAAAGACTAAAACTATGACTCATACCTAGTATATAACTTTATACTTCATAACAAAAAGATAGAAGTCATGACTCATTCCTAGCATCATAAATTTGTGTTACAAAACTGAAAGATAAAAGCCACAATTTTTATTTAATGTGTTGCCTTTCAATTAGAGGTGTCGAGTGGGTTGGGTGACCCAAACATGACACCATGCACGACTTGAAATAAGCATGCCAGGCCTTGCACAATATTGTCTAGAACCATGCCTAGATCATGATCATCTTGGTTGATGGCACAACTTGTGCTATGTTGGCTCAAGGCCAACCATTCCTCATGCTGAACTAGACACAACACATGTGCATGACCCATTGGCATGGTCCACAAGTCAAGAGTCATGGGTCACAACCTTAGATCATGAGTTTTTTTTAAATAAAAACTATGCTCACCCATTACATTTATGTAATGTGCAGGAATTGAATTCTCGCCACATGCCCCAACAATGACAATGACAGGTGCAGACCTGTCACTAACATTATCTTTGAAAAAATATATTTTGCATGTACAATTTTGTAGTTGGATTTGCTTCTAATGGCTATTAGGCACAAATCTAATGTATGTTAGATTTCAGCCTATTAAAAATAAAAAAAAATAAAAAAAATAAAAAAATAAAAAAATTTAAAAAATTAAAAAAAAATAGAAATAATAAAAATAATAAAAATAATAAAAATAATAAAAATAATAAAAATAAATAAAATAAATAAAAATATAAAAAATTATTATTTTATTATAAAAATTTTCTATAAATATAGAATTGAAATATTATAATATTCATCAAATTCATTTCGTCTCCTCTCCTCTCTTCTCTCTCATTTTCTTTTTTTTTTAATTTTCTCTCCTCTTTTTTTTGCTTTGTTGTGATGTGTTTACTCTAGTCTATAATCTTGCTAATTTACAAAAAAAAGAAGAGGTGGACTACTTAACAAATAAAGTTATGTTGCTATGATATAATATTTAATTTTAATTTATTAATTTGTGTTATAATTTAATAATTTATACAAATTTAAAAGTATAATTTTTTTAAAAGTTATAATTATAAATAAAATCAAAAAAAATGATAAATAATAATTTTAATGATAATGATTTTGACCTAAATATAGTTAATAATAACAATCAAACTGAAAGGATCGAGATAAAAACTAAGTTCTCTCAAACAACCTCGATCCATTTGCCTAAAAACCCTAAAATTAGGCGAAGTTAATTAATATAGATTCATTTTAACATAATTACAAATAAAAATTTTAGGGGTATCAAAGAAGAATCAACATAATAAATATTATATATATATGTATGAGTACTAGTGGCATTTGCCACTATAAGAGGCATTCTGATTAATGCACCAAAAAATATGGTGCACTATATACTAGGAAAACCCAACAAAATGGTGGGGCCTTTGAAGTTGGATCAACTTTAGTTTTATTGATCCTATTTAGTTATCACAATGACTTTGGAAGGAAAAAAAATGAATAAAGTGATTGCTATCTTATATCTTCTAAATAAATATATAGAGGATCTCAGAGTAGTCAATATTATATAGGCATACTTCTAATTACCTATATATCATAGAATTCTTATGTCCTTTTATAGTAATTATATAATAAAATATTATAAGTTAGAAAAATAATTAATAAATTTAAGAAATCTAGTTGAATAGTATCTAGTCCATGATGTCTAACATCTGGATTAGTCATGATGATGCAATACTCACATGCTTCACTAACACAATATTAATTCTAAGTGGAAACTTAATAAAAATTTTTTAAGATTTTCTAAGTTATTTCATTCCCATGATTATCCTCTTATATATGAGTGTATGATAGATTTTTAGAAAATATGACATTTAGAATAAAATTATTAATATTATATTTAATAATGTTTTAAATAATGGTATTGCAATTAATATGTTTTCAAAACTATTAGAGATAAGCCGTTAAGTAAATTTTTTCATATTAGATATATTTGTCACATAATTAGGTAAATGACACAAGTGAGAATAAACATTGTTTCTCCCACTTTGGAAAAAAAATATAAATTTATAAAATACCTTAGGATACCTAGTAGATAATAAGAGTTTAACAATATATGTTTGTCAATAGGTCAATAAATGAAAAGATTCCAAATGGACATGAGACACCATTGGAATTATACTTGCTTGGTGTTAGAGTCTTCTATTGGCTACTAACACATGATATCCAACTATATTAATATTAAAAATTGATAAACTTATTATTAATAATTCAGACTAAAATATAGAAAAATCTTTTATGAAATTCCTAAAAAAATTTATGATATGAGAAACATGTGTTCATCTATGTATACTCTCACTACTTGCATTTTCCTTATATATATATCCGATATTAAAGGCATGTTTATCAAGTATATAGGATAACTTGTATTTAGTACCATGACGATTGAATTGGAAAATAAGTATTTAAAATATTAGTCCTCTATTCTAACACTTTATTATTGACTTCTTGTATGGATCCTATGGTTTTTTTTTTTTGATTTTTTATGGATCCTAAGATTAATGTGGAAGAAATATAAAATATATTAAGATACATATCTACTTGTATAAATCAAGTAAACAAACTTGAAGGTTTGACTCATAAAAAATTAACATGTTTATATTTTATGATACTAGATATGATGATAGTTGTAGTGAGGATCTGAGTATGTACTTGTACATCATATTTGGAGATAATGACTGTTCCATTCAGTTAATAAGAAACAAATGATGGGGTAGTATATTGAATAGGAGCGAGCTATCCCAATACTTAAATATCAATTACTATTTTATCCTATCACATAATAATAATAAGAATTTGGATATTTTGAATTGGTAAAAATTATAAGAATTCACATATCTCATGCTATCATAGATGACATGTGATCTTTTGATCCCTCTAGTGTTTATCATAACATTAGAGTGTACTTTTTATATGGTTGTCAATATTATTTTAGATAAGATATCTAGATTATGACCATATATTTTAGAAGCAATTATATGCTTGAAGGATTAGAAAGATTCAAAGTTAGACATTTAGGATAAAGTGAAAGAGTTACTCAAAGATAATGACTCAACATATCGTGAATATTGAGGCTACCACTAACACTACATTTAGAATCATACATTATGATGATAATATGCATCCATAATATCATACTAGAAACATGGACTAGTGTCTTATGCAAAACATATAATTTTTTTATTTCTACTTATGTTTATCTATCATATTTATGATTTTATGTCCATGAGTTATTTGTTACTGTTTATATTTTGAGTTTTTTTTAAGTTTATCATTCACAATTTTAAATTGTATTATTTTTTTTCATATGATATCTTGAGTTGAATGTAAAATATTTTTTTTAATTATTGAATTTATTTCAATTACATTTATAATGCAATGAAATTTTAATTTTATTATTTTGATATGTAATTTTTATTATAAAATATTATAGATAAATTTAATAATTCAAATATTTTTAATTGGTCCTTTTGAATCCAGCCACCAAAATTAGCATGACTTAGAATCAACTCAGCACGACCAAACATGGAAGTGCAAGATTGTGGGCCATTCAAGCCATGTATAGCTGATATATAATGAACCCATGCTAGTATGACACTACACAAGAATTCATCTAATGTCATGTTAGGCACAACATGTGGCCTGACTAGGCTTAAAAAAATGGGTAATGCTGGCACACTATGGTTCATTTGACACCTCAACTTCCAATTAAAAAAATTCATACTAGATGCTCAAGTATATAAGGAAAACCCTAAGAAGCCAAGAAGAGATCCCCGAGAGGCATGAAGAAGATGATCCAAAAGATCATATATCTCAATTTAGTATTTTCTAGGTGATCCATGAGCAACAAGATGATACAAGATACAAGCATAAATCCTAAGAGATGCATGCATTCTAACCCTCTCCTAGTGGAAAATCAAAGTTAAAGTAAGTGAGTTTTGAGTGATTTAGGTTTTAAAGCCTAAATTCTCTTGAGGACTAAAATTGTACACTTGGATTTACTTATCCCATTTGTTATTCTCCTCAATTTAAAGTTAAAAGGAGAATCCATGATGATATAATATGTGTATTGTGATGGATGCTATATTTAATACTTTAATATAATGTTTATTATGATATTATTTGGTTATGAATAGTTTAGTAATTAAATAGAACTGAGATCAGAATTTTGGTTATTAGTGGGCTCATGCATAATTATAGGGGTGGATAGTTATATAAGTAAGCCATGAAACATACTTATACAATTGATAGAAAGGAAGTGACAATCCTTTCGACTACAATGTGCGAAACAAATTCATATGCCAAAACTCGAAATTGAGATTTATTTAATTATTATAAATATAGTACTTACAGAGCGGAAAGCATAGATACTTTTGTAAGATATTCCATTATGTATGTCTTATAGGAATTGACCCTTAATTGATATTTGGCAATAAATAAAATATTCTTCCAAGGGTTTTATTTTTATTGTATAAGTCGTCTATCATCGTGAGAGATTGTGATTGGTAAGCCACATTATATATACTCATAGATGTGATTCATAAGGTAGTGACAATCCTATGAGTTACATTCGGTCATATGGCCAACACCAGTGATATATAAATAAAAATATATATTAATTATATGAGTATGATACTAACAAATTCAAAAGTGCAAACACCGCTATTACCATATTAATTATCATCAAGAAAGACAGTAGAAGCTGAAGAATAAAAATGCATATTCAAAATAACTATTAAGGACAATTAAAGAAGTTGTTTAAAAGGTGAGGACTTATGAATGACTTTTGAGTATGGATGAGGTGTTGTCGTAGTGATAAAGTATCTAGTTGATAACTATGAGAGGATCATTATTAGAAATGACTCAATAATTGATAATTACCTTGTATGCTAGTAGAAAAAGAGATCATTCCATAATTATTCAATCTTTGTTCTATGGTTGAACATAATCACAATAAGACTATTTATGAATTTCATCACAAATAAAAATATGGATCATTTCTAAAATCTAAGATTTGCAAATTTATTCCTATTTATTATGCCTACTAGAGAAGTTGTTAATTATTATTGACTAATCTAACATGTATTTGTAATTCACATGTGATTGATATCTGGACTAAAAGTTCATTTTATTACTTGTATGAGCCATATACTTGTGGAATGATGTTACACGAGTAACCCTCGCCCAACTAGCTATTGGGATGCACTTAACCATAAAATTAGGTGTTGTAACAAAGTTACAATAATAACCAATCAATAATGCCAAAATATAAATTCACGATGATGAATGAACTTTTGTTTCATTATAACATGTGCCTCAATGTTATTGATAATGACATAGTATAAATGAGAAGGAAATGTAGATACTTTTTCTAGTAAATTTTTCTTGTTTGAAACTAATGTTGTGATGCACAAATATTTGAATTTGACATAATTTATCATCTCAACATGATATCTGTTTTTTGTGAATATTCTTAAAATTCAACATGTTTTATTGAGATTTTTCAAAATATAAAGCATCATCGATTAACTTTGCATTGCCACATATTATACTCACTTTTATTGTTTGTCCCTAAAGAGCAAAAATATTAAAAATTTTTATGTATAATGTGAGTTATTGCATTATCTGAGGCAAAATTTTTCATTATCAATAAATGGTCCACTTAGTGACAATTCCATCTTTATCATTGGAAGAGTTAAATGTGCCAACATTAAATTAATTATAGGTAGAATATGTAGTAATGTAAAAGCCTTAATTAATATTGTATCTAAAATGTATAAAATTAAATAAAATTTATATTTTGTTTAGAAATATATTTGATAGTATGAACATTACATAAATATTTAAGGCACTCTTGTATGTTATGATAAAATAATAAGATCATTCTTAAAAATTATTGTTATTAATCAAACAAGGAATATTATTTTTTGATTTGTTAAAAAAATTAGCAACTTCGAGATGAGTGATATTTTTAAATTATGCATTAGAATGACTGTATTTAGTTACAAAATTAGTTTCCACCATTGTATAATTTCTTTTATTTGACTTATGATATAGATCATCTAAATATTTTGGCATAAGGTAAATCCGTGAACAATGACCTTTCATTCCATAATGGTACAATGTTTTTTTCACTTATTTTTTATTGGAATATACTTTATTTTTCTCAATTTTTTTCTTATCTCTTTCTCACTTAAGGTAGTGAGATAAATTTTTGAAATAACCACCCTAATTACTAAATCAACCTAAACAAAATCGACCACATCCTTGCCCATGCTCATAACCATTACCTTGGATTTTAAAATGATGTTGACATATAGTCATATTCACTTTAGGGAATGGAGTAGACCTAGTTGAAAGTGCTTCATGATTTATCATAAAAAGCTTATTATTTTTTTCAGCCACAAGAAGACAATAAATTAATTCAGAATATTTCTTAAAATCTTTTTCATGATATTGTTGCTACAAAAAAAAATTTGAGGAATGAAAAGTGGATAAAATCTTTTTCAATATATCTTGATCAGTGACTTTTTCCCCACATAATCCTAATTGGGATTTAATTCGAAACATAAATGCATTATATTCACATACAGTTATATAGTTTTGTAGGCATAACTACATTTATTCATAATGAGTTTTGTGGAGAATGGCCATATCCTGATGATCATATCTTTCTTTAAAGTTATTCCAAAGTTCAAGAGGATCTTTTACGTTTAAATATTCCGATTTTTAAGTCCCTCGTGAAGGTGATTAGAGCTTCATGATGATAACATATTATAAATAATTACAATGATTATAACTGAAAAAAATAGAATAAAAGAGAGAATAAGTGATACAATGATGTTTTTTTTTTGCTTTTTTATTCTCCTTTACAATGACGGGGAGCCCCTATTTATAGACATCTAGTTTATGATTTTAAACTTAAACAAACAATGTGAAAGAAACAATTTTTTTTTTGATGTAAAGTTGTCATACTTTGACTAAAGCATGTCTTTTGACTGAATTATGTTGTTCATTCATTTTATAACTTTTACAACAATTACATGTGTGTGTGTGTGTGTGTAGAAGACAAAAAATAATATTATAATTACATTTTATTAATAATTAGATTATTAAAATTGTTACAAAGAAAAATTCACATTAATAAACTTTTATTTAGAAAACTTAAGAGTCTAATTTTAAGTAATTTACAAATGACAATTTAAAATTGAAAAAAAAAAACTAAAACATCAATAACTTCAAATTCTTTGTCATTTATCATCTCCTTGAGTACTGCTTTAGTTCTTCATTTTGTAATGTGAACTATATGATTTTTATCATTTTTTAGCACTTTCCAATATCATACATTTGTAAGCACCTAAATTATAATTGATGTCAATACAATTCATTGATCTTCAATTATTCTTTGAGATGTATTACATGTTGGTCCAAATGAAACTACAAAAAAGTGAATGCTTAACATGTCATGTGCTATATAGGAAGGGACTTGAAAATTTATCAAGTGCAATTACAAAAAAATCTCTCTAAATAATTAAAAGTCAAAATTTTTTTTTTCCTTTTAGTAACATATGTTGGATGCATTGCTTTGAGTTCATGGTTAGTTCATACTGCTTGAACTAAATATGATATACACCACACAACACTTAATTTTTTTTGTCAAAATAAATAAAAAAAATATATTGATGCAAAATACATGTTCATATGCTCATAAATATGAATAAAATCATTACAATGATAATTTCACACATGTTCATATGATTAATATTTATAATATGTTTTCTATTTTTTATATAATTAATTTTAATGAACTATCATTCACATGTTCTATAAATAATAAAAAAATAAGTATTAATTAAAGTGCTAATTTTAATAAATTATCATTCCCAACAACATATATGTATAAATATTGATTTTAATATACTTTTTTTAAACTTATTCACAATTAATATATACGACTTAGTCATGCTTTTTGGGTCATTAAATATATTCGCCAATTAATTTGTTGAATTTTATAAATGAATTATCTTTTGAACTTATATTTATATTTTTTCATACTATAATCATAGTGGGGAAATGATAATTTATTGCATCTAATATATTTTCCTAGGTCTTTAGTTTCTCCCAATATTGTTGGAAAAATCATTTCATCAAAATGACAATCCATATACTCAACACATTATAAAGAGTTTTGTATGAAAATATTACGTTTTATATAAAAAATCCAAAATAAAATGCTAGTTAAAAAATTATTACTAAACTAGCGCATCTGAAAATAGCATAGCAATGACCATCGTTGTGAACGACGGTCATTACCACGCTGTTTATTTTTAAAAATCAAATGCTGACGTTGTAAATGCTGACTTTAAATTTTAAAAATTTTAAAATGCCGACATTAGGAATGCCATTGTTCTAAACGGGAAAGCAACGGGTTTTCTCTTCTACATTTTCACCTAACCCCCCGTTTTTCTTCTGCCATTTATGTATGTTTAATTTCTATTTAACATAGGCAGTGAAGTGCATCTTGTTGTGTTGGACTGTGTCAGAGGGCAGAGTGGAAGAATGGGAAAGCAGTGGCGTCGGCATTGAAATGGTGCACTGACACTGCATCTTCCATCCCAGCAGCAATATGCATCAGCATCACAGTAATATCCTCGCTTTCTACGTGATTAATCTCGTCGACGGTGAACACGTGCACTCTGCCAGCAACTCCAACCCAGCTAAAACCTAGATCTTTACGGACCATGTTCAACTTGATCATGTTTCTCACCTCTGCAACATTCTCTAATGTGCCACATTGTGAATGTATACTTGCCAAGACACCATGAGTATTCGATTTTTCAGCATCCATCGCAGTCAAGTTCTCCCCTGCGAATTCAGCCATCGTTGGGACATGATGGAGGGCCTACTAGGCCCTCCATCATGCCACCGATCACATTCTTGGCATGCTCTAGGAAACTAGCTCGACCTAGAGGGCCTACTAGGCATGCAAAATGTTCAGACGCCAGAGAGACACCATGATCATCCGCCATAGACTGGAACTAGCGGATATCTTATGCTCGAGCCCATAATGAGCACAACCTGAAAGAAGACACAAGAAGGTTGTGTGGTCAGGTGCTTGTTTCGTCTTCAACATGTTTTCGTAAACTTTAATCATCTTCCCTTCCTGCCCGTTGCGACAGTATCTCACCACCATTGTGTTCCACGAAACCAGGTCTTTAACGAACATGGAGTCGAACACTTTCCTTGCTTCTTCAACCTTGTCACATCTCGAATACTTTGAAATAGTGATATTTGCAAGTGGAGCGTCTTTGCTAAATCTAGATTTTTCAGCTTGAGCAACAAATTGGATTCCAAGTTCCTGCATTGCCAATCCTGCACACGCAGAAATTAGAGCCAGAAAAGTGACATTATTAGGCTTGATGAAGTTCATCTGCAGCACTCTGTATAAATTGACGCAATATTCCCATAGTACTTGTTGAACATACATGCCCATCATGGTGTTGTATGCAATGTCGTTCGGCTCGAGCATGCTTTGGAAACAAGATCTTGCTCCTTCGACATCACCAAAACGAGAAAAATCAGCAATCAAATTGACCCAAGAAACTGTGTCTCTAGCTGGCATCTGCTCGAATGCATGCCTTGCCTGCGTAGCATATGCTCTAATGCATGCCTTGCTTGCGTAGCATCTTCTCCACATCGTGCATACATCATAACAAGGGCATTTCTGACATGAAGTAATGAGCTTATTCTAGTCTTGACTGTGCACGTTTGAGACTGTCTTCGAAAATAGATGTAGCTTGGCCTTGGCGCAGAACAAACCCAAAGTATTTTTGTGAGGATGTCGGCATTAAGTTTTTTGCAATAGCCGTCATTTTCAATGCTGGCATTTTAAAATTTTTAAAATTTAAAATCCGGTATTCATAATGCCGGCCTTTGATTTTTAAAATTCAACAGCGTGACAATGATCATTGTTCACAATGACGCCCATTGTCACGCTGTTTCCAGACACACTAGTTTGGTAATATTTTTCAAACTAGCATTATATTTAGGATTTTCTATTTAAAATGTATTGTTTTTGTACAAAACTCTATTATAAAAATATACATTTATTTTTTCGAAAACACAATTATAAAAATATACATATAATCTATGCATTATAAAATTTTCTCCCAATATATATGTATAAATAAACTTTTTTCGGAAACACAATTTTCAAAAATAATTAGTGAATTATTTTTTTTAAAAAAATTTTCAATAGTACCTGGACTTAAGGTGATGATAAGAACCAAAAAGAAAATAAAAGCCCGCCAAATTTTAAATAAGTTATTTAATTTTGGGAGATTTTTTGTGTGCGGCAAACATGAAATATTTAATTTTATTGCACTAAACTTTTCATTAAAAAAACACACACACCAAATTCTAAAATAATTAAATTATGGTTCACTAAAATTAATCAACCTGATTTTGTCATTTTAAATTAAAAAATAAAATAAAACTACTTTAATAAATCTAAAAACTTTTATTTGAAAGTGAGAAGCCAAATATTATTGTACAAAGAAACCAAATATTTATGAATACTTTTATATTTATATATATATATATATATATATATATATATATATATGTGTGTGTTTTCATGATAATAACTTTGTGGTTAAGGGTTCGCTTGATAAAATTGAAAATATAAAGTATTGAAAAATAAGTGCTGAAAAATTAAGATTGAATTTTATAATCATTAAATTTATATTGAAAAACTATTTGATAAATTATTGTTAATTAAATACTGAAGATAAATATATTGTTTAATAACTGTAAATGCTGAATGATGAAATTGATATATTTTACATATTTAGCCTTATTATCATTAAATTACATTTTATCCAACATAAATAAAATTTCTAAAGATTTTTTTTTACTACAATATAAATATTAAAAAAAAAATAAAATCTCTAAAAATATATCCTTAAATAAATCATAAATCCAAAAAAGAAATAAAAATATTTAAAAATTAACCAATAAAAATCTAAACTCTTTAAAATTATTCAAATTTTCAATATAAAAACAAAAAATAATAAACAACTAGTTGATTTGCTATTTCTTCTCTTAAATTAATCATGAAAGAGAGTTAGGATCAGGACTTGTAGTGGCGGAGAAATGAGGAAGAGAACAAATTCACAAATTGAATTGTACTGTGAATGAGAAAATAAAAAAAAAGAAAGAAAAAGGACAAAATGATAACTTTAAAAACAATTTGTTGATAATTTTTTTTGAAAATATTAAGTATGTATCTACCTACTTAATATTTTCAATGTTATTTTACTTAAAATTTTTAATTAATAGTTATCAAATATTTTTTATCAAACACATTAATTTTTTTAAACCAATAAAAATTTTCATTTTCAATAATTTAAAAAAATTAAGTAGTTTATCAAATAGTCTACAAGTGAATGGTTGTCATTTTTACAAGTGGAAAAGATATATTTATTTCAAAAATTAAAATAAATTTTCAACTTAATTAAATATAAATATATTTATTTCAAATTTCAGGTTGATGAATATTAATGCTCAAAAACATTGTTTTATAATTTAGCTCATTTTTTTATTATAATTAAAAATTGAGTGCACCATTAAAAAAATATTTTGAACCCGATACACAAAAACACAAGTATTTTATAACCAAAAACTTTATTTATAATGCAAGGGGTATGTTTAAATGAAGAAAAATTCATATTTTCACATTCACACACAGAGAAGCAAAAAATTTAAAAAAATTAAAACAAAACTCATTTTAAAAAGTTTTAATGATTATTTATAAGAAAATTAAACATTTAATACTGAAAAAAGCACAATTTATTAAAACAAATTATGAATTTCTCTCAGAATTCACACTAAACAAAAACCCCACGCACTTCATTGGAACCATAATTTTAAACAATTTTTTTTTAAACAAATCAATCATGCAGTCGAACTAGCAAATACGAAATGTGCACTTCCTTGGAGACAAGATTGATCATCACAAGTAACACCACTAAGGGATGCCACGATCACACATGTTATTGAAACATGTAACACACATTGGAATTAATTGTACGACGTGAATATAATCACAAACACAAAGGCACGTCTGCAATAACACACACTAGAGATTTTTTAAGTTGTTATTTTATGTTTGTTAGCATAAAAATCCAAAGGCTGCCACTCCACACAAATATGAGCACTGATTTGCATAAAACAACATGGCTTTTGGCAGAGCGGCTTGGAACAAGCCCAAACTTGTCTCCAGCAATTTGTGCATAACTGAAGCACACGAAAATTTTTAAAATTATGCAAACTGTTAAGTATTTGAGAAAAATTGTTCTGCATGAGGTTGAATCAAAATGATTGTTAAAAAAAAAAAAAAAACATGAGCATCAGAGTTGTATTCACAAATAGGGGAAATCTAAAATTTTTTATTTTATTTTATAACTAAAGATACATGTTATTTTTTGCAAATCAATAATGTTTTTGAACAAAATAGTACAATAAATGTTAGAATTTCACAATCAATAAAACTTCAACCCAAATACTTGCTATTATTTATTAATATCCAAAAAATATATATCCTTTACTAATAAAAATATAATTCAATCATTACTATTATATATTTTTTTATTTTATTTACAATTTTTTAAATCATTCATTACTAATAAAAATATCCTTTACTATTAAAAATCATTACTAATATATTTACCATTCAAAATATAATTCTTCACTCAACTCATATCCTTCACTTCTATACATAATATCATATATATGTATGTGTGTGTGTGTGTGTGTGTCCGTGTTTGTGTTCACACTTCTAACTAAGAAAATTTATTATTATTATTATTATTATTATTATTATTATTATTTTGATACCAAGTTAAAATCTCGTGCCACATTAAACCCCACAGAAGGCAGGTAGGTTTCCATCATCTCAACAATAGATGATAGCTAGTGGGGAACGAAGTCACAACCCTAAGGTTGTGACTTCGATATCCCACCATCTACTACCATGTTGTCAGTCAATGAAAATTATTATTTCTACTAATTATTAATAGAATATAAAATGAAGCTTGAGATTCATCTTCGTCATGAAAATAAAAGTAGAACTAACTTACAAAAGAAAATAAAAAAAAAATTACAAATCTACATAACAATAATAATAATAATAAAGGAGAGAATAAACACCGTAATACTCTGATAGACCAAACAAACAAAACCATGTCATATAGATCGCCTTCGTAAAATATCATCTTCAAAAATCATCCTTATATTTTATCACTCATGGCATAAAAAATTAATAATTTTTTCTTGTGTTACGAATATGAGCTCTACTATCACAATATGGTAGTCCAAATAGCAAATGAGCAAATCACTAACTTTGAAAACAAGAATTTGATCCACAAAGATGTCAGGCACACACCCCATGGTATGTTTGCCAATCGAGTTATTCATATAGTTGAGACGTCAACCTTACTTGCTCCGACCTTATGGGCTGAAAGCCCATTTATGAGCGCTGAGGAACATTATGGGTTGAGATTGAAGAGAAGAAAAAAAAAATTCACAAAGAAATTTCAAGCATTCACCAAGATTTGATCGTTATTTACAATAATTATATCAACATATAACAAAAGACATAATAGTGTTGCCTTGATGAATGACAAAGGGGAAATGATCACTAGCAAATTGTTTGAAACATTCAACGAGAGGAACCCTAAGGGACAAGCAGGTTATTGCAATGATTTATATTTTATCTTATTTTATATTTATGATGAGAACACTAGCATCAACATATGATGCTAGGAACTCGAGTACATATTATCATCAGTGAGTATTTCTACTTATTTCTTAATTGATTATTACAGCATTGACCTTAATATTTTACTTGAGGCATTTTTTATTTATTATTGAGCATCCGGATAATTTATTTTATGTCAATTATCTTTTTATACAATTGAGTTTTAATATTATTTTCTCTTACTATTATTGTTTTAGAGGATCAAATGACTTTTGAGGTTGATTGTTTTGATATTTGATTTGATTTGATTTATTTTGATATTTAGAGACAAAATAATATTAAGATTTGAGATTACTTCAGATATTTTAACAATTTTATTGGTGATTATTCTGGCTTAACTTTTTCTTTTTCAAAACATGTCATATTATTTTTTCTTTTTTTTTCAATTATTTCATAAATAGATTAAAAAACCAAAAAAAAAAAAATCAAGATTATAATAAGTAACAATGCTTCATTATATATGAATGATAATTTTAGTGCTTAGAATATTGATTAAAAGATTATCGATCATACTTCAAATGCCAACACACGCCCACAAAATATGATTACAAGAAACATAAATAAGATTTTGAATTTGAACCGGATAGAATATATCATTATGATATAATTATTTCAAGATATTTTAAAGATGATTATAACTTTAGCTGCAAACCACTTGATCAACCAAATATATTTTTTAAGTATTTTTATATCATGTACCTTTTCAAGTCTTATATCTTAGAGCGAATTTAATTATCGTACATCCTACAATTTTTGGGAGCACGAGATTTATTCTGATCTCTATCTAAGACATGGCATGATAATATAACACACATTGACAAAATATACTTTGAAAAGAACCTATTCTTTAAGCAGGCTATGCCAAGGATTTAAAATTGTCATCTAAATCTTTTATCATTCCTAACAATTCTAGAATCTCCTTAATCTCTTAACAAGAGAGATATCAAACCACAACTATTTCTAAACTTATTAGTATCATATAATAAAAATAGACATCACGAATCATCATTAACATTAATAAATACAAAATTAGTTAATTATGATTTTAATGAATATGCAAAGATTTCCTTTGGAAATTAATTCTTCTAATTCATATGAGGTAGCAGCTCTAGAGTCCATCCTAGTCCAACCTCTAAATGGGTTGAGTTGAAATACATGAAAACAAAGAACTTCATGTTTATTCCAAAAGAAAATAACATGCTCAAGTTGTTCAAAATCAAAATATATCTCCAAATTAAATAGAAGATGTTACAGTCAACTTCTCTAAATTTGATCTTTCAATTACTTTGAGAATTGACTTAAAAATACAAATGAATTGAAACCAATACTCAATTCTACATTATCACTACCATGAAAATAAAATTAGACTTGACTTACAGAAAAAAATAAAATGACAACATTCAAGCAAGAGAAAAAAAAAGCTATACAACTGTTTTAGTAGAATAACACAGTATGATTGAAATTTTTGAGCAAATTATAATGCTTATATATGGCTTGGGTTCTTTATGCCTTCTAGTTAGTTTTTGGAAATGAGATCGGACCAAGCTCAATTTCTAAGAAAGTATTTAAAGATATCTAGTCCTGCAAAAATTTCATGCTCCAGATATTCAGCCCTAGGCATGAGCCAAAAATTTTCGAGTAAACTGTGATATTTATATGTGACAAGTATTCCCTCTCCCTTCAAGCTATTTTCTGAGGATAAGTTCGCCCCAAGCTAAATTTCTACCAATAATAAATGGATATTGATTTATTCAATGCATTATAGCTTTGCATTATTGATTTCAAAAAAAATAAAAAATTGCACTTGTGCAATTCTCCTTTCTTACTTATTTTATTTTATCTCTTAATAGTGTTAAGATACTAAAATCTAGTACCAAAACAATATCTCATTCAAGATGACATCACATGATCATGGAAGATACAAACATTCTCCACTCTAAAAGATCATGCAAACTAATACTTTGATATTCGAAAATGCTAGGAACCCTAGTGCAAATTATTGAGTGCATTTTTATTTTATGTCATTCAATTTATTTTATATTTATGATGGAAGTGCCTAACTTGTGAGCTGCCCTAATAATTTCGCAATGTTATATACAATGCTAGGAACCCTAATACATATTATTGTGAGTGACCTTTTATTCTTATTACTTTGTTTTTTATCAATATAAGACATCGTCATATAAAGCTTGCCACGATCTTATAATGACTTGGTCAAGTTGTCATTTGCAATCATTTCTCCTAAGCAAATGTTGCTTCTCATGACAAGAGTAACCATGTGAAAAAAATCATAAAAACTACTTCATAAACTCAATAATACAAAAAGATTATTAAAGTATTAATGATTGCAAATAGCAAAACCTTCCCACCTCTAAGAGTATCGCTCGGCAAAAAGATGTGCCTAATACCTTTACAATCTCATAAGTATGTCGGTGGGTCAGGGACTCATTTTGGATGGGAAGGATTGAATGTTAGGAAATCTTTTGTTGGGAAATCAAAATCTTCTTCCCCAAATTTTCAAAATCAGCCTATTTTTAACGCTCACAAGATGAGTTACAACCATAATATCACACATAAGCATAGCAAAAAATAAATATTATAAATAAAACTCAAAAATTTTAGTAAATTCAACAATAACACTTATATATTAAAAACTCTCATTCTAGAAGTCCACATAAAATCACCTCACATTATGATATTTTCAGGAATTTTATTAGGTCATGACATTCTTCCTCACCGATCATTCCGGTTGCATCTAATAGGAAAATTGTGCAGTATTAAGAATTTTTGATCAATCTATTTGTGAAAAAATCACCAAATAACATATAAATATTTCTAATAAAATATTTAATTTTTTCATCCACCCATCAATTCAGAGATGAATACTCATTGAAAAAATAAAATTAAATATCATCTCGATCACTAACTATGAATTAAGAAATACCTCAATATTTCACAATATTTTTCATAAATAATTTTTCCACTTCATAGCAAGAATGGGATGAAAGTGAGCAATAACATTGCCCCTCCACAAGAGCTAGGATACGGTATATGCCTAAACAACCATGTTATTTCACAAATCACAATATAATTATTATACCTTCCTTCATCAATGATAGATAATTCTCCACCCAAAATATTTGAGTATTTACCTTCATAGCATAATCTATAAAAAATATGATCTGGTCAAAGTCTTTGAACAATCCCTCTATAATATGCTATTTTAAACAACTATGTAATTCCCTAATTATTACAAGCATAATCTTTTGGCTTAACACATATACTATCACATTAATTTTTCTCAACTTATACTCTAAGGTATAGTCAAATTCAATAAAAAACTCTTGTCATCGAGCTTATTTTGGAGTTAGCTTCTTTTACAATTGGAAATAACTCAACTATATTTTTTAATTTTTATCCTGGATTTTAATCCTAAAAGATAATGTTTCATGCCTATAGTAATGAATTATTACTATCATCTTTTTTTTGTGACTGTGTTTTTTTTTGTTTTTTTTCACTTTTCCCCCAATCCCCCCTTATCAATCCCAGAATAGATGGATACGACAAACTTCCATACTGATCAATCATCTCAATAGTAATCACAACTAAACACATTTGATTATATTTTATTATTCGATTTAATTTAACTTTTAATTTTCGAATATAATTGAATGTCCTTCCTAAACAAGCACCACTTAAATTACAAAATCCAAAATATCTATGTGTATTTTTTGTATGATTTGGAATGATTTGATAAAGCTAGAACTAACTCTTCTATGATAATTTGCTTCACACGATCAGAAACTTAACAGTAAGCTTCATTTTTTGTTTCCAAACTCTTCCTTTCATTATAATGTGGCAATGAGATAATATCCTCACATAAAATATAGATAGAAATTAAAACCCAAAAAAAGATCCTAACTTTGCCACCCTAGTTGGTGACTCTCATTCAACAATAGCTCATATTTTATCTATCCATCCTCATCACCCCGTTTCTCATAAAATAACCTAAGGGTAAAATTTCTAGTTGAGCAAAAAAATATTTTTCCAGCCTGATATATAATTCATCCTGCTACAATATTAGCTCAAAATAATAATAATAATAATAAAAATGCAATACTTTATTTATAAAAAAAAATCTACCTCAAAATAAGCCACCTCAAAATAATCAAAAAAAAAAAAAGATTGAAATACTTTATTTATAAATGTACAAAATATGACCGAAGCATTTGTGAAATTAAATAACATCATCAAGAATTCACAAGACTTATACCTCATCATAAATTTCATATTTAGTTCGTCACCTTCAGATATTCATACTTGATAATATCTAGATCTCAAATCAAATTTAAAAAATTATCTTGCACCCACAATCACAAGTTAGTTGAACAAGCCCATAACAAAAAAATATATATATTTATTCTTCATTAATAACTTATTGAGGGGATGATAATTAATGAACAACTATAATACTCCATTATATTTTCCTTGAAATAAAACAGGAACATCATATATAAAATCCTAAGGCCAAACACACTTGGTATAAATCAGCTCTTTTAATTACTTTCTTAGCTTTTCAAGTTCTAAGAAAGTTATTTAATAAGGTATATTAATCATTTGAAAGTTGAAACACATTTGGTACCAAATCAATTAAATGATTCACCTACCTCTTTAGTAAACTTCTTTTAGCAACTCAATAAACATAACATCTTCAAATTAATTAACAAGTTCCAATATTTACATATATACACCTTACTAATAGCCTTTAAGTTAATAATAATTCTTAGGGTTGTCATAGAGGTGTCAAACATATCATGTAAAATTGGTAAGGTTCAATTTTTAGCGACCTGATAAAGTCACCGTGTAGTGCGGAACATGACATGAAATGGGTGGCCGAGTTGGGCCATTCCGACATGAGAACCTGGTAGGACTGCCCAGCATGGCCTGTTGGCTCGCTTTTGCAAACCAGGCTCCAGGCATGTCAGGTTGTGAGAAGCAGGACCAGGTCATGTCGGGTCTGGCCGACAGTGGCACGACACTGCCAATGGTGATTGGCCAAACAATGCACAACCAAAATGACTTGTGGTCCAACTCCAGATATGATAGAGCACAGGCACAACCCAAAGTCAGCAGACAATGGGCACCCAACACCAGCACTACAAAGTGTAATGTTGGTCCTTGTGATGCAGCAACACCGACATTATTTTTTAAAATTTTAAGTTCAAACTTCTAAAAAAAAATTTAATGAAATTTTTTAATATTTATATTTTAAAACTTTTAAAAATGAAAATATTAAAATTAAACTTCATTGTAAATTAAAATGAATAAAATCTATAACATACTAAAAAAATACATGTGTTACTTTTGTCTCTTGATATCATATGATAAATAACAATAAATTAAAAAATTTTAAAAATAAATATCAATTGAAGAACACTACATCTGCAAAAAACAAAGCAACATGCATCACACGCAAGTCTCCTGATATCCACGATCAATCAAAGCTTGTAGTCTCAATATCCTCAATATTAAATGATTAATCATCCATCACATATAAGTACTTTTTCATTATATCCTGAATATACATCATTAAATCTTCCCAGTTCTTTAAATATGAAAGAATTTTTATGAATCTAATCACAATCTAGATCTCTTTTTGGAATTAGCATTCACAATAATAATAAAAAACTCTGACTCGGTATCTAAGTATCAATAAATTACGTGTAATTTTAAATAACACGTGATAAATAAATTCGAATAATTTTCATCAATTCTACATATCTTATTATCAGTAAATTATAGGATGAAATAATCGGCATCTAAGTATTAAGATAATTCTTTTGTTCGACGGGCTACCTCATTATTTACTCTTGATTAACTAAATGTATGTGTTAGATAATAAATATTTTTGAATATGATATCCATATTCATACCCAGAGTCGCAAAAACTATTATATCTAGTAAAGTAATATATAGACATATTAATGAATTTCTAGTGAATCCAACTATATGGTTCTTCTACATGGTTCATAGAGAAGTAAATATATTTTAAAAAATTTTTTATCCTTTCTATCATAACATTATGATTCATATAGGCAACAAAAATATAAATAATTAGAATGAATAACTAATTTTTTAAATATTTGATTTTTATCTCAACAAATATCATACTAAAATTAGGATACCTTATATACTTATTAAACTTACTATTAAAATGTTGCGTGTACATGAAAGCACAATGAAAGTTATGAAAATATATATAGACTAACAGATGATTATTGTATCATAAAAAAATTTAAATGATTTCAAAAATAAAATTACAATCTTACAGTCTGAACTGTAAATAATAAATTCATTTCTATTATTATTAGCATAATTGAATATCACATATTGATTGTCAACACATAACAATAATATTAAATAAATATAAATCTAATAATGTCTGATATTCATTTAAAATTTAATCATTTTTAAGCTCTTTGAGAAATATTATCAAAGTCCCATTGTTTGTGTGATATCCTAAGATATTTTAATAAATTCTTATATTTTTCATTATGTGATAAATAACTTTAATTCTCAATTATATTATTTGATTAATATGACAAAATTACATTTTATGAAAAATATTAACCAAATGTTCATCTCTAATAATTCTAACAAACATAATAAATAAGAGATCATTATTTGAATCATTATTAAATGTAGTAATAAATTTTAATTTAAAAAAAGTATATTCTCTAAAAATACTCATTAGACACGCATATAGAGTTCGACAATCATGAAGTTGGAAGATATCATAAAATTCTAATTTTTTTTTATTTAATTTCTACTTGGAATCAATATCATAAGCAACGAGAGATATGAATGAAGTATTATTATGAGTAATCCAAATGTCAAATATCGCGAAAATCACTTTATTATATTTTTTAAATTCATTATTTATTAATTATTTTTATAATTTAAAATATTTAATATCATCTATACTGTAGACCTATGAGTTATATGATATGCAGAATAAAATAAATTTACATAATATAAATTACTCTATGATCCTCTATAAATCTAATTAAAATATTCAGACAAATAATCAATTTTGTCTTGAATTTCTTCTCAAAATTATTATTTAAACAAAAAAGATCAGTATACTAGAATTTAATGAACTTCAAAGGATTGCAACTAAATAAGATTTTTTTGAGATCCAATGTATCATAATTTTTGTTGTATTGATCGATATTTCCCCCAATATGGTCAGTTCCACCAATACTATATGTATATATTTTATATAATATATATATTATATCAAATCTTATTCAACACCAAACTACTAAAGTTTACTTATTTTTAAGTTTTTTAGGTATATAGGTGAAATCATAAGAGAGAACCTAATTTCAATCTCGAATTTTTATATATGATTATCATTATTATTTATACTTTTGCCTTATTTATATTTTATAAATTTACTATTTATTATTTTTTAAATTTACTATTTATTATTTTTTAAATTTACTATTTATTATTTTTTAATTGTATGAGACTATATTAATATTTTGAGGAGAAAAATATTTTTTTAATTTGTTACTAATTTTTTAATCTATTTAATAATCGAATAATTATAAATAAAAAAATAATTCTAACAAAAGCATAATATATACCTTAATTTTGTGTACGTAACACTTTGGATTTTACCTCATTTTTTCATACCTAATAATCATTGCTTGTCACCAAACTAACTCATATGCTCTATAATATTAAAATTACAAATTATAAAAAAAATGAACACAAAAAAAATACAATTAATTTTAGATCAAAAAAATGAGTGAAAAAATTTACAGTTTCATTGTAAAAAAAATATTAAAATCTTAATTATAGAAATTTTTTTATTAAAAATATTTTAAAAATTTTTTAATAATACTTAGGACAAAAATCTGATGACAATTAGATTTCTAGAAATAAGATCTAATTCAATGGCTCAAATAATTTATATAAATATTTTTTTATTAGATCTAACAAAAGAGTGATAGGCAGTGTTGTCACTATCCCATCGGGGCACTTGAATGGGTAAAATAAAATACAACCATTTTTAAAAATGACTACTATTGTTTTAAATCCAATCTTGCCACAAGCCATGAAGCCCTGTAGCACGGCACGAGTCATGTCTTGGGAAGGCACGACTCTGGTCCAAGCTAGTCATAGCTAAATTGAGCCATGGCACATTTAATGTTCGGGCCGCCCGACCTACTTGACATCTCTACGATCACAAAATAGATTATTTCATTTAGTCTCATGCCTTTTGCTAATTTAATTATAAATAAAACATGTGAGGATTATCCAACACATCATATTATATGCAATACATTGACAAATAAAATTAAGAACATATTTATACTGAGCAAATAAAACTAGTAGCATATTCACTCGAACTCGATCTAGAAAATTCAACCTAAACATCAAGATATAATCATCTAAGAAAATTACATCGATCATTTCTTTTCCATTTCAATCTTTCAATTGAATCTCTACAATTGATACAACATTAATTGTTAGAATTCTTATAAAATTTATAATCTTAATCCACTCATTTTCTTACTTGTGTTAAGATTCATTTTTTTTGAGATCATTTCAGAAAAAAAATAAAATCAAACACACATTTATCTACTAATACTTAGATATTATGATCAATAACAATAACATCCATGAGTATCAAGTCTTTTTATGATCCATACTTCTTGTTTTCGATCGAGCTCAATAAAATCAAACTCAATTTAATATCTTTTTATAATTCTTCATTCTCCAATGCAATACCAACAATTTTTTTTATTTAGACAATCCCAAATTCAATATGGTTCATCCAAAAAAAAACATATTAGTAGATTTTTTTTTTCTTTTCATCATCCCTATATAATTTTTCCCTCATCATCGAATAATTATCTATTTATTATTTCTCTCATTCAAGTCAATTTTTCTTTTTACTCTAGGAAGAATTGGACTTGACTATCTTGTTGAATTGGACTATCTTGTTGAATTGGACTTGACACCTCCTCCCTACAAATCTTATTTAATCCAAGATTTGAGAAAATCTATAAAGACATAGAAAATCTATTTTTCATCAAGATTAGATATTAGTAGTATTTAGAAAATTCGCTTATATTGTCTCTTACTTCGATAAGTTGAGTTAATTTCAGCAATTTAGACATCACTTCATTTTTGCGTACTTTGGATCAAATTATATAAAAAAAAACCCTTATTCCAACAATTCCCATATATGAACATAAGCATCCTCACATTTTTGTCGCTACCAAAAAAGTATAATATCCACCAAATATATAGAAACAATATTAACCATTGGTGTATCACTCGTAATGCCATTACTCAAAAATATTACTCTATTCCCTGAAAAAAATTATCTACCTCTTTCATTGCTTGAATACCTCTACTCTTAACTCCTTCAATATCATGACATCCACCACTAATGACGATATTGGCCATTGGGACAATTATATGGTCTATGATTCTCTAACAAGTTGAAAGCATCATTTTTAATTTCTCTATTTCCTCTTACATAACAATCATCATGAGTTTTACAAAATAATTCTGAAGTTTAACAACTTGAAGATAATATTAAGAATACTTTGCATCACTTCTTTGAGTTAATACTTCAACGATATCACTTCCTCTATTCTCTCCTAGATATCCTTAAAATTATCTCGCAATTCATCAGTAATTAACTATCTTAGCCATTCGAGCCTCAATGAAGGTCATCTCTTCATTTGAGCTTCATTCATTTCCTCTCCCTTAGTAATCATACACATCTTGCCCAAGATTATCTATCTCAAAAATAAATATGATAATAAGAAAATCAAGCACCTCTAATACTACTTATCACAAATCACTAGCTTTAGTACTATACTTTTTAGGCTAAAAAATTCTAATACCCAAAATTACAAGTCGACCAAATTCTATCCCTAGAATTACACTCATAAAATCCTACACACAAATCATAGTGGTGAAAGACGTGCTTAAGGTGCGCCTAGGCTCAAGGCATAACCACTCCCTAGCTATAGCGTTTCGCCTTCCAAGGCATTCGCCTTACTGAAGAGGCGAGCCTTATATACTATAGTTTTTTTAAAAAATAGATTTATTCTCAAAATTTGTAATTATATATTAAAATTTATATAATTTTATTTATTTTTTTATCAAAATTTATTTTAATATTAGAAATATTTATTTTTTTATTAATAGAATCATATTTAATAAAAATTTATGTGTATCTAAAGTCACATTTCACTTCACAAAAGCACACGCCGTAAGCATGCCTTGCGCCTCCTCAAGGCTCCAAAAAATATTTGCGCATTTATGCACCTTGTGCTTTTTAAAACTATGTCACAAATTTAACAAAAAAGAAAAAAAATACTCAAAAAGTGGCAATATATTATAAATGAAACTAAAAGATTTGAGTGAGTACAATGGTGAAGACATTACCCTAATATAATGGGAGCTCTCTTTCATCAATGATCAAGATTACAATATATCTCATAATCTTATTACACTAAAATCCATAAAACATTCTAGAATTTAAGTGGGTCATTAAGCCCTTGGAACCTTCTAAAATTCTATTTAAAATATCTATAATCATCTAGAATTTAAGAAATTATTAAGCCTCTACCACATTTCAAGCTCTTCAAGATCATTCTAGAAGTCTACATAAAACTAGCTTTCATCAAATATTTTCTAAAATTTTATCGGGTCATGACATATACTATTATAGCATGAAAAGAGAATTGGAATAATGACTCAATAAGGTGGAAGCATAACAAACAATCCGAGACCTTAAAATGACAATATGAAGAGAACTTATTAAAGATAAACTCAAAAGGTCTTTTATTGTGCAACAAAGGTGAAGTTGAGTAATTAATTTAGGATACAATTGTTAACTAAAAGTCGTATTAACTCATGGGAACATTAGAATGAAAATGGAGAATTATGTAGTGAGTTGAAACATATAAAGATAGAGTGTGATTTTACATCCAAATGAATTGGAGGAATCACAGCCTGTTTATCAAATATAAGAGACAGATCAAATATAGAACAAATGGTATGTATTTTGACTCAATAATAATATTCCAATATATTTTTATCTAAATATACAAAATCATAAAAATCTTTTATATGAAAACTATGGGAGTGCAATGCATCATATTGGATAATCATCAAAGAATATGGGAAAATTATGCGGTGAACTGTACGAATCAAGAAAACTCCAATTTTAATTATCAAATATAATAAAGATAAAAAAATTATTATAAATGATGATGTATAAATAATTATAGTAGAACTTCAAAAGAAAAATAATAATCAAGAAAAATAAATGAGAACACTTGAAGCTAAGATGAATAAGACTAATTTGATAATTAAAAATATTGAATATCATATTGGTCAGTTGACATTATCAATAAAGAAAATAAGAATGAATAAATTATTAAGTAACATAGATATAAATCTAAGGAATTATTTCTTTATATTGCTTAAAAATAAAAAGATGCACGAATAATTTGGATAGAATTATTATGAAATTTTTTGAGAAAAAAAAGCAGCTTCCTCAAAAGATGCAACTCAACTTAAAATTCTTTAAAAAGATAAGGCTTCAACTGAAAAAGATGAAGAAGTATATTAGAGTTGTAGAATTAAGAAAACAGATGAAGATAACTATTATGAAATCATGATATTCTTTTAAATCATGATCTCAAATAAGTATAATAATGACAAATCAAAGAAAAATGAGATATCTAAAAAAAAAAAAAATAAGATTACGATAAAATGCATGGAAGAACAAATCAAAGACAAAGTCACAACTATGCATAATATCATAATTGTAAGTTTCCAAGAAAAAAATGATGAAGAAAAAATATAAGACAGCCATAATTATACACAATATCATAACTTTGGAAATACAAAATAAATCAGACAATCAAAAACTTAAACATAAAATCAATGCTATGCATAACACAATTATTTTGAAGTTAAAAAAAATAATAACAAAAAAAAGGTACAAGATAAAGTCACAGCTATTCATAGCACCACGACTTTTGAAATACATAAAAAACAGGCAAACTTGAAGACAACTAAGATAATATTAAATATTATGACTTTGGGGATCCAAAATAATATTGAACAACAAAGCAAAGAAAAAGAAAACACAAAATTTACTAAAATTACAACATCAACTAAGAAGAAAGCCGTAGAGATAGATGTAGCTAAAAAAAGACAACAAAGAGATCAACAAGAAAGAAATGAAACAATATACTTAAAAATATGCTTGGACATCAAATATATCCAATGAAATAAAAGAAAATTTCATGAACTAGCTATGAATAGTAAACTAATACATTTTTTTTACATGTGTGAATGTGTGTAATAAATTTTATATACACCACACAAACAGATACATATACCCAATAACTCAAAATAATCCTATAATAAAAAAAATATATTAAAAATTTAGTTTTAATTTAGACAGTTGTATCCGTCGGCCCCAACGACTAGGAGCAGAATTCGATGGCTATCATGATTATAACCCTTAAATTATAAAAAATTCAAATAAAATTCAAAAAAAAATTATAAAAATTATATTTTAAAAATTTACATATAACCCCCTCATTCATAATTATTCTCTCTCAAATTTTATCTCTGTCTACCTTTCAGCTCTCGTCTATCTCTTTCTTTTTCTTTCTCTCTCTATCTCTCTCAGTCTCTCATTTTGGGTTTAACTTTCGAGACTCATGTGTGAAGTACGACATGTCGATTGCGATATAGACATCATAAAGTAAAGAGAATTTTACACATTACGGATATTAATTTTAAAATTTTGTTTAGTAATATTTTTTTTATTTTAGTTAATTTTAAATTTTTAGACTTTAGTTTTAGTTTAATTAATATTAATTAATATATAATTTTAAAAACATTAATTACGATTTATAATAATTTAAATTATAATAACGAAATTAATTTAACCATAAACATAAAAAAATATAAATTGAATAATAAAAATTTTATGAAAAAGGTTCAAGGCCACCAAAACTTTGGTTTCTATGATTGTCTCGACCAAACATTTAAAAATAAAAAAATAAAAGAATATCAATAATTTAAACTCAATTTAATATAATACAAAATAAAAATATTTAAGATATCAAATAAGAATCAACACAATACATATATTATAAAAAAATTTTAACATGTAAGAACTCGTGTGGGACTAAACACTTTAAGAGACAAGCAAACTAATATACCAAAAAATATTATGCATTAGATCATAGGTAAATCCAACTCAATTGTAGATTCTTTGAGGTTGGATCCAGTTCAGCCTTAATATTGACACCCTTCAAATACCACAATGAGTTAATGAGAAAAGGCATAACCAAACTGAACACCACGATGAGGCTTCAGATTATATTTTCAAAGAAACTAAGAACAATTAGTATCATACAGAATTATTTTTAGCATGTATAACCTAAGAAGCACGGACATGAACACGAAGATACGACATGGTAGGATACGGGAACACAGCAAATTCTAAAAAAATATGATACGGATATAGCTAGGATACAGCATGATAAAAAAAATAAAATTAAAAATTATTTTTTTTATAAATATTAGGTATTTTATAAAATAAAATAAAATAGATTAAATTAAAATATTTTATTTTATAAAATAAATATATATTTTTTTATTTTATAAAATAAAAATATTGTATTTTATTTTATAAGATAATATTTATAATTATTTTATTTTATAAAATAATATTTTAAAATTATCTTATATTATATAAAAATATATATTTTTTATTTTATAAAATAAAACTATTTTATTTTATTTTAGCGCTCGCCCCCTACTTCCCCCTCTCAATTCGCGCCTGCCGCCTGCGTCGAGTGGCCAACGTCGTCCATGCGGCGACGTTGGCCACTGGACGTCCGATACGCCACCTGGCGTATCGGATACGGATTGATCAATGATACGCCACGTGGTGTATTGGACACGAATCCGTGCCGTGTCCATGCCATACCCACATGTCCAGGTGTCGGATATGTGGATACGACTGTAGGGAGCCGTGTCAGTTCTTCTTTGTATGTAACATAAAATTCCTAAGTCTATATCTAGGAACGATATACTAAAATACTATAACTTAGAAAAAAATAATAACTAATAAATTTATGAATTATAGTAGACTGATGTCCGTGACATCCGATATGTAAACTAGTCACGATGATGCATCATATGCATGTCTAACTATCAACTATGTAGATTCTAAATTTACACAAAATGAAAAAATATTAGAATTCTCAAGATTTTAGATCCTCAAAATAACCCGATCATTTACAAGTATATGATAAGAATATTTAAAAAATATAATATTCAGAATAAAATATATAATATCACATTTGAGAATATATCTAATAATAAAATAACCATCAACATGTTTATTATGATTATTAGAGAGAGACTATTAGGAAAGATTTTTCACGTCAGATATATGTGCCATGTAATTAACCTCAGTGTACAAGGAAAAATAAAGTTTATTTCCCCACTTAAATAAACTTATGTAACTTATTAAAATTTTTTCACACGCTTTGCAAATAATAATAGTTTGGTATTCTCTGTTTGTTTACAGATCTAAAGAAGATAAAATTCTAATCAAATGTGAGACACAGTTAAAATTACATATACCTGATATTAGAATTATGTGTTGGATACAAACACGTGATATCTGACCATGTTAATAGTAAGAGTAACGAACTTATTATTGCCGACACTGACTAGACTACAAGAATTTCATTTATGAAAATCTTAAAAAATTTTTATGATATGAAGAATAAATGTTCGTCAGTTTATTTTCTCACCACTTACATTATACTCAAGTGCATATATAACATTAATAATATATTTAGATAGTTTAGAGATAATATTATATATAACGATATGATTATAGAGATAAAAACAAAGTACTTAAAATATTGGTCTACCATTTCATCTATTTATTATTTGCCTACCTGTATAGACCCTAGGATTAAGATGGAAGAAATAAAAAATATTATAACATACATATCATTATGCATTAATCAAGAAGACCAACATAAAGATTTTAATCATGAGAAATTGATTGAATTTTTTACATACTATGATACTAGGTATAATTGTAGTAATAGTGAGACTCCAAGTATGAACATGAATACTATATTCGGAGATGATGACTTTTTTTTAATTAGCAATGAAAAAACAACAGAATGAACAATAGAATAGGAGTGAGTTGTCTTAGTACTTAGATACCGATTACTATTCAATACTATCACTTACCAATAATAAGAATCTTAATATTTTATAGTGGTGAAAATCATATGAACCCACCTATCCTGTGATGTCCTAAGATGACACGTGATTCATTGACTCCTCCGATATCAAGTGTAGCATCAAAGTTTACTTTTTTTATTACAGTGAATATAATTTCAAATAAGAGATCCAGATTAAGACATGATATTATTAAGAAATTAGTATGTATGAATGATTTAGAGGATTCGAACTTAGATATCCAAAATCATACTTCAACTGGAGCAAAAACATAGGAGTTGATTGCTGATGATAATCCGTGAGACTTTAATGATGATTGACGACTGAGATGAGATTAAGGCATTTAGCTATGCCTACTTTACTGCTTACGGCCTACTACTAGTGATACTGATATCATCATTGATTATATGCTACTAAAATTTAACAATATCATTTTTAGATTATCTTTATTTATTTATTTTTATCATTTGACTTTAAGACTGAAATTTGGTGCTTTTTTTAATATGTTCTTTATTTATTCATACACTTATGAAATTGGTTTGATATTTTATATGTATGATTATAAGTTTATCCTTGATTATTTATTTTTTATATTTTAATTATTTAATGTTGTTTTGCAATATTATCTTATAATTTTTACATAAGTTTAGTTGTGAATTGTTAGTTTTTAATTGTTAATTATTTTATAAATTAATTAATTTAATTTTAGTATTAAATTTAAAATTTATAATAATTTAAAAATTTGGGATGACCTATTTTATAACAGCTCAGACTAGCCCTGCCCGACCCCGACCTGTCAAGTCCAAGCACGACCTAGCCTGAACCAGGTACAAACCAAGCCAGCTGGCCATGTTGGGAAGGTTCTGCTCAAGTCGTATCATGTCATGCATGACACGATGGCCCGATTGGGCCACCAAAAAATAGGTCGGGCCAACACGGCCCGACCTATTTGATACCTCTCCCTGCATGTCTAGCCCATTAATATGGTCTACCGACTTGATGATGGTGACTTGGGAATGCATCCCGAGAAAAGGTCATGGGTCATTGTGACCCAAGGCCACACACAAAGCAATTTTAAAAAAAACTAGGTATTTTTTTGTTAAACCCGCCACATCCAAGTGATGGTTTTTTTATTTTTTTAAGCCGAATCAAGCACGATTTGGCACATGAGATGACCAAATATGATAGTCATGAGTCTACCCAGAATCATGCTGGCTATGCCGTGTCGTGCAGTGCCAAGCACAGCATGACTCCCATGGCAAGCCATCTCCAATTGGGCCACCTAAAAATGAATCATGCTAACATGACTTGACTCATTTGACACCCCTAAAATAAATACCTTATTAGTGCTAAATATTGACTAATTTCATTATATCATAACTTTATCTTTATATGTCTTAATAGTCTCAAATCAAGTATATGACACTTTTATAAAGTTATGACTTGTGAATTATAAAAAAAAACTAAAGAACCACAAGTACATATGCCAAAATTATGACAAATATTCAAAATTGACTTTTGCATCACCAAATATTACAAAAGATATTACTCGAGTATGATTATTTCTAAAATTATAACTTTTATTCTTAAAAAAAAAATAATATCATGACTTAGAAGTAGAAGCTAAGTGCAAGCACTAAGAATAGTTCTCAATGTCATAGCCACATACTTATTATGAAAGATTAATGGATAATATCATGGTCTCCACATATTATTGTGACTAAATAATAATGTTAGGAGGCATCATTACCTCATAGCCACTTCAAAATATCATGACCATCTACGGACTACAAACAATGTGGCCTCCACATAGCTCATGTGGTGTGTAACATTGATGCCTCACCAATAATCGAGTTACCAATCTCTCACAAATCTAATACTAAGCAAAAGTCATGTTCACTAGGTGCAACCTTCATGAGAAGTTAGGGTGCAGTGGTTGGACATGATAAAAACTTCTAGTTCAATAGTTGCAGCAAATGGATAGCATTAGAGGTGTCAACCGGGCCGGGCCGGTGGTTCAGCCATGCTTAGGCCGGCCCGGCAAGGGAAAATCCCGTGCCCGGATAAGGCACGAGTCGTGCCGTGCCGTGCCTGACTCGGCACGGTTCGGTGCCCGTGGCACGGCACACCGGCACGGGTTCGTCCCGTGTCGGGTGTCCCCCAAGCCCGATCCCTTGCTTCGCCCCTCTCGCAAAAAAGACCACGGGTAGGGTCTGATTGGACCCGACCCGCGGTACCCCGAGGCCAAAACCGACCCAATTCCCCCCCCCCCATCTGGAAAAAAAAAATTAATAAAAATTTTAAATTTCAGCCGTTGGATCTCGTCTCCAACGGCTAGGGAGCAGAATACAACGGCCCTGATGATTCCGGCCCCTAAAAAATTTAAAAAAATTCAAAATATATTATATTTTTCTTAAAAAAAATATTTTATTTAATCTATAAATTCTACCCCCCCCCCTCTTTAATATTTATTTTTTTTCATAAACATATTTTCTCTCTAATTGCTAATTTTCTCTCTCAACAATCCTACTCCTATCCCTTGGGACTCGGGATTTCGGCATTCGGCTTGGATTTTCGGGAATTTCAACTTGAATTTTGAATTTTAAGCTTGACTGTGGTGCAACGTGCACGTGACCGACCTCACTACTTTTACAGGGTAATATATTTTAAGTTTTTTTTACTTTTGTGGAATATAAGAGAAAGCGCTAGAAGCTGAAAAAAAAAGAAAAAGAATGACTCGAGGTTCTCTTTCTCTCTCTCTTTCTTTTTCAACATAGTATCAGAGCGAGGTTGCGGAAGCGTGGTGAACGCGACGTGAAAGCTTTCCGAAGCTTTCTCTCCCGAAGCTTTCCGAAGCTTTCTCTCCCGAAGCTTTCCGACCCGTCGATCCACCTCAGCGCCCGCCTTCTTCTTCACGCACGGGATCATCTCCATCGCTCGGAACAGCCGCCTCTGGCAAAACTGAACAAAACCACTGGCGTATGTGACCCATATCACTATCAGTTACCTCCTGGAAAACTGGACCATACCTGTGGAGTCTGTCCCGAGCTCACAACCTGGCCATTGTTTGCAAAATCAGTGCTGCCATCACCACCAACTGTTGGGTATCCAGGTCGTACTATTTCTGGCAGATTTATCATAGGGAGATTCAATTCCCGACCAATAGCCTCCGTAATCTGCAAGGCCTTGTCATCAACAACAGATTGCCATCTACCATATCCATGCTTCAGTTCAGAAACCCTGTTCTTTGCCTCTTCACAACCTTTCGGGTGCTACCACGCCACAATCTGGAGCTGTACTAGGGCTCTTTTCAATCTGAAGTAGATATGACTGCTAAAACTTCCATTTTTTCCTCTATTATATCTGGATCTCCTACGATTACTTCGGAGAAATTGGTTGGCAGAGACAATTATCTTTCCTGGTCAACTTCTGTTGAACTATGATTTATGGGTCAAGGATATGAGGATCACCTAGTTACACAATAGACAGATATCCCTAAGGTTGACCGCGTACAGTGGAGGAAGATAGATGCCCAGTTATGTAGTATATTGTGGCAATCAGTTGATCCTAAGATTCTTCTTCATCTTCGAGCCTACAAAACTTGTTTTAAATTTTGGACTCAAGCTAAAGAATTATACACGAATGGTATCCAGCATCTTTATAAGGTGGCTTCTGCTATTGTCCATCTCAGTCAACAGGACTTAGATCTATCTATTTATATTGGCCAGATTGCTTCTCTTAAGGAAGAGTTCTTGACTGTGATGCCTCTTACTTCTGATGTTGGGGCTCAACAAACACAGCTTGATAAGTTCTTCATGGTCCTTACTCTTATTGGCCTCCGTCCGGATCTTGAGCCTGTCCGCGATCAGATTCTTGGCAGTTCATCAGTTCCGTCATTGGATGATGTGTTTGCTCGCCTCCTTCGTATCTCGTCCACTCAGACTTTGCCATCTGATAGCACTTCAGATTCTTCTATGTTAGTTTCTCACACTACCACTCAAGGAGGCCGCAAAGGTAACCGAGGTAGGGGCCAACGTCCTCATTGCACCTATTGCAATAAACTTGGTCACACTCGTGATCGTTGCTATCAGTTACATGGACGGCCTCCTCGCACTGCCCATATGGTCCAGTCATCTGATTCTCAGCTGCCTCAGCCTCCGAGCTCCTCCGCATCTCAGGCATATCAGGCTTCTGTTGCCTCTGTTGCCCAGCCTGGTAATACTTATGCCTGCCTTACCCACACATCTTCTCTTGGACACTGGATTCTAGATTCTGGAGCTTCTGATCACATATCTGGTAATAAGGATCTTTTCTCCTCTATTTCTACTGCCTCTGCTTTACCTACTGTTACCTTAGCTAATGGTTCTCAAACTGTGGCTAAATGTATTGGTTTGGTCATTCATCTACCTTCTCTACCTCTCACTTCTGTCATTTATACTCCTAAATGTCCTTTTAATCTTATTTCCATCAGCAAAATCACTCGTACTCTTAATTGCTCTATTACCTTTTCTGATAAATTTGTGACCTTGCAGGACCGGAGTACGGGGAAGATGATTGGCATAGGACGTGAGTCTCAAGGCCTCTATCACCTCACCTCGGATTCATCTCCTGCAGTTTGTATTTCCACTGATGCTCCTCTCCTCATTCACAGTCGTTTGGGCCACCCTAGTCTCTTCAAGTTCCAGAAGATGGTCCCTCATTTTTCCACTTTGTCATCGCTTTCGTGTGAGTCATGTCAGCTTGGGAAACATACTCGTGTCTCGTTCCCAAAGCGTTTGGATAATCGGGCAAAGTCTCCTTTTGAGCTTGTCCACGCTGATGTTTGGGGTCCTTGTCGGACTGCGTCTACTTTAGGATTTCAGTATTTTATCACTTTTATTGATGACTATTCTCGATGTATTTGGTTATTTTTAATGAAAAATCGAGCTGAGTTATTTTCTATTTTTCAGAAATTTTATGCTGAAATCTAGACCCAATTCAATATTTCTATTCGTGTGTTACGCAGTGACAATGCCAGAAAATATTTTTCATCCCCTTTACTTCATTTACGTCTCATCATGGGATTCTTCATCAATCTTCTTGTGCTCATACTCATCAACAAAATGGGGTAGCTGAGCGCAAGAATCGACATCTTGTTGAGACAGCTCGTACTATCCTCATCCATAGTAATGTTCCTCTTCGTTTTTGGGGGGACGCTGTTCTTACCGCTTGTTATTTGATTAATCGTATGCCCTCCTCTGTTTTACATGATCAGATTCCTCATTCCCTTCTCTTCCCTGACCAACAGCTTTATTTCCTTCCTCCTCGTATCTTTGATTGTACTTGCTTTGTTCATATTCTCACTCATGGACAGGACAAGCTTTCAGCTAAAGCCATGAGGTGTCTCTTCTTGGGACATTCCAGACTTCAGAAAGGTTATCGTTGTTATTCTCTTGAGACTCATCGCTACTTTATCTCCGCTGATGTTACTTTCTTTGAGAACTCACCATTCTTTTCCACCACTTCTGAGTCTCTTCCTGTTTCTGCAGTCTTGCTCATTCCCATTGTCTCTTCACCTGATATTGTGCCTCTTCGACCACTTCAGGTTTATCATCGTCGCCCTCGTGTCGATGCTCCTCTGTCGTTTGCTGAGGCACCTGCTGACTCACTTCCTATCCCTTCGGCTTCTCCTGCCCCGGCTCCACCCTCTCCTGATGACTTACCCATTACTATTCGGAAAGGTAATCGCTCTACTCGTAATCCTCATCCTATTTATAATTTTTTGAGTTATCATCGATTATCTTCACCCTATTCTGCTTTTGTCTCTGCTATATCCTCTGTTTCTCTTCCAAAGAACACCCATGAAGCTCTTTCCCATCCAGGCTGGCGACAGGCAATGGTGGATGAAATGGCTGCTCTACACTCTAATGGCACTTGGGATCTTGTTGTTTTACCCTCTGGTAAATCTACAGTTGGTTGTCGTTGGGTCTATGCAATTAAGGTTGGTGTTGATGATCAGGTTGATCGCCTTAAGGCCCGCTTAGTTGCTAAAGGCTATACTCAGATTTATGGTTCTGATTATGCTGACACATTCTCCCCTGTTGCCAAGATTGCTTCTGTTCGCCTGCTTCTCTCCATGGCTGCTATGTGTTCTTAGCCTCTTTATCAGCTGGATATTAAAAATGTCTTCCTTCATGGTGATCTTGCCGAGGAAGTTTATATTGAGCAACTTCTTGGTTTTGTTGCTCAGGGGGAGTCTGGTTTAGTGTGCAAGTTACGTCGTTCTCTATATGGCTTGAAACATCTCCTCGAGCATGGTTTGGTCGTTTTAGTTCTATTGTTCAAGAGTTTGGCATGCTTCGCAGTACAGCAGACCATTCAGTTTTCTATCATCATAACTCCTTGGGGCAGTGTATTTATCTGGTTGTTTATGTGGATGACATTGTCATTACAGGCAGTGATCAGGATGGTATTCAAAAACTAAAGCAACATTTTTTTACCCACTTTCAGACCAAAGATTTGGGGAAACTCAAGTATTTCTTGAAAATTGAGATAGCTCAATCCAGTTCCGGTGTGGTCCTTTCCCAAAGGAAGTATGCTTTAGATATCCTGGAAGATACCGGTATGTTAGATTGTAAACCGGTAGACACACCTATGGATCGAAATGTCAAACTTGTACCAAGACAGTGGGAGCCTTTAGGAGACCCTGGGAGATATCGATGACTCGTAGGTAAATTGAACTATCTCACCATTACTCGTCCAGACATTTCTTTTCCTATGAGTGTTGTTAGTCAATTCCTACAGTCACCATGTGATAGCCATTGGGATGCCGTAATCCGCATTCTTCGATATATCAAAAGTACACCAGGCCAAGGTGTGTTGTACGAGAACAGAAGTCATACTCAGGTTGTTGGTTACACAGATGCAGATTGGGCTGGCTCTCCCACAGATAGACGTTCTACTTCAAGGTACTGTGTTTTTATTGGAGATAATCTAATATTATGGAAGAGTAAGAAACAAGATGTAGTAGCGAGATCTAGCGCTGAAGCCGAGTATCGAGCTATGGCTTTGGCAACATGTAAACTCATATGGTTGAAACATCTTCTTCGAGAGTTGAGATTTGGAAAAGATGAATAGATGAAACTCATCTGTGATAACCAGGCCGCATTACATATTGCATCCAATCTAGTCTTTCATGAAAGGACCAAGCATATTGAAGTTGATTGTCGCTTTATTAGAGAGAAGATCGCATCAGGATGTGTTGCTACAAGTTTTGTTAATTCAGATGATCAACTAGCAGATATCTTCACTAAATCTCTCAGTCATCCTATGATTAAATATATTTGTAACAAGCTTGGTGCATATGACGTATATGCTCCAGGTTGAGGGAGAGTGTGGAATATAAGGGAAAGTGCTAGAAGCCGAAAAAAAAAAGAATGACTCAAGGTTTTCTCTTTCTCTCTCTCTCTCTTTAATTTTCAACAACTTTCTCTCTCTCTCTCTCTCTCTCTCTCTCTTTCTCACTCTATCTAGTTTCTCTCTCTAGACCAAAAATAAAAAATATTAAAATCAGTCTTCTAGTCTCTAAATAACTATTCTAAATAACAAAAATCCTAAAAAATGATAAATACTAATGAAACATATTTAATTTTAGAAAATAAAAATATTACACAGAGATTTGAGGCTGCTGAAACTTTGGTTTCTCCACTCGTCTTAACTCAAACTTCTAAAAAATAAAAAACTAGGAGGACTTCTGTAATTTAGACTCATTTTAATATAATAAAAAAAATATTAGGGGTGAGGAACAAAAAATGACACAGTGCAAATATTGTATGGGACTTTTAACATGTAAGAGTTCGTCTGGGACTAAGCACCTTAAAAGGCATGCCGAATTATGCACTAAAAAACATGGTCCATTAGATCCTAGGCAAACCCAACTTAGACACTGCAATTTTTGAGACTGGATCGAGTCCAGTCTCAAAGTTTACTTCCTTCATATACTCCAGCGAGTTGGGTAGAAACGACATGACCAGACTTATCACATTGATGGATTTTCCTATCAAATTTTTGGAAGAACCAATGGTCGTGTGCATCATGCAGACATATTTTCAACCTACTTATCATAGGATTCCTAGGTCCACATCTAGGAATGACATACTAAAGATATATAAGTTAAAAACAAAAAATAATTAATGAATTTATGGCATACAGCGGAGTGGTGTCCGTGACACCCGATATCAGGACAAGTCACGATAAATCATCTTACGCATGTCTCACCAGCCACTATGTAGATTCTAACTGGACTATGAATAAAAAAATTTTAGGATTCTCTGAGATTCTTCATCCACATGATGGCCCGGTCATTTTTGAGTGTATGATGAAAATCTTTAGGGAATATAAAATTCAAAATAAAATTTTTAGTGTCACATTCGATAACGCATCTAATAATGGAGTAGCAATCAACATGTTTGTTAGGAATATTAGAGACGCACCATTAGGAAAGATCTTTCATGTCAGATGCATGTGTCACGTGATTAACCTAATTGTTCAAGAGGATATGAAGGTGTGTTCTCTCACGTTGGATAATATACGTAATGCACTAAAATATATTCGCACTCCTCACAGACAACAAGAGTTTGGTAGTCTCTATTTGTCAGCGAATCTTAAGAAGAAGAAATTCCAATCAAATGTGAGACATCGTTGGAATTACACGTACCTGATGTTAGAATCATGTGTTGGATAGGAACATGTGATATCCAACTACGTCAATAGTAAGAGTAACGAACTTATTATTAACGACACTGACTGGACTTCATGAATTTCATTTATGAAATTCCTGATGATTTTTTATGACACGACGAACATGTGTTCGTCAGTTTATACGCCTACTACTTGCATTGTACTCCGGTGCATATACAACATTAGTAGCATGTTTAGGAAATATCGAGCTGACCCGACACTTAGCCATATGATTGCAGAGATGAAAACCAAGTACTTGAAGTACTAGTCCACTTTTTCATCTCTTTATTGTCTCGCTGCATGCATGAACCCTAGGATTTGAGTGGAAGGGGCAGAAAATACTTTGACCTATATTTCCTCGTGCATGAACCTGGAAGAGCCACCTGAAGGGTTCATTCACAAGAAGTTGACTAACCAGCTCACATACTACGATACTAGGTATGGTGGTGGTGGTGGTGAGGCCATGATTACAGACATTGATACCTTGTTCGGAGATGACAATTTTTTCATTCAGCTAATGAGGGAAAAACGTATGGGTGGACCATCACATAGGAGCAAGCTTTCTCGGTACTTAGATATCGATTACTGCTCAATCCTATCACATTCTGATACTAAGAATCTTGATATATTATAGTGGTAAAAATCATATGAGTCCACATTCCCGTGCTATCTAGGATGGCACGTGATCTACTAACTCTTCTAGTGTCAAGCGTAGCATCGGAGTCTGCTTTTTCTGTTATGGTGAACGTGATTTCGAATACGAGATCGTGATTACGTCAAGATATTGTTGAGGCATTGGCTTGTTTGAAGGATTAGGAGAATTCGAGGTTTAGCATCCATGATTGTGCTGGAGCTGGGACTGGGACAGGGACTGCAGCCGCATCCACCGTGATAGTGGAGGAGTTGATCGCTGATGATGATGATTCATGTGATACTGATCTTGATGTTGTGGCTGATGATGCTCATGATATGCCGATTGACGATTGATGATGATCAACTATTTTTTGATTTCGATATTTTTTTTTAATTGTATGCTTTATTTATACGTTATGTTGAAACTGTAATTTGTTTGGTTCGGACATTCGGTATCAAATGACTGATTGATCATTTTTCATTTGAGTTGCTTATGTTTTTTTTAATTTTTATTTTTTTAACAAAATGTATTGATTTATTTATTTTTTTGTTTTAATTTTTTATTTAAAAATTTATAACTATATTATATAATTCTAATAAATTTTAAATTAATTTTATATTACATTATAAAAAAAATGTTAAACTTAGTTATTTTAATAAATTTTAACATTTTTCATATTATAAATATATAATATTATACATTATCTATAATTTTATATATGATTTAATAATTTATATAAATAAAATAAAAATTAAAAAAAATTAAAAAAAAAAATTTACTGGGCCGTGCCGCCAGGCCAGGCCCGACTTTTTTAAATCGTGCCGGGCCATGCAAGGCACTGTACAGTAACCGTGTCGTGCTTGGCCCGACGCGAAAGCATGCCCGTGCTCAAAAAAACGAGCCGGGCTGGCCCAGCACGGCCCGTTTGACACCTCTAGATAGCATTCAAATCCTATCAACTATTTTTGCATCAGTAAAGCCTTTATAAACAATTATAATATCATGGGACAATCTATTATTTCATTTCAATACATACCCACCAAATCCGTTCATTTTTGTCACTCTAAAAGTTAATCAAATAACAATATTTACCCTAATAGGTGTCAAATGAGGCATGTCTGGATGATTGTCCCTTTTTTTTTGCTAAGCCCAAACATGGAGTTGAGATCCAAGACAAACCGGCCCGGGCTGGTTGTCACGAACTTAATGTATGAGCATTCATGACTGTAACGGAAGACTTTATTATAGAACAAACATGCTGACGCGTTTGAGTGAAAATATGTGAGAATACTCTAGAAAGTGAATGCAAGTGGATTAAATGTGATATTTCTTTAAAGTTCATGCATGTCAACCCAATTATGGTTGATAAGCTTGTCGATAGTCTAGAACTTAATTATGAAAAAAAGTGTTGGCTTACCCTGCACAAATTAATCGAGAGAAAGAGTCGCTCTCCCGATGAGTCTGAGACAAAACAAAACCAGTATAAAATGTGACTTGGAATGCTGAGTATCTTGAAAATGAACGATCATCGCATGAGCTGCACCGCTGCATGGACAAAGTAGGCCCGTGACATGGTGCACCATGCTAGTGCCCCAACATTGGCAAGTCGGATTTGTGCTTGGGCATGGCCACACGGGTATGCACTTCGGCTCGAGTCATACATAGACAAGGGGCAAAGCCATGGGACCCCCAAGTATCCATTGGTGGCTCGTGATACGAACAAGAAGCAAGCAACACAGCTTGAGAAGCACACAGCCCACCCCATCAGGCCCATCATGACAACAAGGCATGTCGTGTCGTGTCAAGCTAACCAGCCCATTTGACATGCATCATGGTGATTGAATTGTATCATAATCAAAAATAAGATGACAAATATGCTGGGAGAAAAGGAATGAGATGTGACATACAACAAAAGATACTTGTATCAGTGTATTATGGGAATGGAAGCTCTTCTTTAGCAGGTTTCATGATTTGCTAATTTTATCTTGTACATTGGCTTATCTTAGGCCACCGACTGAGATGATGGCCTGAAACTCTGGAATAAATTAAACCAAAACAACAAAATAAGGGATGTAAGCTGTTAAATAAGTTGTGGGTATTGAGGCAAATGTGACATCTTCTGAACCACCATAAAAAGCTCCTCTTTTTTTCAATGCAACCAAAGGGTTCTTGGTACTCTGATGCTACTACTTGCCCAATAAAATGATGTTTTTTGGTTTATGTCATCCAAAGAAAAGACTTTCCTATAAGCACAAAAGATAAATCCAATAAAAGAGAATTAGATTTCATCAAGAAAAGATAAAAATCAAATAGAGTGGTACCTGCTCAAAATATTCCCCTTACAGAGCTTCTCTATCAAGAGCTGCTAGTTGGTGGTTAAAGAATAATATGTTTCTCATAATCTACATTTCGTGGAGGTTAGTACTTCTGAACTCGTCTTCCATCTACATTTCATGTGTAAACAGAAATCACTCCTCTTCAGTTGTAGTTTCAACTGAAGTGTATGCTTATCAATCTAGTTCCATTCATTTGTTCTCCAATTAATCGCTCATCCCGCATCACACCTCAAAAAGCTTTGAAATTGCAATTTCACTTCTCAACTCACAAACATTGGACCTAGCCTTACAATGAATTTATTGGATAAAACGGAATGCAATATGCTAATCAAGAGCTTCACTTCCCTTCTCTTGTTCAAGACTAGCTAAGTACCCTCCTCGGTATCATTATCAATCTAGCATTAATAGTCTCAGAGCTTGGCTATGATTGCTTCGAAGGAATATAAAACTTTCTTATAATAAAGAGAACTCCCCCCATGAACCTTACACCACAGGAAAGAAGAATGAAGAGAAAAGACTAATAGATATTATCCTACAAACAGTGGCTAGAAGAAAAGGAGCCGGGCCACTAACTAGAGAAAGGGTCTACGATTGTCGATTTCTATTTTTGAACCTATCAAAAATTTTTCAAATTACACAGAAATGACTGCAAGATTAACTATGACCCCCAACAAAAAAAAAATTTATTTAAAAGGAATTTCAGATCAGTCTTTAGGCATACTTTGAAGAGGGGTGACAACTCCTTTCTATTTTATAGAAATGCCAACAACCAATAAATGCCAACAACCAATGAAGAGAATCCACAATTTATGCATTACAAACATAAATCATCTTTTTAAGGTATTTAGTAGTTTGGGGCAAAGAGTCACTGTTATCTCTCTAATTGGATGGGAATGTACACAGTAGTCAAATCAATAAATAATAAGTGTCGATCATGATACTCCTTCAATCATTCAGATAGATTGAGTCAAGTAATGGTATCCATTGAGAGTTTACCGTAACTGGCATGACATTGAAAGAAAACTACATCTAGAACTGAATACCTGAATAATCATTGAGGCTTATGGTTGAGGCATATTATTTAAGCAACTCTCCTATTGCTTAGTGGGGCAAGTGTCTTTTCTTTAAGTTAATCTACCTGCCTTATGGCCAGTTTCTTATTATCCTTTGCTTGAAGTAATTGAATCATGTGTTCAATACACTGCAAAAGAAACCCAAAAATTACTATCCTCCAGATATTGTTTATGCTGTCACTACGGCTTGTCGAGTTGAATTGTATCAAAGCTCTTATTCGAACTTCATCTACTAAAATTCAAAACAAGAACTCGAGGTTGATATGAATCCAAGTGGAAGTTTTTTCTTTGAGCACAAAGAAAAGGTAGCTTGGAAAGGCAAAGATTAATAAAAAGCAATGGATGAGCAGTAATGATTGGGAAAGAATAAAAGTACTTCCCCTTGTTCTCAATTCGTGGGAACTACTTCCATCACTAACACTAATTCAGCTCAGCCAGTGAGCTTTGTGTTTTAACCTCAAATCCAAACCTGTTTATTACTAGCTCCCATATTTGATCATAAGAGCTAGTCAGCAACAAATGGAGATATTTTACAGCAGCCTTCCCCTATTGGGCATAACCTTTTCTTCATTAGGCTCATGTAAGGGCGGGGGTCCCCCCTCCCTTATCAAAGCTTAGTTATCCGTGAATGAGAATTCAGCTAATAACTCCATAAAAAATGAGTTTTTACTTCGAGAAAGAAAAAATGTGATTACCTAAGGTGAGATTGACCTTCTTTCTACCTTAGAAGAGATATAGTTTAAGTCACTCTTTTATTATAAAAGAACTTTTTTAGGCAAGACCTAAGAACTTAGCTCGGACTACATCCGTATCTGCCTTTGTAACTCTTATAGAGAACCTCCTCTTCTTTCCTCTTAAGTTCCTTTTGGAACACCACATGTTGGGACATCTGCACCTCTTTCTATTTTGAGACGACCACATGCTCCACCAACCCAGCCCTATCCAATCCAGTTTGAGATCGACACAACTCCAAATTTTACTCTGCTCCTACATCAAATCCTTCCTTCATAACTCAAGTTCATAGAAGAAGACTTCACAAACGAAGACTCCAAGTCACTGAAAATAACACAAGGCTGTAGTAAGTCACCCAATGTGGGACAAATTACTTCCCATCCATTTCCAATCTAGCTATTCCACACTAGCCTTAAAAAGTACTAGCCTTTCTTTTTCCATAGAGATGTAGAAAATTTGATTGAATTGCATATAGAAAAAGAGATGTTTTTTTTATAACAAGGGACATAAACCTTCCTTAGAGATTTGTCCTCATTGATTAGCTCAACCCAATTCCATTTGATGTTCTTATTCACTAGAGCTGGTGAATGAAAATACTGAAGTATGAGCTAGTGTTTTTCTATTTTCTCTGCCTTGCCCACTTCACTTTAGTTGTTGGAGGGAGGAGAAACTGAAGTCTCATCCAATTTATATAAATTTGCCTAATATCACATCTACCAAGTCGAATGAGAACAATCATAGTCATGCCAAAAAAAAAAAATCACATTCAATTAACCAGCCCCTCTATATTTCTTGCTTGTTTCGTCTTTCATATATGCATCTTATCTAAATGGAATGCATACTATTGGACTAAAGATCTTGATCGAATCTTCCTCTCTCTACCTGGATTCAATTAATAAAAAAAGATAGTTTCCTTTCATCAAACATGAATCACAAAACATATGTTCAATAAATCAAGAAAATATGAAATGTTTACAGAGAGAGACTGACCTCCGACGTTTAATCTGAATCCTAGGCTAAAGCAGGTTTAGTCAAGAAGTAGGCATGGGTAGGGGTCAATGAAAATCTCATCTTTGTATCATTCAATTCAGTACTCTCCATTCACTTTAAACCAAAGTGTTTTTGTGATTGATAAACATGAAAGCCCTCGTATCAAACCATTTCTACAATTCTACTACCTGATACCAAAGGTGTCAAATCAAGCTTGTAGATGAAGTTTGTCATCCCAAACGAAAGGATCGATAGTTTGATAGTCAAAATCCAATGAATTACACTAGTTATGACCACTATGCCGAGAAAGATGTCATCTTGTAATAACACTTTTCTATCTCACAATGTTTTCAAAAAGTAAGCTATCTTGAGTTTTTCTTTTAGAAATGAGTCTCTTTCCTACTAGCCTAAGCTCAAATTTGAATGCTTTTTTACCATTCCTCATATCTCATATTCAATCACGAAAGTCAGTTTACATAAAGACAAATCATTCTCAAACGTGACATGTTACTTGTCTTTGTACTTCTCTAAAAAAGCACGTGGCCGAACAAAAGAACAGACCCATTGTGAAGATGGCACGAAGTATGATACAAAAAATAAAAAACAAGCTGGGCCATCGACAAAAACTCCATTTGACATAAGAATTGTTGGAGAACAAAGAGACTTTTGCTTTTGGCCTTAACTTGCTAGGAAATCCACACATGAATTTACTTCTCTCAAGGTGTGCAAAGTTGTTCCCTTAACTATTTTCAAAAAGAATTTTCAGTCCTCAAGGAGATCCTTGAGTTGATTAGAAAGAAGTCTTACATTTCTTACCAGCCATAGAAACCTTAGGCCTCGGAAAGCTTCATTTTCTAAAGTCGTATCCTTGCATATCCTTGTTAGAGTTGTAGACCAGGATCTAGGCATCATTTGCATCTAAATGTTCAATATGATTATACCTTTTGCAAATTATACTATGGATTCAAAGTTACCAGAATTTTTCTGATTGTTGCTGCAACTTCTTCTTTAATGGGCTTGTGATGAGCGAACAACTCTCTTTCAATGGAATTCTCTTTCTTTCATCACTTTCATCATGTAAAGTTCAAACAAGAAATGAAAGAAACTGAAATCTCAGACACAAAATCTTATCAAGGAAGAGTGCTTGAAAGCCTTCCAATGACACTCTTGCAAGAAAAAACATGTAAAGTTTGGCCTTCATTTTCGTCAATGCAATCATATATAGGGCATCTGTGTTGCACGGATACGCCTAAGTGCTGCCGTGTCCACGTGGATACGGCGACACGGGTCGGACACGTGTCCGATAGGCCAGGGGTGGGTTTTGGAATCTGCATCGGGAGAGGGAGAGTTCGAAAATTGAAAATCGAGTGGGGGGTTGGGTTCGGGAGAGTGGGGGAGGGGGGGGGTTCGGGAGGGGGAGGGTGTTAGAGGGTTTAAATTTTTTTTACATTATTTTAAAATACTGAATTTAAAATTATTTTAAAATACAGTATTTTTAATTATTTTAAAATACCTAATATGTATAATTAATAATTTTTTTTTAATTCTATTTTTTTTATCATGACGTATCCTAGCCGTATCCGTATCCTAGTTTTTTTAGAATTTGTCGTGTCCCCGTATCTTACCGTGTCGTATCCCCGTGTCCGTATCCGTGCAACATAGTAGGGCATAGGAGGAATCTATTGAAAATGTAGGTGCCATCGGATTCGCAAAGATTGTCTCCAATGACAAGGAAACCACATCCGCATCAGTCGAATTGTAGAAACAACCCTTTGTTCAGCAACACGAGGCTAATGAGAGATGAGTTTGGGGATTAAGTCTTCTAATTCATAGAATTCATTCTCTTTATTAGTCTTCCAATTAAAAAAAAAATCAGAAGTAATGGCGTAAATAAATAAATAAAAATGTACAAAACCAAATAATGGTGTAGGCGGTGATAAATTCCTCTTTCCATTAGTAGAAGAGAAGCTCATTAAGTTATCCCATTTGATTAGAAAAATTACTAGTGACTTCTAGGAGTTAGAGTTCCATGCTCTAAGAATTTGACGTATAATAAGAACTTGGAAATCATCGGTCACTCACTTTCAAGCAGCCATTTCTTCCCCCCACAGCTACAAGATTACGAACTGAACTAGAACTGTCAAGCATCTTTAGAATATAATTGTTATTCTCATCTTGCCTACCTACAAGTAGAACTCTAGAGATCAACTCAAAACCATGAATTCCTCCTATTCAAATTCTCATGTCATATGATTTTCATAAGATGCCAGATCTCCTTTTTCTGTGAGCTATAACAGGCATGGAAGTCCCCCTTCTTCTCAAGCAAGAAAGCCCACATATTCTTCTTTTAATGTCCATCGAGAATTATCTTCTTGCTATATGGATGTTCTCTTTATATGATTCTTCACCAACTTGCCTTTCTCATGCCTGATTATCCTTTTATCCTTTCTACTTCAAATACAATATCTTTGTAATGGCAATGAGAATATTAAGCAAGTCTCCTCATTGAATAGTCAATTGAAGTAGCAAAATCAACATTAGCATAGAATATTTACCACTTGTCTTAATAATAATCAAAAATTTGAACAGGCAATCATGAGACTAATATCTCATTGTCCGAAGAAAGTTACTATGCTGGTCTGTTTTTTTTTCTTCGCAACTACCATAAAATTCAAGCCTTTGATTATAATATGAATAACACCGTCTGCTCCCCTAAGATACTCACTACTAAGGTTCTAAAAGAATATAGCTAAATCAACAATAGAATAGAACTCCAAACCTATGAATAGCCAAAACTTAGCTTGATTACTGAAACTAAACAAATTGTTCCTACCTTATTTATTGAGGAGTACTAGGATTGAATTGACTTCTTGTACTTTTTCCCCTAGCAATCATTCATGCTTTCCAGATTGCAAGGTTACAAGTTAACCACAAAATTTGCTTCCTAGCAACTAAGACTGACTAGTAGTTAGAGATGTCAAACGGGGCGGGCCGGGCCAGCCCGTTTTTTTTTTGAGCACGAGCGTGCCTTCATGCCGGGCTGGGCACGGTTACAGTACCGTGCCGTGCCCAGCCCAGCACGGTTTAAAAAAGCCGAGCTCGGCACGGCCAGAAGGCACGGCAGGCAGTGCATGCCAGGCCTGGCCCGTAGGGCCAGTCCAGGCCGTTCGGGCCAGAAAAAAAAATTTTATATAAATTATTAAAAAATATTTAAAATTTTAGTTATTGTATAGTATTATATATTTATAATTTTAAAAATGTTAAAATTTATTAAAATAACAAGGTTTAAATTTTATTATAATTATATAATAAAGTTATTAATTTTTAAATGAAAAATTAAAACAAAAAAATAAATAAATCAATACATTTTATTAGTAATAATAAAAATTAAAAAAAAACATAAGCAACTCAAATGAAAAATGACCAATCATCCATTTGAAACCGAAAGTTCAAACCAAACAAATTACAGTTTCAACACAACGTATAAACAAAGCATACAATCAATAAAAAAACACCGAAAACAAAAAACAGTAGATCATCATCAATCGTCAATCGGCATATAATGAGAATCATCAGCAGCAACATCAAGATCAGTATCATATAGATCATCATCATCGGCAATCAACTCCTCCGCCATCGCAATGGATGCGACTGCAGTCTCTGTCCCAGTCCCAGCTACAGCACGATCATGGATGCTAAACCTCGAATCCTCCCAATCCTTCAAACAAGCCAAAGCCTCAACAATATCTGGACGTAATCTCGATCTCCTATTCGAAATCACGTTCACTGCAACAGAAAAAGCAGACTCCGATACTACGCTCGACACCGGAGGAGTCAGTAGATCTCGTGTCATCCTAGATAGCACGGGAAAGGTTGACTCATATGATTTCTACCACTGTAATAAATCAATATTCTTAGTATCAGAATGTTATAGGATTGAGCAGTAATCGATATCTAAGTACCGAGAAAGCTCGCTCCTATGTGATGGTCCACCCCTACGTTTTTCCCTCGCTAGCTGAATGAAAAAATCATCATATCCGAATAATGTATCAATGTCCGTAATCACGGTCTCACTACTATCATCACCATACCTAGTATCATAGTATATAAAGAGGTCAGTCAACTTCTCGTGAATGAACCCTTCAGGTGGGTCTTCCAGGTTCATGCACGAGAAAATGTAAGTTAGAGTATTTTCTACCCCTTCCACCTTAACCCTAGGGTCCATGCATGCAGCGAGACAATAAAGAAATGAAATGGTGGACTAGTACTTCAAGTACTTGGTTTCTATCTCTACAACCATATGGCTATGTGCCAGATCAACTCGATATTTCCTAAACATGCTATTAATATTGCATATGCAACGGAGTGCAATGCAAGTGGTGGGCGTATAAACCGACGAACACATGTTCGTCGTGTCATAAAAAATCTTCAAGAATTTTATAAATAAAATTCCTGAAGCACAGTCAGTATAATCAATAATAAGTTCGTCACTCTTACTATTAACGTAATCGGATATCACGTGTTCATATCCAACACATGTTTCTAATATCAGGTACGTGTAATTCCAATAATGTCTCACATCCGATTAAAATTTTTTCTTCTTAAGATTCACAGACAAACAGAAACTATCAAACTCTTGTTGTCTGCGAGGAGTGCGAATATAGTTTAGTGCATTACATATATTATCCAATGTGAGGGAACACACTTTCATATCCACTTGAACAATCAGGTTTATCACGTGACACATGCATCTGACATGAAAGATCTCTCCTAATGGTGCGTCTCTAATATTCATAACAAACATGAGACGACTGGAGAAACCAAAGTTACAGCAACCTCAGACCTCTGTGTAATATTTTTATTTTCTAAATTTAAATATGTTTCAGTTGTATTTATCATTTTTTATAATTTTTGTTTTTAAGAATAGTTTAATAAAGACTAGAAGACTGATTTTATTTTTTCTAATTTTGGTCCAGAGAGAGAAACTATAGAGAGAGAAAGTTAAAAAAACGTAAAATAAATTACCCAGTAAAAGCAGTGAAGTCAGTCACGTGCACGGTGCACTGCAGTCAAGCTCTAATGATCAAAACTCAAGTCCAAATTCCCAAAAATCCAAGCCGAATGCCAAAATCCCGAGGCCCAAAAGAGAGAAGCAAGATTTTTGAGAGAGAAATAAAATGATTTGAAAGAATTTATGTTTTTGAAAAACATAAATGTTAAAGAGAGGGGGGTGGAATTTATAGATTAAAGATATTAATTTTTTATAAAAAAAAATTTTTTTTTGATTTTTTTTAAATTTTTTAGAGGACAGAATCATGAGAGCCGTTGGATTCTGCCCCCTAGCCGTTGGAGGCGAGATCCAACGGCTGAAAATATAATTTTATATTAATTTTTTTTTCCCGTTGGGAGATTTGGGTCGATTCGGGCCTCGTGGAAGTGGGACCGTGGGTCGGGTCCAATCACACCCGACCCACGGTCTTTTTTGCGGGAGGGGCGTGTGTCTATCGCGGGGTAGCCGTAGGCAGTAGGCTCGAGGGACACCCGGCACAGGACGAACCCATGCCGTTGTGCCATGCCACGGGTCAAACCATGTCGGGCCAGGCACGACACGGCACAGCTCACGCCTAACCCGGGCACGATTTTTTCTCGTGCCGAGCCGGCCCAGGCACGGCCGAACCGTGCCGTGCCTCGTGTCGGGCCGGGCTGGCCCGGTTGACACCTCTACTATAGTAAAATACTTTGAAATCAATATTTGTTTTAGCCCAAGTTTCCATTAGTCCTTTCTATACACCACTTGTCTCAAAAGGCATTATTTGAAATCTCCGAAGTAAATTCTAAAGTAATCTTTGTGGTTCCATTTCCTTTATGAGCTCGAAAAGAACAATTAGGATATGATTATCTCTAAGTGTTCCAACAAAATGTTTAGCCATCCTCTACTATCAAGTTGTTTCACTCCAATTTACCATAGCAACTATAGCAAGCTGCCTAACTCACCCGTTTGTATGATTAGCTCGCTTATTTTCACTCAACAACCTAGCTTCAAGCAAGTAAACTAGTTGTTTCGCTTACCCTACTATGTAATCTTCTTTCACTATAAGTTAAAAATTTCTTCTTGCTTGTAGTATAATCAAGATCGAGTAAATAGATGAGCTGAGAGATAAAGCTATGTATGTTAGAAGAAAAAGTTTTTGTATGTGAAATAAGCAAGCTTAGCTTTTTGTAAACTAAAGTTAAAGCATAATAATTTGTAAGAAAAGTAGTAGAATGATTCATTTAGGTAGCTTGCTTCTTATATAAGTCAAAGATTGGAGTACAAACAAGTAAACTAGCTAGCCACATTCATGAGCTAGCTAAGACATTCAGAGGTTGTGTAATTATTGTTAGAATGACCATTAGGAATGAAGATTGGTTCAGTATCAAGTCATGGTGATATGCTTGATAAAGGTTTATTTCGTCAATAACATTTAATGATGAATGTCTTTATTTCATCGATAAGAAAGTTAGTTGAGTGAAGGGATCTAGTGAGGGATGTCTTTAGTTAACATGACCTTAGTAGTGATCCAACTAGTAGTGTGAAAGAACAGTGACAAGACACATTCCTGTTGTTTTGATTTTGATTGTTTGTGCTGGTACATACACCCTCTTGGTTCCTGTTATTGCTTGCTTGCTGGCAAGCTTGCTTACCAAACTTACTTGAAATTATGATTTCGATACCTCTTCTTTATTGTATAAAAAAAAACTCACAAACTTGTGGCTCATGACAATCCAGTTATATTATGCGTGTCACTAGTCATCTTTTCCATTAGCCACTGGAAGTGAAGACACTATATGGAAGAGGTTTAGCTATTCAAGGCTACTCGATTTAGGTGTCAAACATGCCATGTAATGCTGGCACGATTCATTTGTGTGAGGCATGACTATACCACTGTGTTATGACAGACATGACATGATTCCCATGCAGTGCCAGGCACAAGAATCATTTGGCTGGCCCAGCATGGCATGGTGGCATGGCCGAGTGCAGGACCATCCCTTCGAAACCTGTTGCGTGAAAATGCAACGAATAGCCGACTTACATAGCGGGCTAATTGCAATCGATCATGTAAGCAAGATAAAATTTACGTGACCAAATTTTTTAAAAAATAATTACTCATCCTGTCAAACAGTCAACATACGAGACTTGACACATGATCCTTAGCCGGTCTAGGGTCCCCGTGTCATTGGATCATGCCACAAGGCCAAGCACACAGATCGTGCCTAGCTCAGCACAAAGCACAACTTGCGCCAGCCGAGCACAGCACAAACCATGCCATGAGTCGGCACAGCTGAACCAAGCCATGTCAAGGGTCATGCCCGGGCTACTCAACTCAGTTGACACCTCTAACTCAACTCGACAAGGAAGAGTATGAAATAAGCAATTTCCCTTTATTTATATATTCATCCAACTAAGTACTTCCTTATCCAATCATTCCTTTTTTGTACAAATTGAGTATATTTCTCTCAAACCATCACATAGGAAGAGAAAGTCATCCAACTCACCTGAACTCTTCACTGTAGGAGCTTTTCTAACTAAAATAGAAAGAGCAACCCCAAAAAAATTAACATAAAGGAAACTCAAAAGTCATTGCACATGAGATTGGAAAATAATTGCTTGTCAATCAACATCTATTTTCCATTGTTGCTTCAACCAACATCCATCTTTCCATGTCATTGGTTATTATTTTTATTATTTTTAGTACGTCTCTTATTTTTTTGTAGTAGTCATTCCAAAGCTAGTAGCTTCAACCAAGTCAATGATGCAAATCAAGCAAGTGTGCCCCATCATTATAATTTTGTTCTCAGTTAAATCATACCCAAAAAGACTCATCATGTTTGACCTCGTGATAATCATTTTGTCGGTCAATCGCCACCACAGCCAAAGATTCATGTGCTTGCCCCCGCTTGAACAGGCCAGCCGCCTACTATTCACAACAGGACCACAGCCTGCTTCGATTGCCGCTTGAAGTCGGGGTCAATGTTAAGCGAATAAACCCTCTTATGGATCAGTTTCTTGTGCGCGTTAATGGGCCCTGGAACCGCATATATTAGATCTATATGTGAAAATCAATATCAAACGGGTAGCAAATTTCCAACAATAACAAGAGGGAAGGCTAAAACAGAATTCAAATCTAATTGTAGAGGGACACTCATGATGATGCAAATAAAATGGTAAATAAGTCTATCTCATTACGAGGGCTGAATCCCTGCTTATTATAGCTAGCAAAAACAAAAGACAAAAAAAGATAATCGAAGTCAAACATCATTATCATGATAGTAACTTATAACGATCCTATTTTTTGAGAGCAGGGGGCAAAAAAGGTGTCAAATAGGTTGGGCATCCCGGGCACGACCCACGTCCAAGTACGACACAGAACCATGCCTCATGCAGGACCAGCCCACGAATGGTTCATGTCGTGTTAGGCCAGTATGACCCATATGTCAGGCCTGACAACATGGTAAATTGGCTCGAGTGACCATATGATGGTGTGGCCTATTTTTTTTAAAATAATCATCATGTGAAAGTTTTAATTGGCCGGCCACGTAAGCAAGCCACCCTTTGCGTTTTCATGTAGCAAGTTTTCGCATGCACCATTCGGCATGGTCTGGCATGACCATACACTAGGTAGTACTACCTTGTCATGCCTGACAGCACAAAAATTTTACGATACCATGCCTAACACAACATAAGAATTTTACGTTACCGTGTCTAACACGACATGGTGGCACGGCCATGCCTTGCAAAAATAAGTTGTGCGGACATAGCATGACCCATTTGACACATCTAACAGAACTACAAGAATGAAAAATAAAATGACAAATAAGTTTGAAGGTTACTCTTCACTAACCACAAGGACACAGACCCTAAATTTCATCTTCGATGCTTTTGTTGGAGTGATGAGCACATGCTTCTCAGTACTGATTTATATGGATTTAACAAGCTTTGGCAGTCAAATTCTTGGTGGGAATCATCAACTTTTAGCTCAACCTTCGGTGAGTCAATTTCTTGCTTTTTTTAATGTGTTTTTTATTGTTATGCTGACAATAGGTGAATCTAGTGTTCATCTATTTATCCTTTTGGTTGTACCTAACATGACATTTCCATGATTAAATAATTTTTCCTTTTGGTTGTAGCCACAAAGTCGCTTAAAACTATTAAGCTCAGCTTTGATCAAAATAGGTAGCAGAACTAGGTGGACAATCTATTTATCCTTAAGTACCTGACCAACCATTTTGGAGGAGCAGTTGATTTTTCTAGTCTTCATCTATTTGGTGTTTCATCCATTTTAGGTTCAATCTATTTTATACCAATTATCTCTAACATGCATTGACATGAAATGACTACATAAATTAAAACTTTTTGTGTGATTTGTTTTAGTGACAATATTCCCACTCTTATTATTACTTCCAGTACTGGCTAGGGGAACTACCATGTTATTAACCAATTGAAACTTTAATACAACATTTTTTGATCCTACTTGAGGGGGAACCCCCATATTATACCATAGCATTTTTTTTGGATCTTAAATTTTAAAAACCCTTTTCAAAAGAAAATTCGAATATTCATTGCACTTCATAGTACTTTTACTATGTTCTAAAAAGGTTTAATAGCCAAACACCAACGTCGATCTAGTCAAAATAGAGTATCTGAGAGAATATCAACAGATAACCAATGACAAAAAACCAGTCTAGTAGGAACCCCAAAGAATACATGTGCAACAATTTATCCAACATATGTTGTTAGAAAACAAAAATATATTTTTATTGAAATTACTTTAGGACTTGAATATCTACCACCACTATGATATATCCAACATATGCTTGTTGGAAGTATAAAATGTAATTAGGTATCCAAGCTTATTGTTATTGACATCATCAACTTGGTACGATGAAATTCATTCATTGTATTAATGATCATATTCAACAATCAGCACGACAACTTCAACTACATAATGTCTGTTAAGTATTGGATATATCACTCTACCTATTACACTAGATACTTGATTCAATTAACCTGCAGGATTTTTTGGTATTGATGGTACCATTGATATCTCTATGAAGAATCAACTACCTAAACTAAGTCTTCACGTAACTAATAAAATTCTAAAAGAGATAGTCTTATAAGGTCATATTTGGAAAAAAGATCTACTTTGATAGTAGTCAATATGATTATTTAAATAGTCTGTACAAAGTCAAAAAGAAATGATAATTATGCTGTATTACTGTAAATCAAGTACTTTCCTAAGTCATAAATCACGATGATTCTTCCTTATTAAGAAATAGTATTGCCTTTACAATCTCAAAGCATTTGAACCTTAAAGTATTTAGCATTTAGAAAAACTAGCTTTTTTAAAAAAAAGAAAAAAGTTGATGATATAGACCTCCTTTCATCTACATATATTAGTCAAAGAGAGAAGCAAATAGAAGTTTACATCCTAATTCTGCCTGGATCCAATATCACAAGTCACATTGTCAACATGCTATTACAACTCCTATGTCATCTACTGGCTGGTTGCAGACTACCTTCTGCCCTACTATGGCATTTAGGAAGTAAGATTCCTAAGTTTATCACTATATAAAAAGAACATCCTATACAAAGTCTTTAGCTATTCGAGCTTTCACCCTAAGCTCTCATTGATAGAGCCAGTATATCTTTTTTTCATTATGGTAGTTGATCGTTCCTTATAAGCTGAAATGAACATATTTTTACAAATTAGAGGGAACTCAAAGTAAAGTTTTTGGCAGGGAATCACTTATACCTACTCAATAAAAAAGCCTTCAAGTCTAATAATTGTTTTCTTTGATGATACGGTGCAAACTCAGATCAAAACATGTTTATATTTTTAATCATAGTCTTCACTCTTTCCCATAAGAACTCAATTCATAGGATTATAGCTTCCTTAGTAGCTTTGGCAATATTAGTATCTGTGTAAGCTCTCATCTCATGCATGCTTCTACTACCTCTTCACTTCAGGTGAGTGAGAGAAAAGATGGCCAGCACTTTCTTCCAAGCGAATGGACTTCAACTTAAGTCAAATGGACTAGCTTTCAAAAAAAGATCACGTCACAAATAGTAACTGGTTGATCTCAAAATCATATCATTTTGATCAAGTGTTATTTGAAGCCCATGCTTCTGCTTTTCCTGATACTTCTAGTGACCTAGAGTACACTTTTGAGTTAGGTGAATATCATGATCCCGATTGGTCCTTTTCACTTTTTCTAGCCAGACTCGACTTCATTCATGAAGCCAAACCATATATTAGAATCAGTAACAGATCTTCTTAGTTTGTTTATAAGGAAGTTGTTGCAAATCTTTATTATTTTCCTATTTTCTATTTAAGGAGATTCATATCACTCTCACTATGTTATCTCGGAATCTATCCTATCTCAAAATCGCTTTGCTATGCCTTGGGTGCTAATAGATCTAACTTTCACTCTTGATGACATTAAGTTCAATCCATACAGATTATCTTGCTCAGTTGTCATCCATTGCTTTAACCTTGCATTAAATTGGGATCAATTGAATCAAGAATCTCTTTTCCTCTAGGCTGATTAAAGACTCAAAAGAAAAGAATATAACCCAACAACACTTAGCTTTGATACTGATGGAAGCATAGCACATTCACGTAGAAGATACCGAGACAAGAAAGGTAGACAAAAGTAGCAATAATAAAGACAGAGTTGACAACAATGGCAAAGATAATAATTTTCACATACCATTATTTTATTCCCCATAGTCATAACCTTGGCTAGGACAAATGGAAAAAAGAAGTTACACCAACCCTAGATGCAGAGTAGTCATTAGAGGTGTAGCATATGTATGAGAAAAGGTGCATCTAGCCCTAACCATTGAATTTTCTGTCATTCTTCCATGTTCCTTCTGTCTAATAAAAAAAGTAGAATTGCAATTGTCTCACAAAAGAAGGGTCTCAAGTAGGGCTGTAACCGAGCCGAGCTACTCGCAAGCTGCTCGGCATTCGGCTCGCTAGAAGCTCGCTCGAACTCGTTTATTAAGTTAAATGAGCCGAGCCCAAACATCATTTTGAGGCTCGTAAGTTAAATGAGTCGAGTCCGAGCACCTTAAACTCAGCTCGTTGGCTTGTGAACATGCTCGTGAATAGGTTCGTGAGAAAGCTCGTTAACCATGCTTGTGAACAAGCTCGTAATCAATCTCGTGAACAGACTCATGAACATGGAGATTGCTTGATGTACAACAAATTTTTCCTTCAAATGAATATGATGAATATTTTAACTCTTAAACTTCAATCAAGTTAATTGAACTTTTATTATCTTATCTTTTTAATTTAGTTGTATGTTAACTATTTTAGATGAACATTTTCTTTAATTCCCGAACATCATTTTGAGGCTCATAAGTTAAACGAGCCAAACCTGAGCACCCTTAAACTCAGCTCGTCAGCTCATAAATAGGCTCGTGAACAGGCTCGTGAACGGGCTCGTGAATAGGATTGTGAGCAAGCTCGTTAAGGAAACTCATGAACATGCTCGTAAGTTAAACGAGCCAAGCCCCAGCACCCTCAAACTTGGCTCGTCAGCTTGTGAACAAGCTCGAGCCTACTCCTTTAAAACCAAGCCAAGCCGAGCCTGCCTAATACTCGACTCGGCTCGGTTACACCCCTAGTCTCAAACAGTGTGTTCATGGTCACTCCAAACATATGATTTTCTGCATATAGTATTTTTAAGTAATTTTCTCTTTCCATACTCAGAAAGAATATATTAAGTCTTCGTCTGCTAGTGTAAGGCTTGAAGGTTAAGCATAGCCAAAAATAACCTATTGGATGAATATTCAAGGGATAAGAGATTTCCTTTTGTTGAAGAAGCTCTTACTCAAGAATACCTTTCAAGTATAGATGAATATGCAGTTTAATTTGGGACTTAGGTTTGTTATCCTTCTCTTTGGGATAGAAATAAAATAAAAAAGAAGCTTTCCAATCAATCACATGCCTGGTACATGATAAAAAAGGGAAAAAGAATAGACATTGCATCTTGACTACTTCAAATAAAGAGTATATGAGAAAAAAAAAAGGAGGAAATGAGAAAAGAGCCTAATTACAGAAGTATAGGATTTGATACTTTCTTAGTTAAAAAAAGTAATGGCCTAGCTAGTTGAGTGAGAAGAGGAGCTTTGAACTTTTTTACATGATTCCTACCTAGAGCACAATGTGCCTTCATTCTTATGAGTTGAGAAATCGATATAAGAGATAATCCACCAAATAAAAGAGGTATAGGATATAGGTGGTGAGCCCAGGAAATGCTTTTTTGCTAAAAATCACTTTCTTCTACTTCTAATAAGCTCTTGGCCCACCCTTAACTCTATGCACAATTAGCCAAGAATAAGACTGGGAATTCAATTTACTTTTAAACTTTTGCCTTACATCAAAGAACATATTTATCTTGCACACGCATATAATAATGACAAGGTCATGATATTCTTCCTCACCTACACCTAACCCAAGGTGAGACAGTGAAAGCCCAAAAATCATAAACAAAAATACACAAGACAAAGGAATGATAGAAAGCTCAAAAATATCTTACTTTCAAATCCCAAGTTACATGAACGACTCTACTTTGTCTGTTATTCATTAATAAAAGGATTAAGCACTTAGTTCGGATCAATAGAAAGCTTGGGGCAAAGGATGAGGTTCCTAGATGCTAGACCAAAGGGAGAAAAGCCTATATGACATAGCATATATCTTAGTCCTTTCGAAGTAGTGATTTGTATGCTAAATCATTGGTTTATGCTTTATGCCTCACCAGCCTTTCATAAAAAATTAACTTTGATGATTAGTTGAAAGCATAGAGAGAACTAATCAACAACAAAAAAGACAAGGCTTCTATTAAAGAGTCCTTTCCACATCGAGTCTAATAAAATTAATAATAATTTTTTTAAGATGATATCTCAAAATGAAAAACAAAATACTAAAATAATATGCTCTTGGAGGAGGACTTCTTACGAAAGATAGATATGAGATGTTATAAGTTGAAACTTTCTTATCATTAATTGCTTTAACTCCTTTGATTTGTTCCTTTTCACTCTTGTCAATGACTATTAATACTGCATCTACAAATCAATAAAAGTCTTAACACCATGCTAGCCCTATCACAAAATAGAAAAAAGATCTTATTAGCTTTTGGGAATCCTACTAAATTTTCATTCGGGACTGCTAACTCTTTCATCCTTAACTATAACCTTAATGCCTTACGACTGCTCTATAACCTTCTAGATACCATATTATTTGTCAAAAGATTCAATGAGACTGGATCTGTAGCATCTAGATAATACATCTTTACATGGGAAAGCCTTCTGTGGAGTATGGTCAAGCCAAAAATTGTAATGCACTATTCACAACTACAACACTGAATTGAATTGGTCCGGTTCATATCCAATTTGCCATAATCATACGCATCTTTTTCTTTGCCTAGGGTTTTTATACACTTTAGTTATGCAACCCCAATGGTTGGTATGATATATACTCGACTATTCATACTTGATTGCTTGATATATCTATGCCAATAAAGTTGGCTTCTAGCTGCCCTTCTCTTTCTGAATAGGAAATTTCAGCGAACAAACCCTATTATTTGTTAGCTATTAGCGCCCAGGAGCCCATCTTATTAAACAAAGAGAACAAAGTTTACTTTCATCAGACGTGTGGCAATAAAAGCCCCTTGAGAAGAAATCCTTTCTCATCAATAGAATCATTAATGAATAGCTTCGACTAACCAGACTCCCTTTTATTATGTGTCAGAGTCACCCTAGGCTTTGATTCACCATATATGAGACCCAACTAATTCCCTTCATTAAAAGAAAGAACTCGCCTCATTGGTCCATTGTGAGGAGAAACTCATCAAGGTATGATCGGGTCCAATGGTGGTGCAGAATTACCAAAATGGGTATCCCAAAACATTTTCAAAGGTGTTGTCAATATCTTGCCAAAGGCTTCTGCCTGATCACTACTTTGCAGATATTACAATGTAAAATGAAGTCATGACCAATAGCTCCAATGCTAAATTCTTGAAATGTCATGCCATCTTACTAAAACCTGCTTTGAGTGTCAATTATGATCAAATAGGTATCCCGAAACATAAATTATATTCATTCATATGAAATCATGAAATAGATAATGTGTTCACCTTTTATAGAGGCATAGGGCTCAAGTGGTACCATTTGCTGAAGTAATTAGAAGCGATTAACAACTTCGTATGCATGTGTGTTATTAGAAAAAAGTTTATTATGTTCAGGACCCATTGCATGAATCACTATGAACTATAAATGAAGGTTAGAGATTGTGATAATAATTTATAGTGATAAATACCTGACGAGGACAAATTTGTGCAATAAGACATTACGTCGACTATTTGCAGACGTAGCTCCAAAAAAAGAGGCACGGATTCTACTATTATACCAAGCTTGGCGATTCCCATGATCACGAGTTTTGGCATATCTCACTTTCACATCTAGTCAATAATAATCATTGATGTGTTCCCTAGAAACTAGTGCACATCTACCCAATTGATTCCCAAAATGCCCATCATGTAACTTAGTAGGCAAGCACATAGCATGATTGATGTTCATTACTGCATTTCATATAGGATTCGAATAGCAATTGATTGGTACATATTATAGAATGATGCATTCCTTTGGCAGTAATCATAATTTTTGACGTGTCGCATTACATCACCTTTGGCAGTGATCATAATTCATAGATATCTCATTACGTCAAATTTCTAAGTGTTTTTGGTGTATGCCATATGGGGGACCAAGTGTGTCCACTAGGATAATTTTCACAAATCCTATCATATAGCTCAATAAGCATCTAACCTGACTGATCAGCAGAGATAATATTTGAAAGTAAAGGTGTTAATTGGGCCAAGTGAACCAAGCACGGCCCACAACACAGCACAGTTCAACCATGCCTGACACGGCATGACATGGATCAGAATCATGCATGGATGTGCTACAAGCAGGCCCCCAACACGGGAGGAACGGCACTGCATGACCCGATTAGCCTGATCCTGACCCAGGCTAACCTGGAATGAGCCCAAGCTAACCTAGAAATGACTGGGTTAGCCATGCTAACTGATAGTGCCGGGCTGCCCCTTTTTAGAAGTACACCAACATGGCATGATCCGTGCCAGCAAGGTGGCCCTGAAGGGCCTAAAAAAATGGATCATGCAGGCACAGCACGAGTGCACGACCCATTTGACATCCCTATTTGGAAGTCAACTCTCATGCCGACCAAGCAAGTTGATCCATTGATATTGTTTAGCCATCAATTTTATTTGATTTATAATTCACTGTGCTCCTAGATAAGTTAACATATATGTCATCAAGTACCTTGCAAGTAGAAGCCAAGAGAAGCATATATTATATTTTATTTTCACAAAGCTTGATTGTTTATCAAACCATTCCCCCAAATATACCCTAATAGTACAGTATGGTTCATAGTAAGAGATTAAACATCACTATTAAGTGGACTTGAAAAAAAAAAAAAAAAGATGAAGCTTCTTCAAAGCTATGTGAATAGCTTTATTCCAACCAAAGATGTTTGTTCCAGGCAAAAATATTTTAAGCAGCTTCAAAACTATGTGAAAAGCTTCTTCAAACCATTCTTCCAAAGGCAAGCCTGAGGTGCGCATAAAGCTCAGGTGCCACCATTCTTAAAAATATTTTAAGGAGGGTATTCTGAGACATTTTCATAAAGTTATGAAAATGTCTCGCTTCAAGTGATGGGCAAGTGTGTGAGACGCAACAAAGGAGGCACAGGCATGTGTCGAAAATGAAAAAAAATATCGGGCCATTTGGAAAAGCGAGGCAAAGCAAAGTCAGGGAGAGACGACGAGAAACAAAGCACAACAAAAGCTCATCGCAAACAAATTATTTCTGTTGCAGTTTTTTTTTGAGGTTCCAATTAAAATAAAAAAACAGAATACCCCAAAATGATATTTTGGTCTTCCAACAACCAAAACGACTCTGTATTGAATGTCACATCCTTAAGCCCCATTAAACCCTCCTTTCCCAGATTATATCATAAAATCCTCAAAAACCCCTTCCAAAATACACTAAAGTCTGGATTGAAAATGAAAGGAAAAAAAAAAAGACTCAAAAGTATTTTATTCATTTTTTTCTATTTTTGTTATTAAAAAAATTCTTCAAAAGATAAAGAACCATTTTCAAAAAATTCTTAAAAAGTATGAATTTTTTTTTTCAAAACAACTTTGAAAAAAATATTAAATTTTTTTAAAAAATAATGCACAGAATAGAAAAAAAAATCTAAAAATTAATGAAAAAATAAAAAGAACATTATGAAAATTATAAAACAATTAGAACAAAAATTTTTTATAATTTTGGTTGTTTGGAAAAAATTGAGTATGTTTATAATTTATAAATTTATAATATATAATATATTATTTATATTTTGTTCATTTTTTCCTCAATATAATTATTATTTTATTGTTTATTTATTATTAAACTATACAAAAATTGACAAAAAAATTGAAGTTGAAGTAGATGCCGTAAGTAAAAAAAAGATTTGAAAGAGAAATATGCTCATGTATTAAATAAGAAAGATACATATATACTTATTTACATTTTTTGCAAAAGAAAAAATAAATAAATGAGATATTTATAGAAAAACACCACCTTATTAGAGGATTTAGAAATTTAAAAAAGTATACAAGATGTCCTTAACATGTTAGGAAAAAAAAAGAAGATTATATACTAGCCAAAATAATTTTAAAAAAATCAAATAAGTTTTAGGAGTCATAATGTGAATGAGGATATGTTTAGGTTCTAAGATGAAGATGACTTGGATGTTATTAGCAAAATAGGAAAAAAAAGAGGTTTCTAGTGGTGGTAGCCTAAGAAACACGGACACGGGGATACAACAAGACAAGATAAGGAAACACGGTAAATTCTAAAAAACTAGGATACGAATACGACTAGGATACGACATAATAAAAAAAATAAAAATAAAACTACAGATTATTTTTTTATAAATATTAGTTTTTTATAAAATAAAATAAAATATTTTATTCTATAAAATAAATATATATTTTTTTATTTTATAAAATTAAAATATTTTATTTTATTTTATAAGATAATATTTATAATTATCTTATATTATATAAAAATATTCTTTTATTTTATAAAATTAAAATATTTTATTTTATTTTATAAAAATCACGCCCCCAATCGCGACCTGCCTCAAAATAGCTCCTACCCCGTACCTCCCCACTGATCGTGCCCACCCCCTACCTCCCTACTGATCGCGCCCGCCCACTGCTCCCTTTACAGAATCGCGCCCACCCACTGCTCCCCCCACATAATCGTCTATTCGGTGTCATGGGCGACGTCGGCCACTCGACATCAGCCACTCGAAATCGGCCACGTTGTAGGCATGGATACGATAGCCGACGCATTCGTCCAATACGCCATATAGCGTATCAAACACATATCCCTGCCGTGTCCACGTGTCCAACACGTGGACACGGCTATAGAGTGCCGTATCCGTGCTTCCTTGGTGGTAGTAATATAAGAGAGAACTTATCTACTATCAATAATACATACAAGAAAGATATTAAGGAGAGAACTAATCTATTATTTTGTAGATGAATGTATGATGTCGTGATTCTATTTAATGTAATAAACTATGCTAATTACCACCCAATACTAGAAGCAATTGGACACTATTATGTAGGGTATAAGGAACCAAGTTTTCTTGATGTAAAAGTTACTAACCTCAAGAAAGAATTGACCATCATAAAGAATTCAATTAAAAGTTTATTTCATATAATAAAAGTAAAATATATATTCAATTATGTCAGATTAATGAACTAATAGGAAGGAAAAGTAATTAGTGAATTTTTTGGTAAATTTTTCAAGAGTGACCATGTTTATGAATTGTTTGATTCTCCTATGATTAAGACGTAAGAGAAATTATTTGAATTATTTAACAATTAAATTGAGAAAGTTGATGAAAATAATGTTGTTCAAGTGATAATAGATAATGCTTCAAATTATGTAACAGCAGATACTTATAATTTAATTTAAAATTTTCATTTATTATATATGCAAGTGATTATATCTATTATTTATTTATTTTGTGTTGAAATTATATAAGAAAGTTGATGAAAAAGAAAAGATCACATTTGTATTGGACATCATGTGTCACACATTGTATTGACTTGATACTAAAAGATATTTAAAAATTATCATACATCAAGAAGACAATAAAGAGAATTATATCCATAAACAACTACATCTAAAATAAAATGAATTTGCTCAATATGATAAGATAATTTATTTAGCAAAAAGAGTTGTTAAGACTTGTTAAGGCTAGGTTTGCAATGACCTTTATTACCTGATCCTGTATCAATAAACAAAGAAACAACTTGAAAAAGATGTACACATGTTCAGATTGGACAAAAAGTAAATGAGCAAACAATCAAAAAAAAAAATGTAACCGAACTAATTTTCATGTCTACTTTTTGAAACATTATAATATTTTGTTTTGATGTATCAAACCCTCTTGTACATGTGCTTTGTTTGGTGGATGCTGAAAAGAGACCTCTCTTATGTGCTACAATTATCCAGCCATGAAAAAGGCAAAGAAAATCATCATCAAAAGTTTTAATATAAATGAAGAGAAATATAGATAAATCATGAAAATCATTGATAGGAGATAGGAGGTTCAAAAAGATTAGAAATTGACCTAAATTCAGAAAATTTTGAAAATAAATATAGTTGCATGTCAAAATTGGTGAAAAACAAAGATGAACAAGATACAATTATATCACAAAAGGACACGTACATACATGCTAGATATCTTTTTGATAATGAGTTTGCTATTAGAAAAAGAAAGACAAAATCTTCATGTTAGTCATTTAGTTTTTTTAATTAATGCATTGAAATTATTATATATATTTAGTTAAAATTAGGGAAATATTCAACTAATAATTTATTTATAATAATTGTAGCTAATTAGTGAATGATAGAATATGACAATATATTTAGATCAAGTATTAAAAATTTGCAAAAAATTTACATTAAAAGTTATCAACCTAGCATATAGTGGATCAGGTTGAGAAAAGAATTGAAATATTTTTGAGAATGAAAATTACTAAAACAATTACATACAATTGAATTTGTGTTTTCAGCTTCTTTACAATATTCTTTGAATGTAACTTAGATTCTTCAAAACTAAAACACTAAGATATACTCATGAAAACTATTTATTTTTTTTCATATTCATAGCAAAAAGAGAAATAGGTTGGACCATCAACACTTAAATGATATGATATACATCAAGTATAACTGAACCTTGATAAAAAAATATACTGGGCATCATATCATTAATCTCATCATCTTGAAAGAAATAGATAATCACAACGAATGATTGATGAAAAAAATAAAAGATAAAAGTGCTGCAAAAAATAATTTGATATTTAAAAGTGATGATTTAACATAAGGTGATGTTACAATAGTTGGTGAAGCTGAAAAGCTTAGGATTTATACAAGAGCTAAACGAAACAAAATACAAACACCAACACCAAATTCAAGATCATCTAGCTCTAAACATACTCCTACTCTTACATTGATTGATAAAAATAAAGAAATAATTTATTCATCATAAGTAGAGGTGTCAAACGGGCCGGCCCAGCACGGCACGGCCCATTTTTCACGAGCACGGTCGTGCTACCGTGCCGTGCCGGGCCCGCTCGGGCACGCCTTGCCAAACACGGTCGTGACTCGTGAGTCGTGAGTCGTGAGTCACGACTCACGTCACGCCTCAGCACACGTGACACGCCGCCAGTGCCACGCGTGCCTGCATGAACCGGCACGAAATGGACCCGTGCCGGCGTGTCGTGCCGGGCCAGGCACGGCACGGCACGGGTCGTTCTTAACCCGGGCACGGCACGGGCCAGGGCACGGTTTAAGAACGTGCCAGGCCGGCCCAAGCACGGCCGAACCGTGCCGTGCCTCTTGTAGGGCCGGCCCGGCCCGGCACGTTTGACACCTCTAATCATAAGAGAAAAATGAAAAAGGGAGAGAATAGAATATTGATGATGAGAATGATATAGATAATGATTTTCTTAATTTAACTTTAGATATAGGTACATGAGTATTTATTTTATTTTTAAACTTTAAATTTTTGTGATGATAGGAATCACTAATGATGTTTATTATTTAGTTTTAGAAATTAGAATATTTGAATGATGAGAGCACCTGTGTTGCACGGATACGGCTAGGAAGCGTCGTGTCCGCGTGTCGGACACCTGGACACGCGGACACGGGTCGGACACGCGTCGGACACGCGTCGGACACGCGTCGAATACGTGTCCGATACGCCACGTGGCGTATCGGACACGAATCCGTATGAGATACGCCACGTGGCGTATCGGATATGCGTCGGAGACGTATCCGACGAGTTTTCCGGCAACAGTCAATTACCTCCCGACGCGTCTTTACCTACCAACGCATCTTTTACCAACCACCGCATTTTTTCGATGCTAACGCGTCGGAAATACTCCATTTATTAACAATTACTCTTACATCTCCAACGAATTGAGGAGCACACCGCCGACAGTGAGGAGCACGCCGCCGAGCCGCCGACTATACCTAAGGTAAGAATTTAAATCTGTATCGGGATGGGGAGAGTTCGAATATGGAAAATCGAGAGGAGGGGGGTTTCGGGAGGGGGGTTCGGTGGGGGGGTTTCGGGAGGGATTTTCGGGAGGGAGGGGTTTTCGGGAGAGGGGGGAAAGGTTCTGTACCCCCGTACAGAATTTCGAGAGGGGGGGAAAGGTTCTGTACCCCCGTACAGAATTTCGGGAGGGGGGGAAAGGTTCTGTACGGGGGAGGGGGAGGGTGTTAGAGGTTTAATTTTATTTTAAATTATTTTAAAATACGGTATTTAAAATATACGTTAGAAGGAGTTAGAAGCTGTAACGGGAGGGGGCAGGGGTTAAAGGCCTTAAATATATTTTTTTTATATTTTAATTATTATTGTTTGTTTAATATATATACAAAATATAATAAATAAATAATTTATTTTAATTTTAAATACATAATTTTAATAATAATAATAAATATGCAATATTAAAATATGGAATATTTAAATATGAATACTTTTGTTAGTATGTATTATGTAATATTTAGTAATATATAATATGTAAGTATAATAGTTTTTGTTATATAATTTATTTTAAATAAATTATTGTTTTATGAAAATAATAAAAATATAATGAAAAATGTAATAAATTATTGATGGAGAAAAAAAAATAAGATTAAATTAATTTTGAATTAATATAGATTATTTAAAATGCATAATTTTTTTTCATGCAGAATTATATAATAAAATGAGTTGTAATTCTGAGCCTTCAAGTAATCAAGAAAATATTCAAGATGTTGATGATAATGCTCTATTATGGAAATATGTCACGAAAGATGCAAAATTAGATAAAGGAAAAGGGGGAGGAAATGTTACTTTTCAATGTAATTTTTGTAGACAAATATATAGAGGATCATATTATAGAATCAAGGCTCACTTGTTAAAAATTAAAGGGGCTGGGATTGCATCATGTACTAAAGTAACAAATCAAAATTTGATTGAGATGCGAAGGATAGTGGAGGAATCTGAACAGAGAATGAAAAAATCTAATCCTAAGTTAGTTTCTTTACCCACATTAAGCATTGCAGATTCTTTTTTTGAGAATTCCTCTTCTAGTGCTAATCCAATTGATCTAAAAAAGAGAAAGGGAACTATGTGATCAATTGAAAATGCATTCAAAATTGGTGCACGTGAATTAGTTGACAGTGAGATAGCTAGGCTGTTTTATTCTGGAGGGTTGTCTTTTCAATTAGCTAGAAATCCTTATTATGCACGTGCCTTTAAAAGTGCAAGTCAACTACCAAGTTATGTCCCACCAAGCTATAATACATTAAGAACAACATTATTGCAGAAGGAGAAGAATAATATTGATAATCTATTAGAACCAATCAAGAAGACTTGGAATGAGAAAGGAGTGAGCATTTGTAGTGATGGATGGTCAGATGCTCAAAGAAGACCACTTATTAATATCATGACAGTCTCAGAAAGTGGACCAATGTTTTTGAAAGCAATAAACTGTGAAGGAGAGATTAAGGACAAACATTTTATAGTTGATTTATTGATTAATGCTATACAAGAGATTGGTCCACAAAAGGTAGTTCAAGTTATAACTGATAATGCTGCGGCTTGCAAAGCAGCAGGATATATTGTGGAATCAAAATTTCGGCATATCTTTTGGACCCCGTGTGTGGTTCATACTCTTAATCTTGCTTTGACGAATATTTGTGCACCAACAAACTCAAAATATGATGATATGATGGAACAGTGTGGTTGGATCGCTCAAGTATCAAGTGATATTTTTTTAATCAAGAATTTCATTATAAATCATGCAATGAGATTATCAATGTTTAATAATCATTGCAAGCTGAAGTTACTTTCAGTGGCCGATACACGTTTTGCTTCAACTATTGTTATGATTAAACGATTTAAAACAATAAAAAGAGATTTGGAGCAATTAGTGATAAGTGAAGAATGGGAAATGTATAAAGATGATGATTTAGTAAAAGCTAAAGAAGTAAAGGATAAAATCCTAAATGAATACTTTTGGATGAATATAGATTATATCCTCAGTTTTACAACTCCTATTTATGAGATACTTCGATTAGCTGACACTGATAAACCTTGCCTTCACAATATTTATGAGTGGTGGGATTCTATGATCAAAAAAGTGAAGGAAGCTATTTTTAAGAAAGAACATAAAAGCCCCACAGATAATTCAAGGTATACTTTTAATTTAATTTTTAATTTTTATTATTTTGATTGAAAGTTTAAGTTTTAATTATAATTGAACTTATATGATTTGCTATGTATTTTAACCTATAGGTTTTTTTATATTGTGAATGATATCCTAGTGGAAAGATGGAATAAAAGCCACACACATTTACATTCTCTTGCTCATTCCTTAAATCCAAGATAATCTTAAGAGTTTAAATTATAGATTATGATAATTTTAATATAAATGATATTCTATGATTTTTAATATTTTATAACTAATGTTATAACATAACTTGCAGGTATTATAGTCAACAATGGCTTGCTGAGTCTGGTGATCGTGTTCCACCGCATCGAGATTTAGAAATAGTAAGAGAAAGAAAAAAATATTTTGAGAGATATTTTTCTAATGAAGGTGAAAGGAGAAGAGCAAATGACGAGTATGCTATATTTTCGGCATTTTTGGAAGATTTTTCTAGTAGTGATTCCATAAAAGACAGGTGGTATATGAATCCTATTAAATGGTGGGTTGTTCATGGAACTGCTGCACCGATGCTTCAATCTATTGCATTAAAATTGTTAGGACAACCTTGTTCATCCTCATGTTGTAAAAGAAATTGGAGCACTTATAATTTTATTCACTCCATGAAGAGAAACAAGTTGACACCACAAAGAGCTGAAAACTTAGTTTATATCCATAACAATCTTCGACTTCTGTCAAGAAGATCTCCAAACTATAATGAAGTTGAATCTAAAATGTGGGACATTGGAGGTGATGGTTTTGAATCAATGGATATTGAAAATGCTGGAATTCTCGAGATTGCAGATCTTTCTCTTGATGAACCTGAACTGGAAGCTATTTTGTTTGATTCATAAGAAAATACGAATCTTTTGTTTTAATATTTCTTATGTTTGTGTTTGAATGTTTGTAAAAATAAAGTTTGAGCATTTTTTTTATTTATCTAAATTTCTGTTAATGGATAATATTTATATTTAATTTTTTTTTCATGCCATGTCCTAGCCGTATCCGTATCCTAGTTTTTTGAAATTTGCCGTGTCCCCGTATCCTGCCGTGTCGTATCCGCGTGTCCGTATCCGTGTCCGTGCAACATAGGAGAGCACTATTAAAATTTAATTTTTATGTTTGATATTCTTTATTTTATTATATTTTATTATTTGATGAAAATTAAAGATAATATTTAGTAAATAATATAATTTTTATTTGTATTAGGCTGGGTAAATCCTCAAATAAAAAAGTATGTGCCTCCAAGTGTATTTTGTGCCTCAAACCCCCAAAAGACTTTTGCACCTCGGTGCACCTTGAGCCTATAAGCATGACTAATAATAAATAATAAGATTTAAAAGTCAACTTCACACAAACCAGGCAGGATGATTTGTAAATGTGTATTAAGCATCAATGTTATTTGATTTTAGGGCAGCTCATGGTGTTCATGCAGAAGAGCCAATGTTATGTATTCTTGATAGATATATTGAGTGCCTATGCCTACCAAGATTTTTCTTGTGGAATAGATATATTGTTGCTTCCATAATTACTAAAGGTGCATCTAAAGCATGCCTAAAGCTCTCGCCACACTTGCCTTGCCTCAAGCACCCCCACAAAACATATTATTCTCAAAATCCCACCCCCCCCCCCTCCTACAAATCAATTATTCCCAAAGTCTTGCTCTCCCCACGAATCATCTTATTTCCAAAATATTCTTTTCTTCACTCCTAAAAATTATAAACAATATGTTTGGTGTGTAAGAATTTTATATGTTAAAATATTAAAATTCTATTAGTTTATTTTGCAACTCTAAATATTTGTGATATCAATACTTGAATGTGAAATCATCAATGAATAACAATTATATATAATTTTTAATTAAAATAATATATATATATATATATATATATATATATTAAATAGAATGCATCTCACAATAAATAATTGATACTTTAATTATGTCTTACACCTCAAATAGCTAAGGTTGCTTCTCAAAATTTTCCTTAAGCATGCCCAAATACCACTATATTGACACTACCAAGCAAATGCATTGTGGCTCTTTTACAGATGAATAACAAAAAAATTCATTGCCTTGATACATTAACAATTCCAACCTAATTTCTTGACTGTTAAAAAAGTATCAAAAATCAAGTATATACAATAAATTGATCATGAGATAAATCATTTGAAAACTACATAACTAACTATTAGTTGAAATCATTTCTTGATAGAAAATATGTGACAATCTATAATGGCCTTGAGTTAAGCCTTGTATTCTCTCATAAAACATTTCTAAGACAAACTCAAATTTTAGAGGTATAGAATAAAAATTTGATGAAAAATAAGAATAAAAAATTATATGTAAGTTTACAGTAGCCATCAATTTGATTTTAACAACTATTATGGCCAAAATCCAATGGCTATCATGATTCTAACCTAGAGGTGTCAACCGGGCCGGGCTGGCCCAGCCCGGCACCAGGCACGGCACGGAAAAATTCCGTGCCCGGGTTAGGCACGAGCAGTGCCATGCCGTGCTTGGCCCGTGCCGTGCCTGACCCGGCACGGTTCGGCCCGCGGCACGGCACACCGACACTAGTTTGTCCCGTGCCGGGTGTCCCGGAGCCCGACCCCACAATGGGCCCTCCCGCAAAAAAGACCGCGGGTCGGGTCTGATTCGACACGACCCTCGGTCCCCCCCGAATCCCGACCCGTACGGACATGCAAGCCCGAGCGGGCCAGGCAAGGCACGGCACGGTCCGCCATGCCTGCGGGCCGTGCCCGGCCCAGCACAGAAGCACGATCGCGCCCTAAAAAATGGTCCGACCAGCCCGTCCCGGCCCATTTGGCACCTCTATTCTAACCAATATTAAATTAAAAAAAACAAATATATCTTCTATTTAATACTTTTGAATTTTCTCTCTATAAATAGAGAAGAAAAAATTTAAAAATTCATTGTGAATTTCTTCTCCTCTCTCTAACCCTCTTAATCTCTCTAAGTTCTGACTCTCTCTAGTTTCTCCTTTGAATTATAAATATTACATATATTATTTTTTAAAATTTTGATTTACGATTTATATTTGAGCATGCAGTACAAATAATGATGTGAGTGTGTCTGTGCAACACTACTTGCCTCAAGTCAATATTAGAATTTTCAACAAAATAGTATAGTATTAGTTTTTTTATTATTTATTTGTGTAAGTTTTTTTTTCATTTAATTTTATTATTTATTTAAAAATTAGGTGTCAACCGGGCCAGGCAGTCCAGAACTAGCCAGGCCCAGTTCAGCCGTGTCTGGCCCAGCATGGTCCAAGCTCATGCACGGGCCCATGCAGGGCGCACTCACAACATGACTAGTGTCGTGCCATGCCATGGAAAATCGGCACATGTGCCGTGCCAGGAACAGCCCAAGTGCCTAGCATGTGAGAACAACCAGGGCAATGAACAAAGACAACATTGCGACGGCGTGACACAGACGGCGACGGCCGAAGAGGCGATGGTCGACGGGCTGACAGATGATACTACAACGGCGCGATTCAGAAACAGCAGATGGCTGACAAATGATGCGACAAGCGACGAGCCGACGGGCGATGCCCGACCTGCTAAGCAGAATGGCACGAAGCGGCGACTGTACGAAGTGGTGACAAACAACGTGATGACGAACGACGAGACGATGGTACGACGCGATGATGGCACGATGTGACGATGACACGACGCTGTGATGGGAAACACAGCGATGGCACAACACAGAGACAAGCGACACGGTGAAAGCACAACGTGGTGAAAGCACGATGCGGCAACGAAAAACACTGTGACAGGCAAGGTAGCAAAAGCACGATGCAGAAATAAAAGACACTGTGACGAGCAAAGCGGCAAAAGCACGATGCGGCAACGGGAGACACTGTGACAGACGACAAGGCGACAAGCAATAGGGTATTGGTGTGATGCGGTGATGGGCGAAGCTAGAGGTGTCAAACGGGCCGGGCCGGCCCGGCCCGGCACGAGGCACGGCACGGTTCGGCCGTGCCTGGGCCGGCCCGGCACGTTAAAAAACCGTGCCCGGGCCCGTGCCGTGCCCGGTCGAAGCAAGGCACGAAACGTGCCGTGCATGGCACGAGCCGTGCCGTGCCTGGCCCGGCACGGGTCGTGCCTAGGCACGGCACGCCGGCACGGGTCCATCCCGTGCCGGTCCCGCAGGCACGCGTGGCACGCCGCCAGTGCCACGCGTGCCGTGGCGTGACCGCGTGACCACTGAGCACTGAGTCGTGACTCGTGCTGAGACGTGCTCGAAGTCTCGAACCACCCAGCACCAGGCCACGGGCCACCAGCTGACCAGCACCATGGCCCCCCCGGAAAAAAGACCGCGGGTCGGGTCCAAACAGACCCGACCCGCGGTCTTTTCCGCCGAAAACCGAGATAAATGAAAAAAATAACGGTAAAAAAAAAAAAAAATTCAAACTTAGATCGATTTTCAGCCGTTGGATTCGACGCCAACGGCTAGGGGGCAGAATCCGACGGTCCTCGTGATTCTGCCCATTAAATTTAATAAAAAAATTCAAAAAAATAATAAAAAAATAATTTTTTTTTTAAACAAAAACTTTTTTTAGGCTATATAATCTACCCCCCTCCCTATAGAATTTATGTTTTTCAAAAACATTAATCCTCTCAATTTTTTCTCTCTCTCACATAAACCGTGCTTTTCTCGCTCGGCCCTCGTTTTATTGATTTCGGCTTGAATTTTCGTGAAACTCAATTTGAGTTTTGAACTTCAAAGCTTCCTGCGGGCTTCGGTGCATCTTTCACGTGAGAGACCTCTTTGCTTTTACCGGGTAATATAATTTACTTTTTGTTTTATTTTCTCTCTCTAAATCTTCTCTCTCTAGAAAAACGTACGAAAAAAAAAATGCCGAATTCACCTAACACATATTTAAATTTGGAAAATGAAAATGTTAGTGTTACACAAACGTCCGTGGCTCCTGAAACTTTGGTTTCTCCTGTCATGTCAGCCCAAAGTTCTAAAAAACAAAAAACTAGGAGGACTTCTGTAGTTTGGACACATTTTAAAATCATAACACAATTAGATGTTAGGGGTGAGGAACATGAAATGGCACAGTGCAAATATTGTATGCGACTTTTAACATGCAAGAGTACATGTGGGACTGGGCACCTAAAGAGGCATTCTGAAATATGCTCCAAAAAACATGGACCGTTAGATCCTAGGCAAACCCAACTTGGCACTACATTTTTTGAGACTGGATCGAGTTCAGTCTCAAAGTTTAGTCCCTTCGTATACTCCAACGAGTTGGGTAGGGACGGCATGGCCAGGCTCATCACATTGATGGGTCTTCCGATCAGATTTTCGGAAGATCCGAGGGTAGTCCGCATCATGCAGACTTATTTTCAGCCATCCTATCGTAGGATTCCTAGGTCCACATCTAGGAGTGACATACTAAAGATATATAAGTTAGAAAAACAAAAAATAATTAATGAATTTTTGGCATTTAGTGGAGTGGTGTCCGTGACGTCCGATATATGGACATGTCACGATGATTCTTCTTATGCATGTATCACGAGTCATTATGTCGATTCAAACTGGACAATAAATAAAAAAATATTAGGATTCACTGAGATTCTTCATCCTCATGATGGCCCGGCCATTTTTGAGTGTATGATGAAAATATTTAGGGAATATAAAATTCAAAATAAAATTTTTAGTGTCACTTTCGATAATGCTGCGAATAATGGAGTAGCGATCAATATGTTTGTTAGGAATATTAGAGACGCACCTTTAGGAGAGATATTTCATGTCAGATGCATGTGTCATGTTATTAACCTTATAGTTCAAGCGGGTATGAAGGTGTGTTCCACCGCGTTGGAACATATACGCAATGCACTCAAGTATATTCGCACTCCTCGCAGACTACAAGAGTTTGGTAATCTCTGTTTGTCTGCGAATCTTAAGAAGAAGAAATTCCAATCTGATGTGAGACATCGTTGGAATTACACGTACCTGATGTTGGAATCATGTGTTGGATACGAACACGTGATATCCGACTACGTCAATAGTAAGAGTGGCGAACTTATTATTGACGACACTGACTGGGCTTCAGGAATTTCATTTATGAAATTCCTGAAGATATTTTATGACACGACGAACATGTGTTCGTCGGTTTATACACCCACCACTTGCATTGCACTCCGTTGCATATGCAACATTAGTAGCATGTTTAGGATGTATCGAGCGGAGCCGACGCTCAGCCTTATGGTTGCAGAGATGGAGACCAAGTACCTGAAGTACTGGTCCACCATTCCATCTCTTTATTGCCTCGCAGCATGCATGGACCCTAGGGCTAAGGTGGAAGGGGTTGAAAACACCCTGACTTTCATTTCCTCGTGCATGAACCTGGAAGATCCACCTCAAGGGTTCATTTACGAGAAGTTGACAGACCTGTTCACATACTACGATACTAGGTATGGTGGTGGTGGTGTTGAGACTGTGAGTACGGACTCTGATACCTTGTTCGGAGATGACCCATATTCCATTAACCTAGCGAGGGGGAAACGTAGGGGTGGACCTTCACATAGGAGCGAGCTGTCTCGGTACTTAGATACCGATTACTGCTCAATCCTATCACCATCTGACAATAAGAATCTTGATTTATTACAGTGGTGGAAATCATATGAGTCCGCCTATCCCGTGCTATCTAGGATGGCACGGGATCTACTGACTCCTCCGGTGTCGAGCGTAGCATCGGAGTCTGCTTTTTCTGTTGCAGTGAACGTGATTTCGGATAGGAGATCGAGATTACGTCCAGATATGGTTGAGGCCTTGGCATGTTTGAAGGATTGGGAGGATTCGAGATTTAGCATCAGTGATCGTGCTGAAGCTGGGACTGTGACAGACACTGCAGTCGCATCCACATCCACTACGATGGCGGAGGAGCTGATTGCCGATGATGATGACCCATATGATACTGATCTTGATGTTGCGGCTGATGATTCTCATTATATGCCGCTTGACGATTGATGCTCATCTGCTCTTTTTTTTCGATATATTTATTTTTTATACGCTTTATTTGTACTTTGTATTATACGTTGTGTTGAAGTTGAAACTTATACTTTTTTTTTTCGGAGTTTTGGTTTCAAAAGCATGAATGGTAATTTTTATTTGCGTAGTTTAAATTTTTTTTCATTAAAATTTTTACTAACTTAATGTATTTAATTATTAATTTAAGATTTAAATATTATTTTAAAATTTATTAACTTTAAATCTTAATATTTAATTAATACATTATAATATTAAAAAATGCTAAACTTATTTGAAAAAAAAAATAAATTTTCTAATTTTTTTTTTACATACTTACATTTTATTTTAAATGTAATATTTTTAAACAAAAAATTTTATTTTTTTTTTATTACATAAACTTAAATAAAGTCTAAAGATAAACAGAAAAATAATAAAAAAATTTAAAAAAAAAATTTTTTTCAAAGTGCCAAGCCAAGTTGCCAACTGCCAAGTGCCAAGCCAAGCACGGGCCGTGCGCCCGTGCCCGTGCTTGGCTGTTGCAACACGCAACCGGCAACAGTGTTGCCGGTTGCGTCGTGCTTGGCTCCCGGGACCCGGACCCCGGTTGAGCAAACGTGCCCGAGCGGGCCGGGTACGGCACGGCACGTCCGAACCGTGCCCACGGGCCGTGCCGTGCCCGTGGGATAAAATACCGTGCCGTGCCGGGCACGGCACGGAACAGTGACCGTGCCGTGCCCTGCACGGCACGGTAGCACGGCGGGGCACGGGAAAAACGGGCCGTGCCGTGCTGGGCCGGCCCGTTTGACACCTCTAGGCGAAGCGACGACAGCACAAACCATGCAGTGAGTGCACAAATCACACTATCCCAATTTTAGGTTAAAAAAATATTAGCCATGTGTACAGGTGCCCGGCATGAACCATCCTAAAACTAAGCTAATTTCGGGCGGCGGTCCATGCTAGGCTTGCCCTCAAGTAAACCATGTCTTGCCATGTAGGCCATGATTATTATGGCATATCATGCCAGGCATGGCACCCAGGCCAAAAAAAAACAAGTTGTGCCAACCCAACATGACCCGTTTGATACTTATATAAAAAATATAAATAATTAAAAAAATATCATATAGTGAATTTAATAAAATAAAAATTATATTGACATAAAAATAAATAACAATAATAATCATACCGAAAGTTTTAAAGTCAAAATTATGTTTTCTCTAATGATCTCGATACAAACTCATATGCTATATAAAAAATAAAAAATTAGGCAAACATCATAATATGAATACACTTTAAATTAATAAAAACTAAAAATTCTATGATTATCAATAAAGAATCGATAAAAATATATATATTACAAAAGGACATATATATACATATATATATAACTACTTGTGAGACTAGGAACCTAAAGAAACATATCAATTAATACACAAAAAATATGATATATCAGAACAAAAATAAACAAAACTTAGTGATAAAATATTTCAAACTGGATCTAGTTAAACTTCATTGTAAAAATATCAAACAAATTGTGTCATGATGATACAACACATTTTTGGATGGCTTAGTAAGACCACCTGTCATACTAGGCACGGCCCAACATAGGAGTAATGGCGTGCCTGGCATGGCACAACTACTAGTCTGCTCAACCCGGCATGGCATGACCATCACAGTTCCAGGAAGACTCGGACCTACCTTGCCGAGTCATCTCGAGTCATTCCGGATCATGCCAATTTTCTGGTAGGAGCAATATAGGCACCGTCCATTGGCCACAACCACCATTGACATATGATCAAATATAAATCAGCATATAAACATAAAAATAAAAATAAAAAATAAATAAAACAAAGAAAAAAAAATATTTACATGTACCACACATATCAAACATAATGTCAACATAACACAAGTATAACTATAAGACTAAAAATATATAAATATAAATTATAACTGTTACACAATAAATAAAATAAAAAAATAAATATAAATTTTATTTCAAACCAAGATCAAAGAGACAAATATATAATAAAATTAAAAAATAATAATTAACAATTATAGCACAAAAAAATACATTTATAAAACATAATCATAGTAATAAAATCAACTCGTATTATACCAAAATTATAATCATAAAATAATTACAATATTATAAATAATAATTAATCCCAAAGTCAATTGATGACTGTATGAAATTATCATTATCATGTAAACTTCTAAATGTATAACTAGTAGCAACCTCAATATCCTCCAAGTCTCACAAATCATCATCTGCCAACAACTTTTATGCTCTCGCTCTATCATGAACATTCAACATTAAATCTTTTTAGTATTTCATGCATGTAAATTCTTCAATGATATTCGATCATAATTTCAATCTCTATCTGAAATTAAATGGACTACAATTAAAAAAAGACTCTGATACTATAGTAGACACCAAAGGAATCAGTAAATCTTATGTCATTTTAGACAGTGCAATACAGGTGGATTCATGTGATTTCAACCATAATAAAATATTAAAATTCTTATTAATATTATATGATAAATTTGAACAGTAATCAAGTACAGACATGTCCATACTCGAAACCTGGATATAATTATTATCATACATAGTATCGTAATATACAAATAAATTGGCATGTTTTTGATAAATGAACCCTTCAGGTTGATGACTTTATTTCATGTACGTGGATATATATGTCAAAATATTCTCTACATCTTATATCTTAAACCATAGATTTATGCAGACAGTCAAACAATAAAAAAATAAAATAATAGACCAGTACTTTAAATATTTAGTCTTCATCTCGATGGTTATTATACTAATTATAAGACAACTTCTAACCTTGCTAAACATACTACAAATCTTATATATACCTGAGTACAATACAAGTGATAAAAGTTTTCAGCACTAAACATGTCAAACATACTACTAACATGTGTACATCAACTAACACATATTTATTATATCATAAAACCTCTTCTGAAATTTCATAAAATAAATTCATGTATCCATTTTAGAGTTACCAATAACCAATAATATGTTCATTACTAAACATGTCAAATGAGTCATGCCATGCTGGCATAACTTATTTTTACTAGGCACGATCATGTCACCATGTATTGCGAGACACAACACAATATCATAGCACAGTAATAACTTTCCCTGTTGAGAGATCACCCAACAAGACTTCACCCATGACTCTTAGTCGGTCCCGAGTCCCATGATGGTCGAGCAGATAAACCATGTCTCTGGGTCAGACGCATGGGTCATGCTTAGCCCAACACAGGGCATAGATCGTGCTAGCCCAACATGGCATAAATTGTGTCATGGGACGGCACGGCCCAGGACTAGGCATGATTCTAGACCATGCCATGTCAAGCAATGTCATGGGCCTTGCATAGGTCACCCAACCCAGTTGAAACCTATATTCATCACTTTTACTATTAACATAGTCAAATATCATGTATTTGTATCCAACACATAACTTCAATATCATGTAAGCATAATTCCAACGATATCTCATATCCGTTTGAATTTTTTTTAGACCTACAAATAAATGACTATCAAAATCATATAATTTGCTAAACATCCTGAAATATTTTAATGAACTTATTTTTTCAAATATGAGAAAAATAATCTACATTCCCACTCACACTATCAGGTTAATAATGTAATACATATATCTAAAGTGAAATTTTAATATAATTTCCTATCTTTTATAGTCCTAAAACAAACTAATAATGACTCTATTATTTGATATATTATCAAATATGATACTAAATATTTTATCGTGAATATCATAATCTCTGAAGATACGTATCATATACTTATATATGACATGACCATCATAATGATAGAAACTCTTAAAAAATACTAAAAAAATTTTATTAAATTTTCATATAGTATCTACATAATAGACAATGAGGCATACACATAATGTATCATCGTGACTAATTTAGAAATCAAGCATCACGAAAAATATTCTATTATATTTCCTAAATTCATTAATTATTAATTATTTTTCTAACGTATAATATTTTATTATCTCATTCATATATGTGAATCTAGAAATCCTATGATAATCAAGAAAAAAAATAAGTCAATATGATATTGATAATCTTAGAATTTTCTAAAAATTTAATCGGAAGACTTATGATCACAATTAGTTAATCATATCTTCCCTCCTTAAATCAATGTGATATATAAAAAAGATCATCACTTAAGCTCAATTGAGTTTACCTTGAATCTAATACATAAATTTTTCGATCCATTAATTGACATGCCTCTTTAGATTGTCCTTGATATCTGTACTCCTGCATATATATATATTTTAGCAATATATACATCATACCGATTCTTTATCGAACCTCTAAAATTTTTAATCTTAAAATAAGTCCAAACAACTAAAATTTTTCTAATTTTTTAGTTTTTAGGCATTTAAGTTTGGGTCGAGATCATGGGAGAAAATATAATTTCAACTTTGATTCTAGATCAATATTAATTTCATTATCATTATATTCATTATTTGACATTGATTAATTTTTTTGTTTATGTTTAAAGATTATTAACTAATATTTATGAACTATAAAATACCTGGATTCTGGTACTATTAGGCATTAGCATTACTAAATATGGATGCACCATTCCATTCCGATTTCCAACTTCCAAAGGACAGAGGCGCAACCACAGTACTACAAAGAGAAAAAATTAAAAAACACAAAAAATTCTAAATTGTGATTTAAAATTTGAAAATGAAAGAGATGAACAACAAAGTAAAAGTAGAGCACAAAGTAAAGGAGATGAAAGATATAAAACTGAAAAAAAAACTCTAAATACTTAATCTATATATATAATTTTTTTTTAATTAAATAATATATTTTTTTTATAATTTTTAATTTTTTTTAATATATAAAAGGATAGAAGCTTGGTAGAAGTCTAATTTCTATCCCTAATCATTAGAATGAATTCTAATGGTAAGGATCTTGAGTAAAAAAAAAATTAATTACAATATCGATGCACATAGCTAACAGCAACGATGCCTATTGTCGCTGTCAAGAACGTGTGTGTGTGTGTGTGTTCATTGAATGCCCTACAGCCCTTAGCGATTGGGACTTCTATCCCAACAAGGCAATCCACCATGTTAATGTGATGGATCATGTTTAATTAAAAATACCTATCACATGGATGTGGCAGGTTACGCAGGTATAGTACTTAAAAAAATAGAGTTTTTTTTTTTTGAAAATGGATCAAGGGGCAATCATGGGTCACTGTGACCCAGGGCCCATTCTTGGGACACAATCCCGAGTCATGGCCACCATGTTGATGGACCATGTCAATGGGTCATGCACTTAGTTGACACGTTTCATATACCACAATAATATTGAGAAGAATACATGAGTAAATATTATGCAGACCTACTTCTAGGATGCTTAACGTTTGATTCTTAAGTTCACATGCAATAATAACATTAAAAATTTATAAGTTAGAAAAATAATTAATAATTAATAAATTTAAAAAATAAACTAGAATGATACTCATGATGCCTAATATATTAACAAATTACAATAATACATCATTCATATTTCTCAACATCTACTTCATAGACTATAAATAAAAACATAATAAAAAAATGTTATGATTTTTTAAAATTATCTATCCTTGTGAGAACATATATGACTATATGACACCGATCTTTATAGAATATGAAATTCAAAATAAAATATTCAGTATCACTTTCAATAATATTTCAAATAATTAAATAGTTATTAATATATTTATTAGGACTATTAAAAATGAGTTGTTTAAAAAAATATTTCATACTAGGTACATGTGTTAAATGTTTAACCTCATAGTATAGTAGAGGTGTCAAACGAACCGGGCGGGCCCAGCCCTTTTTTTAGAGCATAGCCGTGCTTTCATGTTGGGCTCGGCACGGCACGGTTTATCAAAGTCAGGCTCGGCACGACATGGTTTATCAAAGCCAGGCTCGGCACGACACGGTTTATCAAAGCCAGGCCTGGCACGGTGAGCAATGCCGTGCCTGGCCAAGCCCGGTTGAGCCAAACTTGGCCATACGGGCCAAACCAAACCAAGTCATACGGGCACGAGACTAGTTTAAATTTTTTTTTATAATTTTAAAGTTTAATTTTTTAGTTTAAATAAAATATATATTATATTATATATAGAATTATAGATAAAGTATAATATATTAAAATTATAAGATGAGAATTGTTAAAATTTTATTAAATTACAAAGTTTAATTTTTTTTTATAATTTAAAATAAAATTAGTTTATAATTTATTAGAATTAAATTATAGAATTTAAATTTTTTAAATGAAAAATTTAAACAAACAAATTAATTAAACAAAAAATTTCGTTAAAAAAAATTAAAAAGTCAAAAAAATCAAAGCAAACCAAATGAGAAATGATCAATCAGCGAATAGATACCGAAGGTCTGAACCAAACAAATTCGAGTTTCAACGTAACGTAAAAATAAAACGTACAATCAATAAAAAACAAAATATCAAAATCAAAAAGTAATGGATTATTATCAATCGGCATATCATGAGCATCATCAGCCACAATATCAAGATCACTATCATATGGATCATCATCGTCAGCAATCAATTCCTCTGCTTTTGAAGTGGATGCGGATGCAGTCTCTGTCTCAGCTCCAGCACGATCATGGATGTTAAACCTCAAATCCTCTCAATCTTTCAAACAGGCCAAGGCCTCAACAATATCTAGACGTAATCTCGATCTCATATCTGAAATCACGTTCACTGCAACAGAAAAAACAGACTTCGATACTACGCTCGACACCGGAGGAGTCAGTAGATCCCGTGTCATCCTAGATAGCAAGTGAAATGTAAACTCATATGATTTTCACCACTGTAATATATCAAGATTTTTAGTATCAGAATGTGATAGGATTGAGTAGTAATCAATATCTAAGTACCGAAAAAACTCACTCATATGTGATGGTCCGCCCCGATGTTTCTCCCTCGCTAGCTAAATAAAAAAATCATCTCCGAACAAGATATTCATGTCCATAATCACAGTCTCACTACTACTATCACCACCATACCTAATATCGTAGTATGTGAACAGGTCAGTCAACTTATCGTGAATGAACCCTTCAGGTGAGTCTTCCAGGTTCATGCACGAGGAAATATAAGTCATGGTATTTTCTACTCCTTCTACCATAACCCTGAAATTCATGCATGTAGAGAGGTAATAAAGACATGGAACGGTGGACTAGTACTTTAAGTACTTGATTTTTATCTCTGTAACCATATGGCTAAGTATCGGGTCAGCTCGATACTTCCTAAACATTCTACTAATATTGCATATGCACATGAGTGCAATGTAAGTAGTGAGCGTATAAACCAACTAACACATATTCATCGTGTCATAAAAAATTTTCAAGAATTTCATAAATAAAATTCTTGAAGCTCAGTCAATGTCGTCTATATTAAGTTCGTCACTCATACTATTGACGTAGTCGGATATCACGAGTTCGTATCCAACACATGACTCCAATATCAGGTATGTGTAATTCCAGCGATGTCTCACATCCGATTGGAATTTCTTCTTCTTGAGATTCGCAGACAAACAAAAATTATTAAATTTTTATTGTATGCGAGGAGTACGAATATATTTTAGTGTATAACGTATATTATTCAATGCGGGGGAACACACTTTTATACCAACTTGAACAATCAGGTTAATCACGTGACACATGCATCTGACATGAAAAATCTCTCCTAATGGTACGTCTCTAATATTCCTAACAAACATGTTAATCGCTACTAGAAGTGTTATCGAATGTGACACAAAATTTTATTTTGAATTTTATATTCCCTAAAGATTTTCATCATACACTCAAAAATAGCCGGGCCATCATGAGGATGAAGAATCTCAGAGAATCCTAAAATTTTTTATTCATAGTCTAGTTAGAATCTACATAGTAGCTCGTGAGACATGCATAAGATGATTTACCATGACTTGTCCAGATATCGGACGTCACGGATATCACTCCACTATGTGTCATAAATTCATTAATTATTTTTTATTTTTTTAACTTATACAATTTTAGTATATCATTCCTAGATGTGAACCTAGGAATCCTATGATAAGCAAGCTGAAAATATGTCTGCATGATACGCACGACCATTGGTTCTTCCAGAATTCTGATAGGAATACCCATCAATGTGATAAGTCTGGTCATGTCGTCCCTACCCAACTCGCTGGAGTATATGAAGGGAGTAAACTTTGAGACTGAACTAGATCCAGTCTCAAAAAATGTAGTGTCATGTTGGATTTGCCTAGAATCTAATGGACCATATTTTTTAGTGCATAATTCGATATGTCTCTTAATGTGCACGGTCCCAAACAAACTCTTACAAGTTAAAATTCTCATACAATATTTACACTGTGTCATTTCTTTTTCCTCACCCCTAACATTTTTTTGTTTTATTATATTAAAATAAGTCTAAACTACAGAAGTCCTCCTAATTTTTTATTTTTTAGAGGTTTGGGTTGAGACGACTGGAGAAACCAAAGTTTCAGCAGCCTTAGACCACTGTGTAAGATTTTCATTTTCTAAATTTAAATAGGTTTCATTATTATTTGTCATTTTTTTGGAATGTTTGTTAAATAGGACACTTATGTAGAAACTAGATGATAGATTTTAGATTTAAATATTTTAAGACTAGAGAAAGACTAAACTAGAGAGAGACTGAGAAAGAGAAAACTTAAAATAAATTACCCGGTAAAGCAATGAGGTTGATCACATGCATGATGCACTACAGTCTAGCTCAAAATTCGAAACCCAAGTTGAGATTCCCGAAAAGTCAAGCCAATTGATGAAATCCCAAGTCCCGAGAAAAAGTAGCAAAATTTTTGAGAGTGAAAATGTGAGATTTGAGAGAATAAATATTTATGAAAAACATAAATGTTATAAAAAAGTAGAGAGGATTTTACAGATTAAAAAAAATAATTTTTTTTAAAAAGTAATTTTTTTTGTTTTTTTTTTTAATTTTTTAAATTTTTTAGAAGGCACAGAATCATGAGGACCGTCAGATTCTGCCCCCTAGCCGTTAGAAGCGAGATCCAAAGGCTAAAATTTAAATTTTTTTTTGCCTGTTGGGAGGGGAGAGGGGGATTATCAGGTTGGGTCTGATTGGACTAAACCCACGGTCTTTGTGTGCAGGAAGCTAGGCCAAACTCACCGAGTCACAAGAGGGTGAGCCATGACCCATGACTCGTGAGGGAAGCCGGGAGCCCAGGTCTACGGGTGCGGGTGCGAGACCAAGTGTGACCCTGAACAATGCCGACGGGCCATGCCACGGGCCACCGAATCGTGCCGGGTCAGGCACAGCACGAGGCCCGGCTGGCCTCGGCACGGGTTGTGCCTTACCCAAGCACTGCACGAGCCCGAGCGCCAGCACAAGCCCAGGTAATTCTCGGGCTGGCCCTGTTTACACCTCTATAGTATAGGCAGGAATAAAAATTATTTTTCATGCATTAAATAAAATTAAATATCAATTAAATATCCAAGGATACCTAGTAGACAAGAAAAATTTAGTAACCTAAGTTTGTTTGTGGGCCTAAAACAAAATTCCAAATTAATATAAGATATCATTGAAATTATATATACGTTATATTAAAGTTTTATGTCGACTACTAAGACATAATACCCGAATACGTCGATAGTAAGAGTGACGAGCTAATTATTGATAATTCAAACTCTGATAAAAATTTTTATTTATAAAATTCCTCAATTTTTTACGAGACAACGAATATGTATTTGTCTATGTACACTCACACAACTTACATTGCACTTAGGTACACATGCAACATTAATAGCATATTTAAAAAATATAAAGATCACACAACATTTAGTATTATGACTATTGAAATAAAAATTAAAATATTTGAAATATAATTTTAAAATATAAAAGAAAAAAAACAAAATATTTTTGTATTCGTGAGGTAAGATATAAGCCTCGAGACGTTAAGACATAAATTTTTTGAGTATCCCAATATATAATTAATTAATATTTTAAAATATATAAAATAAAATAACATAAATAAAAAATAAAAAATCAAAGAGTTAAAAAATATTTTTAAGACACCCTTTGACTATAAATATAATAATTAAATATTTTATATATTATAATATATTAAAAATAAAATAAAATAGTCTGAAATACTTTAATAAATATTTTATAATATATTAAATTTTAAGAAATTTAAAATAATTGTACCATTATAAAATTAAAATTCTAAATTTATTTTTTCAATAATAAATAATATGGAATACTATTTTTTCATAAATAAATAATATGAAATATTATTTTTTCATTAATAAAGAATATTGAATATTTTATAATTAATACTATTTATTAATTTAATAATGTTATTAAATTATCAAATTAAAATACTATTTAAAATTTTAATAAATTTAAAATTTAAATTTATTAAATTCTCTCTTTTTATTTTATTTTTAATTTAATATTATTTATTAATTTAATACTATTATCAAATTTTAAAAAATTTGATAATTTATTAAATAAATTTATTAATTTTCCCTTGCCCTCACCCCTCTCCCTCACCCCTCTCTCCTCTCCCCTCTTTCTAGCCCCTCTCCCCTCTTTCTCGCCCCTCTCCCTCACCCTCGCCCCTACTCCATGAAAAGCTCAATGGAGCTCTAGCGAGCACATCGTGGAGCTTGATGGAGCTCGACAGATAGAGGTGTCAAACGTGTCGGGCCGGCCCGGCCCAGCACGAGGCACGGCACGGTTCGGCCGTGCCTGGGCCGACCCGGCACGTTCAAAAACTGTGCCCGGGCCCGTGTCGTGCCCGGGTGAAGATGGACCCGTGTCGTGCCGTGCCTGGCACGAGCCGTGCCGTGCAGCCGGCATGGGTCCATCCCGTGCCGGTTCACGAAGGCACGCGTGGCACTGGCGGCGTGCCACGCGTGCCGTGGCGTGAGTCGCGACTCACTAAGTCGTGACCCAACCGGCCCCCCCCCCCCCCCCCCCCCCGCCGGTAAAAAGACAGCGGGTCGGGTCCAAACAGACCCGACCCGCGGTCTTTTCTGCCGAAACCCGAATCCAAAAAAATTTCCAACGGAAAAAAAAAAATTCAAAATAAAATTTTTAGTGTCACTTTCGATAATGCTGCGAATAATGGAGTAGCGATCAACATATTTGTTAGGAATATTAGAGACGCACCATTAGGAGAGATCTTTCATGTCAGATGCATGTGTCATGTTATTAACCTGATAGTTCAAGCAGGTATGAAGGTCTGTTCCCCCGCGTTGGAAAATATACTCAATACACTCAAGTATATTTGCACTCCTCGCAGACTACAAGAGTTTGGTAATCTCTGTTTGTCTGCGAATCTTAAGAAGAAGAAATTCCAATCGGATGTGAGACATCGTTGGAATTACACGTACCTGATGTTGGAATCATGTGTTAGATATGAACACGTGATATCCGACTACGTCAATAGTAAGAGTGGCGAACTTATTATTAACGACACTGACTGGGATTCAGGAATTTCATAAATGAAATTCCTGAAGATATTTTATGACACGACGAACATGTGTTCGTCGGTTTATACGCCCACCACTTGCATTGCACTCCGTTGCATATGCAACATTAGTAGCATGTTTAGGAAGTATCGAGCGGACCCGACGCTTAGCCATATGGTTGCAGAGATGGGGACCAAGTACCTGAAGTACTGGTCCACCATTCCATCTCTTTATTGCCTCGCAGCATGCATGGACCCTAGGGCTAAGGTGGAAGGGGTTGAAAACACTCTGACTTTCATTTCCTCGTGCATGAACCTGGAAGAGCCATCTGAAGGGTTCATTTACGAGAAGTTGACAGACCTGTTCACATACTACGATACTAGGTATGGTGGTGGTGGTGGTGAGACTGTGAGTACGGACACTGATACCTTGTTCGGAGATGACGATTATTCCATTAACCTAGCGAGGGGGAAACGTAGGGGTGGACCTTCATATAGGAGCGAGCTGTCTCGGTACTTAGATACTGATTACTGCTCAATCCTATCACCTTCTGACAATAAGAATCTTGATTTATTACAGTGGTGGAAATCATATGAGTCCGCCTATCCCGTGCTATCTAGGATGGCACGGGATCTACTGACTCCTCCGATGTCGAGCGTAGCATCAGAGTCTGCTTTTTCTGTTGCAGTGAACGTGATTTCGAATAGGAGATCGAGATTACGTCCAGATATAGTTGAGGCCTTGGCATGTTTGAAGGATTGGGAGGAATCGAGATTTAGCATCAGTGATCGTGCTGAAGCTGGGACTGTGACAGACACTGCAGTCACATCCACATCCACTACGATGGCGGAGGAGCTGATTGCCGATGATGATGACCCATATGATACTGATCTTGATGTTGCGGCTGATGATTCTCATGATATGCCGCTTGACGATTGATGCTCATCTGCTCTTTTTTTTCGATATTTTTTTATTTATTTTATTTATACGCTTTGTTTGTACTTTGTATTATACGTTGTGTTGAAACTTATACATGTTTTGTTCAGACTATTGGTTTCAAAAGCATGAATGGTAATTTTTCATTTGTGTAGTTTAAATTTTAATTTTTATTAACTTAATGTATTTATTTATTATTTTACGATTTAAATTTTATTTTAAAAATTAATAACTTTAATTTTTAATATATAATTAATAAATTATAATAATAAAAAAAGCTAAACTTAATTGAATAAAAAAAAAAAAATTTCTAATATTTGTTTGTTTTATTTAATTTTAAATTTTATAATTTTTACAAAAAATTATATTTTTTAATTATTACATATACTCTAAAGTATATACTGTATACAGAATAACAGAAACTTAATAAAAAAAATAAAAAAAAAAATTTTATAATCTGCCAAGTAGAGGTGTCAAACGGGCCGGCCCAGCACGGCACGGCCCGTTTTTCACGTGCCCAGCCGTGCTGCCGTGCCGTGCCGGGCACGGCACGGTCACTGTACCGTGCCGTGCCCGGCACGGCACGATTTTTAAAATTCGGGCACGGCACGGCCCGTGGGCACGGCAAGGCCGTGCCGTGCCGTGCCGGCCCGCTCGGGCACGGGCGCACGGCAAGGCAGGACAGGCGGGGCGGGGCGGGTCGGGTCTGTTTGGACCCGACCCGCGGTCTTTTTACCGGGGGCGGGGCCCGGTTGGGTCACGAGTCACGACTCAGTGAGTCGTGACCGTGAGTCGTGACTCGTGACTCGTGACTCGTGAGTCGCGACTCACGAGTCACGACTCAGGCACGCGGGCCGACGTGCCTGAGTCGTGCCGTGCCAAGGCACGAGTCGTGCCGGGCCAGGCACGGCACGGCTCGTGCCGGGCACGGCCCGACACGTGGTTCGTGCGGACGGGCCCGGCACGAGCCCGGGCACGTTTTTTTATCGTGCCGGGCCGGCCCAGGCACGGCCGAACCGTGCCTCGTGCCGGGCCGGGCCGGCCCGGCCCGTTTGACACCTCTACTGCCAAGTGCCAAGCACGGGCAGTGCCCGTGCTTGGCTCCCGGGACCCGGACCCCGGTTGAGCCGGTCCAGGCGTCCAGGCTGGACGCCTGCCGTGCGCTCGTGCCCCGCCTGGCCAAGCCAAGCCGTGCCCGAGCGGGCCGGGCACGGCACGGCACGGCCTTGCCGTGCCCACTGGTCGTGCCGTGCCCGACTTTAAAACACCGTGCCGTGCCCGGCACGGCACGGTAGCACGGCGGGGCACGTGAAAAACGGGCCGTGCCATGCTGGGTCGTGCCATGCTGGGCCGGCCCGTTTGACACCTCTATCGACAGAGCTCCACGTGAGCAACGTCGAGCTCAACAGAGCTCGCATGGAGCTTCATCGAGCTCGACACTTTTTTTTACACATTAAGGCATTTTACGAATGCCTCACCTTGAGATGCACATCAAGGCATTAAAAAACTGATTTTTAAAACACTAATTTGAAATATTAATTTTCTATTTCAACTTTGTATTATTTGGCTGCATGTATAGATCATAAGATTAAGATGAAATAAATAAAAAATATTGACATAAATATCTACATACATGAATAATGAATCAAGTAGACCAGCTTGAAGAATTTATTCATAAAAAAATAAGTTACTTATTTTCATATTATGACACTTGATATGATAGTTGTAGTCATGATCTAAGTATAAACAGTAATACAGTATTCAAAAAAGATGAATTCTCTATTCAAATAGCCAAGGATATCAATGACGAGTTGATTCGTCAAATGAGAGTAAGCTATCTTGATATTTAGATATCGATTATTATTTTATTCTATCATATAATGATAATGAGAATTAAACATTATATTATGATAAAAATTATACGAATTCATTTATATCAAAATATCTAAAATATCACATAATCTACTAACCTCTCTAGTATCTATTATAACATTTGAGTTTATTTTTTCTATTATAGTCAATATCATTTTAGATAAAAGATCGAGACTACAATTAAATATCATAAAATCACTTACATATATGAAAGACTAAAAAAATTCAATATTAAATATGCAGGATAATAATCAAGAGATAATGAAAGATGATGATCATGAGTCATTGAGCTCATGGATATTGAGAGTACTAACAATAATTTCAAAAATATTCATGATGATGATAATCTACATCTTTATTTATGGTGTCATACTAAAAATATAGGTGTCAAACATGTCGTGTCGGGCGAGCACATCCCATTATTTCATGCCAATACAGTGCCACGATCCATGCCAAGAAGGACATGCTACAGTAATCGTGTCGTGCCTAACAAAACACAATTCACAAAAGGGTAGGTCCGGCACGATATGTGGCCCAAAATCAGCCTGAATTCAAGCTGATTCGAGGCGATTCTAGGTTAAGATAATTCGTAACATAGAATTAAAAAAATTTGGATGACACACCGACGTTGCCCATCAGACGTCGCCGCGTCATCCCCCCTCAGGCATCAATGTGTCGCCAGTGTCAAGCCCATGTGTCAGACACCACTCGGGTGCCTGGTACGGCACACAGGCCGAGTTCCCTCGACAAGGCACGATACAAGTCGTGCCAAGTGTCTGTCTGGCATGGGACAGAGCATGATCCTAAACAGTGTCATGATAGGTTGGGCTCAAGCCGTCTGGCCCGTTTGACACCTCTAACTATAGACATCAATTGATCATTGATAATTTTTGATTCATATAATATTAATATTATAGTACAATACTAGTGCTTGTTTATTGTTCCTTTTTTTTTTTTTTTGATTTATTTACTATTGTTTATAAATGTGTTGGATATTAAATTGGATTATACTTTATAATTTTTATCATTTTAAGTTTTGAAGTTTTTTTTTTCAATTTGATGCACCCATTATTTATGTTATGCATATATTTCATTAAATACTTACTGAAATGAAATAAAAATTTTAATCATTTATTTTAGTCAAATGAAATATCAAAACATAATCTAAATCCTGACTTCTCAATCACATTATCACGATCTAAAATTAAAATTTATATTAAAATTTAAAACTTAAAAGTAAAGCCAGTCAGCTCAAGCACAAGTCCATAATAGTCAATAGTAAATATTAAATAGGCCAAAAAAGGCCAATGTGTGTTAGCCCAAAACAGCACGGTATGCTCTGGGCTTAGCACGACCATGCATTATGCAAGCCAACTATGTCATGCAAGACCAAGCAACTAGTTCCCATGTAGTACCCTGCAAGTCTATGCCTCACTATAATGGTTCGTGCTAACAGAGCACCTCTACTCTAGAAATAACTACGACCATCTCTCTTTAATTATTTATTTCTTCATATAGTATGTGCAATGTAGGAAGAATCTCCTACATCTATATGTTAAAGTTGTATCACAACTATCTCAAGTTAGATCTAGCTCAGGTTCATTTGCATTGACATCATTCATATACCATAATAATTTTAGGAAAAAATACAAGATCAAGCTATTTATGATCATGGATCTTCTAATTAGATTTTTAGAGAATTATAAGATAATCAATATTATATAGACAACTTCCATACTATTTATCCTAGGATTCATAGGTCAATAAATAAAAATAACATTAAAAAATATTTTAAGATAAAAAAATAATTAATATTTATCGAAATTAAAAAATATAATGGAGTGGTAGCTATGTGACATCTAATATTTAAATTAGTTACGAATATATATTATTTATATGTCTCACTGCCTACTACGTAAACTCTAAATAAAAACTTAATAAAAAAATATTATAATTTTTCAAGATTTTTAATGATCATGTCATATATGAGTGCATGATAAAAATATTTAATAAATATTGTATTCAGATTAAAATATTTAGTATTACTTCGATAATATTTTTAATGACAAAGTATCTATTAGTATGTTTTTAGAACTATTAAAAATATGCTATTAGATTTTGTACGTAAATGTATAAGTTACATAGTTACCATGTTAGTAAAGATAATAATAAAAATTATTTCTCCCTTATTAGAAAAGAAAATTTACTAAAATATCTTTAAATGCTTAACAGACAACATAAATTTAGCAGTCTCTATTTGTCTGCATGCCAAAAAAATAAAAAATTTCCAAATGATTGCAAGACACTATCGAAAATATACCTATCTTATTTCATGTGTTGGTTACGAATACGTAATATCAAATATATCAATAGTAAGAGTGACTAACTTATTATTAAATATTTAAATTAGAATACAAAACTTTTTTTTATAAAATTCTTGAAGATTTTTTATAATATAATATATATTCGTCTGTGTATACTATCATTACTTGTATTATACTTAGGTACATATGTGGTATTAATAATATATTTAGCAAATATAAAGGACGTACTATATTTAGTATCATTACTATTGAGATAAAAATCAAATATTTAAAATATTAATTCTCTATTCCAACTCTATATTACTTGACTGTGTGTATAGATACTAGAATTAAAATGAAAAATAATATAATATTTTAACATATATATCTACATGAATAAACTATAAATACCAAGCTACAAATTTTATTCATAAAAATTAATTAACTTGTTGACATATTAGGACAATACGTATAATAGTTTTAGCTGAGTTTTGAGTACAAACATATACACTGTATTTGAGATGATAATTTCTTCATTCAGTTAGCTAGAATTAAACAGGATGATCTATCAAATAAGAACGTATTATTTCGATACTTAGAAATTGATTACTATTTTATCCTTCCACATAATGATAATGAGAATTATATATTTTACTTTGATAAAAATCATACGAAACAACATATCTCATACTATCTAAGATGATAAGTGATCTACTAACCCTTCTAATATATATCATAACATCAGAGTCTATTATTTTGTGATAATCAATATTATTCCAAATAAGAAATTGAGATTATTACTGGATATCATAAAGATACTTGCATGCATGAATGACTGATAAAATTCAAAAATAAACATTCAAAATAAAAAATTAGAGATGATGATAGGTAATAATTCATGGGATGTAAAATTTGATAATATAGAGGCTAACATTAGTGATACCTTCAGACACATACATAATGACGACGGTCTATATCTATATCTATTTTTTGCCATTTGTTTATCTACATAATGATGAAAATCTATATCTACATAAGAGATGCCATGCACTACAATACCATGGACACAAATTGATGATTCAACTAATTTTTAATTTTTTTATATGATTACAATGTAACAATATTTTATTATCATTATTTTTTTTGTCATTTTTATGATTATATCATTATTACTATATTGCACTTATTATCTTATGAGCTATTCTTCATTTAACCATATGTAGAGATGACAAGTGGGCAAGATAGCCAGAGCATGGCACGAGGTACAGCCCTACTGAGTCAAACTCATACATAATGATGACAATCAATATCTATATCATCACTACAACACCACAAACATTATTGATGATTTGTTTTATTTTTAATTTTTTTAAATAATTACAATGTAATAATATTATATTATCATTATTGTTTTGCCATTTGTTTATGATTATGTCATTATGATTTATGCATTATTGATGATTTGCACTTATTATCTTATGAATTATTCTTTATTTCATCATATGTAGAGGTGACAAGTGGGTCAGGCATTATCCAGACACGGCCCAACTGAGTCATAACTAGCCAGACACGGCATTATCCAAAACCATGCCCGGACCTGAGTCGTGAGCTTTTCAACTTGAAGCTTACAAGAAACTTCAATATTTTTGTATATAAAATTTTAATTTTTTTTTTGTTTTATATATCTACTTTAGGAGATGACATAAATAATATATCTTAATTTTTTTTCTTAAACAATCATCCATTTTTATTATTTATTTAGTTATAAATATATTTATTTTAAAAATAATTAATTTTCTTTAAAGAATAGATATAACAGAATATGATATTATTCTATAAATTATATTTATAAGCTAGTATTATAAACATGATATATATATACACACACACACACACATACACACACACACACACATATATATATATATATTCCATACATTAATTTTCTTAAAGTTGGATATATAATAATTAGAAGTGTTAAAAAAACGAGACAACTCACGTGCTACTCGAACTCGAGCTCAACTCGAAATATTAATGAGTCGAGTCGAGCTTATCTCGAGTAAGCTCAACTCGAAATGTTAATGACTCAACTCAAGCTTAGTTGAATTTGAACTCAACTTGCATCAATATCACCCCTGAGCATGGGTACCATGACCCAGGACCTCAAACCAAGTATCAAGCATGGTCCAATCAACCACGCCCACTCCGCTCGATCTTAAAAATAATATTAAAATATTATAAAAACTCACTCCACCTAGTATATGTGGCTGATTTTTTTAATTAGCCCACCACGTGGGTGGCAAAGGGCATCCATGTGGCATGACCTAGATGCACGTGAATACACCCCCCAGCTAGAGCCCACGCCAATGTCGGGCATCCATGTGGCAAGACCACCGTCAGACACAACACAATGGCTGAACAATATTCAAGTTGGGCCACCAGGCACAGCATAGTGGCCTGACATGAGCCATACAGGTAGTGCCAAGCCGACAATATTCAAGTCGTGTCATGCATGCCCAACAAAGTGACACCTCAAATCATATGTAATAAATGTATATCATCCAATATATACATCATATATTGGATTTTAAATCATATGTAATAAATGTAATAAATGAATATCAATTTTTTTAATATGCATTTTATTTTAATTTTTGAAGTATAATATTTTTTATAAATAATTTAACAAAAAATTAAAATTTATAAAATTTTAAATTTTACTTAAATTTAAAATTTCTACCCAAAATAACAAGATTAGACAAGTACCGATTTGAACCATCATGACCAGGCACAAATTGTGCATCAAACAAGTTATGCCAAGCTTGATTGTTTGGCGTCTCATGTCGTACCCTGCACAAGATGATGGCATGACTATGTAACACTAAAAAGAATTATGTTATATTAACAGTCATATATTGAATACAAATACATGATATCTAACTATGTCAATAATATAAAAAAAGAACTTATTATTGATAATTCAGACTTAGATATAAAATATTTTATGATACAATAAATATGTGTTCATCTGTGTACACTCTCACCATTTGCATTATACTTAGATGTTTATGTAATATTAATAGATTATTTAGCAAATACAAAGGATACAATATATTTAATATCATGACTGTTGAGATAAAAATTAAATATTTATAACATTGATCATACATTCCAACTTTGTATTACTTGGATATCTGAATCGATAATAAAATTAAGGTGAAAGAAATATATAATATATTAAAATACATATCCATTTTGATGAACCAAACAGACAAACCTAAAAGTTTTATTCAAAAAAAATTAATTTATTTATTTACATATTATAATATTAGGTATCATATCATAACAAAGCTCCAAATATAAACTATATACTATATTCAAAGATAATACTCTTTTATTCAATTAACTAAGAATAAATAACAAAGAAATCCATCGAATAAGTGAATTATCTCAATATTTAGATATCATTTATTAGTTTATTTTATCACACAATAAAAATAAAGATTTAGATATTTTGAATTTGTGAAAATCATGCATATCCACATATTTAGTAATATTTATGATGACATATGATCTACTGACCCCTCCAATATATAGAAAATCATCAAAGTCCACTTTTTGTATGTCAATATTATTTCATATAAGAGATCTAGATTATAACTAGTATCATATAGACACTTTCATCGAAGGTATCAAGGTCACCACTAGTATTACCTTCAAGATAAAACAAATAAATTACTGACGAATAATAACTTATGGAATATCAAGGATATTAACATCGCAACTAGTTTTACCTTCAGAATTATACATGACATTGATCTAAATCCATACTATCATACTACAGATATGGACTAATGACTCATGTGATAGTGATGTATATTTTATTTATTTCTGATTCAAATTATGTTAAATATCATATTTCAGATAGTATTTTTTTTCATATGATATTTTCATTTTTAAGTTGACACGAAAATAAAAAATTTATTTTAATTATTAATTTGATTTTAATTCATTTTAATTTATAATATAATGTATTTTTAAATTATATTATTTTAACATATAAATATAATATTTCTAATAAATATAAAATTAAAATTTACTTAAAAATTAATTGAGCATTGAGGTTGCCCATCACCAGCATGAAAGTATATTTTATTTATTTCTAATACTACATATGTAGACTAATGACTAATGCAATGGTAATGTATATTTTATTTATTTTTACTTCATCTTATATTATGTATCATATTTCAGATTTTATTTTTTTATATAACATTTTGATTGTTGAGTTGAGTAAATATAAAAAATGTATTTTAAGTATTGATTTAATTTAAATTTATTAAAATTTATAATACAAAGTATTCATTAATTATATTATTTTGATATGTAAATATAATATTTCTAATATATAAAAAATTAAAATTTCAAAAAAAATTAATTGAGCATTTAGGCTACTCATAACTAGCATGGAAGTGTCTGGCTACTGGCCAATCAAGCCATGCCGAGATGAATAATTGGGATCTCGTGTCGTGCTTAGCACAGCACATCCCATTTAACACATCTATCCTATACTCACTAAAAAATAAGTCAAGCTCAAAAACATTAACTTCAGTACTCACTAACACCCTACTAGACATTAGTAAAAAATACTTGTATCTTTTTAAGTAGTATAGTATCCAATAAAAATATATTTCGATGCTCTAAGTATCATTTTATCTTGTCCTAAGAAGGTAACACAAACAAATAAATACTTTTAAAAGATATGAGAGATATGATAAACAATTTTTTTCATAATCCATGATAAAAAAGGAGACAAATATGATATATGATGAATTGCCTTATTAATAAATTAGTTTGTGATGAATATTGCATCTCCTAACAATGCTTCGAAACAATCCTACCAGATAGAAGTGTCACAATTATCTTAACCAGATATTTATTTTTCCATTTTACAAATTCATTTTGTAATGGTGTGTCAGCACAAGAAGTCTAATATATAATCAAGTGATTCATACAATGCATGCTAAAATTATCTGACATATAATTTAACACATTATTTATTTTTATTTTTTTAATGTTTTATATTAAATTAAATTTTTATTATTTTATAAAATAACTAAAAAGAATTTAAAACATGGGCCAAAAAATAACATCAACCATATAAATCATGAATATCAATGAAAGTCACAAAATACTTAAATACTTTTTAGATTTCATCTTTATTAGGTCATTATATGATTACATATTTCAGACAGATTAAATCCTTACATCATCTTGAAGTGCATGATACAAAATTTTGATATACTTTTCTAACTAACATGTCTCATGCTCTACGATAAAAAAACTTTTAAACATTAGATAACAAATTCTCAACTTGTCCAATAATTGGTGAGTGGTGATCTAGTTAAAAATGCTCAAGCAAGAAATTTAACATACTCAAAAACCTAGTAAAAGATTCAATCATAGAAGAGAATATATATTATCCTTTATACTTAATCAAAAAGAAAGATTTCTCAAACTTTTGATCTTTCAAATAAAAATTAGTTGAAAAAAATAAAATTATAATTAATTTGTCTAAAAAGAAAAACCACTAACATAATAATCAAAAACATAAGATAAAAAATAAAAGTTAACATTGAATGCTATCATTACTAAGGCCTTCAGAACATTTATCATTTGTAACCATGATATTCAAAAATTAAAAAAAAATAATGAATAAAGAATAATTACTAGTAATATAAATATTAACTCTATTTTTAATCTAGGAGTTGAAAATATAAGTATGAGTAACAATTTTAAAAATACTTAAAGAATAAAAAATATATATCATTACCTTAGAAATAAATTTTTTATACTTTTATCTAATAAATATCATAGTAGATAAACTCTATGAGAACATCTAGATGACTCTAATAGTTATCATATATCTCTAAATACTTTGTAGTACTCACACCATTCTTTCTAGAAATAACTACAACCATCTCTCCCTAATATGTTATTTCTTCATATAATACATCTATTGTAGGAAGAATCTCCTACATCTATATGGTGACATCACATCACAACAATCCCAAATTAATATCAATGAGTTAATGTCACATATAAATACCGTGACATTGACTATGGGTTGGTGTCATGCAAATTTCTGCTCAAAAATCCACTTCTATTTTTTTTTTTATTTTTTTCATGGGCTTACTATGTATATCTATTGTGCAAGAAGCACAACAGATTAATTAGGAATAATAGTTGCACCTAATTGTGTATTGTTGCATACAGTGGACGTGCGACAAACTACCAAATGTGCACAAAAACATGGGAAACAAAAAGGGATGGGACACAATTCATTTGTGGGCCTTATCCTTCAATAGTTAAGTGTTTACTATAGTGGTTATGCTAAACACGTACACGTGTAGTGTTGTTACACTTACACTAAACGCGTGCACATGCACATTATGATTACACTAAACACATACACATGAATTTGATTAAATACACTAATTAGAGCTTTGACTTTGATACCATGTACAAAAATGTCACTGATTTCATAAAAAACATTAATAGATACTTTATAAAACTCAATACACAAAGGTGTGTAAGAGAAGACCTTATATAATAAAGTCATTTGAATTGGAGTATCTCATAGAGAAATGAGTAAAAAAAACTATAAGCTACAGAACACATTAGTACATATGCAATATTAGTAAATATATTGAAACAATATTTAAAAAAATATATATGTTATTGATATAACTATTAAAATAAAAAAAAATATTTAAATTAATCATGAGTTGATCATTTCATCACTTTATTACTTAACTGTCTATATATATTTTAATGTTAAAGTTAAAATAATCTAGATAAAAATTCATATGAAATTACATGAATCACGCACAAAAATTAAAGAGCAACATTTATGAACAAATACAAAAATGAAATAAATATTAAAAAATAATGATAATAGTAAACTTTAGAGTATTATGACTAAAATCAAATTTAGATGTGATGAATTTTTTATTTAAGTAAAAAAGAGTAAACAAAAAGTATTCCATCCAATAAATATGAATTATTGAAATCTTTAGATATCATATCATTCATAATTATTCATAACTAATAAAAAAAATTTAATATGTTAAGTTGATGAAATTATTATAAATCAAGTATCATATATTATCTAAAATAACATGTAATTTATTGAATTCACTGATATTTACTATAACATTAAAGACTGAAATCTATTTTTTTTGTTATTTTTATTATAATTACAAATAAGCAAACAAACTTGATACTACATATTATAGAAGCATTGACAATAATTAAATGATTAAAAAATACATGGATACATCTTTCAAATCATTGTAGATAAATTTTGTAAAAAAGAAAAAATCTAAACTATCAATATCAAAACTAGAAAGATAATGATTGTGATCCAAAACTAACTTATAGCAATATACATTTTAAAAATTAACTTAATGTAATTTTTTATTTTATTTTCATTCATCATCATAAATCTAATTAAAACATTTTTTTAAAAAAACAGAATGAATTTCATATTATTATATTACATAATTTTAAATTAAAAAATATTATTATTATTAAAGTTTTTTTTTATTTTTTTAGCTATAAAGTACAACTAATATAGTCTTATTATTGTACAGTAAACATAGATATAAGCCACAACCACTATGGGTTGTAGGTATGTGGGCCATTGCTGTATAACACAAGTGAAGCCAATAGGCCACAACCATTTCTCACTAAAAGTCTAGCCCCTAGCACAAGCAACTAGCAAGGCATGAGCGAAGTCTAGTTCCCAAGCTCTTAGCTAGCTAAAGCTGGCCTCTAGAAAGACAATTCCCAACTCAAGCTATTATGGATGCCATGCTAGGCCTTGAGATACAGATTACGACTCAATATCATAAAAATACTTTAATATTTTAAGACTAGAAGATTCAAAGATATGTATTTAGAATAGAATAAAAGAGTTGTGAATGATGACTCATGTGACAATATCAAGAATATCAAGACTAACATTAGCATCATAATCAGACATAACAATCCAAACTAAACTACTAACACAAACTAAATAATGATAATCGTATTTTTCAAGACTCATATTTTTTGTATTTATTTGGTTTATGTAGAGGTGTCAAACGGGCCGGCCCGGCACGGCAAGGGCACGGGCATGGTTAAAAACCGTGCCGGGCCAGCCCAGGCACGGCCGAACCGTGCCGTGCCTCGTGCCGGGCCGGCCCGGCCCAGTTGACACCTCTAGGTTTATGTAGTTTTTTTAAATTTTAAACTTTTTCAATTTATATTTTGTTATTATTTATCATATCTCAAATGACATATATGCCACAATGCTCAAAAAAAAAAAAACACATGCACATTTTTTATTAAGTAATAAACTTATGATCTTTATGATATATTGATTATATTCAATTTAATTTACATTAAAATACAGTACAGTATAAAAAAATTTTAATATTTAAATTTTACTTTAAAAATTAATATTAAATTTAATTAAATTTTTTGTTATTTGTCAAATGAGTTGAACCGCACTATCATGGCAGCCATAGCACAACCCACTAAGCACTAGTAACTATCCACGACCCAAGGGACACGACCCATGCCCCTCCTAATAGACATTGAGCCCTTAACCTAAGAAGCATGGACAGGGACACGAACACGGGGATACAACACGACAAGATACGGGGACACGATAAATTTTAAAAAACTAGGATACGGATACGGCTAGGATACGGCATGATAAAAAAAATAAAATTAAAAATAAAAATTATTTTTTTATAAATATTAGGTATTTTATAAAATAAAATAAATTAAATTAAATTAAAATATTTTATTATATAAAATAAATATATATTATTTATTTTATAAAATAAAAATATTGTATTTTGTTTTATAAGATAATATTTATAATTATATTATTTTATTAAATAATATTTTATAATTATATTATATAAAAATATATATTTTTTATTTTATAAAATAAAAATATTTTATTTTATTTCATAAAAATATTTTATTTTATTTTATAAAAATATTTTATTTTATGTCACATCCCCACACATAGTGCCTGCCCCTGCCTCCCCCTCAAATCACGCCCGCCCCTGCCTCCCCCCTCAAATCGCTCCCGCCCCTGCCTCCCCCCTCAAATCGCACCCGCCCCTGCCTCTACATCAAATCGCACCAGCTCCTGCCTCTACCTCGAATCACGCCCGCTCCCTGCCTCTTCCTCAAATCGCGCCCGCTCCCTGCCTCTCCCTCAAATCGCGCCCGCTCCTTGCCTCCCCCTCAAATCGCGCCCGCCCCCTGCCAGTGGCCAACATCACCCATGCGGCGACGTTGGTCACCCAACGTCGTCGGATGTCGGGCACTATCGACATGGATACGGCTGCCGACGCAACCATCCGATACGTCACGTGGCATATCAGATACGGATTGATCAATGATACGCCACATGACGTATCGACCATGTATCCATGCCGTGTCTATACCGTATTGATCAATGATACACCCACGACTGTAGGGTACCATGTCCGTGCTTCCTTTCCCTTAACCATTACCCAAACGCAATATGGCCCTTGAAAACTTGGAGCCTTGGACTTGGCTGGTCAGGGCCAAAAGTTGGGCAAGCCATTCAGGGCAACCATGCACCAAAATCATGCCTCTATCGACATAACCCAACACAACCTGGTCTGACCTAGCAGACCCGACACACCTATTTCATAAAGTCGTACCATCAGGTCATTACAAGCTAACATGAAATTTGGTCATGCCAACACAACACAATACATGCACCCTTTTTGTGTAGTTTCCAACACAATGAAATTGCCCAATAGGGCCAACTTTTTTGGGTTGTGCCAACATGGCACGTCCCTTTTTAAGCACCTCTAACTAAACATGGAATCATATTGATAACTTATTTGGTTGGTACACCTCACAAAATATAATTGCAAAATATAATAATAAATATTTAATTAAAATAATTCAAAATTTTCACCCTAATATGAGCATTCATAAATATTTTTAAAAAAATATAATTTTTACCATAAACTATCTCATCAACCGAATAGATTCTTTTCTTTTTTTCTCATTATGTGCCATTTTATTTCCTGTATTTTAATAAAAAAATTATTTAGCGTAGATATCAAAGTCTTTGAGAATACTTTCCTTGTCTATAATTTCTCCCCATGTCATGATAAGATACACCTAGAACTTTCAAATATATCTATCTTGATTACTCCAACACTCAAAAAAGATACATATTTTTTTTTCATTAGACTTGAAGAGTATAAATGAGTACTAACATTGTATTTTTAAGTATGACTAACTTTTTAGTAAGCCTATGAAGTAAAAATTTAAAAAATACATTTGAACCTATTATTTTTAAAATCTTATATCCTAGAGATATTATTTATTTAGATCTCATCTTTCAAAAAAAATTTATTTAATTTATCTCTTAGAGTCACCTAAAATACTTAATTTGTCCACCATTTCTCTCCAAGTTATGATAAGATCACACATTGTACTTTGAGAAATATCTTTCATTATTACTCCAACATCTAAAAAACTCATGTTATTTGCCAAAATCTAGTTATGGATTAGTGAGTATCATCATAAATTTTTTAAGCTGGAACTAATTTTTAGCAAGCTTAAAAATTGTAAGTCTTATATATACATATATATATTTATTTATTTATTTTATTTTTCTTACTTCTTTGCAATCCTATTTGGACTATTAGTTAGGAGATATAGCCAATTATCAACAATAATTAAACTTGTTTGTTCATATTATGATAACACTTTTTTTTTATTGCGTACTCTTTAAGATCATGCATCTTCGTGAGAAAATATCTAGCATGTCTCAGATTGTCTTTGAATTCACTTGATTAGTTATTCTAATACTAGAGCCTAATATAATATTAGTGGGTGTTGACATTATTTTTTTGAACAAAACTAACTTTTTAGTAAGCATTAAAAAAAAAGTTTATAAAATATATTTTGACCTTTTATTTTCCTCAATGTGTGCCCTTTAAGGTTTTGCATTTCAAAGCCGAATTATTTAGTCTGTCTCTCAAATATATAAGAGTATTTACCTTGTTATTGTCAGACCATGATAAGATTGCACGTGGTATTTTGAGACAAGTCTTTCTTTGTTACTCCAGTACCCAAAAAAAGTCAAGTATTTTTAACCAAAATAGTTTGTGGTAGATTATTAACAAGTATTAAACATAACTTTTTTAGTTGAACTCGTTTTTTAGTGAGCATAAAAAAAATAAGAGTAGAAAATAAATCTAAATTAATAATTTTTCTTACTCTATAATTTTACTTAGGTATACAATTAGGAGAGAGAATTTGTTGGCAACTACATTTAAACTTATTCATCCATTTTATGATAATACTTCTATGAATTCATCATATATAACAATAAATATAAATCATGTTAATTCTAAAAAGATTGAGATTTCCTAACAAATAAATACTCTCTTAAGTCCCAACAATTTTGTAGTCCACAAGTCTACCTTATTTCCAACATATGATGAGCAATAAATTTATAAATTTGATCACCTAAAACTTAGAATTTATAATATAAAAATGAGACATACACAATATATTTAGAATAAAAAAAAATCTCTCAAGAAATCATATGATCTTGCAACTAACTCTTTTGAGCTTTATCTTCTGATCATTTTTCAAAAGAAATAAAATAGACACATTCAATACAATTCATATGTATCCTCATATTAATACTTTTTTTATTCTTTTATTTTTTCTATTATTTCTCATAATTATACTAAAATACTCATTTTTTCTGAAACATTATTTTACCAAGGATGGCACATGATCATAATGAAGGATACCCACTCAGACATTTAATATATATAATGCATTGCCAAGATAATATCTCTCCAATTGTCAAAATTATCTTCATACAAATTTTTATTTCATTAGTGATATCTCAAAAATAGAGAATATATTAATTAAACATAAAAAATATATTAATCTATAATAACTATTTGGATGATTTTGGTTATTATATACATAAATAATATCATTATTATTGAATATTAGACATTGAGAATCACTTAACTCAAGAAATACTTTCAACTATAATTTCAAACAAAAAATCTTCAAAGACTCATTTTCTTGAAAATAAAATTGATCTACTTCAAGATATGGATTGTGTTGTGATATTAGTGCTCAATTGATACTCTTATATAGAAGTGTCAAATTGACAGAGTGGCCCGAGCATGAACCATAGCCTAGCTCAATTTAGCTGAGACTGACCCAACATGGTCTAGAATAGTGCCGTGGGCCGGGTCGGCATGAGTCGTGCCTTGAGCCGAGCCAAGCACGACCTATGTACTTGGCCCGAAAGCACAACAAATTGAGCATGCACTCATCCATGCCTTCATGTCACATGACTGATTGTAATTAGCCAACCCATAAGCCACCGTGGGCCATATCATTGTGTCATACTGGGCTGGTAGATCATGATACTGTGTCGTGCTGTGCTAGTAGACCACGCCACCGTGTCGTGCTGGGCCAGTAGACCACGCCACCGTGTCATGCTGGGTTAGAGAACTATGCCACCGTGTCGTACCAAGCATGTCACATGAATTTAACCATGTCATGCACGGCACGGTAGGATGGCCATGCCTTAAAAAAATGAGTCATGAGAATATAACATGACTCGTTTGATACCTATACTCTTACAAAGATTAACCTTTTACTTTTTGTTTCATTGGATACTTCAATTACCTAGATATTAATTTCTTGTATGATATAACTATTCTTATTGATTCTAATATTTATAAGAAAATCATTCAAAAAATTAATTGTCGGACTATTATCATATAATAGCATATATAATTAGTATATTAGTTATTTCTTAAATCTTTTATAATGAATTCATCTAGGCGCATCACTTTGCAATTGCATAATAACATATGTGAAAAAAACTTTAAGATGTGAGCTATTATTTATGGATCACAAGAACTTATAATTAAGTAGATATTCAAAATCATGTTAGATACCAGTTTATGCTGAGAAGATATTGATGACAAATTTGTATACTTTTCTTAAAAATAATCTTATTTCCTTAAAAAAACATGAGAAAATAATTATTTTAAGATATAATATGAGTACAGAATACAAAATAATTATATTAATTACTTATAAGATACTTTTGATATGTCATATAGTTGAAGAAATTAGGTACTCCCCCTCCACTACTCTTTATCATGAGAGTGAGGCAATAAAATATATAATTTTTAATTTAATATTTTACTAGCTAACAAAATACATAGGGATGAACAACTTATTTCTTAGAGAAAAAATTTTAGATATGTTTATTGCTAAATTTATGTTTATACAACATTTTTACTAACAAGCATTTTCACAAAAAGAAAAAATTCTTCAATTTACTTTTTTTTCCTCAAAGTTTAATATTCTGCATCTTTATGCAAAGTGCCCAACATATGGGCTTTCCCAATACAATTAGTCCCTTATATAAAGACATCACTTACACATTTATTTTGAAAACAAGTAAAGCCAAGTAATGCCAACATGAATTATTGTGCTCAAACTATGGACTTGTACTACAAGACCCACATGGGCATTTTTACAATGTCTCATTGAATTACTATTAATATAGAATAATTACAATGTTACAATATACTCAATTTACTAAAATATTTTCTACCTCATTTTTCTTCTACTTATAACATATGCAATAATTATTGACCAACTCATTACATCATACTTACAGCACAAAAAATATAGATTAATAAATTTGATATTTAAATGGTAAACAAGATTTGAATTCTATAAAATAACATGTTTGGTAATTCATTTTTGGTGGGCCCTATTTTCATATTCTCAATGGATAATTATCAACAAGACTTTGAGGTATGAAAAAAAACTTAAAATGCTGTAAAATTTTTATTCCACTAGGAGATAATTTCAATTAGACTATTTAATAAAAGCCACGTCTACACACCATTAATAGAAGTAATAAGTTTTCACTGCAGTTTTTTATGCAAGATATAAATTTGAGCAACTCCCATCGTGTGAATAACAAATTTATTAAATGTAATGAATCATTGGAAACTTAACTTTGGAGTTGCTACAGTCTTAACGATATAAAATTTCATCATATGCTTTTAATGGTAATGATCTCCACTCAAACTCAAGTTCAAGAAAATAGAAGAATGATTATTTTTTACAATGCCTGTTTTTAAAAATAAATATAATAGCTAATAAATAATGCATAAAATATATAAACACCACTGCTATACATTCTCAGCGATATACTGAGAGAAGAATGAGATATGAAAAAATTAACAAGAAAAAACAGTACCTCTTCTTGAGTCCCTAGATCTCTGAATAATTTTTAAACACAATTTCCTGCTCAATAGCATGCCCATAATTTAGATCATCTGTAAATTTCATATTAGAAGCCTTTCTTTGCCTTATCTAAGACCAATTCACATTTATCATCTTGGGCTTCTTATTTTTATGGTGGCAGATCTTATGGTTGGAGCAAGCAAAGAATTTTAAACCATATCTCCTCGTAGGCAATACAAACACCATTTCTTGTTTGCAGTCTATCTTCTGTTCTTCCTCAGGCACACCCCATCCAGATACTGGAAGCAAGTATGGAATCCAGCATCATATCTTCTTCCAGACAACTCAGAAGCTTATGATGTGAATCATATCTGAAAGAGAATCTTTTTTAAGGACGACTAGAATGCAACATATTGGGTAAGGTTGTAGTTCAAAGCTTGTTTGTTAATTTGATCATAAAATTGTTGACAGCAGCTTTATCTAGAAAAATCCAAGAAGATTCAAATAATTCATGGAAGAAGTCTGCTCCTATGTCTGCAGCTGCATTTTTGAATGCAACTCCAAAAGCATTTCCTTGCACTGCTCCAAGCCGAGGTTTTCCACATACACCAACTATCAGCATCTTGTTTGCATTTTGTGATAAACTAGCACAAAGTAAAGGCTTTGCCCGCGCTCCTTTTTCTCGTAAGGCATCCATAAGAAAATAGCAGAATTTGGTCAAAGCCTGAGGATATCCCAGCAACTGAGTATCTACAAAATCATCAAGCTTTACCCATCTGAACTTTCTTCCACTTCTGATACAGCCACTTTTGGTAATTGCTGCACTTCCTTGTCTGAGTATGGCCCATTGTACCTTAATTGCTTGTTGCATTCCAGCTTTTAGCTTATCAAGACTGCTCACGGAGAGTGCATCGAAAGCAACTCCAAACTGCCTAGTAATACAAGAGCCATCTGAATTGATAAATGACTCGAGCAAAGCTGTAACTCCATATACTACATCTGCTGCAGAAACCCCTGAGCTATATCCATGTAATCGCAGAAAACTTCTATAGTAAAAATCAGTGAGTCCGTATTCTGGCAAGAACCGTTCAAACTCATCTTTCATCTTTCTTTTAACTGCAAAATTCATATACTGAAACTTCTGCTGACAATCTATAAGTGAAAAACCCATTCTAGCAAGGAGAAGTTTAAGCTTTTTCACCCCATTGTCGCTCCATGTTTTCAATTTAGTGGCAACATATGAAGAGCACATCATTGAATCAAAAAGACTCCACTCCCTTAACAACATCAGTTTTGGTTCATCTTCATAAGAAATTCTTGAAAACTCAGGCGCATGAATCTTTGTTCCATCTTTGAGAGTCACCATGTTTACTGCCTCTAAATTACCTGAGCTATTAATGTGCTGCTCAAGCTCCATAACACCTGCTTGGTACCGCTCATCTGTCAGCCTCTCATGGACAAGCTGATCTGTCAAAGAAACACACGCTAACCAGAGCAACTCGTTAGCATTCTTTCTCAGAGAATGTGCCAAATCATATAGCAAAAACCCAGATGCTTTTCCATGAAAAGTCCCCATCTGATAATATTCCCTCTTCAATTTCCAAAAAAGCTGAACAGGATCATCTTCAAGTTTATCAGAAACCCTCCTCCGTTTTCTTTTACCCCCATCGTCCTCTACATCACTATCAGAGCTATCTCCCTCCCTGTTTTCACTGCTGTGAGTGTCATCAAACTCTTCATCGCTACTCAGATCGCCTGCATTTGCCAAAGCAGAAACATCAAAATCATATGCCAAATCAGCTTGCTCCTCGTCGTCCTGGGTATAGAGCACAATAACATTCTCATTTTGCTCACACAAGTTATGCAAATGAATGGGACGATGGCTGTCAACTACAAAAACACGAACGCCCGGGCCAAGCCTGAGCAACCTCCTGAGGTCACGCTGCGAACCCCAATTAACTAAGAAAAAAGTAACGGGTTCGTCTGACGGAGATAATAGATCGGATCCAGCGTGGTTGAATATATCTCGGAAAGATGATACAGGGTAGCAGGCATAACGGATGGAATCAGACTCGAGGATGTGGAAAAGAATCTTAAGCGCACAAAGGGAATCAACGTCAGAAGTGGAAGGGAATATGAGTAACGGGGAGAGAGAGGATGAGGAGACCGAGTCCCGAAGGTGAGCATAAAAAGACTCTACTCTTTTCTCTCTGACCATTACAATGGAAGGGAACGATCGCTGCTAGGCGCGTGTGAAACGTTGGACAGTTGCGGCTGGGGCTTGAGGCTTGAGGCTTGCGGCTTGAGGCTTGCGGCTTGCGGCTTGCGGCTTGCGGCTTGCGGCTTGCGGCTTGCGGCTTGCGGCTTGCGGCTTGCGGCTTGCGGCTTGAGGCTTGCGGCGTGTGGGTTGCGTGGGAAACGCGGAGGCAAAGGAGAAGAGAATTCGCGAGGTTAACTTATATTTCTATATCTTTTCAAAATGAAATTCTAGCCCCAATAGGGATGGTTCAATCTTCTAATAGTTTCTGATATTAAGCTCAAAGATTAAAAATCTAAGAAGCTCAAAGTTCCTAATGTTTCCCTTCATTGTATTTCAAAATTATAATTTTTGACCCCTCTCATCTTGGGTTAATTCCCCCATGAATTCTTGTATGTTTCAATATGGTAAAGCTTAGGATTAATGGATTCTAATAAGATGAGAGACAATCACTCGTAATATCTTTTAGATTACCTATTATTATTTTTCATAGTGATAATGTAAATTTCATACTAAATATGAAATCCTAAGGAAAACATTCATTAAAAAATTTTCATATTAATTGAGAATCAATTCTTTAAATATATATATATAATAAAATAATATGTAAAATTATTCATACTTTTGGATTTATGAGAATCATACTTATAATGATTAACATGCCTCGATTTTAGATTAAATATATAAGTTTTTTTTATATATTATGATCAGAAGTATTATTGCTTTATTTCAACTATATACATAAGTAAGTCATGTAATTTATCTATTACTATCAATGACAACATGTAATAATTAATTAATAGTTAAAATTCTAATTCAAGTTCTATTTAAATATTATTTCTATCAATTTTCATTTCATGATATAAATCAAATAATTTAATTAATTATAAAATCATTCACACAACACAAAGAATATACAATAACCATCTGAAATGCTCTCCTCTCTCTCCTTGATTCTCTCATCCCCTCCACTCAACCTTTACAAATTCTAACTCAAAAACCAGTTGCACAAGGTTCTGAATTTGGGATTGTGTAATCCTGCATTAGATTGTTGTGTGCCCTGATAAATACAATAAATGATAGCTTTGGTGTGACCCAGGGTGTATTTATTGTAGGATCCACTTGTAGACCTAAAATTGGCTATGAAAATCCATGATACCAATGTGATTGATAATTGTTTAGAGAAGAACATTGGTGCTACTTTTATGAATCTATCTATTTCTCTCCTAACCAATCTCATATAAATACCTATCTTTTAGTATCGGAGGATTCGCAACAATATAGGTTGATATAGAACTAGAAAAATTGGGGAGGCACAACAAAATCCCTCGATATGACAGGTTCAGATAATTTTTCAGGGACAAATGGTATAAATCATCATATTGATGATGCAATCTAAAATAACTCTATATTTCATTCTGCAGCTTATCAATATGATATAAATCATGGAGTTCTAAATGTTAATGTTAAACATTAAATTAATAATCTTCATGAGGTTGAAATAGATGATGCTCGGGTGACACATAACCATGAAAATTATGGAAGTACAAATAAATTCCTCACTACAACAGGTTCAGATGATTTTTCGAGGATAAATGGTATAAATCCCCACATTATTTATGCAAGCTTGTATAACTCTAGAATTCATTTTACTAATCATGAAATTTAGATTGTTAATGCTAACAACCAAACTAATTTACAACATGATGTTATAGGAGAGGATGCTTAGCAATCCTCCCCTCCACACCCGAAAACTTATGGGAAAGCATATCTCCATGGAGTAGTCTTTCTTGTGAAATATAGCCTTGAGAAATACCTCCAAGTTCTCTTTTTATCCATCGATGATACCACATAATGTTTTCTATGAGAATAATAATTTAAACCAATGTATTGATCATTGGAAGTTCTTTTTAATTGGATATTTTGTCCCTAGACATACTGGACAAGCTTTACTCATGAAATTTATTAATGAACAATGAAAACCCAATATCCAAGCCATCCAACAACCTAATAGATTTTTTTTTTAATTCAAAAACTTAGATGACATAAAGAAAGTTTAAAATTTTGATCCTTATTAAGGTATTTGGGAAACCATTGTATATTAAACCTTTGCTAGTTGAGTTTCATTATGACCTCAACGAAATGACTAAAATTCCTATCTAGGTGAAATTACCAAATATTTTCATTCTTTTGTGGAGTCCAATTAGATTAGGAAATGCAGAAAGTTGCATTGATAATCTGGTCTATATGAACATAGTAACCTCTAATATCCCAAAAATTTTATATGCATGAGTCTTAGTGAAAATAGACTTAGATGGATACTTGCCATATGAAATAGCCCTAAATTTTCTAGATGGTTCCTAAAATTATGTAGCTAGTTATTTATGAACAACTCGCCCCTGTTTGCAAGCATTGCTCTATACTTGGTCATGTTATTCATAATTATCAAAGAAAAATAAGAAAATGGGATTCGAGGGGTGGTACTTACTCTCTTCTTAATGCCAGCTCAAGTAGCTTCTTAGTAAGAAGCTCAAAGCTAGCTAAAAATGAAGGCACACACACATAGGAGACTCCTTAAAAGACTTTCATAAAGAAGAAGGGTAGCTAATATCCAATAGATAAGAGGTGATGGGGAACAATCCAATGCTACAAGCCACCAGGAAGAGAGAGCAAACAAAGTAGCTATAGCATGAGAAACTTGAGATTTTACACTTATTAAAATTGGAGAAAAAAAAGGATCTTGCTTCCCCAAAAGAAGGTCCTTCACTAAATTTAAGAAATAAAAACAAAGACAAATAACATATGGGTGCACCCTAATATGACTATTGATGAAGACTGTATAGGAAATCTCAACTCCTTATTAACTGAGAAGATGTGTATTTTTAATTTGGTAAATTTATGTGCAAAGTTTCTATGCACTATGGATTTTTAAAGGTTGGCAAAAAAAATATCATTTTGGCACACCCCCAATACAAGAATAAGGGAGTTCTAGAGAGTTGTAAGGGTACCTCAATGAATGAATGTATGGCATTTATGGTATGGTGGTTTGGCTATGTTGTGGATAATCTATGAAGTCTAGAAAAAGTTTTTTAGATGTGATAGGACCTCCCTTATAGTTGTCTTTAATGGCAGAAACCCCTTCACTTTTCCAATGTTTCATACTCAATGGAAACATAAGGGCTTTTATCTCTAATTTTCAAAGATGTGTCTAAAAATAAAAGCAATGTGATGTGATTAGTGGTAATGCATGTATGACTATGAACGTCCATTGGTATGACTATGTGATTGGATGTGAAGGAAACAAAATTAGTTTTTTTTTAAATGAAGATTACAAGCTAGAATGTAAGGGGCTTTAGCTGTCTAATAAAATATAACGAAGTACTGAAGTTGGTCAACTTTCGGCACATAGATATGTTTGAGATCATCAAAATCAAATTGAATAATTAGAATTTAGTTTTGTTGATGAAAACCAAATTCAAGAAATTTCAATACCTAGATAACTTTGAATACCATAAAAATAGTCATATTCTTGTGTTATGGGATGAGCAATCCTTAGAGGTGAATGTGTTGTCCCAATTTTCCTAGCACATTTTTCTTTAGATTTTTGATAAGGAGAAAGGAATAATTTTCAACTTATCCTTTGTGTATGGCTTGCACTCGATGGTCACTAGAAGACCACTATGGGAAAACCCCATATCAGATGGATCATCTAAAGTTTTCCCATGGATATTGATGGGAGGTTTTAACTCTCTTTTATCAATATTAGATAAAATAGAAGGCCAACCAATTTCAAACTAAGAATTCTTTGATTTTATAAACTTATGTTCCTCGCTAATCATACTTGGACTAATGGGAAGGTTTTGTGTAAGCTTGAAAGAGTGCTAATAAACTATGAATGGGCAAAACTTTGTATGGATAGTCTTTCTCATTTTTTTTCCTGACATCATATTGGATCATTGCCTAGTACTTATGTCTACTGAAAATGAAAACAAAAAATGTAGTATCATTCAAATTCTATAGCATGTGGATTTCCCACACAAACTTGTTGTACATGGTGAAGAAAGTCTAGAGTACTCATATAAATAGTTCTCAAATGATCAAACTAGTCAATAAACTTAAAATGCTCAAAGATCTAATAAAAGAGATCAATTAACTACATTTTGTCCATATAAGTGCAAAAGTGGTGCTAATGAAGAAAGAATTGCATGCACTCTAGGAAAACCTGCTTAAATCTCCAAATTATTCAACTCTTCTCTAGGAGGAAATCTCTTATAAGAAAATGATGAATAATTTGGAGGAAGCAGAATTATCTTTATTGAGGGAAACAGTAAAAATTAGGTATTTGAAAGAAAGGGAAAGATGTATAAAATGTTTTCACTCTCTTATGAATGCAATATTTCAATAGAAGAAAATCATTACAATTGTTAAGAAGGATGGACAACATACTAATTCTAAGGAAAAAAAATGGGAGAAAGCTTCTGAACCATCACAAAAGCTAGTTCTCTTTATTTTTTTTAGGAGAGATAATGAAGTCCCTCTTTGGAATGGAAAATAGTAAATTTTTGGGTCCAAATAAGTTTACTATTGAATAATTTTTTAAGCACACTTTGGATATCATGGGCTCAGATGTAGTAAAAGTAGTGCAAGGATTCTTTCATTGTGGAAAGATACTTAGGCAAATAAATCATGTCTACATAGTACTAAATTCCCAAATCACCATATCTTGATATTTAAAGATTATAAGTCAATCTCAAGTTGTAATATCATTTACAATTTAATATCTAAGTTGTAGCTTGTATTAAATGATATTATAGATCCAGCTCAATCTACATATGTTAAAGTGAGATTGATATCTAATAATTTTTTGCTAGCCCAAAACATGAATAGAAGATATACAATGAAGAGAATATATCCTAGATATTTTAAAAAAAAATGGATCTCCAAAAAGCTTTTGTTTCAATGAATTGAAGTTTTTTTAAGGAGATAATGAAGGCTCTAAATTTTACAAATATATTCATAGAGTTGATCTATGAATGTATTTGTATAGCCACTTTTTTAGTCTCTATTAATGATCAACTATATGGTATCTTTAGAGGAAAAAAGGGACTATGCCAAGGAGATCCACTCTCTCTCTATATATTTATTTGTAATATGCATGGAGTACGTATCAAGGCTCTTACACAAAGTAACACAATTAGATGAGTTTTCTTTTCACTCAGGGCAGCTCCTCCTTTAAAATATCTCACCTTATGTATGCGGGTGACCTAATCATTTTCATCCATAGAGATATTAGCTCAAAAAATATCATATTAACCACGATCAAAGAATTTGCAAAAACTTTAGGCTTATTAGTTAATATCTCCAAATTGAATATCTTAAATTTAAGGGACATATGAAATTGTTAGATCAGGGATCATGAAGAATTCTGGGGTTTCTTTGGGTTGTTTGTCGTTTATCTTTTTGAGAGTCTCCCTCTCCTCTAGCAGACTTACTCTTCCCACTTCTTCTCTCAATTATTAAAAATAACATCAACAATTCACCATTGGGTCGGAAAAATTCTCTTAATTGTAGAAAGATTTAAATTATTTCATATTGTAATTAAAGAAATAGAATGATACTTGTTCTCTATCTTTCTTCTTCCCTCCTCAGTAATGGCCTCCATTAAAGGGGCTTGTATAAGATTTTCCTAGGGAGGTCTTCTTATGGGCAGATATCACACCCTAAGGTGGCTTGGAGCATGGTATGTACCACAATATAGCAAGATAGTCTTGGGATGCTGAATCTTGCAATATGAAACAAAGGATTCTTTATCAAAATGCTTTGGAGAATAAGCAAAAAAGAAGGAATTTTGAGGATCCAATGGATTCACCACACTTATCTCATCATGGCAAACATATGGTCCTGCCAATCAAATAAAAAGGAACATCTATTCTAGAAGTCTATAACTTTGGTCAGAAACATATTGATTACCAAAGCTAGAGAGATCCTAGAGCCAAAGATCTTCGAAAAAAAATGAAGGGAAGATGAGAGTATTGTATTTGATTCCTACAAGTTCTTCACGTCATTTCATATCAAAGTGAATTTGGCTAGGACAAAAATGATATGGAAGAAAAATCACATTCCCAAACATGTGATTAATTTCTTGTGGAATGCTAAATTGGAGAAACTATATACAAAAGATAAACTTTTTGGTGAACTGATTAATACATCTTGTGAGTTCTGTGGTTTTACAGAAATAAATGAATATATATTTTTTGAATGTGATTTCTCTAAAAGCATTTGGTAGGAAATTAAGCTTTGACAGGAATACATGTGAAACATGATGATTTGATTTAAATCTTAGATACCTTCACTCTGATGAGCAAATAATATGCATTGTAATCTTCTAGGAACCCAATCAAAAAGGCTGCTATTATTGAAATTATATATTATATATGGCATGAAAGGAACATGAGGCTGCACGAAGGAAGACTTCATAGTGTTGCTTCTATTTTGAGAAAATAAAAAATATAAATTTATGTTTTTTTAGAGATTTATGTAATAGTTTGAAAATAAACTAGAGTTGTATGTATTTTATTAGTGATGTTTCTACTTATAAAAAAATTTACACAACACATAAATCATAGTCGCATAAATTCTTGACTTCAATTTTATCATAACATGGGAAAGATTAAAATGAGATACAATAGAAGAAGTCTCATAAATTTTAAGTTCTCAATGATAGTAATCATGAGAATATAGATACAAATCTTAATCTCATACTACATTGATTTATTTCTCAAATCTACCCTAGAGAAAGTGGGTTGAAAGTCATGCTCCCCAACTCTAAGGTTTAGCTTTTGTCTTGCATTCCTTAATTGCTCATAGATATTACTGCAATATTATTAGGGCACATTTGATAAAACTGAAAAAATTAAGACTGCATTTTATAAGTGTTGAATTTGTATTGAAAAACTATGTGATAAATTACTGTTAATTGAATATTGAATATAAATATATTATTTGATAATTGTAAATACTGAATACTAAAAATGATGTATTTTACATATTTATTATTATTATCATTGTATTATATATTATCCAACATAAATAGAATTTCTAATGATTTTTTTTTCACTACAATTATTAATTATTAAAAAAAATAAAATCCCAAAAAACATATCCATAAATAAATTATAAATCCAAAAAAAAAATGTTTAAAAGATAATCAATAAAATCTAAATTTTTTAAAACTATTTAAATTTTTAATATAAAAACAAAAATTAATGAACAACTAGTTGATTTACTATTTTCTCTCTCAATGAAAAAGGGTTAGGGTTAGGATTTGTGGTGGCAGAGAAAGAAAGAGGAGAAGACAGATTCACAAACTAAACTGTAGCATGAATGAGAAAATAAAAAAGAAATGAAAAAAAATGATAAAATAGTAATTTTTTTTAAATAATTTTGTTGAAAATTTTCAGTCTTCAACATCAAGTAAGTCTCTACCTACTTAAATTTTTCAATGAATTTTCACTTAAAATTTTAAATTTTCAGCTCCCAATATTTTTTTATCAAACGCAATTAAAATTTCAAACAATTGAAAATTTTAATTTTTAATCATTTAAAGATTTTAAGTGCGTTATCAAAAAGCCACTTACTTTGTCTAATTTAATTAATTAGGTGATATCCTAAAAGCTTATTAATGAGTATGTCTTGTCAACTGAAATATATAAGGGCATAGATCATATAATAAATATAATATACTTTTATCTAGATATCAATTACATAAAGATTATAGTGATAGTTTGATTATTAAATAATTAGACAACTCATTTTTTGTAAAATTGATACTTAGACTTTAATGGTTAAATATTATTATTGGTTTATTCATCTAATCTATGTGATTCCATTAAATTACTTGACATATATTTTGACATAGAAAAAAGTTTGGGGTGTTGTGAAATGACCACTAGCCCTAATGGAATGCAAGGTTGTTATCACCATTGAGCTATTTGCTATGGTGGTCCTTGTTTGATGTTTAATTAGTTTATTGAACTTTATAATGTATTTTAGTAATTTAGAATAGTAAGTATGTGTGGAAATGGGGTAGATATGTGTTGATTTCAATTTTTTTTGTGAATTAGAGAACTTAAATAAATATTTGTGAGATCAATAAGTTTTTGGAGGTTTTTAGTAGATGAGCCAAGTCTTTATGTTTTTCATAGTTTCAGAGTCCAATATTGACCAAAACTCTATCTAAATAGTTGTTGGTAAAATCTTATATGTCATGATCACAACCTCTCAATAGCATAATTTTCCAATTATGCTATTGGAAAATTACAAATAGAGTGATAGTCATACCTAACCCATAAAATTATAATGGATATGATTTTAATTCTCCATTATAACAACTAAGTACCTTATTAGTACTAAAGGTTATGACTAATTTCATCGAGTTATGACTTTATATTTATATGGATTGGTAGTTTCAAGTTAGAGTCGTGACTTTCTCATAAAGCTCTGACTTTTGAGCTATAGAAAACTAAAGAGCCACAAGTACCTAGGCCAAAATTATGATAATTATTTAAATCTTTAACTTTTGAGTCACTGAATGTTATAGAGGATATTACCCGAATGTATTCATTTCTAAGGCTAAGACTTTTATTTTTAAAAAAAGGCATAGCCATGACATGTAAGTGCAAGCCGAGTTTAAGCATGAAGGATAGTTCTCAGCAATGTAGCCACATACTTATTAAAAAAGATGAATGGCTAATGTTGTGACCTCCACATATTACCGTGGCTATATAATAATGTTAGATGTCATTGCCACCTCATTGCGACTTCATAACATAGTGACCATTTAAAGACTACAAAAGATGAAGCCACGAAGTTGTGGCAATTTTATTGTGCCATGAATTTGTGTTACAAAGAGATTATACCTAAGTCATGATTATTGCTAGCATCATGGTTTTGTGTTATAAAAAGATCAAGATATTAAATAGAGTTATCGTCATTTTCTAGAGTAATGACCTCATGATGAAGAAATAAAGGACAAAGTAGTGACTTTTATTGGAAAGTCATGACTTTTTACTTAGAGCAATACAAAGTTTCCCAAGTATAAAAGTGAAATCTTATAAATTTTTGAGAAATATCTCACTTTCTTCTCTTTCTCCTTCATGAAAAAACAAAAAAATTCATGGAAACTATAACCCAAAGAAAAAATTTCATGCTTATTATGGGTTCCATAAGCAAGTAAGAGATGGATACTTGTTTGGTCTTTAATTTATTTAACATTCTAGTATAATTTGGTGGTTGAGAATGGTGTGCATGTGTGCAGATGAGACTACTTTATATCGATTTCACATTTTTTGGCATTTTGAAGAATGAGTTTTTGGAGGTATTTAGTTTTGAAGGTGAGTTTGTAAGTTCTTTATAGATTTTACATTTATTCTTAGCATAAATTCTATTTAAACAATCATCGCTATATATTTCCACTATGCAATAATTTCTCAATATATATTATATTATCATTAAGTCATACCTATATCTAGCTCATAAATTTTTAATGGCCATGATATTAATTCTCCTTCATAATAGCTAAGTATCCCATTAGTGTTCAAAGTTAATATTAATTTCATAAGGTTGTGACTTTATCTTTATATAGCTCGACAATCTCAAGTTAGATTTGTAGTTTTTTCATTAATTAATGACTTTTGAGCTACAAAAAATTACAGAGCCAAAAGTACACAATCCAAAGTTGTACCCATTATTTAAAGCCATAACTTATTGGTCACTAAATATTATAGAGGATATTACTTGAGTATGACCATTTCTAAGGTTATGACTCTTATTTGAAAAAGAAGGTATAGTCATGAATTGTATGTACAAGCCAAAGACAAGCATCATAGTCACTTCAAAATGTCGTAACCATATACTTATCAAGAATGATGATTGATTAAAGTCATTGCCTCAACATAGTGTCATGGCCATATGATAATGTTGGAATCCATTGCACCCCTCACATTCACTTCACAATATCATGGCCATCTATAGACTACAAATAATAAAAGTACGAAATCATTGTTATTTCAGAATGCCAATACTTTGTGTTATAGAAAGATTAAACCAATGTCATGGTCATTGTCAGTTTCATGACCTTTATTATATAAAGATCAAGATATCAAACAAAGTTACACTCATGTTCTAGGGTTAAGACCTCAAGCTAAAAAGATGAAGGCATAACTCACAACTTTCACTAGAAAGTTGTGACTTCTTACTTAGAGAAATGCAAGACCACCTGATCATAAAAGAAGAAATTATAGATTTTTCAAGGGATATCTTTTTTCTTATCCTTACCCTAAACAAAACAAACTAAAGTCTTGGTAACTATGAACCATAATAGTGAATTTTGCGCTTCCTATGGACTCTTCAAGAAAGCAAGGGATACATGAGCAATTCCAATCACTAGAGTTGTGGGCATAACTTTTAAACCCTCCCCCTTTAAAAATAAATTAGGAAATTTACATTAAATTTATGTAATTTAGGTTGTCTTATTTGGATTATGTGATGTAATGGTTTGAATGATTGATATAATATTGGATTGTTTATATTTTATGTTTATGGATGTTGATGGATGATGATTAAATAGAACTCAGATTAAGATTTTGACAAATGATGAGTTTGTGTGAGGTTGTTATGGTTGCTAGTGATAGGTAAGTCATAAGACCCACTCATGGACATGATAGGAATGTAGTGATAACCCTTTTAATTGTAATGCATGAGATAGATATATATGTCTAATATCAGGGCTTGGGTATGTTTATCATCATGAATATAATACTCATGATGCTGAAAGTATGAGAGTACAAATGCTCTCAAACCAAACAAATCTTTCATTTTTTAAAAAATAAAGGCATGTGAATAGGAGTGTTCATATGAAATAATCATAAAGGATAATTGACAAAAGTTGTCTAAAAGGTATGAGATTGTGATTAACCTTCATGTAGGATTAAAATATTATTTTGGTGATGATTAACCTAGTAGATATCTATGAGGGGACCACTATTAGGAAAAACTCAACGATGACATAAACCTTGTATGTAGATATGGCATGGAGTTATTTTAATAACACTCCAATCTTTATTTTGTGTCTGACATAAAATATATTGAACAAATTAATGCTATCACATAAATTAGGTAATTAGACCCTAGACCTAAGATTGGTTAATAATCATAGTTTCTCTTTTATTGAAAATGGGTTGCCACTCAAGTCTCATTAAATGATTAAACTAAAATTACAATCCATATGGGATAAATATTTGGGATAAATATAGATCTTAGTTCAAAATACAACCTCATTAATGAGTTTTTTGGGATGTCACCTAACCAATTAAATTAGGTGGTAATAAAGTCATAAAAATTTAGTGTCATTGCTAGAGATTATTTAGTTTGGTTAGTCAACATGTGTTAAAATAATTATTCTTACAAAATTATAATTCATTTTTAGTAAATTTGATAGTATTATATTTGATAAATAATTTTTAATGAAATTGCAAGGTCAGGTTATCTTGTTTGAATATTGATTATTGTACTTGGATTTGTTTGTATTCTTATACTCTAATTTCTTTTTCTTTTTTTATTTCCTATCATTAATGAACCAAAGCTCTATGACTAAGTTAGACCCTATAGACATGGAAATTAAATAAACTAGAAAAATTCTTACTAAATAAAAAGTTGATAAGGATATTATGGAGGGCACTAAAAATAACAGAAAAACTCAATGGGTGATGGGCAAGTTGTTCGATAGCATATATTACCATACTTTTGAGGATTATTGGAAGCATATAATGATGGACAATAGGATTCACTTACAACATATTAAAGATAATTATTTTGAGTTGAAGTCAAGCCTAATTACAATGGTTTAGTAGCATCAATATAGTATATGAGCATTGAAAGATACTAATGGACATTACACTATTTTTAAAATTTTGGGATACTATGAAGATGAATGAAGTTGGCCTGGACATAATAAGATTAAAATTATTTTCATTCTCACTAAATGGTAAAGAACAAAGTTAGTTTCATTGTCTACCAAAAGGTTTCATTGAAAGCTATGATGCTTTGGTGAGGGCTTTTCTCACACAATTGTTCCCATTGCAAATAACCTTTCAACTTCAGAGCAATATAAGTTAATTCTTGTAATAAGAGCGTGAGAACTTATAAGATGCTCGAATTTATTTTAAGAAAGTATTGAGGAGATGTCGTCAATATGATTCTAAATTATGGTTCAAAACTGAAACCTTCTACAATGGGGCTATTAGAGGTAGAGGTGTCAAACGGGCCGGCCCAGCACGGCACGGCCCGTTTTTCACGTGCCCAGCCGTGCTGCCGTGCCGTGCCGGGCACGGCACGGTTTTTAAAATTCGGGCACGGCAAGGCCGTGCCGTGCCGTGCCGGCCCGCTCGGGCACGGGCGCACGGCAAGGCAGGGCAGGCGGGGCGGGGCGGGTCGGGTCTGTTTGGACCCGACCCGCGGTCTTTTTACCGGGGGCGGGGCCCGGTTGGGTCACGAGTCACGACTCAGGCACGCGGGCCGACGTGCCGGGCACGGCCCGGCACGTGGTTTGTGCGGCCGGGCCCGGCACGGGCTCGGGCACGTTTTTTTATCGTGCCGGGCCGGCCCAGGCACGGCCGAACCGTGCCGTGCCTCGTGCCGGGCCGGGCCGGCCCGGCCCGTTTGACACCTCTAATTAGAGGATTTATTATGAATAAATCACTAGAGGAGGCATATTAGTTGTTTGAGAAACTAGCACAAAATAATTACAAAATCCAAAAGATCACAAATTTGAGAGAAGATAAGCCGAGGTGTTGGAGTTCATTGGATATCTACTATTAAAATAAAGTTAGAAGCTCTATTGAGATAGTTGGATGCCTAATAAGAAAAAAGAATATCATGGGAGACGGTCATATTAAATAATGTCCCAATATATTATAATCTAAATACGAGGAATCATGAATATCTTTCATAAGAGCAATCCTCGAAAAATATGGGAAATCATTCGATGAACTATACAAATCAAGAGAGCTAAAATTTTAATTATCAACCATCATGAAAGGAAGAAAATATGATTGTAGATAATGGTGTACAAATAATTATAATAGAACTTCAACAGAAAAACAACAACCATGAACAAGCAAATGGGGGCACTTAAAGCTAAGATGATTGAGAATAATTTAGTGATAAGAAACATTGAAGATCATATTGATCAACTGACATTATCAATAAAAAGAAGATGAGTGAATGAAATACCAAGTAACATGGAGGTAAATCTAAGGAAGTGTTCCTTAATATTGCTTAGATGTGAGAAGAAACTACAAAGACAATCAGGGCATAAAGATTTTAGATAATTTAGGAGTGAAAATATAATAACTCTTCCAGAATATATGACTTCAAAAAGTACAAAATGACTTTGAATAAGAGTATTCTAGAATTTTTAGTGATAAAAAGGTCATGACTTTGTCACAAGTCATGACATACTACAAGAAAAATCAAATATAGCCAGGGACAATTCCTTAGCTAAAAGGGTATTTTTCGTCTCTAAACAGGATATAGCGACGGATTACTGACGGATCAATTTCCTATCTAAAGTGCTCCGTGCTAAAATTTAGTGAGGGAAAGTGTCCCCAGCTAAAAATTTAGCGACAGAAAAATCTCTTGCTAAAAAAGACAAATTTCCTAGCTAAATTAGCAAGCTAAATGAGATTTTCCATCGCTAAATGAACATAACGACGAAAGATTCCCAAGCTAAAGTCCTGGTTGCTAAATTTTAGCGATGGAAATAGTCCCTAGCTAAAGTGCTGGTTGCTAAATTTTAGCGATGGAAATAGTCCCTAGCTAAAAAAATTTGGCTGCAGAAAAATATGTTGCTACAATAAAAATTTCCCTTGCTAAATTAGCTAGGGAATTTTTCCTTGCTAAATTAGCTAGGGAAATTTCCCTTGCTAATTTAGCAAGGGATTTTTCCCTAGCTTTTTTAATTTCAAAACTATTTTCATAATTTAATTTATTTTAAAATTTTATAATTAAATAATTTAATATTTTTATATCAAATTGAATAAAAGATAAAACTATAAATAATTTATAATAAACAAAAAATAAAATTATTTAATAACTTATTCTAATTCAATATTTTACATAATTGAAACAAAAAAATAACAAAATTTTATTACATCTTATTCATCAATTCATCTACCGACAGTGCATAAAGTATAATATATCCATTCATTGATGTTGCTTTCTCTTGCTCTACTCTTCCGATCACCATTTTTTACTGTGGCAAAGCTATCTGAGTCACGACACGTAATGTCTAGTGAAAAATCTTATCAATTATACAAGCTTTGTATGAGAAATAATATGGTATCATATCTGTAAGAAATTTAAACCACTCAGTCAAATTAAAATAAAAAAAAATTATGTTTTGATAAATATATAATCTTGTAGTATATATGTAAATATATACTAGTATTTCACTCATGCATATATTACTGTAGTACATGTACAGAAAAACTATAGTTTATGTGTACATATATACTGAGTACAAATATACTCAATATATATGTACATAAAATACTATAGTATTATATGTACATATATACTGACTTTATTCATAAGTATATACCACATTTGTTGTTGTTGTTGCTGCTCCCACTGCCACTACCACTACTGTGGCTGTCGCTGCCAATGTCACTACTACTACCACTATTAGCGCCGCTGCTTCTGCTGCCACCGCTACCACCAATACCGTCGCTACCCCCGCTGCTGATGCTGTCGATGTTGCCACTACAGCTACCACCATTGCCGATGCTTCTTGTGCTGCCGCTGCTACCGCTTCTTCCGTAGTTGCTACTATCACTGCATCGGTGGCCGCTGCTCCTGCCACTCCCACTGATGTCGTTGCCATCGCTACTGCTGCCGTCACCGCCGCCGCCACTACCACTGCCACGGCTTTTTGTGTTGCCGCTGCTACCACTGCTATCACTACATCGGTTGCCGCCGCTATCATTACATCGGCTGCCGCCGCTCCCGCCCTCTCAGAGATGTCGTTGCCGCTGCTGCCACCACCTGCCGCCACTGCCACTGCCACTGCCGTCGTCGCTACCATTGTTGCAGCTGCCGCCGCCGCCTACTGCCACCACTACCGCCACTACCATTACTGCCACTACTTTATCATTACCACTGCTACTGCGACTGATAATAGGCTTTTACATACATATAATAGGCTAAAACTCAACCTAAAAAATTTGGATACCCACAAACATATTCACAGATATATAAAAATAGTTATTATAGACATGAACAAATACAAATTAAAGTTGATTGTCATTCGGCTTCAACAAAAATTTAATTAAATAATTTAATATTTATATATTAAATTGAATAAAAACAAAAACTATAAATGAAAATTTTAAATTAAACAAAAAAATTTCATTTAATAACTTATTCTAATACAATATTTTAAATAACTAAAACAAAAAAATAATAAAATTATATTACATCTTATTAATCAATGTATCTACCGACTGTGCATAAAGTATAATCTATCAATGCATTAACGTTGCTTTCTCTCCCTCTGCTCCTCCAATCACCAACTTTCCGCTGCGAAAATACTGTCCAAGTCACGGTGCATAATGTTTGTTGAAATATGTCTTCACTTACACCAGCTTCGTATGGGAAACAATGCGGTACCATATCTGTACGAAATTTAAACCACCAAATCAAATCAAAATAAATAAAAAAATTATGTTTTGATAAATATATATTGTTACAGTAAATATGTACATATATATTAACATTTCACTCATACATATATTACTGCAGTATATGTACATATAAACTATAGTATTATGCATACATATATATGTAGTACATATATATACTCAGTATATATGTACGTAAAATACTATAGTATTATATGTACGTATATACTGACTATATATGCACGTATATACCAGATTTGTTGCTGTTGCTAACGCTGGAACTGCCGCCATCGCTGCTGCCACTGTCGTTGGCTCCGCCGCTGCCATTTCCGCCGCTTCCACCACTACTGCTGCCATTGCCACTGCTGCTGCCACTGTTGCCACCACTACCGTCACTGCCACTGCCTCCGCCCCTGCCATTGCTACCTCTATTGATAATAGGCTTTTACATACCTATAATATGCTAAAACTCTACCCAAAAAATTTGAAGACACAAAATCATATTGATAGATATATAAAAACAGTTGTCATAGACATGAACAAACACATATTAAAGTTGATTATCATACTGCTTCAACAAAAATTTAATTAAATAATTTAATATTTCTACATTAAATTGAATAAAAACAAAAATAATAAATGAAAATTTTAAATTAAACAAAAAAATTCATTTAATAACTTATTCTAATACAATTTTTTAAATAACTAAAACAAAAAAATAATAAAATTATATTACATCTTATTAATCAATGTATCTACCAATTGTGCATAAAGTATAATCTATCCATGCATCGATGTTGCTTTCTCTCCATCAGTCCCTCTGCTCATCCGATCACCAACTTTCTGCTGTGAAAAAGTTATCCGAGTCATGGTGCTTTATGTCTGTTGAAAATTCCCTTCACTTATACAAGCTTCGTATGGGAAAAAAAGCGGTACCATATCTGTAAGAAATTTAAACCACTCAATCAAATCAAAATAATTTAAGAAAAACTATGTTTTGATAAATATATATTACTACAATAAATATGTACAAATATATTAGCATTTCACTCGTATAAATATTATTGATGCATATGTACATATAAACTACGGTATTATGCGTACATTTATACTAAGTACATATATACTCAGTATATATATACGTAAAATACTACAATATTATATGTATGTATATACTGATTATATACGCACGTATATACCACATTTGTTACTGTTGATGATGCTGCAACTACAGCCGCCACCACTGCTGCTGTCGTTGCCGCTGCCGCCGCTACTGTCATCGTTGCCGCCGCTGCCGCCTCCACTGCCATCACTGCCACTACCTCTGCCGCTGCCATTGCTACCTCTGATGATAATAGGATTTTACATACCTATAATAGGCTAAAACTCTACCCAAAAAATTCGAAGATACATAATCATATTAACAGATATATAAAAATAATTATCATAGACATGAACAAACACATATTAAAATTGATTGTCATACTGCTTCAACAAAAATATAATTAAATAATTTAATATTTTTATATTACATTTAATAAAAACAAAAACTATAAATGAAAATTTTAAATTAAACAAAAAAAATCATTTAATAACTTATTCTAATACAATATTTTAAATAATTAAAACAAAAAAAATAAGAAAATTATATTACATCTTATTAATCAATGTATCTACCGACTGTGCATAAGGTATAATCTATCCATGCATTGACGTTGTTTTCTCTCTCTTTGCTCCTCTGATCACCAACTTTCTGCTGCGAAAAAGCTATCTGAGTCACGGTGCGTAATATTTGTTGAAAAATCCATTCACTTATATAAACTTCGTATGGGAAATAATGCGGTACCATATCTGTAAGAAATTTAAACCACTCAATCAAATCAAAATAAATAAATAAAAACTATAATTTGATAAATATATATTACTATAGTAAATATGTACATATATACTAGCATTTCACTCATACATATATTAATGTAGTATATATTCATATAAACTACAGTATTATGCGTACGTATATACTGAGTACATATATATTCAGTATATATGTACGTAAAATACTATCATATTATATGTACGTATATACTATTTATACGTACATATTTTGGTGGCAAGAATCTCTGTAAATATATTTTTTGACAAATTATCTATATTCATAATTTATTTATAATAATAATCAAAAACAAATATCTTATTCTGAGAATTAATGAATTGTTTGATTAGTTGGATATAATAAAGTATTATGTAAAATAGATTTGTGATCTAATTATCATGAAACAAAAATTAAAGAATCTTCTTTTATGAAACATATGTGCCAAAATATAAAACACATATAAGTGGTTGATATATTTAATGTCAAAATGGGGGGCGTCTACTCCCCATTTTTTGTCAAAAAAAAAGCATTACCTTTTTTTTTTGTTTTATTATTTTTCTAGCATATATCAGCATATAATAAGCATTGAGATTTCAAAAGTATATATTTCTTATATCTTTTTCATTCGCCTAATTTATAGTGAATAAGAGAGTAAAAGAGAAGAGCCCATAATATAGGTATGCATGTGCCAAACAATGTAAATTTTGTGTTTCATTTAATATATATATATATATATATATATATATATATATATATATATATATATATTTGTTCTCTTTCATAAATCTAACAAATAGGAAATCAAGTTATTCTCAACAATTGGTATTTGAGGTTTAGGTTGTGCATTATGATGCCCCATTGGGAGAATTTAGTATTGATGATAATAATGAATTTAATAAATAGTAAAAATTGTATAGACAATATTAGCATGTCAAAAGAGGTGTTCTCAATTCTGACACACAATGTTTTGCAAGAATTGTCTAGAAGAAGTCATATTTTGTGGACAAGTATGACTGCATATGAAGGAAAAGTGAAAATAAAAAAATCTATGGAACGAAATTTAGATTCTAGAAAATATTGATGGAGGATTATATATACTAGAAAACTCTATATCAACCCCTTTTAAGGAAGAAGATAGAGTCTATAAAGAAAGAAGAGCATATACTAGCACTTGAATTCATCTAAAATATGATATCTTACCAACTTACTTTCAATATAAAAAATGAGAAAAGCATAGTAAGGCTTACGAAGGCTCTTGCTAGTATATACGAAAAACTAATTGATGCTAAAAAAGTGCACATGATGAAGTATTTTTTCAATCTGAAATTGACAGAAAGCACATAAGTGACCCAACAACTCAATGAAGTCAACACAATCACAATCCAATTAAGTTTATTTGATATTGAAGTCAATGATGAAGTATGTGTATTGATACTTCTGTGTTCTCTATCAAAAATTAACGTATTACAATTATAGTTGTGCATAGTTTATCAAGAACTAATAAATTGAAATTCGATGATGTTCATGATCTAATTCTCAGCAAGGAGATTCAACAGAGATAGACAAGTGAAACATCAACCTCTTTAGAATTATATACAAAGTTAATTGAAATAAATTCAACCATGAGAAAACCTCAAAGCAAATCAAAAAACAAGAGGTCTAAATCTAAGAATCATTGTAATTATAATAGCTCAAAGACCATTACGTATTGAAATTATAGAGAGACAAGACACTACAAAAATCAATGCAAGTGTTAGTTATTTTATAGCACGGTAAAATGTATCACAAGTATATGAGTTTAACACGTAATAAAGTTAACTCTGTGAATCAGGATTATCATTTCATAGATATTAATTATTTCGATTAATTATCAAAGTTTTTTCATTATCTAAACTTACAATAAGTAAATAGTTTCTAGTGTTTACTCAAGTAAACAATTCTATGGTTAGCTTACAATAAGCAAACAGTATCAAGTCCATGGGTATACAATTTATGAGTTAATGGCTATAGTGGTGATAAAATATGTGACATCTACTCATCCATATTGGTGGAACATCTCAAACCCATCAAAAAGTCATCGGCATCAATTCATGTAGAAATTAATGTATGTCAGATGAGCTGGATATCTTATATATTTTAATCCAGTATGAATCATATTGATAGTTAATGCTAGGGTATTTATAAGGGAGCCTATGCGGCATTTAATTAAACATAGTAATTAAAGTATAGTCAAATATATACCTATATTTAAATGTCTTGTAATTTAGTATTAGTATACATAAATCCTATTACATTTTTATTTGAACTAATTGAAACCCTGTCAATAAATGTTTACATATATTAATTTGACATTAACATATATTAATGTGACTATACTTTAAATTTATAGATATTAAATATACTCTTACATTTTTATAAGAATGTGTGTTTTTACCTACACATAAAGCCATGTATAAAATAGAGTTTATAGATATTAATTTAATTATACTTATTAGGTAGGCACGGCATTTTGGAATAATAGATATTTTCATAATGCAAATTATTAGGCGTGTATTTCATAATGATGACTTACAAATTTCAAATATACATTATTAAAAGCCTATCATAAAGTCAAGATACCTTTATTTGTGTAAAATATGTATATAATGTTATATGTATAATACTAATTATATTTGAAATACATGACATGTATATTGAATGTATCATATATAAAATTATGATAGATATATATATATATATATATATATATATATATTAAATATATGTTGTTATATTTATATATAGTTATGTTTATGTATACTATTTTTATAGTTATATATATAATAAAATACACATATATTTGTGTTATATAGACACTGCCCAACACACAACACCCATTTTGTGATTAAACTAAGAAAAACAGAATATGGTCGAGTGGAAAAAAAAGGAAATAAAGTCGGCATACCTACTGTGCACCATCAACGTCCACACAATGAGAATGCATTGTATCACAAATGCATTAGGTATGTATGCGATTAAGTTTATATAAGCAATCCAAGCATACAATGGTAATTATAGAAGAAGAATTTTATAAAAAAAATTAACAGAATCAATACGCAAACTCTTGCATTAAGATAATCGATGAAGAATTTTGGTAGAAACGTACCTCAAATCAATAACAAATTATCGCTTAATTCGAATATGTTTAGATGGATTGGTGTCGAGAGAAAGATGGAGGACTGTGGAGGACTGTGGAGGACTTGTGTCGCTTAATCTTCGAAAATATCGAGAGAAAGATGGAGGAGTTGAGTATCAAAAAAATAAACATTAAATAACAAATTATATATATTTCCAAAATATTTATATTTTTAATTATAAAAACATTAAATAAATAATATAATATATAGATATAATACAAAAAGGCTCATTTATTTTATTTACTATCAATATTTTTTCAATTAAATTAATGTGAACGTAGCATGGTACACATGAAAAATATACACCTTACAATTTTTTATTATAATATTAATTAAACAATAAAAATATAAATAATCAAAAAATATATATGTTTAGCCTTATAAAAAAAATATCAAATAGCTACAAAAATAACAAACTTCATATAATAAGACATACATAAAAAGATGATTAGTCTTCTAGTCACTCTCCTAAGAGTTATAAAATACTTTTAATGTTAAAAAATATATAAACATTTATATTTTATAGTTATAAATTTTTAAGAATTCATAATATTAATTTTTATGAAGATAATATGTAATAATTTTAAAGGTATAAAATTTCATATTATTTGATATCGTTAATAATGTTTAAAATTCAAAAAATTACTTAAAGTGATAAGATAATTAAAAAAAATTATATTAATTATTTTAATAAAGACTAAAAGTTAAAAGCTAATTGAAAAAATATTACTCAATTTTAGTAGGGGCAAACATCTATGTATTTATTTTTAAATATTATTTTATTTTCTTTTAACTTTAATGAAAAAATTTGTATTTTTATTATATTTCATTATTTTCAAATTTTGTATTAATTATTTTTTAAAAAATTTCCTATAATCATAAATTTTTTTTATACTAATAATAATATAAATATTTACTAAGTTATTCGTCAATTCAAATATTTTTGAAAATATTTTATATTTTATCATACAATGAATTTATTTACATTTATAGTAATAGAAATTTTAATGTATGTTAATTTAATTTTTAAAATATTATTTAATATTACTTTAGAACAAATCTTTAAGTTTCTTAATTAAAAATTTTAGAAAAATTTTTTGTATAATTTTTTTAAAAATTAATACATTATAAACATAGTTATTTTAGTCCTTATTAATATGCTTTTTTTTTGTATTTTTATATTTTTAAATTATATATTTATAATATCATTTTTTATGATTTTATGAGGAGAATGTAACTTTCAAGGATCGCTCATCCATAAACCATTAACATACATTAAATAAACAAAATTAAATAAAATATTAAAACTAATAATAAATTAAAAAAAATTAAATAATTAAATATTGGCTAGGGAAATTCCGTTACTATGTGTGTGTGTGTGTGTGCGTGTGTATGATTTGAAACAACTCATATATCAGATGCTCCCAAACAATATAGCATAAAAAAGCATACAAATTATATTAAATCACAACAATATGTATAGATAAAAAATCATAAATTCATAAAACAAAATTACTTATTATAATATCTATAATGTTGTCACTATTAGTATCACAAAATTTCAAATATATTCTACTTTCTTTCTTATTTAATGAAATACAAATTCAAAAATCTTATTAGAAACCTTCCAAATAAAAGATAAAACTCAACAAGCAATTCTCATTCATTTATATCATATGTATTAATATTTCAAGAACAAAAAGAATCAAATAAAAATTGTTTAAAAATATAGTATATAAATAAATCATGGTTTTCAAGGTTCAAATAACAAACTCACTTACAAGTAATCCGTGAGCAATCATATATTAATTAATTGTATCATTTTTTTTCTTATTTTCTAAAATTATTCATCATTTTCATTACACATCTATAAAAATCACCAGTAAGCTAGACATGACTCTTATTTTTTATAAAATAATCATTAGTTCAAGATAAAATCAATAATACTTAAAGATTTATTAATTATAATCTCACCTCATATTAATGATTTGTATCACACTTTTGAGTTCTAGTCATCTCTATTGTACTCATCACAAATATCTTTGTATTATTATTCATTATCTTGTGAATGTATTTCATAAAAACTTAATTTTATATGTAACAATCAAGAAAGTGAAGCGAAAAAGAGTGAATATTTTAAGTAATAGTCAAGTGTGTTCCAGAATAAAAATATATATTTAATGTTGGGCATTTTTTTGAAAAATTTATCCAAAAAAAGTATAATTTGAAAATTATTAAGAAATGCTATCTAACCTTTTTATACTTCAAGAATAAAAACTCAAATATACTCTTACTCATCTACATCATGTAAAAAACAAAAAATCAAAAAATAAAAAAAAAACAAACATATTAATACATATATATATACATATATAAATATATATACATACATACATACATACATACATACATATATATATATATATATATATATATGTATGTATGTATGTATATATATATATATATATAATATGTTTATACATACAAACATATATACAATATATACATATTAACATATACATATTAATACATTTATACATGTATACAAGATATACATTTACACATTTTAACATATATATTGTATATGCTATTGTGTAAAAATAGTATATTCAAAAAAACTATTTTTGACTTTTGTTAAATATTAAAATATATTTACCTAATCAAATAGGTAAATATATTTTTAAAATTATTTTTAATCACATGCTTAGGTAACATGAAAAAAAAAATTATATGTTCATCTATATTTTTAAGAGCACCAATATATAAATATTTTTTATTTTGAGCATTAATTCTTAATTATTTTCATATTATGACCCTTTTACATAATTTTCCTTATTGTTTTCTATATTATTATTTTTACAAATAAATTATCTACCTAATCAAAATAAGTAAATATATTTCTTAAAGTTTTTTAATCACAAATTGAGTCAACTGTTAACATTAAAAAATAATTGTACATTATATTCTCAAGAATCTAAACAATTCCAATTGTTTAGTAAATCATCTAATCATGTTAACTAGTTGTAATCAAATTTACACTTATAGCTATTAGAAAATAACTTTTGTTAATGTATTCTTCATAGTAAAGACATTTACAACATTCTATAGCACCAAATCAACATAATATAATACAAAAGTCTAACACAAATTTTACAATTTCAATTCCAATATTTTTTATTTGTGATATTATAAAATGCTCATAATTAATTTGCAAATTTTCTATATGAAATTAACATAAAAAAAATCAAAAAACACAAATTTCATTTGCATCATTATATAGCTTAATAATAATCTAAAATACCTTAAAACATATTTTATTCTTTCATTGTTATACTTGTTTTTAAATCTAAATAAAAATTCTGTAATTGTAGGAATAAAAATATTAGTTGAGTGCATAAATATAATAAAATATTTATTTTAGATACATCACACAAAAGTAATTATCATTTTATATTTTTTATAAATTCATTCATCCGACACAATTAAATATTTATTTCTCACTCAATCAAATACTTTTACATCAATTTTTTAATAAATACTATTTTTTAGAATAGTATTTTTTTACCTTATGAAAACTTGGATAAATAATCAAATTAAAATAAAAAATAATAATATATTTATCTATTAATTAATATATATGATATTTTACTAAATTTATAACCATTATTCAATATAAATGAATTTGATCAATTTTAAAGAAACCCTTTTAGATTTGAAGTAAAAAATAATTACTATTACTATTACTATTATTATTATTATTATTATTATTATTATTATTATGTTCTTCATTAATTACTAATTTCACTAGATATGCATGTAACACTCATCTTATTATAATTTTCAATAGCATATTCATTTTCCTAAGATTTAATGAAATTTTCATGTATAATATCTATTTCATAAAGTATTTTTTTTTATTTTTAATTTTTTTTTAAACCATGTGTACAAACATTTATTCTTTTACATTTTAAATGTCATGACATTTTTAAATTATCACAAAAAATATTTATCATTATATTTCTATATTAGTAGTTTTATTACAAAAAATACACAAAATCAAATCATCATTGATTAGGGATACAAATATATTTCTATATATAATCCTTCCTTTTATTTAATTTATATTTTACTTGACTTACATCCTCATTTTTTTTTATAAAAAATGCTTGTTTAGTATCTTTAAATCTGCTAGTACACAATCTTTTTTTATGTTATGAATTTTGATAGTCCTCACTCTTATTTTCTTTTGACACAATTAATAAGACATCAATACATTTTCTTGAATAGATGTATAAGATGGAATGAGACGACAAACCCCGACACAATCCAAGTAGTAGGCAACAGTGATCCCTAACTAAACATGATTCAAACCCTAGCTAGCCAAGATGAAGTCCAGCTGTTCAGGCAAGCCGACACAGGCTAACTGCTAGCCTTGATTTGGACTATTCCGACCCAATCAAACATAAATCCGTTGTACATTTTTATTTTAATGAAAAAATATAAATATCTTGCTATTCCTTAGCTAATCCCTCGCAATTTAGCTAGGGATTGATCCCTAGCTAAAATTTCCTAGCTAAATCAACATTTTCTTGTAGTGTAAATAGTTTTTACTCGCTTGATTCTACTTGGAAAATCACTCTCTTTGATACATATAAAAAAAACAAATGAACACAACCCACATGTTGCACACACTTCACCATGGCTACATCAAACATACACACGGTGCACATCCATTACATCAAGCACACATGCACGTTCACTGCACCACACACACTCTGTGCACTTCCAGGCAGTTATGCACCATTGTTGTGCATCTACGGGACCACATCTCATGGCATATTTTCCCATTGGACCATGAACCCACTAACAGAATATGCTTGGAAAATAAATCAAACACTAATAAGAACTTTAAAAGCACCTTTTGTAGCATCTTCTACAATCTTGAGCCACTTGATCCAATTGATACTTTCTCCATTGGTGAACTAGCCTATCAACATTACATGCATTAATGACTACCTCAGTTGACATCAATTGAACTTTATATAAGATTTGAGTTACTATAAATATGCTCCTTCAATGTTCCATTGTGCATGAATTCATAAACAAGCATACTGCCTCTCTGTTGACAATATCCAATGAATTTACTAAGTTTATGTGATGTATTCTTGAAAGTAGAGTCATCTATAAGAGATGCAGAAATAGTTCAAACAACAATTAGCAGCTACAATTTTTCAATAAGAAAAAAGAAGACATTTTAGCGTTGTGCATTAACCTAGTAGTTATCACAGATTAAAAAAAATATAATGCTTGATTATGTTTTTTTTGTTGAGATATGTTTCTAGTGTGTATATAGTTTAGTCAATGAGCTACTCATAGTGTTAGGGGTGTTCTAATCTCATGGTTTATATTTATTCATGCATCATGATTAATATAGTCAAGTTACTTCATTTTTACTTTCTAACGTGATATCAAAGACACTGACCACTAGAACTTTAAGAAAATTTAAAAAAAAATCTTAGAGAAAGAAACAATGAAATATTGGTTAAGGGAAGTTATTATTCAGCTATAAAATGTTGTTCCATATCCACTAGAACAATGAAATGTTGTTTGAACCATAAAAGAGCCTAAGGGTGAAAGCAATAAAAAATAGAAGAATTATCAAAGATATAAACTTATTCCATGGAAGATTTGCTTAGAAAAGTGTTATGAAACATGAAAGCAAGAACAATCATATTTTATCATATTTTTATCATTTGTTATAAATTAAAGTTGAATGACACATACACATGAAGCCCATGAACACATGAGATTCATCCATTATATACATGAAAATGAATAGAAATAGTACATTAGTTTGCATAAAACATGTAAATCATTATCACAATGATTTCTCCATCAACTGGATTGGGTTGAGGATGTTAGACTTGTTCATCTCCACGATGCACCATTCATGACCATCTCTTCCAACATAAAATGTTCCTTTCCCAAATGGAACATGATGTCAAGCTCACACTGATCATTAAGAAATCACAATTCAAAAAAAAAACTAAGTTAAATTACTTCACGTGAAGAATTGAAAGATGAAGTAGATAAGTTCATTGTGTTGCAGTTCAACCCTACCACATTTCCAAAATGACGATCCATTTTTTCGACCAATAGATGTATTAATTCTAAAATCGCAAGCTCATTTTGCAATATGTATGATTCTACTCACTAATATCATTGCTCTAGCAAAAAATAAAAATAAAAAACAAAACAAAAACAAAACAAATTGATTCAGCTCAACTTGATTAAGAATAACATCCCCTTGAAATACATCTTATGTACAACATTGTAGATGCGATAGGAGCTTACTTCATCATTGTTAACACCAACCAGGATAAATAAAGATCCATGGCACCGGTATACAATTTTATAGTTATGATGCTCTACAAACGAGCACAACAATGAGATCGTAATACAGAAACAACTTCAAGTAGTGGAACATGAGCAATCCCATGGCTGTGAAGAATTTGCATCTATGAGAAATGAAATCAGAAAAGAAGTAGCAAGATGATTAAAAAATAAAAATTACCTGCTGCTTTGTGAAAATATGACATTTCCAAATGATTTTACCTTCTAGGGCATGCCGTTCTTCAATAGCTAGCCATTCATAGTTAAATTTCCATCATTATATGGTAGATAATAGTTATTAAATTATTAAATTGAACTTACATCATCATAAAAAAATATCATACTGACAGAAGTATAGCATATATTTTTAGTTTGTAAAAATTATTAGGTGGTGATTAATTAAAGGTAAATCAAATTATTCCAATTCAACAATATTTCAAAATTAGTTTAGTTGATTATGAGGATTGTATGCAGCAAAAAGAGATCTAGGTAGTGATTATCACTTACAGATAACATGAATAATGTCTGCCCCCACTGCTATCTCTAGAGCCTAGACGTAGGGAAGCCTATAGTTTCTCTAGCAGGTTTTTCTACTACTATTTTTTGCATCGAACCATTTTTTTCATGATTTAGATGGACATAGAGTGAGCAGAAAAGAAAAAAATGAATAAATATTGAATGGACTAGAGGAGGTGGTTGTACAAGTTACATACAGCGAACTTGTCTGCCTTTGTGCACGAAAACTCATATGGGCTGTGAGGCAAGATACATGTTATGCCTTGTCATTCTTGCTTTAAAAATAATACCCAGTGCTCCCCTATTCGCATCATTCAATTTTCCCCATATATGGTTTAGAAGTGTTTATTTTTTTTTCCACTATTAAAGAGATTTTCCCCATAGTAGAATGAAATGCTTCTAGTCAAAGAAGCAACAACAGCAATAATCATGTTTGCAGAATAGAATAGCAATGTTTTTTTTGATGGATTTGATGATGAAGGATGTGTATAAAAATTAAGTGATGGGAGTGGAGAAAAGAAGAGATGGCTAACAATAGATCAAGCAAAGGCATTGGAGAAGAACTTTGAAGTGGAGAACAAGCTTGAACTAGAGAGGAAAAACAAACTGGCTTATGAACTTGGTTTGCAGCTAAGACAAATAGCTATTTGGTTCCAAAACTACCATGCTAGGTGGAAAACCAAGCAATTATAGAGAGATTATGGCCTCCTGAAAGCAAATTAAGACTCACCGAAGCTCAATTATGAAGCCCTTAATCATTATCTTGAAGCCTTGATAAAATAGAGTAGGGAACCGAATGCATAGCTTAATACTGAAAACACAGAGGGTGGTAGCTTGTTTAACAATGGGGAGGGTCTTTTTCTAGAAATAGACAAGGAGTTGAATAGTGGATCATTAGATAGTAATTTGAGTGAATCCTGAATGATGATAACAATTAGAATCCTGGGATTTCTTCTATTAGGTTGAAAAGCTGTAGCAAATCATATATCAAATTATAATAGTCAAGCATGAAATCATGGATTAATACATATTGACAGGGAATGGTGTTGAAGATTATGGAAGCACACATCCTCACCTTCGGATTAGTTGTTAACTCCGTCAAACTGGAAGTGGCAACTTGAAATGCTCACGACCTAGTGCAACAAAAAAAAAAATCCTAGGTGAGTTTTAGGTTTTTATGCTCATGACCTGGGGAACGAAAAAAAAAATACTAGGTGAGTAGTAGGTTATTATGCTCACGACCTACACAAGACTTGGTGCACGAAACTGTGTTCATCATAGTTCCTCTCCTGAAAGGAACTGTGATGAACAATGAACACGTGCCTTTTTAGGATTTTATTTATAGTTATAAAATAAATAAATAAATAATATATATATATATATATATATATATTAATATATATTATGGATATAAATTTTTATGAATTCAATATATTTTTATGAATATAATATGAAATAAATTTAGAGGCATAAAATTAAAATTATTTGATATATTTTATAATTTATAAAAATCCTAAGTTAACTTAAAATGAGATCATAAAATAGATATATTTATTATTTTAATAAAATGGAATATACAAAGCTGTTGGAAGATTTCTGGAATAGCAGTTTCAGATTTTGATGATCTCGTCACACTCAACACCAACAAATAAGACACTGATATTTGAAATCGCAAATAACCACATACTATAATTTAATCTTTACAGCAGAATCCATGAACAGAAGGTATATTAATGAAGTTATAAAATGCGTTATTTACTTGCAACGGCAAGTGAAGAATGGCACCATTTGAAAGATGCAGCAACAGTAGCTAACTCACCATTTGAACGGCAAGTGAAGAATAGGCAAAAGAGAAACAAATTGCAACACCAAAGCGGAAAGACGCGGATATTCATTCCTATGCTTTTGACATGAAAGAGATTGAGCAGGAAATGGATTTCTCTTGCAAACCAGGTAGCTGTACTTCGATAGTGTTGGGAAAAATAAATAGAAGAGAACGCAAGAGAGAGAGATCGCCACTCCCAGTTGCTGTTGCGGATTGGCTTGTTCAGGCCCTTGCCGAATAGTTTCTTTGCAAGCTCAGAGAGGCCTCCTCGACAATCTTTAAAAACAGCTTCTATATCGGTAGTACAGCAGCTTCTTGTAATGCTTAATATATATATAGGAGCTCGAGTTCTTCGAGTCAATTCTCCCGGTCACAACTAGCGAGTGCCAGTGAAATGAGCAACCGACGCCCAAGATTTGCGTTTACTTTGCGCCGCCTTGAACGAGAGAAAAAAAAAAAACTCACCGACAGCGAAGATCGTTCTTCGCTGCGTTTTTTTTTTATTATTTTTTTTTTTCGTTTTATTCTTTTATTAGTTTGGCCCAAAGATGGGCCGGACCCAACAAAAGCTAATATTACAAATCTTATGCAATGGCTTAATTCTTATAAATTTTAGTAGGGATAAAAATAAAACTTAAAATCAAATCAACTTAGGGTTAGTTTGGTAGTACTTTTCAAATATGTTAATAAGACAAAAAATTATTTTATGTGTTTTTAGGACAAAAAAATATCATTAGTAATATTTTAAAATTTTTTTTGAAACTCTAAAATAACACTTGAAGTATTCTTTTAAAAAGAACGTGGAGATATTTTTTTATATCACTTGAAGTTTTCTTTTAATTAATCAAATATTTTTGTAAATATTTTTTTTAAAAATTCCTATAATCATAAAAATATATATTTTTTAAGTTTTATTAAAATAAATATTTACTAGTTATTCATTATTTCAGATTTTTTATAAAATTATTTTTATAAGCATATAAATAATAATTTTAGATTTTTATTAATACAAATGATTATGTATGTTCATTTATTAATTCAAAAAAAAAAATTTTAAAGTATTTATAATTATAGAATTTATTATTTTAAGTTATTATTAATACAAATATTTAAAAATCTTTATTAATTAAATCAAATATTATTTTGTAAATATTTTTAAAATTTTATAATCCTAAAATAGTTATTTTAGGCTTTATTAATATAAATTTTATTTGTATTTATATAATTTTGTAATTATTTATTAATAATATACTATTTTTATAATTATTTGAGGGGGATGCACCTTTCAAGGATCCATAATCCATAGACCATGACAAACATATAATATAAAAAAGTATATCAAATATTAAAACATATAATATATAAAAAAATAATTAAGTATATATTAATTATGGAAATAATCGTGAGGCAAATAACTAGGAAAAAATCCATTGCTAAATTCTGGATTTTATTGGCTAGAGAAATTTTGTCGCTAAATTCGTCGCTAATTTCCGGATTTTATTGGCTGGGAAAATTCCGTCATTAAATACGTCGCTAAATTCTGGATTTTATTAGCTAGGAAAATTCCGTCGTTAAATTCATCACTAAATTCCCCACTTTTCTTGAGTGGAATTTATGAAAATATTCCATTGCTAATCCGTCGCTAATCCATTGCTAAATTCCTCGCTTTTCTTGAGTAGAATATACGAAAATATTTCGTCACTAATACATTGCTAATCTGTCGCTAATCTGTCACTAATCCGTCGCTAATCCATTTGCTAAATTCCCTGCTCTTTTTCTGATGTAGAATTTACGAAATTATCTCGTCGCTAATCCATCGCTAATCCATTGCAAATTTTTATTTTAATGAAATAATATAAATCTCTTGTTATTCTCTAGCTAATCCTTCACAATTTAGCTAGGGATTGATCCCTAGCTAAAATTTCCTAGCTAAATCATCATTTTCTTATAGTGACACTAATTAAAAGTTTATAAGAAGTTGTGGCTCCAATCGAAGAAAATGAGAAAAATAATAATTATTAAGTCACATCATGTACCCAAAGCCACCACTCTCAAATAAATACAAAACCAAGTTTTATCCAAAGAAGAGATAAAGGAAAATAAAGAATCAAATGAGTGAATGGAGTTTACTAGAAATCATGAAGAGAGAAAAGATTATAATGAAGCCAAGGGTAAGTTTCTGATAAATCTTTTAATTCTATAATGATTTAGAAAAAGAAAATTGGTTGAATATTTCAAAAATATTTTAAATGTATTTTGAAACTTAGAAGGGAATGTACCATTTGCTGAAGCTCTAGCCCAAGTTCCAAATTATATCAAATTTATAAAAGATATCATGAGTAGTAAGAAGAAATTAAAAATATATGAAATAGTAAATATCACTAAGAAATATAATACCATTATTCAATGAAAACTAACAAGGAAATTGAAAGAAATTGTCAGTTTTATTATAACTTGTACTATATTAGATTATATATTTCAAATGGTATTATGTGATTTGGGATTAAGTGCTAACTTAATTTCCCTTTCCATTTTGAAAAGATTAAATCTTAATAAAATTACTCTAATTTCTATCTTACTAAAAATAGTAGATCATATAATCAAGTGATCAAATAAAATAATTGAAGATTTAATAGTCAAGATTAGTATTTTTATTTTTCTTGTATATTTTAAAGTAATGGAGATAAATATGCATTATTAATTTTGGGATCTCCATTTTTAGCCTTGGGACAAGCCCCCATCAATATAAAAAATAGAGAGTTCACTCTTCGCATCAGTGAGGAAAATAATAAAGTTAAATCTTTGTAATAGCTTAACAATCTACTATGTACAACCATACAAAAAAAACTAGATTTTTGATGAAAAAACTTGAAGAAGACTATTTGCCAAATTAAGATAAAATATATGAACCAGAAGAGGAACTTTAGAATTGTGGAAGTAATAAAGTTTATGAAATAGAAGAAGAACTATGAAATTATGAGTGTGATGTAGTGTTTGAGGTAGAGTAACAATGTTGGATTTGTGATAATGATAAAAATGAAGAAGGTGAACAAGTATATTAGTGCTGTAGAAATAAGAAAATAAAAGAAAATTACTTTTATGAGATCATAATATTCTTCAAAATCATGACCTCTAAGGAGTCTTAAGATGATAACTCTAAGAAATAAAAGACATCTAAAGAAAAAGATAAGGTTGAGATAAAAATTATAGAAAAAAAATCAAAGACAAAGCTATGGCTTTGCACACCAATGCAACTTTGTGGTTCCAAAATGAGAATTGCCAAGAAAATAAAGCTAGGATTGTGCTTAGTATCATGACTTTAGTGATACAAAATAAAAATAGTCAAAGAGAGTTTAAAGACAAAGTCATGTTTAGCACTGTGAATTTGGTGTTATTGTATAAATCATTCCGTTTGAAGCTTTAAGACAACCACAATTTTGCATAGTACCATGACTTTGGAGTTACGAGAAGATGAGGGCAACAAAAAAGTGCAAGGCAAAGATTCATAGTTCCATGATTTTGGAACAACAAAGGGAAAGAAAAAGACAAGATTACGGCTAAGTAGCAGTAGCATTCAGTGTTGTGACATTGAGTTTTTAGAAGGAAAAGAAAGAATTGAGTAGAGAAGAAGAAGTTACAAAATTTATTAAAGTTACGACATCAACTATGGAAACAATGTTGAAGATGGGTGTAGCTAAAAAAATGATGAATGAAGAGACTAAAAAGAAAGAAGTCAATATATTGGAAAGATCACTTAGACTTAAGAGATTTTAGATAGATGGGAGGAAGTTATGAAAGTCTAGTTATAGATGAGAGGAACTTTTGAAAGTCTAGTAATGGATGATGAGATCATGAACCTCGAAGCTTTGGAAGAATGATGAGATCATGAACATTATTAGGCACTTAGAATAATTGATCTCAAAAGCGACTTGCCTAAAAAGTGATTCACAGTCACTAAAGTTTTGTAAGTAAATTCTATACAAGGAAGGAGTGTATCCCACTATTTTTCCTTATCGCTAATGCTAATATCATCTCTAATCATATTTATCAATGAATGATTAATAATGGATCACCTCTTTTTGTCCATCAATTTAAGGTTGAGAGGTAGCGCTATTGTAAAATAGTCTCAAAATGAATCAAAATAGATTTTCAAAAGTAGATCAAGAACTTTGTATCTTAATCATAAATAATAATATTGGAACTCCATGTATATGAATCACCTCTTTGAAAATAAATAAGCCATATTGGAAGTATTAGTTATTTTTTTGTAAGCTGCAAAATATTGGTCAAACACTACTAAATCATTACCTTTTTGAGTATGTGATAACCTCAAATAAAATTCATGCCCACAACAACCCAAAAGCATTTAGAATAGGCAATAGAGTATTTGGAACCATATTTTGAATATCAATTTAGATCAGTGGAAAGTTATATATTTCTAAACATATCTTTGAAATACACATTTCAAAGAAGGCCAATAATATCTCTCTTCTACAAGCACAATTATTTTATCAAAACTAGAGTAGCAGTAGCTCCAAGTCCCCCTCCATGTAATTCACAAATGATATGAAGATGCAAAGAACCTTGAGGAATACAAAGTTGTTTGCCTTCGAAAAGAAAACCATGTTGAAGGATAGTCATTTGACTCATGAGCAAGGGAATGATATTTTTCTCACATTATTTTGAAATCCTCATCTTCACCATAAATATTTTTTGATATAATCAAAAGCCAAACATTCAACCTAAATAGTTACAAGTAATTGAACCTATCTAGCTCTACTTAGTGCATTTGTAACTTGATGCATCATCTCTCTCTTGTGCTTTACCGAAAAGACATACTTGTTGAGAGTATACAACTAGTGGTCATGCATCCTTTTCACCTTAGCCAAAGTAGTCAAGTACTTCAAAGCTTTGATTATCAATGTTGACAACAAATGGACAATAAATAAGGTAAGCAAGTTATTGCTTTTATGCTCAAACATGAGCAATTAACTCCATCTCATAAGTGGACCATTTTATTCTAGCAATATAATTATTCACGTTGTAGTAAAGAATTGGATGACTATCTTTATAGAAAATAAGAGCACTTTTCTCTTCTTGGTGTCTATGATTGGGATTAGAACAATAAGAATGTATAAAACATTGATAGGAACTATTAAATGAGGGATTTGTAGGTGAAAATTGTGTTAAAATCAAACATGTTGGCGAAGTACTGATGTCATATAAGAATGGAAAAACGCAATGTTCAACTGTGAGAGCTTGTTGAATTGTCTCAGCCATAGTAAAATCAAACTATTCATCCCATATTGCTTCATCCTATTCAAAACTTTTGTGAACCTTAAACCCAATTTTTCCTCTAATTCATTAACTTGATAATGAGCAACTAAATTTTATAAATTTTAAATATATTCCTATATTGATATCATACCCAATTGACAACTTAGAAGTTTTGCAAAAAAATTATTTAGTATCTCATTAAAAAAATTATATTATCTACTTTCTCATTCTCTCTTGGTATAAATATGTGATTTTTTTATACTTAGAATTATCACCATATGATTTTTCCCATCAAAAAAGGCTGCTCCTTTTAGCCTTTATTTCATACTATGGCCTTTAGTTTTGAAACTAAAGGCCATATTGTGAAAAATCACATATGAAAATTTGAAACTCCTATGAAGAAAGCCTCAACCACCTAAAACCAATCTGATAATTCTTCAATTTTGAAACTCCTATGAAAATTTACAATATTAGCCTTTAGTTTATACTATGGCAATTTTCCAAAAGGACTATGTCCCAGTTTGAGAAGTTTATTCTTTATCCATCTCTTTTCTTGTGTATCCTCAATTTTATCATCATCACAATCAATTTAGAAAATAAAAGTTTTATTTTGTGGAAAATTGAGATAACTTTCATATTATTTCCTCTTTTCAATACTAGTAAAAGTTTATCATGAATAGCAACATTGTGAACAAAAGAAGTTGTAATTTAATTTCATATATTTGATTATTTTTGTTGCCAAAAACTCATATTTATATCCTTTGTATCGATACTCCTACTTTCACATTGTTGGTAGAATGTTCTACCCTAAATCTTAAGACGTGTAATGAATCATGATCTTGGTCAAATTTCTTTTGATACTCTATATATCATATTGTGTTTCTTTATGCTTCTTATCAAATTTCTTCATCAATTATTCCAGTAACTTCATAAGCTTGTTATCAATCAATTTTATAGAAATTTATCCTATATTTGGGTGATTTTGAAAGCATGATTGAAAGAATACTTTTTAGATAAAGATTTAAAAAAACTAAGCTCTCATACCACTTGATGACGAACCAACAAAGAATGAAATAGAAAGGAAATATATAATTCACAAGATAAGATTGGAGAAACTAGATGAGAAAGTTTTAGATTTTTAATTACAAATTTTTAGTTCTTTGGGGCAATTCTCCTCAATGAGAAGAACTTGGACTTTTATAGTCAAACATAACATGACATGAAAATACTAATAAAATATGTAAAAGGAAAAGAAAAATAAATTCTAAGATCAGAAAATTATTTTTTTTGGGTGCTAGATGAAAATATTTGTCTTGGAACATTTTTTTATTTTTTTTAATTACTCCAAAACATTAAATATTTAAGTTTAGGTACTCAAAATTAGAAAACTAGGTTTTATGTTTTTAAAATGTGGTTTTTGAATTTGAGAAACACGTTTTAAAAAAAAACACAATGATGTGGTTTTTGAATTTGAAAACCACCTATTTGAATTTTTTTAATGCTGTAACTTCTTTCTGATTTTGTAAAGTTGTTTCGTTCTTATTTTATTTTATTTAAATTTCAACACACACACACACTAAATATATATATATATATATATATATATATATATATATATATATATATATGCATGTATGTTTATACTTAATATATGTGTGTGTGTGTGTGTGTGTACTTAATACATATATAGATATATAAATATATATCTATCTATGTGTGTGTGTATTAAAATTTCAAAACACACACACACACACACACACACACACACACACCTTTAATATATATATATATATACTTAATATATAAACATGTATACACACACACACACACTTAATTAATATATAAACTTATACATCAATATATCTATATATGCATATATAAACCTATATATCATACATATAAACATATATACATGTGTGTGTGTGTGTGTATTTATATTTATTTATTTGCTTATACATATATATATATACATCTATGCGCACGCGCACACACACACATATTTATACACATCTACACACACACACACACACATATATATACATATATATCTATATATATATCACACACACACACACATATATATACATATATATCTATATATATATCACATACACATAGATAGATATATATATATATATATATATATATATATATATACACTTACACACACACACATATAGTGTGTGTGTGAATAAATTTATATATATATATATATGTGTACGTATGTATATACTTTTTTTAAATGTGTGTGTGTGTGTGTGTGTGTGTGTGTGTATCTATCTATGTGTATATGTTTATCCATACATATACAAATATTTAGAAATATATGTTTATACACACTCGTAAATATGTATATAGACTTATATATATATATATATATATAATATATATATATATATACTTACACACACATACACACACATATATATATAGTATGTGTGTGAATATATATATATATATATGTGTGTGTGTGTGTGTGTGTGTATATATATATATATATATATCTATGTATATATGTTTATCCATACATATACGGATTTTAGATATATATGTTTATACACACTCGTAATATGTATATAGACTTACACACACACACATATATATATCTTTATATATATATATATGTGTGTGTGTGTGTGTGTGTGTGTGTGTGTGTGTGTGTGTGTGTGTTTATATATATACTATATAGGTTTATATTAATATATATAGATATATACAGTTGTATATTAATTATATACATATAAATATAAATATAAATATAAATATATATATACACACACACACACACACACACACACACTACCAGAAAATGACAAAATAGAAATGAAAAATAAAGATGCTATTCTATTTCTAAAATAAAAAATGGGATAGAAACAAATTATAATTAAATGAATAGGAAACATAGCTATAAAATTTAGAAATGGAATAATAATCTGTCGCTGTTTTAAGGCATGGATATTTAACATAAAATAGAAATGGAATTTGAAATGGAATTAGATACAAAAATTGAAACATATTAACTTTCTGTAGTTATAATCATGGGAGGACATTGGCAGATAAAGTTGCATGGTATTTAGCAAATGAAAAATCTGTTTTTGAAACGTATTAACTTTTGACACTATTTTTGAAATGAAAACTTATTTCGTTGCTATTTAATGTTAATGATTTTTTTCAAAGAACACTTCATCTGTTCGAAATTTAGTTTAGGTTTTGGGTAAATTAAGCACCAACTTTAATTATCCATTGACCTAATCGACATTGTACTCCTCCATGGTTGTGTTGGTCACCCTTGTTCATCATCCAAAGAGGTACATAATTATAATTTCTTACTTACATGTGGCACACACACACACACACAACGAAAAATCACTCAGTCAGTTTGTTGATCATTAATGGGGATACACTATAACAAATGCACACACACACACACACACACTTTTCATTTGGGTGTTACAATTGTGAATATTATTCTATATATACATACATTCATGTATATGTGGGTGTGTGTGTGTGTATTTTATTACAATCCACTTTTTATTTGGGTGTTACATGTGTGAATATTATATATATATATATATTACATTTTTGATTAATTTAATTTGATGTACTTTAACACGTTTCTAGACAATATATGTATGTGAGTGTCAACTAAGTAAATGTTTGAAAGGACATTCTCCTCAGTTCAATGTTCATACAAGGTTAGATGAGCAATACTTTTATGAGATATTAATTTTTTAGTTTTTTGCCAAAAGCATACATGAATTATAACTTTAGCATGTCAGATTATTTTTTGATTTTATATGATTTATTACTTAATTTTTATAATTGTATCATTCATAGATAAATCTAAATTATTCTATTTTTTTATATAAGAAAAATACAACTTAGAGCTATTGTTAAATATCTAACATATTAATGTATGCCCCATCAATTCATTTTAAAACAAATTTGCCTTAAGCTCATCTTTAGAAATAATTAATTTTTGTTATGCATGTTCATTCATTTCACAAATATAGCAGACATCACACATAAAAAAAATTTGTTGGGTTTGCTTGAGTTAGGCTGACTATGTTTTATATAGTTGTATTCATGGTTGGTTATTTTCATTTTAAAATGATAATATATAATTGTTATTTTAAGCTTTGATATTTTATTTTATAGTTATTGCTATTTTTGATTTTTTTTTGTTTTCTTGCATGTGTGGAGCATATTGGACCAATAAAGTCGGATAAATTTATCACACCCTAAAATTAAAAAAAAAACAAAATTTAGAAAATTGGAAATTTTTTATTTTTAAGAAGAGGCACGCATGGTGCCTCTTTGATGGATGAGCACCCCCATCCAACATTTTTTCACAGTGAAATAAAAAATATCACACAAAATAGAAGGGTGTGACTACAATTAATTTATGATATTTAAGTATTGTCATAAATAAGTTACTATAACTTTAGTACAAATAAATCACTATCTACATTATTATTAATGAATATACATTGGTATTATATGCAGTAAGAATCACAAATATTATATGAATTGATCATGAATGGATGCATGTCAGATTAATAGAAATGTTTTTGACTGATGAGTTTGTAGCAGGGATTGAAAAGTTTGTTGGGTTTTTTGAAAAACACCCTCAATTAATAGAAGAAATGAAAATAAGATGTCATGTAATTCCCATAAATGTCAAAATCATAGTTTTTAAGCTGTGGACACTATGCGATTCTATATTGTAGAAAATAGATTTGTTAAAGATTATTATATTTTGTAAAGAAATGAAAAAATAATTATGACATAAATATTAAAATATTATGTAAATAGAAGTGTTGATTCAAATATTATAATATAATATGTCAATCCCAACAATGCATGTGAACCCATGCTAAAGCATGCTATTAGTTTTTCTTTTATTTCGGATGTTACTAACGATATCTCAAAATCAACAACAAAAAAATTTTATGAAATGCTCAAAGCAATATATTGAGGTTTGGCCAAGTAATTCGTATGGCCACTCAAAGTTATTTGATGAGGTTGTCAGAATATTGAATTTAAAGACAAAAGATCATTTTTTAGAAAGGTATTTTTATGAAATTTGTTTGTTGTTATTTGAATTGTTAGCAAAGAATAATATCATGAAAGATAACTTTTACAGTATAAAGAATTTAATGCAAGGTTTGTGTTTTCATATAGAAAAAAAATGCATTGATGCATTAATAGATATATAATATATTGGGGTGAAGATTGTACAAAAATTACTTATAATTTATGTAACTATCCTCGATACAAAATACATATTACATGTAAAAGATAGAAATCAAATATTTCTCATAAGAAGATATATTACTTCTAATTGACTCCTCATTTGAAAAGATCATTTTCATATGAAGTCACTTATAATGACATGAGTTAGCACAAAAAGCACACTTCTGAAGAAAACATGATGTATATTACAACATTACTTAGATTCCCAATCTTAGAAATATTTTGATGATATTCCAATATCTTTTGTATATAAAAGTTGAAATATTAGATTGGGACTGTGCACATATGGATTTCATATATTTGCATAAGTAAGAATATTATATTTTTCATGGCCGATGATTTTTACACCATATAATTTATCAACATAGAGGTGCATGCAAGATAAGTTCATGTTTTTGTGTGTTATCATACCCAGTCTGAGAAACCAAAAAAAAATTGGATGTTTTTTTGCAACCCCTTATTACAGAGCTAAAAAATTTGTGGGAGCTGAGTGTAGAAACATATGATATATCTAGAAAGCAGAACTTCTAGATACGAGTAGTACTTATCTAGACTATAAGTGATTTTCTAGTATATTTAATTTTGTCAAGATGGAGTACAGTAGGAAAATTAGCTTGTTCTTATAATACGGAGAACTCAGATGCATTTTCTATGAGAAAAGGTGGAAAGACTTTTTGATTTGATAACCATCATAAGTTCATACATATGAAACGTTCATTTTGAAAAAAAAATAAATGCATTTAGGAAATGCTAGATAGTTATAAAAGGTGCACCACCTTCAAGGTTAATTATTAAAATATTAAAAGTAATTGAAAGATATGGCTTCAAAAATCTTACAAAAATTGATGTTGATTTCATTAATGTAAAACATTTGAAAATTTTTCACTATGGTTGGAACAAACAAAGAATATTTTGGGATTTCCCTTATTGGAAAAATAACATCATTAGGCACAACTTATATATGATATACATTGAGAACTTTTTTAATAATATTTTTAAAACTATCATTAATATAGAAGGAAAAAAAGACAATGCTAAATCAAGATAGGATTTAAAAGAGTTCTATTCACGTCCATAGTTACATAGTGATAAATCAACAAATAAATTTACTAAGGCTTGTTACTATCTTGACAATGATGCAAAGGAAATTTTATGTAAATGGCTGATAGAGCTCAAGTTCCTTGATGGACATGCAACTAACATTGGAAAATATATTAATATGAAGAAGCATAACTTATTTTTGATTAAAAGTCATGTCTGTCATGTATTTATGTAGAGGCTAATACTCATAGCATTCTAGGAAATATTTGGGAAGCCTTGACTAAAATAAGCATTTTTTAAGAATCTCACTTGTAATTTCATAACAAATGAAGACATTGAGCAATTACAAAATGATATGCCAATAATTTTGTGCATCTTAATCAAATTTTTTCTTATAACTTTTTTGACTCCATGGAACATGGATTCATAAGACAAGTGGATTGGAAGATATTTCATGGAGTCGAAAAAGCAAGGAGGAAAATATGCTCAAGTCTTCATATAATTATGAGGATGTTATTTTATAATTTCTTCATTTTTTCATTTATTATGATATTACAAGTGAGATTCTTAAAAAAATGTTTTTTTAATCAATGCTTACCAACTATTTTATAGAAGTAATTCATGGAATACTATGGGTATTAGCCTCTACATAAACACATTATAGTCATGATTTTTTATCCTAGTTAACTTTTGCTTTTTCATATCAATACATCTTTTCATGTTAGATGCATATCTATCAGGGTACCTAAGCTTCATCAGCTATTTGTACAAAGCTTTCGTTGTATCATTGTCGAGAGTATATCAAGCCTTAGAAATTTTATTCGTTGATTCACATATATGTAACTCTGGACATGAACATAACTCTTTCAAATCCTCTTTTAATTTTGCATTATCTTTTATTTTTCCTTCCACATTTATGATAGTAGTAAAAATCATATCAAAAAAGTTTTTCTCAATGCGCAACACATCTAAGTTGTGCTTAATTAAGTTAGTTTTCCAATAAGATAAATCCCAAAAGATACTTTATATTTTCCAATCACAATGATAATTCTTTGAAATTTTTGCATTAATATAATATGCATTGACATCTGTAATGTTTTTGAACCCATATATTTCAATTACATCTAATATTTAGGCACATGACCACAAGGGTGAAGCACCTTTTACAACTATATGGCCAGTCATAAATGTGTCAATATTCGTCCAGAATGAATGTTCCACATATAAGAACTTATGGTGGTTATCAAACTAATAAGTCTTTTCTCCTTTGCTCAGAGAAAATGCATCTGAGTCTTCCATGCAATAAGGAAAAGCTAATTTCTATCTAGTACTTCATCATGATAATATTGAATATGTAGAAAAATTACTTATAGTCCACATAAGTATTACTCACATTTGGAAGTTTTGCTTTCTAAATATTTCATATGTTTCAACATAATCCTCTCACAATATTTTGAGCTCCATGATTAGGGCCTAGAAAAAGACATTAAACTTTTCTCTTAGGTTTTTCAGACCATGCAAGATAACACACAAATATATATATTCATCTTTCATACACATCCATGGTGATAAATTATAAGGTATAACAATAAGCAGCCATAAAGGCCATTGTTGCTCTATTTGTCCAAATGGCTGAATACATCTATGTATAGCCCTAATCTAATATTTTGAGTTTCATTTGAACAAAATGGTTGGCTATCATCAAAATATTTCCAAGAAGGAGATTATGAGTAATACCACATCATGCCTTCTTTAATAATATACTCTTTGTGCTAACTCATGTCATTAATAGTGGCTTCAGATACAAATAATATTTACAAATGAGATGTCAATAAAAAATAATACAACTTCTTATGAAGAATATCTATTTTCTATATTTTACATGTATTATTTCTTTTATATCAATGATAATTACAAAAATCATATGCAATTACTTCACTATCTATGTCCTAATATTTTATATAGCTATTAATGTAGTAATGTTTTTTTTCTATAGGCAAACCCAAACCTCGCATTAACTTATGTCCTATAAAAGTTATCTTTCATGGTGGTGTTGTTTCATACAATTCAGATAACAACTCATAAATTTTATCAAAACACCTTTCTAAAAAATGATATTTTGTCTTTAAATTCAATAGTATGGCCATGACAGATAACTTTGAGTACCCATATAAATTACCTGGTCAAACTTCTTCTTCTGATACTTTTAGTATTTCATAAAATTATTTTACCGATGATATTGGGATATCATCAATGACATCCAGATTTAGCGATGGAATTTTTCCTAGCTAATTATTAACGATGGATTTAGCGACGAATTTTCCATAGTTAATTAGATCCAGTCATAATCTACCACAAAAAATTTCGTAGATTTGACGAAAAGAAAAGCAGGGAATTTAGCAATGGATTTAGTGATGAAAATTTTCTAGCTAATTTAAATCCATCACTAAATAATTATATGAATTTATTTTTTTTATGATTTTATATAATCTTGGAAGCGATAATTCCTTAAATATTTATTTTCTCAAAATATATGCATTTAGCTAGGAATTTTTCCCTAACTATTTGGGTTAGTTGTAATTTCCATCTCTAATCTTTAATGATATTTATTAACCATTATTTATTTTAATATTTTATATAAATTTCTATATTAAAGGTATATAATGGTCTATAGATGAGCGATCCTTGAAAGACACAATCTCCTCATATAATAATACAAATATGATATTATAAAACAAATCAATAAATATATAAATACGAATAAAATTTATATTAAATATGACTAAAATAACTATTTTTGATTATAATTTAATTAAAAAATTATCCTTAATTTTTTTCATAAATATTTATTTATGATATTTAAATATTTGTATCAAAAAAACATTATATAATTTATTATATAATTATAATATTTTTAAAATATTTTAATTAATAAATAAAAATTAGCACTAATAAAAAACTAAAATAAACAATTGTTTGATTAGATAAAAAGATTTATAAAAATATATGAATAAATGAATAAACAAGTAAATAATTATTAAAAAAAAAGTATAAAATCATATTTTAAAGATTATAAAAAATTTTTAAAAATATAATGACAAAGATTTGAAATTTTTGAATTATAAAAAAAAGTTTAAATTTTTCAAAAAATTTAAAAGAAAATAAGTTGATATTTTAAGATTTAAATATTGATGTTTTAATTACATCAAAAAAATTTTGATGATTTAAAAAATTAATATTTCAGTGTGGTTATTAAATGAACACTTCAAATAATAAAATTTATAATGACTAAAAGATTCAAATTTTATGCTTTTATAATTATTTTATATTATATTAATAAAAAATAAATTGAAATATTATAAATTTAGAACCATATTATATATATATATATATATAAATACTTTATTATTAATTTAATATTATTTTATTTATTTATTTATTAAATGTATCATCTATGATTAAATAAAAATCTATTTCAATTATTTTATTTAAATTTTTTATTTTTTATAATTTTATTTTAGACTTATTTTATTGTATTTTATTTTATATATATTTATATCCAATTTAGTATTTATATAAGGTTTCATGAAAAAAAAAACTCTAAGTCATTAACACTTAGCAATTTTTCTTTCAAACAATGAAGGAAATGTGAAACACAACTACGGGAGCAACCTAGGAAATCTATCTCTTCTTGTTACCAAGTAATATTATCATTGTTCTTTTCCTTCGGAATGCTATATACATATCTCTGTCTCTCTCAATTTGATTACCACTAGCAGATTTTTGTTTTTATAGAATATTCGGGTATTAACTTTTTTTTATTTTTCCCTAATTTTCCTTCTTTTTGCTTCTATTTTCATATCATCTATATAATTTTAATTCTACACCATTAATGAAATAATAAATAGTCAGTGTAATCTTTGTTCTTTTACTGTTTAAATTTTTAGGGTTTTATTAATTTTAAATACTAAATGTTTGCATTTTGTTTTCTCATTCTTCAACTTAAGAAAATAAATAATGCTTGATGTTTTCTGCTTCTGTAACTTAAGAAAAAAGAAACGTAATGTTAATAGGTTCTATTTTTGTTGTCTCCGAATATATTATAAACAAATAACAATATATATAAACTTTTATACATTTATATAATTGTATGAAATTATATATAAGTGTCTATACTATAATATATATAAATGTATTACATTATATATAACACTGATGTGTTTATATTAACATATAATGTTATATATAAATATTTATACATATGTATTAATGTTTATAAATATCTATACAACATTTACATAAAACTATCCATTTATATAAATTTTTATATAACAATTATATAACATAAAATGCTTATACATTTTTGTAAACATTTATATAACATATTAATTTTTATATAAATATAATATTTATAATGTTTATATAAATGTGATATATACACCATATAATATTTATAAAAGTGTTACATATATATAATTATATATAAGTAACATTTATAAACATATTTTAAACACAAATATTTTATCTAAACACTTGTTTAATTATATAATCATATGCCATTATATATAAAAGTATTTATAACAATATTTATGATTACGTAAAACTAATTTTATTACTATATTTATAACTATAGATAACTAATTTTTTTAATATATAATAATGTATAACTATATGTATAATTCTATATAACTATATTTCTAACAAAATATACTATATTTATAATAATATATAACTAAATATAATTGTATTTTACTAAATGTATAACTATATTAATGTTATATATAATTATATCTTTAACTACATACATATTTATAACTATGTGTATAACTATATATAAATATTTGTATAACTATGTAACACTCTATACAAATAAATAAATATAACTATATTTGTAACTATGTATACATATATGCATACATATATGTAAACCTATATAATTGTTTATAACTTTGTATACATTTATGTATAACTACATATAACTACTTGTATGAATATATCTATATATAACTATATGTTTAACTATATATATCTCTATTTTTAACTATATATGCTATAGGTATAAGAACGTATAACTATAAATAATTGTATTTGGCTAAATGTATACTAAAAAAATATTATACATAACTATATATAAATATATAATTAACAACATATATTTAATATACATTTTTATTTATTAGTATATAAATATGTATTTTACTATACCTATACCTATAGATAACCATATGTATACATATATAAAATTAAATGAAAACATATTTATACCTACATGTATAAATATAAGTATAACTATATGTGTAACTATATGTATAACCACATGTTACTATATTTATAATTACTGTATAACATCATACAAGATTATGTTTAACTATATGTGTATAACTATTTATATATATTTGTATAACTATGTAAAACTCTATATAATTAAATATAACTATATTTTTAACTATGTAGACATATATGTAAATCTATATTTTTTTTATAACTTTGTATACATTTATGTATAACTACTTATATCTACTTGTATGAATATATCTATATATAACTATTTGTTTAATTAAAAATAACTATTTATAACTATATATATTACGTGTATAATAATATATAACTATAAATAATTGTATCTTACTATATGTATAACTATAAAAGCTTTATACATAACTATAGTTAAAAATATAATTTACAAATTATATTTAATATATATATTTGTATATATTAGTATATAAAAAAGCATTTTACTATATCTATACCTATACATAACTATATTTACACATATATAAAATTATATGAAAAAATATATATACCTACATGTATAAATATAAGTTTAACTATATGTGTAACTATATGTATAACCAAATGTAACTATATTTATAATTACTGTATAACAACATACAACATTATGTTTAACTATATGTGTATAACTATTTATATATATTTGTATAACTATATAAAAGTCTATATAATTAAATATAATTATATTTGTAACTATGTATACATATATGTAAATCTATATATTTGTAACTATGTATACATATATGTAAATCTATATATTTGTTTATAACTTTGTATATATTTATGTATAAATACATATAACTACTTGTATGAATACACACACACACACACACACACACACACACACACACACACACACACACACAACTATATGTTTAACTATATATAACTATATATACTATATGTATAATAACATATAACTATAGATAATTATATCTTACTATATGTATAATAATAAAAACTTTATACATAACTATATTTAAATATATAATTTACAACATATATTTAATTTACATTTTTATATATTAATATATACAAATATATTTTACCATATCTATACCTATACATAACTATATGTATAAATATATAAAATTATATGAAAAAATATTTATACCTACATTTATAATTATAAGTTTAACTATATGTGTAACTATATGTATAACCACATGTAACTATATTTATAATTACATGCACAACAACATATAACATTATGTCTAACTAAATGTGTATAACTATATATAAATATTTGTATAACTATATAAAACTCTATATAAATAAATATAACTATATTTTTAACTATGTATACATATATGTAAATCTATATTTTTTTTATAACTTTGTATACATTTATGTATAACTACATATAATGACTTGTATTAATATATATATATATATATATATATATATAACTATATGTTTAGCTATATATAACTATTTATAACTACATATACTATATGTATAATAACATATAATTATAAATGGGATAATACAAATTTGTTGCACTAACTTGAAATTAAATGACAAAAGATATAATATCAACAATATGTAAGCACATAGCATGAGAGTGTCCTTTGGTCACATATAGAATGTCGTTGAAATAAGCATAGTACTCTTACCTAATCCCACTTCTTGGGCCTCAGGCTCATATATGAACTTATGTATGACAAAAGATGTAATATTTAATAAGTTTGTATCGCATAAAATTTTTTCTTCTTTTATGTAATTCTTCATTCTAACACTGCATTATCTGTGTGTCTCTCTCTCCCTCTCTCATTCTTTCTGTGTTACCCTCTTCCTTTTTTACTTTCTTGTGTCACATTCTCTCTCTTGCTATTTTCTCTCTCGCTCTTCTTCTTTCTTGCTTGCTCTCTTTCTATCTCTCTCTCCCCCTCCCTCCCTCACTCTCCCTCCCCCCTCTCTCTCTCTCCCTCTTTCCCTCTCTCCCACTCTCCATATCTCTCCCTCTTCCCCCCCCCTCTCTCCCTCCTTTCTCTCCTCTCTCTCTCTCTCTCTCTCTCTCTCCCCCTCCCTCCCTCCCCCTTCAAACTTTAATTTTTTTTCTTTTTTGCTTTCCTTTATTGTCCATCATCATATTTTGCTCCCTTTATCTAGTAATAGCATGATATCTATTAATCTTTATAGTACTAAAAATTGTTTTATCTATTCATATAGATTCTTGCAATGCATTACCTCTATATTCACAATTTTTTATTTTTAAATATTCATTTGTAAGTAATTTTATTTATTTATTAGTATATTTTGAAATAATTTAATGTTTAATTCAAAATAATGATTGATCATTATTATTTGTAAATAAAATAAGTCATAAAAGCCATGGATATTAGATCTTCCCCAAAGTTGTGACATGAAGATATTTCTAGTCCAGGCCAGCCATGCAGACAGAGATAAACACCTGCAGACAAATGCTCTTAGTTATTGTGTAGATATGCAATTATCACATGGTGCAAAGCATATGTATAAGGAAATAAGTTTTCTTGCTGTAGGTTCTACAATGATTGGTTCTAATTATTCTAGGTCTTGGGATGATGATGATGATGCTCATGTAGTGTCGTGTAATTTTTATTAGATTTCATAAAACTACATTCAATCGGAAGAAAAAATATAACATTACCTAATTTTTACACGCCGCGAGTGCCAAGAGGAATATCGGGTCCTATTTTGGGAGAAGCAGCTCACCGCCTCGTCAAAAACTCGCTCAATCTCAAAATGAGAGTTTGGCAGGAAAGTTCATCAGTCGAGCATCATCGCTCGCCCCACTTTTATTATCAGAGGTAGTAGTAATAGCAGCAATATATACGTACGTATATACTCAATATATACCTACGTATTTACTCATTTCCTTCTGTTGTATTTGATGGTATGTGTATTTGTATGAAAGTACATGTGTGCTTAATCTGAATCTATGTGATTATATATACATAGATATAATATTATAGTATATACGTACGTATATACTCAGTATATGTAAATATAATACTACAATTTATATGTACAAATACTACAGTAATATATGTAACTAGTGAAATGCTAGTATATATGTACATATACACTGTAGTATATATGTACATATATACTACAGTATTATATATTTATCAAAACAAAACTTTATTTATTTTATATATTTTGATTTTATTGTCTGGTTTAAATTTCGTACAGATATGGTACCACATTATTTCCCATACGAAGCTTGTATAAGTGAAGGGATTTTTTACTAGACATGGCGCACCGCAACTCGGGATAGCTTTGTCGTAGTAGAAAGATAGTGAATAGAGTAGCTGATGGATAGAAAGCAATGTTAATGTACATATAGATTATACTTTATGCACTGTTGATAGATACATTAATGAATAAAATATAATTAAATTTTGTTATGTTTTTGTTTTAATTATGTAAAATATTGTATCAGAATAATTTATTAAATGATTTTTTTTGTTATTTATAAATTATCATTTATAGTTTCTATTTTTATTCAATTTAATATAAAAATATTAAACTATTTAATTAAATTTTTTGAAAAAAAAATAAAATTCTGAAAATAGTTTTAGAATAAAAATAGCTAGGGAATTTTCCCTTGCTAATTTAGCTAGGGAATTTTCAATTGCTAATTTAGTGAAGGAAATCATTATTTTAGCTAGGAAATTTTTCGTCACTAAAATTTTTTAGCTAGGGACTCAGGACTCTTTCCCTCGTTAATTTTTAGCGACGAGCACTTTAGCTTGGGAAAGCTTCCATCGTTATATCCCATTTGGCTATGGAAAACCCCCATTTAGCTATGGAATTTTCCCTAGTTATTTGGGATTTTTCTTGTAGTGAAGGACCAATAACATTCTTTAACATTGTTTCATATACATCCTTTGGATTGACATATTCCATTACAACATTTGAATTAACACTTTTATGTATATAATGATTTTTTTTTGTTCGTGGTACAACTATTTCTCTATGTTCATACCAAAAATAATAGTCTCTAACAAATTTATTTTTTGCAAAATAATATTGTATTGTCTTCATACCTTGGAAACTCTGATTTTAACATTTAAGGTCATTACATGGGCATCTTATTCTCATTTCATCTATAAATTCAAGCTATTTTTCAGCAAAGCAAATAAATTCTTTAATCTCATCCACAATAGTTAAAAACTCATCTTTTAGTCTTATATTTATCCATTAATGATCATGTTGTATAATATTTTTCATTCATATAACACATAATACAAATATATTTTGAATTATAATAATGTAGATAAAGACTTATTTCATTCATATAACACATAATACAAACTATTTTTTCTAAGTTTCAAAGTGTTCTTCGATAAATTAACTATTATAATTTAGCAATAAAATCTATCTTTATTTCTAAATTTGCGAGGAAATATTTTTCCATTGCTGAATTTTTTAAAATCTGATAAAGATGGATTATTAAGATGTTTCACATTTAATGACATAAATAATTTTCATCGCTAAACATAGAAGCTAATTGGGATTCCATTTCTAAAAAAATATAAAAATATAAATTTTTATTGCTAAATGTCATGCAAGCTTATCCACCCACGATAGCGCATCACAATTAGAAACATAATGAAAAACCATTTAAAAATCCATTGCTAATTAGTGATTGATTTTTTTTTTCATTCTAATTTTTCCAAAAAATATTATTTTTATTTCTAATTCATTTTCAATTCTATTCCTAATTTTAGAAACGAAATTGGGCATTTCAAATTTTATTTTCATTTCTAATTGACTTATTTCTTGTAATGATAGGTGTGTGTGTGTGTGTGTGTGTGTAAACATATGTCTGTATATTTTTTATGTACATGTAGTCATATATATAAATATAAATATGATTATGTGTGTGTGTGTGTGTACATGGTTATACATATATATAAACATATATCTATCTATACATATTTTTATATCTTATATAGGCTTATATTTACATGTATAGATATATAGATATATATGATTATTATATATTAAGTATTTACACACACACACACACACACGTGTGTGTGTGTGTGTGTGTGTGTGGAAAATAGCAGGACCCAAATTTGTTTCAAAAATTAGGAAATGATTTGAAACAGATTAGAAACGGAATAAACAAAACTAGTAAAAAATGAAAATGGACAAATTTTCCATCGTTGTTTAGTGATAGAAATTTATGAGATTTTTTATTCCCTCGCTAAAAGATCCGCGAAGTGAGATGGGGATATGCTTACATAGAATTTAGAAATAGAAATATTTGAATTTGTTTATAATCAAAAATGACCATCATATCCTTTTTTTTATTATTGTGAGGGATATAAAATCCGTCGCTTTATAAATTTAAATGATTATGTGATAGAAGGCCATTCTGTCACATTTATAGCAATGCAATTAGATTTCGTCATTAAAATATAATAAATAATTTCTGAAGATCATTTCAAAACTTTGAAGTATTCTTAGGGTTTCGGGGATTTGTTAGTTTGGTTATGATTTTGGCCGATTTTTGTTTGAATTTCCTATCCTCCATATATTGTTCGACATGATTTTCCTCCACAAATGAGGTATGAAATTATGCTTTTTATTATATTCCATATGCATTATATTTGGGAAGGCCTACATTTGTGTGTTTTCATGTTACGTGTATTTTTTTTTTCCATTTTTTACATTTATATTTGGTTCTATTTGATTGTTTTGCTGAATTATTATAAGTATAATTGATAAATTATAAATTATTTACATCATTTACATTTTTTCTAGAGGTGTCAAATGGGCCTGCCTGGGCTGGCCCAACCTGGTTTTATGTTGCCCAATCGGGCTACAGTTCCAGTCTAGACACGGCATGGTACAGTAACCATGCCGGACTGGCGCGGGCTCGCGGCCCAAAAACTACCGGGTTCGGCCTGGTTCGGGTTCGATAAAACCCTAATTCTTTAAAAAAATTAGAGGTTTGGTTGTGTGGCACCACGCCACCACGCCGCTACGCGTCCTTACCCTTTTGGGGCTCGGCGAGCCTCGACTATTAGGCGTTGGCTCATATTGACCACATTTGGTGCATGGTCACATGTCCCGTGCCCTGGCACGACGAGCCGGGGCACGACACTATAGCATGCAGTGCCGGGCACTTGCACGACTAAACCGTGTCGGGCCTGCCCGGCCCGGCTCGTTTGACACCACTAATTTTTTCCTTATACTTTTATATGTAATTTTTATTTGTAACCTAATTGATTTCTGAAATTTTTTTGTATTTTGTTATTGACCTATAGTTAATATCAACAATTTTATATTGCATTTAGTTTCTTTAGTAGAATTAAATGATATCTAATAACTTTAAAATTAAATAACTTATATTAATGGCATGACCTTAACAATAAATAATTTATAATTATTAAAATAATTACTAAATATTTATTTGTAATAACAATAATAATGGAAAAAATATAAGCAAGGTATGCAATTAAAATATTTAAATGTTAGGAAATGACAAAATTACATTGGAATAACCTGCCTTTTCGGATTTTAATCCCAAATTATCTAATACTTATTTTACTACAATTTATTTGTTTGATTTATGCAATTTTGTAAAAATATTACTATATATTTATTAAAAACATATCTCTATGATGTTATGTGTTACTATATTATCATAATTCCAAAAATATTACTATATTATCATAATTCCAAAATATTACTATATCTTTATTATGCAATTTATCTTTTTTACTATATTATCATAATTCCAAAAATATTAATATTATGTGTTACAAGAATGGAAAATATTATATGACCTAATCGTCAATGAATGAATATAAGACTAAAAGATGAGTTTTAAATTGATAAATTTTTAAATGGGATTGAAAAATTTATTGCCTTCACTAAAAAACATTCTTAATTTATGGGTGAAACAAAAATAAGATGTCCATTTAATGCTCTTAAATGTCAAAATCAAAGTTTCAATGATGTGGGCACAATGCAATATCATTTTGCAAAAAATAGATTTGTTAGCGACTAGCATGTTTGGTATAAACATGGATAAATAGTTGTCTAACAAATAACTAAGAATTATGTATATATAAATGTTGATTCAACTAGTGTAATGAAATTTGCTAATCTCAATGATAAATATGAAGCAAATTTGAATAATATTATTAGTCATTCATTAAATCTAGATATCACTGAGGATATCCAAATATCATCAGTAAAATAATTTTTTGAAATGCTAAAGACTCTAGAAGAAGAGGTTTGGGAATGTAATCTGTATGGTTACTAAAAGTTATATGCGGTGGTTAGACTAATGAATTAAAAAACAAAATATCATTTTTTAGAAAGGTGTTATAATGAAATATGCATTTGTTATCATAATTAATACTAAAGAATAATGTCATGACAGATAGTTTTTACGACACAAAGAAGTTAATGTGAGGTTTGAGTTTTTTGGTGGAAAAAAACATTATTGCATTAATGCCTGCATGATATATTGGGGCATAGATAGTAAAATAATTGTATGTAATTTCTATAACTATCTTCCGTACAAAAGAAATACAACATGTAAAATGAAAAAATCAAATATTCCTCACTAGAAGATGTATTATTTTTCATTGACTCCTCATCTACAAAGATTATTTACATAAGATACTAGTGCTAATGAAATGAGTTGGCACAAAAATCATGTTATTGAAGATGACATGATGTGACATTGCTCGGATCCGAATTCTTAGTAATATTTTGATGATTGTCATCCATCATTTGTAGATAACAGTCGAAATGTTTGATTAGGGCTGTGCATAGATAGATTTTTTCCAATTAGACAAATAGGACAACAATACTCTTCATGACTAGTTATTGTTACACCTTATAATTTATCACTATGGATATGCATGAAAGATAAATATATAATTTTGTGTGTTATCATGCTAGGTCTGAAAAATCAAAGACAAATTGAATTAGATATCTTTCTATAGCTCCTTATAATAGAGCTTAAAAAATTGTGGAAGGTTGGTGTCGAAACATATGATATATCGTGAAATCAGAACTTTAAAATGCGAGTAGAGGTGTCAAATGGGATAGGCTGGGTCGGGTTGGCCCAATTTTTTCGAGCCCACCTGGGCTGACAATTCATTGGAGGTCAGGCCCAGCATGGGCTCGCTGCCCAAAATTGGGTTGGCTTAACCTGGTTCGGGTCGAGCCGAAACCCTAATTTTTTTAAAAAATTAGGGTTTCAAACTTTTGATGTTGCGCCGCCGTGTCGCCATGCCGAAATCACCTTATCGAGTATTGCTGAGTCACATCCTCGGGTATCCCCCCTTCATGACCATGCTTGGTGCATGGTCACCCATCCCATGCCCATGTGCAAGGCACTCGTGTCATGCCTGGCACAACACACAGGCTGAAATCCCTTCGGCATGGCATGGCTGGTGCCGAGGGTGTACCTAACATGGGCTTGGGCACGACACTGTAGCGTGTTGGGCTGGGCTGGGTCGGCTTGGCCTATTTGACACCTCTAAATGTGTGTAGTTCTAATGTGGACTATATTTGACTTTCCTACATATTCAATATTGTCTAGATGGAGTAGTATATAGAAATTAGTCTGTCCTTATTGTATGGAGGACTCGGATGCATTTTATCTGAGCAAATGAGAAAAGACTTTTTATGTTGATAATTATCATAAATTCATACATGTGAAACATCTATTATGGATGAATATTAATACATTTAAGAAATGTCATTAATTCATTAAAAGTGCATCAACCATGAGGTCAGGTTATGAGATATTAAAAGTAATTGAAAAATATGAGTTCAAAAATGTTATGGATGTTAGTGTGGATTTCCTCAATATATAAATTTCAAAGATTTATCATTGTGATTGGAAGAAAAAAAGTATCTTTTGGGATTTTCCATATTGAAAAATAAATATTATTAGACACAACTTAAATGTGATGCATATTGAGATTTTTTTTGATAATATTTTTAATACTATAATAAATGCGGAGGGAAAAATAAAAGATAATGCCAAATCAAGAGAAGATTTGAAAAAGTTATGTTGCGTCCAGAGTTAGATAGTGATGAATTAATGAATAAATTTCTTAAGGCTTATTATAGTCTTGAAAAGGGTGCAAAGGAAGCTGTGCAAATGACTGATCTAGCTCAAGTTCCCTAATGGATATGCATCTAAGATGGGAATCTTCCCATGTTAGATACATAAGTTATTTGTAATGAAATGTCATGACTGCCATGTGTTCATGTAGAGACTAGTACCCATAGTATTCCATTCATTACTTCCACAAAATATTTGGTATGTATTAACTGAAATAACTATTTTTTTTAAGAATTTCAATAACAATATCATAAAAAAGAAAGAAACAGAGCAGTTACAAAATGACACCCACCATAATTTTATGTAAACTTGAGAGTATTTTTTCTCCTAGCTTCTTTGATTGCATGGAATATCTCTCAGTCTACTTGCCTTATGAATCCATGATAGTAGATCCTATGTAATATAGATGGATGTATCCATTTGTAAGGCAATATATTTTCCATTTGTTAATATAAAAATTTTGATTTTATCGACTAATTATTTTTATCTAATATTTATCTATTTCAGATATCTTAGAAAATTTAAAAATAATGTTCAAAATATAGCCAAAGTCAAAGGATCGATATGCAATGCCTACTTGGTTGAAGAGGCTTCAACATTTTGTGCACGCTACTTTCATCCATAATTGTATAATTAGCATAAAATATTGTCACCAAAGAATGTATTTGGTATGTGGGATGGATCAGACAAAAATAATATACATTTTATTTTCATACAATAGGGTAGAGCATATGGTAAAGCAACATCGAGATATTTTTTGCTAGAGAGTATTATACTGCGCACACATACATTTTGTTGAACTATGAAAAAATTACACCTTATGCTGAGTAAGATTAATAATAATTTTATATTCTCATTTTTTGTCATTGTATGTGATATAACTTTTTAATTAATCAAAATATCTTCAATTTTGTTTTTGAAGAATATTTTCTCAGGAATTATGGCAAAGAGAACCTCATATTGATGATGAATCAATTGATGCAAAGTTTGAAAAGGAATTTGTAAATTGGTTTGAAAAATATGTTAGCGTATAACTTATCATTCATGGTTCTAAATTAATTACGTGCAACATTATATATGTATGAATTTGTCCTTTATCATTTTGTAGGTACAATTTTTTTCATCAAATATATGTAACAAACAAATGGAAGATCTTGAAAAAAGACTATTACAAAGTTTACAGATGTATCCCATACTTTATGTAAACGGATACAAATTTTATACTTTAAAATATGGTTCAAATAGAGCTACAATGAATAGTGACATTTGCATCAAGGGGTCTAACTATACTTCAACTACTACTAATTTTTATGGTCGACTAATTAAAATTCTACACATGGATAATCCTACTTTACCAATTAAAAGGAACGTACTATTTAAGTGTGAATGGTTTAATTCAATTCCAAATATGGGTACTAGAATTCATCATCAATACAAACTTGTTGATGTGCACCATAATAAGTTTTATCATAAGTATGAGCCATATATTTTTGTGGTACAAGTCAAACAAGTGTATTACACCATGTATCTAATCACAAAAAAAATTTGTCACTGGTGGGAAATATGTAAAATGAAACCCATATTAGCTGTTGATATTATTGAAAAGGATGTTATGGTCACTCCATCGTGTGTATCAATATTTTAATAGAATAATGTAGAAGTTCATTCAATCACTCATGGGGTAGATGATGATCTTTATCCTTTACTTGGTGAAGGTAGAAATTATTTGGACATTGATGATGACAATGTTGAAGAAGATAATGAGGAGGAATTGATTTACAGAATCAGATGATGATGAATATGTAGATAGAGATGATTTCTTAGAAAGTAGTGATGATAACTAAAAATATATTGACTTCCTTGTTATTTTCTCAATCTTATTTTATAATTGCTAAAAATTTGATGTTATATTAATATATTTTAATTACTTTTTCTAATGCCAATGTATTTTTCATTAAGTTATGTTATTAGTACATTTCATATAATGTTTTTATTACCTCTGTATATTTGGATATTTATCTAACTTGATTTAGGTATAAGAGGTAATCATTCAAGTGGCCAAAATTCTCAAAATGTGGGGAGGGGCAGAGGAAGTCAACAAATAGTTTGTGGAGGAAGAAATCTTCATGTATTTAGTGACAAAAACACTATAAATATCTTTCTACATTCTCCTACACGTATGGAGAAAACTTTGGCATCATCTCATCATGACATACATGGATTTAGCCATAGATATTCCATCTTCATCTCATTCTTCACCTGAAAATACTAATAGTTTTGGTCAACCTATCTTTAGAGGCCCATGCATTGGTACTACAGTAATGATACCCATAGGATATTCACAATCTTTAATTTCCATGCTAAGTAATGAGAAAATTTTCATTCAGCCCATAATTGACAATAAATAATATGTAACATTCTTGAAATTTACTATATTCATTCTTTATCATTTTTGTTTTTTTTTTCATTTAAATTAAATATAAAATGATTTGTGAATGAAAATAATAAATACATCACAATTTTTAAATATATTTATTTTACAATAATAACATATTAAATTGCTACTATTTATAATATTATCATTAATAATATTATAAAATTTTTTTAAGTAGCAAAAAATATGTATTTTGTTTATATGTAGATGTACGTGATGATTTTAAATCACCCACAAGTTTATTCCTTATGTTTCTCATATAATCGAAAAGATATTTAAGGAGAAACTAGTTGTGGAGACTATAAAGTAGAGTAAAGTGCCTCCAAGTATGAAAGAATTTTATTGGGAAGAATTAGAGGTAAATCTTTGATGTATTTACTTGTTTTCATTTTGGTATAATAAGATATACTCTTAAAATTAATGCATTACTATTTATTATTATTTTATTTGGTTTTTACAAAAAAAATACAAATGGAATAATGCTTGGGTAGTATCCATGAAGGAAACATAAAAATATGTGGCAAGTATGAGATACAATGATAAGCTTAAAATAAAGAAAAAAGTATGATAAAGATGCAAAACCTAATAGTATCCCCCTTGGTGTTTGGATAAAGTAGTAGAATTACTAGAATTGTGAGGAGTACAAAGCCATGTCCCAGGTGGCCTCAGACAATCTTCGATCAAAAAAAGTAGGTGAGGGATCAGGACCTTCAAAATATATTGGAGGTTTTAAGGAGATCTACTAACTTTCAATAGATCTGGTATAACAATCATTTATTTTTTGTTATTATTCATATTTTTATAATTAAAAGGAAATATCTATGTCATAATAAATGATATACCATAATAGTAACTAATTAATATTTATAAGAGGTTGAATTGGGATGTCCACCAACACCATTTTAGGTATTAAAGTGAATGTACAAGAAGTAGGATGAATCATTTGTAGATAAGTATTCAAATGATGTTAATGTGAGGTTCTCATTTTGTATTTGTAGTTTAATTTTATAATTGAAAATACTAACAGAAAAAAAAATTAAAATTCATTATTTGGCATGAAATGTAATTAAAATGCAAATTCAAATATATTTTTTTTACTATAACTAATGATTTATTTTTTATAAACTCATTAAGTATTATTAATAAAATCTTTTTAAAAATATTTTGTAGTAGGGAGAGGACAATTTGTTTTGCTAGTATAAAATTTCTTTTTATATAGCAATTGATACATTATGTTGTATTTTAACAATTATAGGAAGCTATAAAAAATATATTGTAATTACTTCACAATTTATAGATTCTTCTATAGAGGCACAAGAGATTGATGTTGAGCATATTTACCTTTAGGTTGTCGGAATCAAGCCGAAAAAATGGCAAGTGTATGGTCTAGGTACTCATGCATCTATATTTTAATGAGGTTCTGGTTGGAGTTCATCATCATCATCTTCTAATTATAATAACATGTTTGATGAAATCTTGCATGAAAAGATGTAGGATATTCAAGATTCATTGCAAAAAAAAAAAAATAAGGAGATGCAACAAAAGAATAAGTAGATGTAAAAGAAAATTGAAGAAATTTAAAAAAAGAGTGGTTGAAAGATTTAAAAGAGATGAGCAAATGCAACAAAAGATTATGAAGATAGAAAAA